>HG992194.1:14110217-14743967 GCA_905220545.2 Melitaea athalia
GTAATTACTAAGATAACATGTGAGCTTATTGATATCCCATACGGGTGGCTTGAAAGTTTTTGGCTTTTTTAAAGAAATTGATTTTAAAATATGTTTAACTAGTACATGTGAACTTAAGTTGCTGGAAGAGTCTGTGTTACACAGTGTTGACACAACTGACTTATGTAACAGGATAGTATTGTATGAAAGCTTGTTAACCAAATACAGGTCTGATAAAAATTGTATCGTGTATCAATATTTTTATCAGTACACCATGAACACCAACGATTCCATGCAACTTCATACGTTTTTAATGTAGATATTCGCCACGAATTTTTAAGCAGCGATAGTTGTTCAGTATTCCATGTACTTACCGCCTCAGACCACCCCCACATTTCCACACCTCGAGGATGATGGTTTTGACTTTGGGAGGTGGAAGTCCTGTCGAGGTGTCGATTAGGTTTTTGTTTAGATTTCTCAATGTTATTGGAGCTGCTAGGGCTCGCGCTTTGAGGTCTGGACGCCAAAACACTTTCTCCCATCGAGGAACGACGACAAGAAATACTCCTGTGGACTGATTGAGGTGAGTCAGTACTTTCGGGACAAGAAATGGCGGTGGAAACACCCAAGCTAGTTGAAAGTTCCAGTGGACGCTGAAGGCGTCGTGGAATAGGGCTTGTCTGTCCGTCAGATCCAGAGACACATAATTGTGCACTACGTGAGCTGTTGCGGAAGCGAACAGATCTACAACGGGAGTCCCCCATTTCCTGAAAGCCATCTCTACTGATGCTGGTAATAGATGCCACTCTGGTGGACGTCGATACCGTGACAGGTGATCGGCGTGATTGTTGTATATCCCCGGTATGTGATGTACCTTGAAGTGTATCTGGTTCTGATCTAGAAGCTTCAGAATTCGATAAGTTATATCGGTTAGGACTATCGACTTCGTTCCTCCTTCGTTCCGTAGATAAGAAACCGTCGTTTTGTTGTCGCTTTGAATAAGGACCGAACTGTGGCGCAATAAGTGAATTTGTTTTTGTATTGCGTATAATATGGCTAGCATCTCTTTTGTATTGCAGTGCATCGCTTGTTCGTTTTGTGACCACCTGCCTGAGAGGGGTAGATTGTTGAGCTGTGCACCCCATCCCTGATCTGAGGCATCCGTTGTCAAAAAAATATTCGGAGGGGGACAATGAAGAACCGTCGACAAGTGACAATTCCGAGTCCACCATCTCAACTCGCTTGTTACCTCTTGGGTCAGTAAGTAATCTTTGACTGGGAGATTTTGTATTGTATGCATAAACTTTAGTAGTTGGCGGTGATTTAGACGACCTCGTGGTACTACAAAGCTGGCAAAATTTAACATTCCAACTATTCTTTGAAGAAACTTTATAGAGATTTTCTTGTTGGTTATGACATTTTCTACGTTTTTGACTATTAAGATAACCTTGTCCTTCGGAAGGGATTTCAAATTTTCCCATGGTCTCCACAATATACCCAGATAAACCAAACTTTTTACGGGCTGAAGTATGCATTTTTTGAAATTTACTTGCCAACCCAATATCTGTAATAGCTCTACTGTCTGTTCTGTATGATTGTAAAGCCTCTGCGCATCTTGATGTACTATTACAAAGTCGTCCAGGTACACTAGTATTCTTATGCCGTATCTTTCTCGTAATATTTGAGCGACCCAATTTGTGAGGATCGAGAATGTTTTGGGTGCTGTGCTTAGGCCGAACGGTAGACACGTCATCTCTAAAATTTCTTGATTGTACACTAGGCGTAGGAACCGTCTGTGTGATTCTGCGACATTTACATGGAAATATGCCTGGGACAGATCGACTTTGCACATCCAGTCTCGAGGTTGTAAGAAGTCGGGCACACGATACATATTTATCAGGTGGAATGGCTCTGTGATTATAAAGTCGTTCAGTCGTTTCAGATTGAATATTGGTCGAACAGATCCGTCTGGTTTGGGAACCAGAAATAAGGGGGAAACAAAACTTGGAGACATTGGAGCTACTTTTAAAATACCTTGCACTTTCATTTTTTGAATAATTGCAGATATTTGTGCTGTTACTTGTGTTTGAAATTGATTTTCTTTTAATTTTGGAATTATGAGTGGCGGTCTTTGAGCAAAGGGTATGCGATATCCTTGAATTAGTTTTAAAACTATTTTTGGTGCACCCATTTCCTTCCACTGTGGAAGAAAATGCATTAGTTGACCTGCTCGGAACGGCCTCGAGTCATTGCTTGTATCGCTGATGTCTTTTTGAACCTCGAGAGGGGACTGTACGTCCACGATTATATCCACGTTCGGGCCGCGAGCCTCGGTTGTGAAATGATTCTCTTTGTCGGTCTAGGGAAGAGCGATGGTCGTTATTAAATGTAGAGGTTTGGCCTCTTGAATGATATTTAAATAGAGCGCCCCGCGAGGGTGCGTTATTGCCAGTATAATTTTGAATATCACTGAGTCCATTATGAGCTGTTATGTCTGACTCGTGTAAAAAGTGCGTTCCACTCGATGGAACAAGATGTCGTAAGCCGTGCCCCCGCGAGGGGCGGCGATTAAATCGATTGGACTTCATTTGAGAGAATCCATCGGATGATTTTACAGGCCAAAATGTTTTACGGACCCCTCCAGCCTTTTCTAACGCAGTTGCGAATTGTTCAGAATCAAATATGTAAGAATTGGAAGGTGGAATTTTGTTAAGCAATGCTTTAAGCGAAGGGTCTTTCACTTGACTTGTTATAGATTCACGGCGCATCTCAATACTTTCGGCCCTGTGGCCACAAACTAATTGTAAAAGATCTGAAGATATTTTATTCAAATCACCTTTCAGAAATAATTCATCTACCTTACAACTCAAATTATCAAAATTAACATCGTTACTATTTGCCCATGATAGAAGATTACGTATGCTTTCTTGTAAAGATTCTTTTTGTTTTAATATACAGTACGTAATAGCTGCGTACGATTTATCAGCGTATTTTAAATAACGCATAGTGTCATACAATTTAACCTCTTCATTTGTATCGAGGTCTATGAAACCGGGTCTATGATTATATAATTTTTGTGTTTCTGCGTATCTTATTTCTGACCAAGACGAACTACCCAAACGCTGAACATCGCTTAACATTTTAAGAAATTTCTCTGAAGTTTTAGGAACAGATGGTTCTTTCAACTTTGTTTCGATATCGAAGGTAAATTCGTTACTGGACTTATTCGTACGGCCGTATTCACTCTCAATAAATCTTTCATCAGTTACATTATGATTGTCATAAAGATCTCCACTTACCTCCGAACAAATTGAATTGTCATCATTGTCACAACTGTTTACTTCAACATTATTTGATGGGAAAATATATTTACGGAGCTCGCCTACTTCCTTAATTAGTTTATCCACCTTATCAAATCGCCGATCCCGCTTACTCTTCTTACGTCGATTTCGGCGCGAGCGCTTTCGCTTATTATTAGAAGATGACGAGCTACTAGAGGTACTACTCGTACTACTACTACTAGAGCTCCGGGACCGTTTATTTGATACTCTCTTATCGCCAGATACAGACCCAGTATTTACGATTATTTCTTGATTATCCATATCTGTAAGCAAATTCTATTAGACAAGGTAGTAGTTAAATATTATTATAGTTATTTTTAATACACTATAAAAAACACGGAAAACTGGTAGGTTCAAATATTTAATTGAATTTATTATAGTAAGCAATCCGAACAGAAAACCCGTTAAAATTTTTGATTGCTTACTGTTTCAATTTGAAACAATTGTTCAAATATTTATTTTACACTTACCCTCTTTTTGTTCACAGTAAGTATTTCACTTTCTTTAAAATGCTTTTAGTCACTTTCAGAGTAATTTACTTATTTTTAATTCTTTTTATATTATAATATTAAGAATAATAATCACTAATTTCGCAATAATCACGAGTTACTGCGGACTTGTTGCTTCGACGGAATACGAAACGCCAATGATAAAACACAGCGTGGCAAAATCGAAGTAACAAAAATTGCCACGCTGCCGCCAGGTGGCGCCACGGAGACGAGTCAAAAGTGACCGGAAACTGGTAGAAATTCGACGGAAACGGATATGCTATCTCATAATAAAGCTTCCAGTTACGGTCAAGTATTTAATACAAAGATTTTTATTCATTTTTTATTTATAACTAGCTACCCGGACAGACATCGTTCTATCTGTTTTTTTTTTAGAATAAAAACCTTCCGTGGGATTTAAGGAACATACAAAAAAAAAATTAGCCGAGTTGGTCGAACCATTCTCCAGTTATGCGCTTAGCAACATTCATTTTTATTATATAGATATGTATCGTCCATTATATAATCAGGTGATGTTTAAAGCAACTTTTTAACTCGCAAGCCCATGAAGTGTGAGTGATGAGATTTTACATTCACAAATCACTTTTTTATGTAGTTAAAGTATATTTAAATTTTCAGAATATTATCTTTAAATACAGGTATAATCTTGTAAAATCTTGTAAATTCGGTTTTTTATTTTTATTTTTGTGTTACCCACACATGAGGAAATTAAAAACATTTTTAAAATCATATCAAAAATTTTCGATCTAGCGGGATCCCGATGAAAAAAAAATTTTGATATGATTTTAAAAATGTTTAAATCTTGTAAAATTAAGCTTCTTTATAGAAATTTCTAGCCAAATATCAAGGTCGCAGTGTTTGTTGGTGGTTTTTTGGTTTTCTAAATCTCGCGTTTAACGGATAACAAACACACGTCATATCTCATTACAGCCCCTTCCTTATAGTGATATTTTGTGATGATTTTGCTAATCCCTCCTCCCCTTTTGTGCCTCACCTGATATTATAATATTTTTCATAAACCAAAGATAACCTAAAAACTTCACGATTCAGCCTGTAATATCCCACTGTTGGGCATAGGCCTCTTCCCCATGTAGGAGAAGAATCGGAGCTTAATCCACCACGCTGCTCCAATGCGGGTTGGCGGATAACTTACTTTACTACCTTTACTACCTAAAAACTTACTTTGTTAAAAAAAGAAAAGAAAAAAAATACTCATATGGGTTGCTTAGTATCGATTTTCTCAAGCTAAATTTGTTCATTAAAATTTAATTAAAATGTTATTTCTTTTTTAATTAATTATAAATTATAAAATTCTTTAATAAATTATTATATATATTTATTTTATAGATCAGTGTTTTTCAACCTTTTTCATGATGCGATCCCTTGGTATGAAAAAATATTTCGCAACCCCCCCGACCCTTCGCTTTTTTATCATGTATGTATTGTATGTTATAGTGTTACAAATATTCATTCCATGCGACGTTTTTATACGTCTCCATAATTAGGATTCGTATATATAATTATGTAATAAACACATTATTTTACAATTACATACATCAATACGTTGCCAATTGATAACTAACTAACGCGTTTTATGATTTTACGCACATAGGTGTATACCTAACGTACCGTGTACGAACAAGACCAAATAAAAAGTAAGCAAAGAAATCGCTTTGAAAACGCTCGGAAAACGGTTTGATTCTATTTATTTGTAGCAAATACATATCCACGATGGGAAACAAGCACAACCTTCGCATTGACACGAGTCTTAGGATTGTATTTTTTGTTTTTTGGTTATTTGTACCTTTATAACATAAAAATGTTTATGAGCGTGTGAAACCGCGTGGCACCGCTAGTCATAAGTAATTATATTACGATTTATGATGAAGTAATGATGAGAAATGAGAATAATATCGTGTTACAATATTATATACGAACTAAACCGTAGATGACGTCCAGTTTTTAACTGACTTCAAAAAAGGAGGAGGTTAATTAATTCGACCGTACATGTTATATATATATTTTATTTATTTATTTATGTATGTTCGGGAATAACTTCGTCGTTTATGAATCGATTTTGATAATTCTTTTTTTGTTGGAAAGCAGATATCACAACTTAGGTACCATGATAAGGAAACCAGGATCTGATGATCGAATCCCAGAGAAATCGAAGGAAACCCTCGAAAATCGTAGTGACAACTAGTGTTTTTGTTAATTTTTTTCGTCTACTTACGTTGTATTACTTGTCAATGTAATTGAAGTCGGTTTTTTTCGTTTGCTAGCAAACACAATTATAAACACAATTGTAGTATGTTGTAAGTTTTATCACATTTAGATTTCTACTGCTTGCACGAATAACTAATGCTTGCATTTTTGTTGTTTAATAACAAATTTTTGTCTTACGAATGTTTGAAGTTACGTCATGCTCCTTGCATATGGTTTGGGAATTCTCCCAAGAAATGATAGTATCAAGTTCATGCCGGTCAATAAAGCTTAAAAATAGTATTTAATGATATAAGACCACCACAAGACCACCACTATAAGATTAAGTGTAATGAAAGACATTATTTTCAGTCACATTTTAATTATATTGGAGCAATATTTACATTTGTAATTATTAAATCGATGTTCAGGTACTTATTTCATGGTACTTATATATCAGAAAATGCTCAACTAAATCTTCTTGGCATTAAGATTTTTCTATAAGATTTATAAACTATTCACAATAGTATATTAGACTAGATAATTTGCGTAACAACAGGACGTCATCATTCGTAAATGTAATGCCAGTATGTTTAATATTTAATTTCAATCATCAGTTTGTTTCTTCTTTATCAAAATTACTGATTTACCATGCAGAGGTATCGGTCCATACGCAATTTTATGTAACACTCCGTTCACGTATCTCTTTTTATATATCGTCGCATATGAAACTTTGGGCAAAGGTCCCTTTATCGGCACCCAACCTCCGAATGATCCTGTTCTAGAGTCCCACGGTAGACTACTACCGCTAACCGTTACCTTTGGGACGTTTATAGCTAGAGGTATTGCCCCGAATCCATAGTTATGTGGATCTAGCAAAGGATTGTTTGGTGTTAATGGTAAGGACAGATGATTGTCAAGCGGCGCAGTGCCGAGTCTAGCTGCTAATGTTTTTACAATAGCACTGAATCCATTTAGGTCGTCTGCTGAATACTCTACAATGCGTAGATTTCCATCAGGCTCTAATAAAGAGTATGCTCCATTGACTTGGTCACCATCTCTCTCCTCCCATTGCGCCTTATTGTCTTTTGTATGTGAATCGCTGATTGCGTAATTGAAGGCGTAACGAGGATTATTCTGAAAAATAATACATGTAATTAGATTTACCCAAATTTTTCGGGTGGTAAAATGTTTTTCTTATTTTGATAAACAGTTTGATCAAATCGAGAGAGGCGGAATGAAACAATTTTTACATAATTTTCTTGTTCACATTATTGTTTTATATTTTTTATAATGGATTAGCTCAGGGCAGGGGTTCCCAAACTTATTTTGTCTACTGCCCACTTTGATAATAAATTATTTTTAGTGCCCCAATTTTTTCACCTACTTAAAAACCACTATAACTTCAAAAGAAATTATATTGCGAGCTATATTAGCGGAGATTAAACATTCATTCTAAAAAACCCCAAGCCTCTACACAACGCCCCCATTTCTTTCTGGGCCTCTTTAGGCCTGCAGCGCCCACAAGGGGGCGTTATCGCCCACTTTGGAAAAGGCTGGATTAGATGAAACAATAACTTCAAAAGAAATTATATTGCGAGCTATATTAGCGGAGATTAAACATTCATTCTAAAAAACCCCAAGCCTCTACACAACGCCCCCATTTCTTTCTGGGCCTCTTTAGGCCTGCAGCGCCCACAAGGGGGCGTTATCGCCCACTTTGGGAAAGGCTGGATTAGATGAAACAAATTACTCACGATGGTCTCGGCGGCATTTGATATAACCTTTCCCCACACTGTCGCCGATAGCTCTAGCATACACATGACCTGAAAAAGTATCAAATTCAATTTACAACACTATCATAAATTAAATAAAGCTCCAAGTAGCAATTTTTGTTCTGATTGAAATGGAATGATTTTTCTCAGTGATTTCTCTTAATTTTCTTAAATTACCATCAAAATGTGATTCATATTGCAAGTCGGCCTGCTTCTAGAGAGTGCAAAAATTGATTGTACAATGATTGATCTATATTATGTGGTGTAGCTTATATGCAGTTGAATCATTACAGCCCAATGATTTTACACCTGAAAAACTTGCGGCACATGTTACTTTCTTACCAGTTTTCTGTCTTATACAACATAGATTAAAACAGTTACGAAGATTTAGAATAAATAATTTTAAATTATAATATAATCAATCTTTGTGTAACACAATATCTATATGTATAAGCTAATGTTTGTAAGTAATGTAATGTTTTTTTGCACACCTACAAACGTCCGCTCTTGTACGTCCTAAGGTTGGCTGGTAGAGAATGCTTTTAGCATTAAGCCCGCCTTTTGTACAATTATGTATGTATTGTGCAATAAAGTATAAAAATAAATAAGTAAATAAAATATAAGCTAACTTTTTTGTTCGAGCTATTGTTATTTGTCTTTTTATTAACAAAAAAAAAAAACTAGTTTAAATTACCACACAGTGGTGAATGCTTTATTTATGTTGATACATTGTTCGACTAACCTATGTCATAAATTAATAATTAATATTTATACATTTTATATATCAACAACTATCAAACAATGCAAATAATATTGCACTAAAGTCGCATACATATCCAAGTATTATAGATAGCGGCATATTTTTTTCATCAATATAATTTTTACGTAACTCCAATGTAACATTTTATTTTTAATTAACGACGGCCGTATCCTTCTTTGTATCCCAATCCAAGGTCAGCGTAACCTCCATAACCTTTATAATCTGATCCAATTCCACTATATCCTTTGTAGTCTAAATTTAATTTTTCATTCAAGAGTCCTTTACCCAAAAGACCTATGTCATAAAGTCCAGCATATTCAAGTCCAGCATTGCCTAATGGTTTATATTCTGGGAGAGGATACTTCAGCGAAGAATATGTTGGATATATAGGTTCGGGTAGAAATAGAGGCTTCTTGTGAATTGGTGCCTGGAGTAGAGACGGCTCGTATAGAGGTGCGGAGTATATTGGGGCTTTGACAATTGGTTCGGAAATTATTGGAGAATGAACGACTGGAGAAATCGGAGCTACTTCTTTCACAATTACAGGAGATGGACTCTTGTAGACGGACGCGGAAGAAATAGCACCACCGCCAAGGTATGATCCAGTTAGGAGTGGAGCACTAGCGAGCTTATCAATTCCAGCAACTGGTCCAACAGAGATCGGTATGTCTGTCTTATAACCCAGAACTGGTAAAGGTGCTTTGTAGATAGAAACTGGGGCTGCTGCGACCGGGTGCAGGTTGGGTCCGATGCGCTTCACGATCGCATTGAAACCGCTCTTGTCGTCAGCTTTGTACTCCACTACACGCAAACTGCCATCGGGCTCCACTAGTGAATATGCACCTGAATGCAAACGTTGAGTTAATTTATTTTCATAACTCTACTAACAAAAGTAATAAGCGTATTTAACTTATATTAATAAATATTCAAAAAAGATTACCTATTACAACATCTCCGTCTCGTTTCTCCCATTGTGCTTTGTTATCGCCGGTGTGCGGGTCCCGGACTGCATATTCGAAAGCATATTTAGGGTACGACTGTAATAAAATGTTAAAAATATTTGTAATGTAATGTAAGAATAGAAATAGTAGAAAATATTATCAAAATTACAAATAATACTTACGTAGTATTCTAGAGACGAATGTCCCGGTGCATAAACAAGCCCAGCCAGTCCGTCAGCGTTGCAAGACGCCGACAGAGCAAGGAGGCAGGTTATCTGCAAATGACGGAGAAGACCAAATTGAAACGAAATGTCTAAAAAAATACGGATTAAGGATATAAATAAAACATCCCACGAACCGCCACAAAGGATTTCATTTCAAAGGAGACACGCTGATCACTTGGTGTCAAAAACGCACTGATTTGTAAACAACAAATAATTCCATTTATAGGTTTGCTTGAGACCTTCGAGTCCTGACGTTGAACGGATGTCGAATGTTTCACGCGTGCTCGATCACCGCTGCCAGTAACAGAACACTAGCGCTTGCATCAGCCTTCCTGATTTTCATTGAACCTTCGGCTGGTGAAAATGTATAAATAATGCGCCAGAACTTCCTCCTCAGGATCCAGCCGTCGGTACAGTCAATTTTAACCGATGCTCAATAATAATAATCAGTAGTCATTATGACATAGATATATGTGTTTAAAGTATTATGTAATATTTTCTGTAATTATCATTACAAATTACTGAAAATAAGAAAACGTAATGAAGCATGACGCATCTGATGCAATATTAGTATATAAGTGACGATTTGCTCTAATTGCGCCTACTCGTGGCGTGCAATGTTAATAGGATGCCGATAAACGGACCTATCATCCAATAGTGTGTGTTGGCACGCGACGGATGCCGGATAATATAACATTAATTTGACGTGTTTTTATTACATCATGTAAATTATCCAATCCCTCTTGCACTTGAATTCTTTTGACTGAACTTGAATGGAATAAAATGATGAAACCAGCGAAACAATTTGAAATAACTACTATGAAATAATTTTAGATACATTACTAATAAATAATATATATATATATATTTTATTTAGTTACAAATTATCGTACTCAAAGTTATTCATTAACGTAAGTTACAGTTTAGTAAAATTCCGAATTGAATAAGCAAGTAACCTAATACGCTTCGAGGTTTTCACGATATCGCAATTTTTTAATTTGAATATTGCAGTTACCAAATGTATTTAATTAATTTGTATGTGCTAAGTATGCGAATATTTGTTGAATTTTGTAATAAAATATACTGATATTTAATGAACAAATTTTATCACTTTGATAAGGTGTGACCTACTTGATAATTGGCAATGAATTTTTACGGAAGAAAACAAAAAGAGATATAAATTGGGCTAGGTATTCGTACATTGGTTTTGGCATCTATATGAGAGGTTTTCCGTGTTCTGGGCGTCTGTGTATGTGTATTACGTGTGTTTCAAAATCCACGACACGAGAGTAAAGGGCTCCGTAAACGATCAAATAATTAGTCAAATTTTACGTGTTTGTCAAATTATTTGATCGTATGCGAGCTTGTTTGATGTGTTTGTTATATCAAAACATGAAGTTTGACAAATTATTTTATTGTTTACAGGGGCTCTTTAGTCCTAATGGGGACCGTTGAGTGTGAGGCGTTTATTATTATTTATTAATTATTAAAGGTATGTATCGATTCTCCCGTGGCAGGCGTACAGCTGCCTGCCGGCGACAGTGCTCGCGTCGTGCGTGGAGAGCGTGTGGTCGGGCGGCGGCGCGGGCGCGCAGACGCAGCTGTCGCGCGCGCTGTGGCTGTGGTGCGGCGCGCTCGGGGCGCGCGTGTGGCTGCCGCTGCTGCCGCGCGAGCCCACGCGCCGCGCCGACCCCGCGCGACACACCTTCATGGCCAAGAGGATCATGCTGCCCTTCCACCTCGACATATACCCGCTCAGTGAGTTCACTACGATATATCCACTCCTGTGTGGTTCCGGCAGTAAAGAATACAGCCACCCCTGCTCTTCCTGTGGGTGTCGTAAGCGCCGACTAAGGGATAACACAGTTACACTACCACTTTGGAACTTAAAAAATCCGACCGATGACGGGATAACCATCCAACTGCTGGCTTTGGGATACACAGGCCGAAGACGGGCAGCACCATCTTCAGTGCGACAAAGCCTGCCCTGTGGTCTCCAACCCGCCTGCCAAGCGTGGTGACTATGGGCAACACACATCAGTTAGCGCCATTTTTGTCGCGAACTTGTGGAGGCCTATGTCCAGCAGTGGACTGTGATAGGCTGAAGTGATAATGATGATAATGATGAGCAGGATATATCCTGCTATCGAAAATCTAGAGCAGCCCAACTGGGGAATTACTTTAATCTTTTTAGTGTTATATTTCTGTGGTTAGTCAGATAGAGCACCGGGGAGTGTACCTTTTTAGTACAAAAAGTTTATATTGTTTAAAAAAAAACGTTTATATATTGTTTTTCATCTTTCAGCGATTCTCTTCGACGATGCAATTCTCCTGGGAGCTGAAAACGACACAGCGCTGTACGCTTCTGACTCAAACTCGGTGTTTTCTTTGCCGTTTTGTGTCATAAATAGAACGGTATGATACATTTTTTGTTGTTATATTATATTTTTGTATTATTTTGTATAGAATTGTTACTTATTTTAATAGAATTTAGCATATTTTACTAAAGAGTAAAATAGAAAGGTCATATAAGATGCCATTGGTATTTGAGATTTGATAATTCAATTATTGAATTAAATTATCAAATTTAATTGAATAATTGAATTAAATTTGATAATTTAATTATAGACAAACTCAGTTTGTCTGAGTTTGTCTCAGACAAACTTTGACGTCAAACCAAATAACAATATACATGAAATAATTCAATGATCAAGAGTTAAATTAAGGACATCACGAAACTACGAAACATGGTCATAGCACTGGTTTATGGCTGTTGCGCTGGTTGTTTCGGGCTAGATTCCCACGCTTGTCATAAATTTGTATCGACCATAATAATAATAATAATATATTCTTTATTGTACACAACATCAATCAACACAATAACATATTAAAAGTAAAAAAAGCAGTGTACAAAGGCGGTCCATACATCAACATCATCATACATCAACATCGAACATCTGTATAGATGTTTACCGTGGTTTGGAACAGAAGCTAATCCTAATAGGTGTCTAATGGGGGCTATTAATAAAATATTAAAGGCGGTCCATACATCAACATCATCATACATCAACATCGAACATCTGTATAGATGTTTACCGTGGTTTGGAACAGAAGCTAATCCTAATAGGTGTCTAATGGGGGCTATTAAGTGTGAAGCGCTGCAAAAAAACTAGTACCGAATACCTTATCATAATTAAGAAACTTCCTGTAAGAATCATCCGGGCTGCATAAATACTACGCCTTATGTTAAGAAATTAATAATAATTTAATTTTAAGAAAACTGATATTTATAAGTATCACTCTTAGAGCATCACGCTTACAATAAAAATAATCAAGTATACCAAATGTTTCATAGTAAGGAAACTTTTTCCAAATTGCAAATATTTGTGCAGCAATGATTCCCAAATGTTCCATAATAACGATTTTCTAAGTTGAAATATTCCTGTAACAATGATCAACAATGACGAAACAACCTCCCCACAGAGCCAAGTGTACCTGCACCAGATCCTGCGCCAGCTGCTCCGCCGCAACCTGGGCTACCACGCGTGGGAGATCGCGCGCTCGTGCGCCGCGCTGCCGTACTTCCCGCACTCGCTGGAGCTGCTGCTGCACGAGGTGCTGGAGGAGGAGGCCACCAGCAAGGAGCCGCTGCCCGACGCGCAGCTGCCCAGCGTCATCGAGTTCGTTCACGAGTTCCCCGTCTACCTGCAGGTGAGCTGCCGTACTTCCCGCACTCGCTGGAGCTGCTGCTGCACGAGGTGCTGGAGGAGGAGGCCACCAGCAAGGAGCCGCTGCCCGACGCGCAGCTGCCCAGCGTCATCGAGTTCGTTCACGAGTTCCCCGTCTACCTGCAGGTGAGCTGCCGTACTTCCCGCACTCGCTGGAGCTGCTGCTGCACGAGGTGCTGGAGGAGGAGGCCACCAGCAAGGAGCCGCTGCCCGACGCGCAGCTGCCCAGCGTCATCGAGTTCGTTCACGAGTTCCCCGTCTACCTGCAGGTGAGCTGCCGTACTTCCCGCACTCGCTGGAGCTGCTGCTGCACGAGGTGCTGGAGGAGGAGGCCACCAGCAAGGAGCCGCTGCCCGACGCGCAGCTGCCCAGCGTCATCGAGTTCGTTCACGAGTTCCCCGTCTACCTGCAGGTGAGCTGCCGTACTTCCCGCACTCGCTGGAGCTGCTGCTGCACGAGGTGCTGGAGGAGGAGGCCACCAGCAAGGAGCCGCTGCCCGACGCGCAGCTGCCCAGCGTCATCGAGTTCGTTCACGAGTTCCCCGTCTACCTGCAGGTGAGCTGCCGTACTTCCCGCACTCGCTGGAGCTGCTGCTGCACGAGGTGCTGGAGGAGGAGGCCACCAGCAAGGAGCCGCTGCCCGACGCGCAGCTGCCCAGCGTCATCGAGTTCGTTCACGAGTTCCCCGTCTACCTGCAGGTGAGCTGCCGTACTTCCCGCACTCGCTGGAGCTGCTGCTGCACGAGGTGCTGGAGGAGGAGGCCACCAGCAAGGAGCCGCTGCCCGACGCGCAGCTGCCCAGCGTCATCGAGTTCGTTCACGAGTTCCCCGTCTACCTGCAGGTGAGCTGCCGTACTTCCCGCACTCGCTGGAGCTGCTGCTGCACGAGGTGCTGGAGGAGGAGGCCACCAGCAAGGAGCCGCTGCCCGACGCGCAGCTGCCCAGCGTCATCGAGTTCGTTCACGAGTTCCCCGTCTACCTGCAGGTGAGCTGCCGTACTTCCCGCACTCGCTGGAGCTGCTGCTGCACGAGGTGCTGGAGGAGGAGGCCACCAGCAAGGAGCCGCTGCCCGACGCGCAGCTGCCCAGCGTCATCGAGTTCGTTCACGAGTTCCCCGTCTACCTGCAGGTGAGCTGCCGTACTTCCCGCACTCGCTGGAGCTGCTGCTGCACGAGGTGCTGGAGGAGGAGGCCACCAGCAAGGAGCCGCTGCCCGACGCGCAGCTGCCCAGCGTCATCGAGTTCGTTCACGAGTTCCCCGTCTACCTGCAGGTGAGCTGCCGTACTTCCCGCACTCGCTGGAGCTGCTGCTGCACGAGGTGCTGGAGGAGGAGGCCACCAGCAAGGAGCCGCTGCCCGACGCGCAGCTGCCCAGCGTCATCGAGTTCGTTCACGAGTTCCCCGTCTACCTGCAGGTGAGCTGCCGTACTTCCCGCACTCGCTGGAGCTGCTGCTGCACGAGGTGCTGGAGGAGGAGGCCACCAGCAAGGAGCCGCTGCCCGACGCGCAGCTGCCCAGCGTCATCGAGTTCGTTCACGAGTTCCCCGTCTACCTGCAGGTGAGCTGCCGTACTTCCCGCACTCGCTGGAGCTGCTGCTGCACGAGGTGCTGGAGGAGGAGGCCACCAGCAAGGAGCCGCTGCCCGACGCGCAGCTGCCCAGCGTCATCGAGTTCGTTCACGAGTTCCCCGTCTACCTGCAGGTGAGCTGCCGTACTTCCCGCACTCGCTGGAGCTGCTGCTGCACGAGGTGCTGGAGGAGGAGGCCACCAGCAAGGAGCCGCTGCCCGACGCGCAGCTGCCCAGCGTCATCGAGTTCGTTCACGAGTTCCCCGTCTACCTGCAGGTGAGCTGCCGTACTTCCCGCACTCGCTGGAGCTGCTGCTGCACGAGGTGCTGGAGGAGGAGGCCACCAGCAAGGAGCCGCTGCCCGACGCGCAGCTGCCCAGCGTCATCGAGTTCGTTCACGAGTTCCCCGTCTACCTGCAGGTGAGCTGCCGTACTTCCCGCACTCGCTGGAGCTGCTGCTGCACGAGGTGCTGGAGGAGGAGGCCACCAGCAAGGAGCCGCTGCCCGACGCGCAGCTGCCCAGCGTCATCGAGTTCGTTCACGAGTTCCCCGTCTACCTGCAGGTGAGCTGCCGTACTTCCCGCACTCGCTGGAGCTGCTGCTGCACGAGGTGCTGGAGGAGGAGGCCACCAGCAAGGAGCCGCTGCCCGACGCGCAGCTGCCCAGCGTCATCGAGTTCGTTCACGAGTTCCCCGTCTACCTGCAGGTGAGCTGCCGTACTTCCCGCACTCGCTGGAGCTGCTGCTGCACGAGGTGCTGGAGGAGGAGGCCACCAGCAAGGAGCCGCTGCCCGACGCGCAGCTGCCCAGCGTCATCGAGTTCGTTCACGAGTTCCCCGTCTACCTGCAGGTGAGCTGCCGTACTTCCCGCACTCGCTGGAGCTGCTGCTGCACGAGGTGCTGGAGGAGGAGGCCACCAGCAAGGAGCCGCTGCCCGACGCGCAGCTGCCCAGCGTCATCGAGTTCGTTCACGAGTTCCCCGTCTACCTGCAGGTGGACTGCCGATACTCGCTCGCAACACGCTCGCAAGGCTTGAAGAATCTTCCGTTATAGCTGTTATATATCTATTAGTTATAATTTAATTGTTCATCATACAAAAAAACTAGTACTACATTTTTATATGTATTGAATATATTTTATGTGTACTAGACGGTGGTCCAATGTGCGAGGAAGACAGAGATAGCGCTGTGGGCGTATCTGTTCTCCGCGGCCGGCAAGCCCAAGGAGTTATTCCAAGAGTGTCTGCAGCGCAAGATGTTGGATACCGCCGCTTCATATCTTATCATATTACAGGTATCTTATGCTTAGCAAAAAATAAAGTTACAATTATATTTTATATACAGTAAAGTATGTAAATATTGAAAAAACTATTTTTTATAGCTTAAGGTTAAGTATCTATTATTTATTTATATGAATTGAGAGTATGAGCAAATATAGTTTTACTATAATATTGAACTTTAAAGACATCTTAGTTTAATATTAATAAAAATATTTTGGGTAGAATCTAGAAAGTTCGACGGTGAGCAGACAGCTGGCGACGCAGTTGTTGGACACGGCGTTACAAGAGGAACGGTGGGATCTGGCGCGAGATCTTGTTCGCTTCTTGAGAGCTATTGGTGAATATCCAAAAATAGATTATTAGTTCCTTTTAACTGTCTCTTATAAAAAAACGGTCATGAAAACTATATAGGGTTCATTGCTAGCCATAATTTTGTCTATTTAACTTTTATTCGTAGTTGTAGCTATATTAATTAACTTAGTATATGAGTAAAAAGCATAATAATAAATTATATTTATTTTTTTTTAAATAATTTCAAATATGTTAATTTCCTTTTAATATTTTGTGTTTCAGATCCAAACGATGTAGACTCGCCGAGAAATTCGATTAATGTTCAAACTAAATATGGGCAAATAGTACAGTCGCAGACAGTCACTCCGAACGCAGAAGACTTGTCCGTTATACTGGGAAGCATGCAGGTAAGGCTGTTGTGGATTGTATAGGTATAAATAATATAAAACCGATTCGTAGAAAAGGAAACATTATTGGGTAAGTAACTGTATGCCTATTGTATTCATTTCATTACGTAGTTGTATATTTCATTTAGTATATACTGTATATTGTTACGTGTTAGGGTTCGAATGATTTGGAGAGAAAGACCTGCTGACTCTATTAGAGACTTTATTCACTAGTACTAGGTCCAACACAAAGCACTAACAATGTCCGAGGTAGCCAATGTCGTAGGTTTCGCTGGTATCACTTCTTGATCACTAGTCTTCACTTCGAAGTCGCTTCGACGATAGCTCAAACTGAAGTCGCTCGCCTACCTGCGGCTTTTTATATCGGTCGAGTCGATTCCCAGACCATTCTGGAAAGTTCGCGCATGTACTCGGTTTTCGAGTCTATTCCTCTATATAGCTCCTCCAGCGCCATCTAGTATTGAGTAGAGGTTTCATGTTGTCTTTATACAGCATACAAAGTGGTTTTACCGCTTTACGCTTGATGGCGCTAGTTCATTTATTTTGTGTATTCGTAACTATATGTATTGTGAATGTAAAATTTACTAACCGCCAAGTTCTAGGAAATATAATCTAAGAATAAGTAATCATTAAAACGCACTTATTATAATTTTATTTTATTATTAAGAGTTATTAAAATCGGAAGGTCCACTAAAAAAATCGATTAATAGTCTTCACGTTAAAAAAATAGTTTCGTGCCTAATCTATCTATATATTAAGATTATTATTTTACGAAAATTGCGCTAACGGAGGAGTATGAAATTTCGCACACTTATAATTTATATAGAGAAGGTGTGCAGAATGCTAATATTTTATTTAAATTATGAATAAAAAATACATTAAATCAATATCACTAAAAAAAAAAACGTTACACACTACCATGTATTAGACCCACACATGCATATATATATATATATATATACTCTTTTGTTTATTGTTAATGTCTGTGGTCAAATTAAAAATTAAAAAAGTGTTATTCTTTATTTTAATTTAAACAAAAAATTTTAAATATTTTATTGTGGTCGAATTGCGACCACTGGGCGAGCACTAGTAGTAATGAGGAGACAGTGGCGCCACCAGTACACAGTGCCGTGTCCGCAGCTGGGCGGGGCGCGCGGGCGCAGCTTCAGCACGACGGCGGCGCCGCGCGAGCCGTCGCCGCCCGCGCCCGCGCCGCGCCGCAGCGCCGCCACGGCCGCCGTGCAGCGCAAGAAGTCGGTGCCGGCGCGCAGCGAGCGCGACGCGTACGGCGGCACGGCGGAGGAGTTCTTCATCGACGTGATGATCCAGCGGCACGCGCGCCAGCTGCTGGCGACGGCGCGGCTGCAGGCGCTGGGCCGGCTGGCGGCGGCGCTGGACCTGCACCTGGTGGCGTGGCTGGCGGGCGAGCGCGAGCGCGCCGCGCGCGTCGACGCGGCCGTGGCCTGCCTGCGCCGCCTGCACGACGACTTCCGCTGGCCCTACCCCGCGCCCGCGGACGCCGACTACCCGCCGCGCAAGACCAGCGTCGTGCCCGGTCAGTACGGCTACATATATGAATAATCCGTAGTTTGTAATGAATCACTTACAATTTTTTTTTTTGTAATCGTTATTATTTCCAATATGTCGATTAGGGTTAATAAAGTGTGTCCGGGATCCCTAGTACATTGTTTTCATCTGATTACTATCAAGCTAATTTTCCGGGAGTAGCTTCTTTTTGATGAGACGCCCAACTTTTTCCTCTATGAAAACTCTCGATTGTGGTAGCTAACAGAGGTAGCAAGGATATAATATATGTCGATTTGATGATTCTCAAAAATTTATTACTAACTGGGTTTATTTTTGTTAAAACGCAAGATAATTATCTAAATTATTCGAAATAATATTTGTCCTACAAAATGTATGGTTTAATCAAAGAGTTCCTCGTTATCCATTCATGTTGGAAGGAGGGGTCCTTCCAACATGTATGGATAACGAGGGCATCAAAGATGATTACTAACCAGCCAGTTTTTTTTTTATTCACTTAGTTAATATTTATATAATTTAACAGTCATATTGTCCTACAAATCACGTGGTACGTTATCCCGGTCCTACGCTCAGAAATTATTAATACCACAAGACTATTTTTCTCATTACTAACTGTAGGACAAAAATATTACATAATAGGTTTGTGTATTCTCTACCCGAATGTAACAATGTCCTACAAGAAAACAGGTATGTTCCACTAGTCCGACAAGATTTTTCATTTTTTCGTTTTCCTATTTGTAACATGAGATACAGTGAAAACAATGTACTAGGGATCCCTACCTATGAAGTGTAAATTTTACAAAACACCAGCCTATATTATGTGAGTAAATCACTTACGAACGATGTCAGTCAAGACTGCAACACTGGGCTTATGTGTCCGCAGCGGCCAGCAGCCCGGCCGCGGAGGGCGCCAGCCTGTGCGGCGACAGCGGCTACGTGTCGCTGTCGCTGCGGAACGCGCTGCCGCTGGCGCCCGGCGCGCCGCTCTCGCCCGCGCCGCTCAGGTGAGCGAACAAGCCTTGTGCACTTACACTTATAAATAATTAAATATATTGATATCTTTGACACACGGCCGTCTGTTCCTATGGTGAGCGACTTAATGCTTGCGTTATAGGTAACAGCCGACTGATATAGATACATATTTTTATTTTATAAACATACTAGCTGACCCGGCGAACTTCGTACCGCCTAAAAGTCGATTCTTTAATTTTCTATACTTATCCTTCCCAGAAACCCTCCACTAATACTTAAACTTTACACTTAAACCTTTTAAGTATTATTACGAATCTTTTGTATGGGAATATAGAAAATTGTTGTTTTTAGACTTTTTCAGGGAATTTTTAAATTTTTCTCTCAGTAAGAACCATCCTCGTACTTCAAGGAATATTATACAAAAAAAAAAAAATTAGCAAAATCGGTTCAGCCGCTCTCGAGATTTGCGCTTAGCAACACATTCTATATAGAGATAGGTATAATATTATTTTCAATTAATTAAAAATGTTTACCTCGTACACCGAAGAGACATGAATTTCTATTAAACTTGATATTGTCTGGGCAATTTATTATGTGATCTATCACAATCAATTTGTTTTTCTGTAGATTACAAAGTGCGTTTAGTACAGCTTAACTACAGGATACATGGCGGCCTTGACTGATGTATAAAAATATCGTCTGGTTCGCTCACTAAAACACGTGCTACGCGCAGGTAATTGCTGTGTCAACTGAATGTGCATGTTTGCAACAGTGCAACAGCGTTTGTGTGAAACGGAATGTATGTCGATTACGTGGACCAATAACAACCCAGTAGAAAACTTTCGATACTCGTTTAAAAAAAAAAAACAGAGTACAAGTAGTAAACGTATTAATTTGTATTGCTATCGGCGGCAGCTCGGTGGGCGAGGGCAGCGTGGCGGAGGGCGGCGGCGTGGCGTGGGGCGCGGGCGACGGCGGCGACGCGGGCTCGCCCGACGAGCGGCGCTACGCCGCGCTCATGGAGCGCCTGCACCAGCACCAGGCCGAGCGCGGCGACCACGCGGCGCACGTGCAGCTCAGGTACGCGCCGTGCCTTCCGCGTTCAAACGTCTCGCAGTATGGCAAGCTTAAACTCACTAGATCACTGGAAATATTTGAATCAGTATTGTAGATTTAAAGCAGTATTGTTACCCGTCACTCTCTCGCCGCGAACCTATACACAGTCCGTGCCGGCGCAGGTACCTGCTGCAGCTGATGACGGAGGCGAGCTGCGCCGAGTGGGCGCTGGTGGTGGCGGTGGCGCTGCGCGACGCGCTGGCCGTGCTGCGCTGCGTGGGCGCCGCGCGCGGGCCCGACGTGTCGCTGGCCGCCGCGCGCCGTCTACGTGCCGCGCTGCTGGAGCTGCGCGCCTGGAGCGACGCCGAGTGGTGAGTGTGCTGCTGCCGTGTCTGCGACGTGTCGCTGTCCGCCGCGTTGCTGGAGCTGCGCGCCTGGAGCGACGCCGAGTGGTGAGTGTGCTGCTGCCGTGTCTGCGACGTGTCGCTGTCCGCCGCGCTGCTGGAGCTGCGCGCCTGGAGCGACGCCGAGTGGTGAGTGTGCTGCTGCCGTGTCTGCGACGTGTCGCTGTCCGCCGCGCTGCTGGAGCTGCGCGCCTGGAGCGACGCCGAGTGGTGAGTGTGCTGCTGCCGTGTCTGCGACGTGTCGCTGTCCGCCGCGCTGCTGGAGCTGCGCGCCTGGAGCGACGCCGAGTGGTGAGTGTGCTGCTGCCGTGTCTGCGACGTGTCGCTGTCCGCCGCGCTGCTGGAGCTGCGCGCCTGGAGCGACGCCGAGTGGTGAGTGTGCTGCTGCCGTGTCTGCGACGTGTCGCTGTCCGCCGCGCTGCTGGAGCTGCGCGCCTGGAGCGACGCCGAGTGGTGAGTGTGCTGCTGCCGTGTCTGCGACGTGTCGCTGTCCGCCGCGCTGCTGGAGCTGCGCGCCTGGAGCGACGCCGAGTGGTGAGTGTGCTGCTGCCGTGTCTGCGACGTGTCGCTGTCCGCCGCGCTGCTGGAGCTGCGCGCCTGGAGCGACGCCGAGTGGTGAGTGTGCTGCTGCCGTGTCTGCGACGTGTCGCTGTCCGCCGCGCTGCTGGAGCTGCGCGCCTGGAGCGACGCCGAGTGGTGAGTGTGCTGCTGCCGTGTCTGCGACGTGTCGCTGTCCGCCGCGCTGCTGGAGCTGCGCGCCTGGAGCGACGCCGAGTGGTGAGTGTGCTGCTGCCGTGTCTGCGACGTGTCGCTGTCCGCCGCGCTGCTGGAGCTGCGCGCCTGGAGCGACGCCGAGTGGTGAGTGTGCTGCTGCCGTGTCTGCGACGTGTCGCTGTCCGCCGCGCTGCTGGAGCTGCGCGCCTGGAGCGACGCCGAGTGGTGAGTGTGCTGCTGCCGTGTCTGCGACGTGTCGCTGTCCGCCGCGCTGCTGGAGCTGCGCGCCTGGAGCGACGCCGAGTGGTGAGTGTGCTGCTGCCGTGTCTGCGACGTGTCGCTGTCCGCCGCGCTGCTGGAGCTGCGCGCCTGGAGCGACGCCGAGTGGTGAGTGTGCTGCTGCCGTGTCTGCGACGTGTCGCTGTCCGCCGCGCTGCTGGAGCTGCGCGCCTGGAGCGACGCCGAGTGGTGAGTGTGCTGCTGCCGTGTCTGCGACGTGTCGCTGTCCGCCGCGCTGCTGGAGCTGCGCGCCTGGAGCGACGCCGAGTGGTGAGTGTGCTGCTGCCGTGTCTGCGACGTGTCGCTGTCCGCCGCGCTGCTGGAGCTGCGCGCCTGGAGCGACGCCGAGTGGTGAGTGTGCTGCTGCCGTGTCTGCGACGTGTCGCTGTCCGCCGCGCTGCTGGAGCTGCGCGCCTGGAGCGACGCCGAGTGGTGAGTGTGCTGCTGCCGTGTCTGCGACGTGTCGCTGTCCGCCGCGCTGCTGGAGCTGCGCGCCTGGAGCGACGCCGAGTGGTGAGTGTGCTGCTGCCGTGTCTGCGACGTGTCGCTGTCCGCCGCGCTGCTGGAGCTGCGCGCCTGGAGCGACGCCGAGTGGTGAGTGTGCTGCTGCCGTGTCTGCGACGTGTCGCTGTCCGCCGCGCTGCTGGAGCTGCGCGCCTGGAGCGACGCCGAGTGGTGAGTGTGCTGCTGCCGTGTCTGCGACGTGTCGCTGTCCGCCGCGCTGCTGGAGCTGCGCGCCTGGAGCGACGCCGAGTGGTGAGTGTGCTGCTGCCGTGTCTGCGACGTGTCGCTGTCCGCCGCGCTGCTGGAGCTGCGCGCCTGGAGCGACGCCGAGTGGTGAGTGTGCTGCTGCCGTGTCTGCGACGTGTCGCTGTCCGCCGCGTTGCTGGAGCTGCGCGCCTGGAGCGACGCCGAGTGGTGAGTGTGCTGCTGCCGTGTCTGCGACGTGTCGCTGTCCGCCGCGCTGCTGGAGCTGCGCGCCTTGAGCGACGCCGAGTGGTGAGTGTGCTGCTGCCGTGTCTGCGACGTGTCGCTGTCCGCCGCGCTGCTGGAGCTGCGCGCCTGGAGCGACGCCGAGTGGTGAGTGTGCTGCTGCCGTGTCTGCGACGTGTCGCTGTCCGCCGCGCTGCTGGAGCTGCGCGCCTGGAGCGACGCCGAGTGGTGAGTGTGCTGCTGCCGTGTCTGCGACGTGTCGCTGTCCGCCGCGCTGCTGGAGCTGCGCGCCTGGAGCGACGCCGAGTGGTGAGTGTGCTGCTGCCGTGTCTGCGACGTGTCGCTGTCCGCCGCGCTGCTGGAGCTGCGCGCCTGGAGCGACGCCGAGTGGTGAGTGTGCTGCTGCCGTGTCTGCGACGTGTCGCTGTCCGCCGCGCTGCTGGAGCTGCGCGCCTGGAGCGACGCCGAGTGGTGAGTGTGCTGCTGCCGTGTCTGCGACGTGTCGCTGTCCGCCGCGCTGCTGGAGCTGCGCGCCTGGAGCGACGCCGAGTGGTGAGTGTGCTGCTGCCGTGTCTGCGACGTGTCGCTGTCCGCCGCGCTGCTGGAGCTGCGCGCCTGGAGCGACGCCGAGTGGTGAGTGTGCTGCTGCCGTGTCTGCGACGTGTCGCTGTCCGCCGCGCTGCTGGAGCTGCGCGCCTGGAGCGACGCCGAGTGGTGAGTGTGCTGCTGCCGTGTCTGCGACGTGTCGCTGTCCGCCGCGCTGCTGGAGCTGCGCGCCTGGAGCGACGCCGAGTGGTGAGTGTGCTGCTGCCGTGTCTGCGACGTGTCGCTGTCCGCCGCGCTGCTGGAGCTGCGCGCCTGGAGCGACGCCGAGTGGTGAGTG
This sequence comes from Melitaea athalia, assembly GCA_905220545.2. Lineage (NCBI taxonomy): Eukaryota > Metazoa > Arthropoda > Insecta > Lepidoptera > Nymphalidae > Melitaea > Melitaea athalia. The sequence continues at coordinate 14,134,004 of HG992194.1, forward strand.
TGCTGCTGCCGTGTCTGCGACGTGTCGCTGTCCGCCGCGCTGCTGGAGCTGCGCGCCTGGAGCGACGCCGAGTGGTGAGTGTGCTGCTGCCGTGTCTGCGACGTGTCGCTGTCCGCCGCGCTGCTGGAGCTGCGCGCCTGGAGCGACGCCGAGTGGTGAGTGTGCTGCTGCCGTGTCTGCGACGTGTCGCTGTCCGCCGCGCTGCTGGAGCTGCGCGCCTGGAGCGACGCCGAGTGGTGAGTGTGCTGCTGCCGTGTCTGCGACGTGTCGCTGTCCGCCGCGCTGCTGGAGCTGCGCGCCTGGAGCGACGCCGAGTGGTGAGTGTGCTGCTGCCGTGTCTGCGACGTGTCGCTGTCCGCCGCGCTGCTGGAGCTGCGCGCCTGGAGCGACGCCGTTATTTATTTATTTATAAATAAATAAATAAATTGACATTATCCATATTTTAGACCTGATTAGTCCACTCACGAAGTATAGATAGGAAGGAGTCCGAACGTAATGTTAAACAAATTTTCTCAATTTAGATGACTACTAACTGACAACTGTTACCGAAGACCGCCACTGTTTAACAGCTGATTATAGGGTACTCGTTTAAATCACTTAAAATCAAGATTCGCGAGCTTCTAGCGCAGCCACTAGCAAGTGGCAGAAAAGAGAACTAAATAACTGGTTACATTATTTTATACCATGAATTCTATCGAAAACCCTATACCGTTCGGACTCCTTCCTATCTATACTTCGTGAGTCCACTCTTCTATATCCTGTCAATATAACATTATAAAATTCCTACAGAAGACAAATATAAAAAGACCTTACTCTATTTCAAGACCAATAAACTGATTTTGCCATTAATAAGACAAACTAATTACTTTTCAGCATCGGCTACAAACCTTTCATGATGGCGATCAGCAACCAGATTCCTTATCTGACATCGATCATTAACACACGGGAGCGGCGCATCTCCGTAGCCCAATCCCGCGCCCGAACCCCGAGCACCAGTTCTCTAACCGAACAAAAGCTCCCCCAGGAACCCAAATTACCCCCTCCCCAAAAGGCTCAAGAAGTGTCCAAACAGTCAGTAAGGAAAGATTCCCCTATCACTATGCCTGAACCAGAAACAGCAGAAGTCTTAACACCGCCGAGACCAGCTCTAACCCCGCGAGAAGATCCGGCCTCCAATTGTGCCATATCGTAATCCAGTTATAAAGTTTTGTATAATGTTAATAAAAAAATAAAAAAAAGACAACTGAAAAAACTAATAGTACTAACGATTCAATTTCATTTCAATGTGTCTTGATCGTAATCATTAGTCAATATTATTTAATTTGTGAATCGGCAATCAAGTGATTATGGTAAGTTTGATATGAAGAATATTTTTGTGAAAAATTATGAACTTATTACTTCAATATTAATTAAAAAAATGTTACTGATTTGTATTTTTATAATTGCTTGAAACTATAAAGAATGGAGTAATGAGGTTATGAATAAGTAATTTAATCTAAATAAAATATTAGAAACACGTTTTGGTGCATGAAACTTTTTTAAAATCTAACTTTTTATGTCTAATCACGTTTGTCAGTAACTCTAGTCTTTTTTTTTATTTCCATATATTTCTTATTTATTTAAGAATAAAATTATTCTCATATTTATTTTTAAAATAATTTATTATTTCCTTTAATAATGTATCATAATAAATTAGATATGTACTTATTGATGATAATAATGTTAATAAATCTTAACTGTAACTAGTATTTATAAGTAGGAAAATATAGATATTAAAGTGAATTTAATGAAATTGAAATTGTCTTCCTGGCTGATATTATAACATATTACTGTTTAACGTTAATCTTCTCTTAATCACTCTCTTCTTTATAATAATCTTAGTTACTTAATCAGGGCTAAAAATAATTAATTTTCTAAATTTAAATAATATCCTTAAAACACTTCACCTTATATTAATTATTACTTAAATTATTAATTTATTGTGTCTCGAAAATAATGTTAAAAATTATATTAGAAAAACAGTGAGTTGTGGTTTGAAATTAATAGTTATATATATTTAAAAAATCTTATCTCGATTATTCTCTTTACTTCTATTTAAATTTTAATGTTGTCTGTCACGGTTACTATTATCTAACTACTTTAATTTTTTTAAATGTATGACAAAAAAGTTACTGAGTGATCTATATTAATAAACTGTATTTATTAAATGCAACTACCTATTCATAAGCTAGGTAAAACTAAGATATATTCAGTTTCCTCAGGTTCTTAAAAACAATTATTTATTATTTCAGACGTTGTTTTCATTAAATTGTTATTATAAATTTTATTATAGATTACCTTTGATGAATAATTATTTTGCTCAATAATATAATCTCATTTAATTTTTATAACTCACCGATATATTTTTCCCGCCATTCTGGTGCCAAGTTCCAAAATAGCTTAAAATATACAAATGTCTATGGCATCTATATAACGTAATTATTATGAATTATTTTAGTACAAAAATATTATGTTGTTCGAATGTGACCATAGAAATGTAGTTATTAAATATTTATTAATAATTTCTTTTAGTTTTAAATATTTCAGTGTAGGCAACTCCCATGTAGCTCATTACAAAAATAGGCAGAATTAGTGTCTTATAATACAACTTATAAAGAATTAAAGTTATTTTTTATGATTTATCTACAGATTATACAAAGCTTTTGGGTTATTACTATAACTACTAACTATATAATTATAATGATCTTTTTCATTATGTATGTGCATAACATAAAATTAAACGATTTTTACATGAACTATACATTCCAAAATGAAATGAAATTCTAGCAATAATATACTAATAATAAATTTTATATTGTATAATTAGACATAGTTTAAATTCATAGTATTGTCAATTAAAGTTGTGAATATTGTTAAATACTTCAAACCGTCATGAAATATAATAACAGGTGCTATTAATAATGTTACAAATTACTTGAATAATATTATTTGTAGTATTTGAAATATTACATTTCATACATTTACATTACATTACATTTTTTTTACATTACATTTTACTTTTTTTTGCCAAAATTTATTTGTAGACACCCATACATACGTTGAAAAAATAAAGTGTTAAAATAAACTGAGAATATTTAAGTCATTATCCTAAACCTTATTTTTTTTTTATCTTTACATGTTTTAAAAAATAAATGTATTTCATGAATATTAATATACAATTAAACAGGATATAATTTTGTAAGAAATAATAGTTGTAAGTTAGTCAATTGATGTTATTAAATAAATTAAATTTTGCATTTGTTTATTTTTTAATTATCACAGCGATTGATATTCAATAATCTATGCCAATATATTTAGTTAACTCAAGAAGTTGTTGGCTTATTAATTAATAAACGCCTCACCTCCACTAGGATTTACTTTATTGTCTGGGGCCGGAAAACATACATAAAATACAAACACTAAGGCCGATGCCTCGAAATTTAGCGGGCAGCGGGGCGGGAGCGGCGCGGGTAACGCCGACCGTTCTCGAAACCAGCGGCAGATCGCGTGGCTAGCTATAATCGGGCCGCACCGGTCCTTCATCTTTTGTCTTTGTCGCTCGCGTATAAACATATTGCCGTTGCGCTCACACAACGACACTGCAATGCTGACGCGCGGGCGGCATAGATAAAGGATACTATGGATCTGCTACGCAATTATTATTACCGTGTGTGAATGAAACCACAACATACGAAAACTGTAAGGGGTGAAAAGGACACAAACAACATTTTTTGTCTTTGTCAGAGTTTCTGTTGGTCACAACTTACGTAGTAACTAATACTTAATCTGTGGTCACAACTGAACTTGCGACCAACAAATCAGTTGAGACCGATATTTACTTCGTGAATTTATGTGATTTAAGTGATTTACAGTAATTTAAGTTGTGAAACTAAGACGTAGTTGAGTGTTATATAAGAGTTATCATGGTTATATGTTATATAATCGGCTGTAAAAGCCGTACGGAGACGAAATCACAAGACATAACCTTTCATACGTAAGTACAATTTTTTTGATAAAAATATGACTTGTTAGGCAAAAATATTAACAGAATGAGAGTCCTAGTATATTAACAAGTTATTATAAACAGAAATAATTTATGAAAACGGTATTTATCATCATAATAATAAATATATATTAACCGACAAAATTAAGTGGTAAGGTTAATTTGTCATCCTCGAAACAAACGTTAGGCTGGTCCGCCATTTTTAAGTACTTTATAATTTGCTCAGGTTATAGATTTTTTAGGGATACCAGCCGAGGTAACTGATAAATTACCCTAAAAGTGCGGTATTTTTTATTCAATCTTAAATTTCATATTACTTAATGAAACTGATGTTACAGATTTCCAAAGGACTCTGCAATTCGCCAATTATGGATTCGTGCCACTGGGCGACCAAACTGGCAACTAACCAAATATACTCGGATATGCTCTAGACATTTTGAACAAAGTTGTTTTAGAAAAACTGCTCGAAATGTGACATATTTAAAACCATTCTCGATCCCTACACTTCATATCGTCGAACAGGTTAGTTACTTTTATTAGGCTAAAATTTACATCCTGGACCGTCGATATAGATGTTCATATTTTTTATAGAGCTTCATATTCAAGAGTGACTATGCTATATTTTATTGTAATTGAACAAAAAATTCAATAAATAAGAAAAAGACAAATAAAAATAGGTAATGACAGTTTTCTTCGTGAGTGTACATGCGCAAAAGTTCGCAGAGCCTATGTTCAGTCTTCTTTATCTTGGTACGTAATTGTTCTAGAGGTCTTACATTTTTACTTTTCGTTTAATTTTGGTATGTTAAATTGTTTTCAAAGTAGATTCGTTTTTGTAAATTGTATTCTTTAGGGTAGAAATAAATTTGTTTAAAAAAAAATAACTTCTGTTCTTATTTGTAAGAATATATAAAGTATATTAATAAAAACTTAAATTTGGAGTAACTTGTTTCATTTTTTTTTTCATGAAATCATGCTAAATATGTTCCGTTCAACTCCCAGGTTCGATTAAGAGTTAAAAAACAGAACATTTTTTCAGACCACATCTTACAAGATATTACTGTCGTATTTCATGCAACTATCAAAACTCAAAAGCAGAATAAAATAAATTCATTAAAAAATCGAAAAAACAAAATACAACATAGACTGAAAAACACATTACCCTCCTTTGCATTGCGCAGTCGGGTAAAAATCAGTGCCCGGTGAAATTTAAAATAAAATAAAAATTTAAAATAAAATAAAATACGGGGAAATTTTGGTAGGGCTGGCAACCCTGACATCTTATATACTTTTATGTTTGTCCCTTTCGGGTGTGGCACGCTTGTCACATCTATAGTATCCTTTATCTATGCGCGGGCGGTCACCGCTTAACTGGAGCCACCGCTCGTTGCCCGCCACCGCGCCGCTGTTTTCGAGGGTCGGTCTATTTGATTGTACGCATACGATCGGGCCGCTTCCGCGCCGCCGCTGCTGCCGCCGTCTGCCCGCAAATTTCGAGGCATCACATTAACTGAGATAGGGCACAGCAGGAAATTTCCTGCTCAAAATATGGAGCAGCCCGACTGGGGTAGTACCTCGACCTTACAGAAGACCACAGCTAAATAATGCTGTTTTCAAGCAGTATTGTGTTCCTGTTGGTGAGTAAGGTGACCAGAGCTCCTGGGGGGGATTGGGGATAGGGTCGGCAACGCGCTTGCGATGCTTCTGATGTTGCAGGCGTCTATAGGCTACGGTCTTACCATCAGGTGAGCCGTACGCTTGATTGCCAACCTAGTAACATAAAAAAAAAAAAAAAAAAAAACGCCCAGTCTATCACAAACAACTTAATGGCACATTATGCAAATGTTGTCCATGTGTTTACCAACGCAATAGCTAGTGCTGGGACCGCTGCTGTGCAAGCTCCTCCTATAGTCTAATTCTCGTTAAGAAATAGTGCCTCGTCGCTACAACTTACCTTCCCTCCCTCATTAGAAATCCATATAATATGTCCAGTAATTATTTGTTTTGCGGACCATTTGGCGCCCCTTTGTGAGTAGCGTCCGGGGCATGATGCCCCCCTCTTGCTACGCCACTGTTACAATTTGCCCACTAATCTTAGCGAGGGAAACGGAAGTTGAAAGGGAGATATAAGATAGTGAAGTTGGAAAGAGAGAGAGTTACGTATCGTAAGTTTTACTTTTAAGTTGTGTCATGTGTGGCCTTTCTTTTCCTTTCGTTTTTTTTTTTTTGTCTAGCCAGCCTTTTTCAAATGGGTCAAAACTGTTTTATGTGGTCAATTCTTAGATCTTCAGTTATATCGTAACTATTCAAATGTCGATCTAGCTCCACTTAAAAAAAACGAGTGTGCTTTAGACCACACGACTGATGTAAAACTTCTTTAGCAATAGGCCTGCACCACATAAAAAACGTAGTGGTTATATACTCTTTGGCCTGCACTGCGTCTTATATTTACGAAACGAAACTGGCTATGAGAGAAAGAGAGAAAGAAAATGTGTCCTCGCACCTCTCTCTCTCTTTGTTCGTTCGCCTCGCCCATGCCTCGCCTAGGCCTCGCCCGACCACACTTTTCGTTCACGCTCTCGTCACACAGTCACCAGCTTACTCCCCGAGTAAAGTGTGCGTAAAGAAGCTTTACTTCAAAAATGTCGTCACATTTATCTGTAACTGGGCGGCCAGAGCGAAATGCGTCTTTGACATCTCTGACTGAAATCGCTTATACCAATTTATAGTTTTATACTTTACTTACTGCTACTGACACTGCATTAGGTCCATAAAAGTCACAAATTTTTTTGCGGCTTGAGTAGCATTTTTTCCCTTTTCAAAGTAAATCTTTAAAATGTACCGAATTTCTTCATTGGATTCAACCATTTGGCGGGCAAAAACACATATGAAAAATAGCGGGAAATTACTGTTTACTTTTTAATTGTATGGGATATTTATTTCGATTCGAATTACTTTCTAGTACCTAACTACCTACTACCTGTAGTCGGCACTCCTACTAAAATTAATTCACTATTCAGTTTAAAAAATAAGTTTTAGCGAAAAAAAAGTACAGTACATACATATAATAATAATAATAATTTATAGATACTTTTATACAAGTATTAAAACTAATCTTTTTTTTTTTGTTAACTATACACAAACATAAATTTTATTTAATTTTTAAGACTAATTTTATTTGTATAAATTTTATTATATTTGTTAGTATTTTTTAGTAATAATTAACTTAAAGCCAAAAGTCTAGACTCCAACTCCAACATCAAAACGTAATTATAATCAGTCATGAGCAAAAAAGTCACAGAAACGAGTGAACTGTCAAGACGTTATACTTTTGTTGAGAGAATGTAGAAACATTGATTTTACACGTTTTAACGTTGTTTTTCTGAGATTATTTACTTTGTTTATGAAGTTTTAAACTAAAAGCCGTAAAACTGTCCTAAGATGGCAGGAACGGCACAAAATGAGTTATCGATCTCCGAGTTAAAGGCGGAGATCGAGAGGCTGAGTCGGGAACTTGACCAAGCCAGCAGCGAGAAGATACAGTCGGCACAGCTAGGCCTGGTGCTTCTGGAGGAGAAGAGTTCCCTGCAGCTACGATGCGACGAGCTAGAAAGTTTATACGAGAACACAAAGCACGAATTGGAGATCACGCAGGAGGTTAGATGGCCTACATACCGTAATATTTTCACTTTTCATGCCTTAATGGCCACATTAACGTGCAAACGGTAACTTAAAATTGAATTTTTAAAACTTCGTGTTCATAAGATGAACTACTTTCCAAATATGTTTGAGTACTTTTAGAAAAAATGACTTAGTTTAAACATATTGCCTTGTAGCAAAAAAGTATCAAGAATCTTATCAAATGATGATATCAATTTTTTTTGTTATTGTTATACTTGCTCAATATTATTGTAAATTAAATCGAAATGTTAGATCTATGTGTAGCGATAGTAACCACTATGTACATTACTGCCTACAACTTAGCATCTAAAATACTGTTTCTTTCAGGCCTTAATGAAACTTGACACAACTCAAAAAGTGACAACACAAAGTGGAATAGAACAGGAAAATGCTCTCCTCAACGAATCAGCGGCTATGGAAAGTTCACTAACATTACAAATTATCGAACTTGAAGGTGAATCAAAACAGGTATGTTATATAACAAATATTTGGCTTTATTAAAAAAATACCTAGAAATGTGCAAAATGAAATAATTTTCTTTAAGAAGAATAATATTATCAATGTTACAATAAACGGACTAAAATGTCAATTGGTGCTACTTATTTGTTACTAAATAATATGCTTTAAAAGTCCTATAAGAAAAATTAAACCATTCATATTTTTAATCTTTACATAATTTTTTTTTTACTTTCGTGAGAGAAAACATTTTGCATGAATTATGATAAACTGAAATTAATTCATTCCATTCTCTTTCTTAGATCATTTTTTCGTTTAACGTAGACAGTAGTTCCCATTAAAATTTTTAATGCCCATTGTATCATGTAATTAAAAGAAATTATACTGTCACAGATTATAAACTACATTACTATTTTAGTTGTTTGACTTTATTTCTTTATGTATTGATATTTCAGATAGGAAATATTTTTTTATTGAATTTGTGAAATTAAGAATATTAATATGATTTTTTTTACAACATTATTGAAAAGCTTCATTTCTAATAACCCAAAAATAATAAAGATTATCCACTAAAAGTATAACAACCATGTTTTGTAAATGGACTATGCACAAATTAATTTTTCAATTTGTACCATCTGTTTTAGTGCGCTCACATAAACAAACTCTTTACAATACAAGATGAATGTATCATTTATTTATGATTTTCTTTTGTATTAAAATAAATTACATACTGCTGGTAGTCTGATTACAACTTCATTGTAAGACTTCTTTCAAAGAAGAGATTCTTCCTTTTTTCATCACTTCCTAGTTAAAAAATTAAAAATCACTAAAAAAAAATACTATGAATTAAACAAAAAAACTTATGGTTTAAATATTTTTAGGTTAGGGGTGTGTAATTTTTATTTTTATAGTAACAATTTTAATATAACCTGATGTGAGTTTCTATAAATTTCTGTGAAAGTTTGTTCCGAGGCTAGCCAGTTTTTTTTAATATACTGATACTGTCTATGGGAACTAAGACATTGGTTATTTATAATTATTATTGTTATTACAGTAAATATATGATATACGACAATTCATTTATTTTAACCAGGTTTTTTTGCTATATTGAAAAATAACAATTTATTTCGGACGCAAATGTTTTCTACTTAAAAATTGTTTTGTCACAATAAATGATACGTGCAAATACAAAAATACCGAAATGTATGTAAGCACATAACTTTCGTTAATGTAGTTTATTTAAAAAAAAGGTGGTACATGGTGCGATGGGTCAAATGGGATGATCAACTATTCTTTGTACATTTTGTATGGATTTTGACAAAAAGTAAGTCAAAAACAAGGCAAATTTCTTTTATATTTTATTTCCACTTTATTAGAAAATTTGTTAATTATCTTCTGATGTTTATTAATAATTATATTTAGGATTACTGTGCTGTTTATTTTATTTTAGAACTTTCGAATTTGGGGACACAGTTTGTTATTTTTTTTTAAATAGTAAAATTAAACATTAATTAACTGAAAAATATGTAAATAGGTATGGAAAGTATTATAGATTGTGATAAAAAATGGAAATTAATGCTTTTTCATATAATATTTTTAAATTAATGCGTTTATGAACAACTGAAGTAGTCATGAGGACAGCAATTATTTGTATGGGAACTAGATTTTGTCAACTAAGTTACCGTTAAAATAATTAAAAATAATTGAATCATGATAATGAAATGCAGTTTAATATCAATGCTGTATATTCTAAAAACTGTTTATGATATGAAATTTGGTAAATGATTAGTTTTGTGAGTCGTACATATATATTAAGTGTAGGGACAATGTTTTTACAAAGAATAGTTGATTGAGCCAAATACCAATATTGTATCCATAGCCTTCATTCGGACACGACAGTATTTCTTTAATTTATTATCCGTAAATTTTCCTTTTGTACCACTTCTGCGTGTCCGTTAGCCACGTGGCAAAGGCCTCCTCCAATCTTCTCCATTCTGGTCTTTCACTCTTTCCATGGCCACTCTGCCCCATGTTATTCCTGCGACCTGTCTAATATTGTCGTCCCACCTAATTTGTGGTCTACCCCTCATCCTCTTTCCATCTCTTGGGTACCATTGTGTGATTATTTTACTCCATTTATCTGTTCCCCTGATCATGTGACCTGCCCATTTCCACTTTTGTCTTCTTATTTTCAGAGTTATGTCCTGTACCTTAGTTTTGTTTCTGACTGTGCTACTCTTAATTTTGTCTTTTCTTTTGATCCCAGTCATACTCCTTTCCATGGCATGTTGACATACGGAGAGTTTATTTGTTACGTTTTAGAGTTTATTAAACGTAACAAATAAACCCATCTGCTTAATGGATAAAAATTATTAATTTTATATCTAATTTATAATATTCGCCAACCGCCATCTTTTTTTTTTTCAAAACAGATTTTTAGCAGACAACCGTATGTCATCGTAATTCACAACGAAACATTTCATTTTGATGTAAGATTTATTCATTAAACACCTGGATGGAAGTATCTAGTGGCAATATTATATTAATATACTTGCTATCCAGTAGCTATGCCAGGAAAATAATAGACAACCCAACATACATTTTTCAATTTTGAATTATATATAGCCGGGCCAGAAATTGTTCAGCTAACCCTTTCGCGATTTTTTTCTATACTAAAATAAATATAAAATAATTTTTATCCATTACGCAAATAGGTGAAGTTCGTCTCTACCTCTCCTACTAATATAATTATAGTAAAGTTGTAACCCATCAATGTCTGTAAAATACATAAGTGTACTTCCACGGATATTTAAAAAAGCGATTTATAATGTTCTCCGTGAAAGCAGTAAAAGTTAAAACAGTTATTTTTCGAGTTTTGATCTGTCTGTGTGTACGCAAGTTTGTTCCCGCCTCTAGCGATATCTACAGCATTAATTTGAAAACAGTTTCTCAGTAACGAACCTATAGGTCTGTCTATCTTCAAATCTGGTGTAAGGTTTCATCTTATAACGTTTAGAACTAGAGTTATTAGTTATTACTCTATTAAAAATTGACTCGAAATAAGAACGATACCAATTGTTACTAACAAATTCAGACGCGATAAAATAAATGTTTATCTATACTAATATATATAGAGCAAGATCCCAGGGCCACCAGACGTCACGTATTTTCTGACGAAGGAAATGTGGACGATTGAGTAGTGTTAGTATGTACTAAGAACGCATGCCTACCTGCTAGCTTGCTCAGACGGCCAATTTTCAGGTATCAGGTAATCAAGGTACATAAAAACATTACTTACCTCACGTAAATTCTCCAAGCTGATTCTTACGTATATTTTAGACAATATCCTTAAAATAAGTCGCCAATACTCCCAGACACTTTCCGTCGGCCGTATTGCTTTGCAGACGCTTTAAAGCTCCCAAAATAAATAATTACTTAACTTCACGTAAATTCTGATGCTCCATTTTTATATATGTCTACCAGACAACTATTTTAAAATCTTTTACAAGAAGACAGACCGGTCCAAGGGGCCAATCATCCCCTAAGCTCAATTTTAATGCCTCTGTGGGTAGGAGCGCGCTCAATAAAGCTGATAAAGCTGAAGAGGTTGTTTGTTTGTTTGTTTGTTTGTTTGAACGCGGTAATCTCTGGAAGTACTGGGCCGATTTAAAAAATTCTTTCAGTGTTAGATAGCCCATTTATCGAGGAAGGCTATAGGCTATGTGTCATCACGCTAAGACCAATAGGAGCGGAGCCCACGCCGACGAAGTCGCGTGCAGAAGCTAGTTTATCTTTATATCTCTACAATGCACAAACAGAGTTGTAATCATTAAAATCGAAGCGTGTAAAACCGCACGGATCGGCTTGTATTTAAAATAATGATCAAACGAAACATTGAGTAATAAATATCTCCAAGGGGTTTATTTGTATTTATAATATTAAATCAATACAATAGAATCTCTACTTTTACTTTCAATTACAATAATAATTGACTGTTTTAAATTCCGTTTACAGCTGCATTTTATTAAAACGCAACAATTGGTATTCTTTGTTTCGTATACTAATGATTCCCAGAGCGTTTACCTAATTTGAATATTATTACAGCTTAGAAACACATACATATTAGCCCAGTCGAATTAGCATTTTAGATTTACAAAACTTTGAAGCAGCAATTTTCCTTCGGAATTCGTTGGGGGGAATCACTGGTAGTCTAAATTCAAAAAGTAGGGGTACCAGACTTATTGCTTCATCCGCCATATTTATTTAAAGGGTTATATTTTATCTCATGAATAACTCGTTTATTTTCAATTTTACACGAAAAATAGTTATTACAAAAGTTGTTTAAAATTAAATTTCCTACAATTTTGGTCCCTATCAATTTTTTCGGAGGATCGATATTTTTCGATTCATACCTGAGAAGACTAAACTTGGGGGTGAACCTAAGTATTGTATTATCGTGTTTATTATTAATGTTGTAAAATAAATTTAAAAAAAATGCAGAAAATTTTATTTTAAACAACTTTGTTCATTACAATTTTTCTCGTAAAATTGACAATTAATAATATAATGATAAGATTTCATCCCGTCCCATATTCTCAGGTATAAATCGAAAAATATCGATCCTACAAAAAAATTGATGAGAACCATTATTTTAGGAAATTTAATTTTAAACAACTTTTGTAATAACTATTTTTCGTGTAAAATTGAAAATAAACGAATTATTCAAGAAATAAAAAATAATCCTTTAAATAAATATGGCGGATGAAGCAATAAGTCTGGTACCCCTACTTTTTGAATTTAGACTACCAGTGATTCCCCCCAACGAATTCCAAAGGAAAATTGCTGCTTCTAATTTTTGTAAATCTCAGTCCGTTTTTGAGCTAATTCGACTGGGCTTTATGTATATAATACGTAAGTAACTTGCCAGTTGCCCTTCTTAAGTTTAATTTAAGCTAATTGAGTCACATTAATGTCTTTTGTTAAGACGAAAATTATATTTTACAATAATAATGAATTTTTTTTAAAATACGTTGATACTTTTATATGATTTTATTGCTTTCATTAAACAATTTTGCGTAACAATGAGTTTATAAAAAGACCTGTTTTTAATAAATTATGTGCCAAACTTATATTAGACATTTCTGCGGAATATATAATAATAACTTACAAGATTTTATAAGCATTTATTTTCTTATTTTTATGGTGAGCTTAAAAGTAGAGACGTAGAGACACGCATAAAAATGCTAAAAAGGTCGATATTGCAAATGATCTTACGATGCGCGGGCGCAAATGCGCTTCTCAAGTTGAAACAGAGGGTGAATGTGTCGTCCATTAAGATATAATGCGGAGCGCTATTATCTTATTAATGTTCTGTAACCCCAGACACATCTGACGAAATATGCCTACGTTCTGCCTAATCAAAATGAGAGCAATTGATGTGAATCATCGTCGGACCCTCGTTCAGTAGATGCGGGACGTCGTTTTAGCGAACACTGAAATGTTGTTTTATTGTCGATTTTTAAATAAAATTGAAAATTAATTTTAGAATTATAGACATTATAAAAAACATTATTAGTCATTCGGTTATCAGTGTTTCAGTCACAGTATACAAACAAACGAAAAGGACCCCTATCGAACGTGATGTAATGCCGCGAATGGCGTAAGCGCAGCCGTCGTAATCCATAACACTGATCCCGAAATATACTTTTATTTCCCGGCCTTGATTCACGTGTTCTCTACCAGTCGATGGTGTTAGTTTTTCGAAATGCGCGAATACGCGATGTAGTGGAAGTGTTCACAGAATTATGTCGAACGAATTTATATGTGCCGAGCCGCGTGCGCGATTATATTAAATGGTGCAATTGTGGAATGCAGTAGTCATTCATTGAAAATGAGCGATGGTGATGAGGTATTTATATGTGTACTGTACACCATAGTCGGTGCCTTGTGACAGGGTCCTGTCAAACTTGTCTCCTATTTCATGTCGCTTGAGATGTTTACACAAATAATGGAATATTGTTTATGTAGACTTTTGGCTGTTAGCCACTTTTATTTGCGATTTGTTCAATTTTTCCCCAATAAATTTAAAAAAAGTAAATATTTTAAAAATTATGCAAACTGAATTAATTTTAATTTAAAGTGTGTCATGTGTTTATTCATTTTGCAAGTGTAGTAAGGCCTTACGTATCCGTAGCTGTAGCGAAGTAACATCATTACTTCAAACGACATTATGCCGGAGCTCGGTCCCCGAATCCATTAAATTTGAATAGTCAATCTGGGCGAAACACCGCGTCTCGGGGATCGTTGTCTTCATAATGTTAGTTTAATGAACTGTATTTCAGTGCTATTAATCTAGATAACACATACTCAGATTGCAGCTTTATCATTTTCCAGTAAAAATCTAATTGTTAAAATAGTGATGGCGTGTCTGCTAGCAATATTAGTAAAATTCTCATTAAAAGAGACTTATATTTATTACCACATATAGTTTATACATTTCTTCTTCAATATCTACGTCAGTTACTGACCAGTACAAATTTTTTTGTTGTATTTATTCGAATAAAAAAAAATGAGATACTCATTCGTCAAAATTAATAGAGTTCTAGGCGTCAGTTTTATATGTATGTTTTACTTAAACAAAATTAATTAGCAGCTATTAGAGACTTTAATAGGCAAGGTTAAGTAAAATCCAGGCCATTTCTGTTATCATCTGCCGACTTCAAACAAAATTGTTTGCAACTGACTCACATGCTTTCAGCGTACACCGTAAAGGTCGCATATTTATTCACCGACGTAGTTCTGAATCCTGGCATTCTTCGACTGAATAAAATATTTCGACTTTTAACCCCGCATTATATTCCCCGAGTTGAATAATTAATATTTCTATTTTGTGAAACCTTTTTATAAATCACTAGCTTCTGCGCGCGACTTCGTCGGCGTGGACTCCACTCCTATTGGTCTTAGCGTTATGATATATAGCCTATAGCCTTCCTCGATAAATGGGCTATCTAACACTGAAAGAATTTTTCAAATCGGACCAGTAGATCCTGAGATTAGCGCGTTCAAACAAACAAACAAACAAACAAACAAACAATCAAACAAACAAACTCTTCAGCTTTATTAAATTAGTATAGATGAAAACAAGGTTTAATCGATTTATTTATCATCTTATTTACCCACAATTACAAACAAAGGTTTTTTTTAACGATTTACGGTTAAAAGTCGAAATACATAGGTAGGTAGGTTAAATGTTTCGACGGACACTTAAAAATGTATTGTTTTTTTTTTAATTAATAAGTGAGTTATATCCTTATAATAATTCTATTAGTCGTTTAGTTAAAGCGTTTATGAAATTTATTTTTGACGAATTTTGTTTTTATTTTTTGCTGAAAATATAAGATAATTGTAATAATTCTATTTATTATGTTAATTAACGAGAAAAAAATCGGTAAGTAATGTTCATTTTTAACCGACTTCAAATAAGGAAGAGGTTTCTCAATTCGACCGTATATTTTTTTATGTGTGTTCGCGGATAACTTCGTCTTTTATGAACCGATTTTGATAATTCTTTTTATCCCAAGGGTGGTACAGTGATAAGGAAACCCGGATCTGATGATGGCATCCCCGAGAATCGAGGGAAAACTTCGAAAATCGTAGTGTTGACTAGTGCGTTTGTTAATTTTTTTTTTATCTACTTGTATGAGTCGGTTTTTTTCGTTTGTAAGCAAACACAATTATCCAACGTCAAATTTAAAGGTAGGTTTGGTTTTGTTTTGAAAATTAACTTGAAAACTAAATTTACGTATTTGATTACAATTTAAATACACTGGACATTATTTATAATAAATCGCTTCCCTCGCCTTGTAAAAAATATTTATTGTTACATTTCATTAGGTAGAACTAACGAAGCCGTGTTTGTGCTTTCAATAATTTTTGAAAATATTGTACGTACTTGTAAATGCTTCAAGTTGAAGTATAAATTTTAATGAATTTCTGCTCTGTGATAGCTTAGTAGGTCAAGTAGAATAGTTGTTATACCGAAAAATTATCCAGAGCATAGAAAAATATTCCAACAGTGTGCAAAAACTATATTTCAACAAAGTAACGGTGGAGCTCGTTAGGTTTTATTAATTCCTGACTGGGGTTTTACCCGCTTCACTCTTGATCCCCTGGAGATATCGAACTTTCTAGTTACAAACTCGTAATATAACAATATTTAAAAGAATACGAAAAATTAACGTGTTTACCAGTTATTCAGCAATTTTTTTTAGTTGCGTGTCTATCCCACGGAAAGAAATCTTGCTGAAGTTGTAAAAATGAATTCGCAAATAATGTACCTAACGCTAAATTCCCATAAAGTCGAAATTGTATGAAAGTATTATATAAAAAAATGTTGATTGGATTTCTTTTTCATTTTGCAATGTCATTTCCAATGTTAATAAGTTTACAAACAATTGTATATTCGATGCATTTTGTTACTTTACGTAGTTTTGAAATAATTTGTATTTCACTGACCTGTGCTCAAGTTCGTGACATTATTCTGAACGCTCTGTAACTCTGATATATCAGTCGAGTTCAGAAAGTGCAAATATCAATAATTCTGCTATTGAATAAGGTCAATGAGTCGACTTATTGTACTTTGTTTCGAACTTACGGTATACGAATACATGAACTTTTTGTTACTGTCTTTAAATACTAGCTTTCCGTGCGCGTCTTCGCTCGCATGAATGACACGTTTTTTAATTATCCGTTTTCACTATTATTATCAGTTAGTCAGTCAGTGCAGCCCATTGCAGTCCACTGCTGGACATAGGCCTCCCCAAGTTCACGCCAGACATCCCGGTTTTCCGCAATCCTCATCCAGCCTATTATATATCCACTATATTATACATTGTATAAAATAAATCGATATCTATATTTTTTATCAATTAAAAAACTACAAGATATATCAAATTCAATTTGATAAAAAGTAAAATCTATCATAATAATAAAGTAACTAAACTTTCATGATCAGTTCTAGAAAAATCTCAATACAGTCTCAGACAAATAAGTTTAAGATTATCGTTTAATTTTTGGCAATACAAATAAAAGAACTGTGTCTATCCACACGACGATGACGTCAGTGACCACACCTACTGTCGCCTGTTTTAGGCTCCAATCAACTAAGTACTGCTGAACGTCCATTTAGACCAAATTACCTGACTAGATACGCCTATAAATTCCTGTTTAGTCTATATTTGTAAGCCGATATTGTTGCTTAATTTTATCAACAAAAAAATGTTGTGTACTTGTAGCTTGACGTAGGAGTAAAGTATAGTATACAGAAAAGACCAAATATTTCATTGTGATCTAATTAAGCCATTCGAAGCAACTGTGTCATTTATGGAAAGGTTGACACCGTATCAGTTTTTTTTTTGTAAATACCTAACGGTATAGATTTTGAGAGACTATACTCGTATGTGGAAATTCGTAAAATCGATATAATTATGTAAATGCAATTATTTCCAATCGTTAAATATTCGTTCTAAATAATGACGTCTATTCGATTGACTAAATTCAGAAGTTTCCGATTTTGTTGTTAATAAAATTTTGATATTTTAATCTCGCTTCAGCCTGAAATATCCCATTGCTGGGCATAGGCCTCTTTCCCCATGTAGCACGAGGATCAGAGCTTAATCCATCACGCTGCTCCAATGCGGGTTGGAGGCCTATGCCTAGCAGTGGGATATTACAGGCTAAAGCGAAACCTGTGTGTCTATTTAATTTTTTGTTTATTATTTATAGACTAGAAAATATACTTTTTACAAAAATTCAGAAACGTACAGTCACGTAAGATTTACATCTTTACTTAATTAATAACGCGACCCACCCCGACTTCGCACGGGTAGTGTACTCTTATAATTATTTTGGTGTAAGCTACGTGCACGGTGCGGGAGTTTGTGCATCAGCAACTTCTGTCATCGATGTGAAATCCGCACTTGGAATCTTGCGCATTTACTCCCATCAGTCCACCACAGTCTATCGCGATTGCAAATTTGTACAAATTTTTGACCTACAATTCCTTATTGTTTGTGATTTACCTCCCAGTGATAGATATATGGTTTCGTGGATTGGTTTTAAATCTACTTAAGATTAACTTTTTGTAATACAACTATTAACGTATCATATACCACTACGTCATCGTAAGCTGATAATGCGGCGCAGTAATGCTTTTTCCTCAGTCTCATTTTACATACTATTTTTTTAACTGAATAGTTATTATTATGAAAATTAAATATCGCCTATGACACTGAAATAATGTACCTTTCTATTTGTTAAAGAATGTTTAAAATTGGTTTTGTAGCTCAAGAGATTAGCATAGAAACCAATAATAAAAAAATCGAATATCGTGCATGATGAAAAACATGACTTTTTGAAACTTGGTGTTGAAAAAAGTTTTTTGCACCGACTATAGCAGTTTTTAAACAGTGTTCATAATTTTATGATGATGGCGACGATTCATAATTATTACATACTAGCTGCCCGGACAGACTTCGGTCTTTTTTTTAATTTATTTTTTGTATAAAAACCTTCCGTGGGATTTTTAAGAAACATACAAAAAAAAGATTAGCCGAATCGGTCGAGCCATTCTCGAGTTATGTGCTTAGCAACATTCATTTTTATTATATAGATTTTGTAAAGTGCATGTGCATGTGAAATAGCATTATTTCATTTGCGACCCTACTTGGGTTGTTGACATTCGGATTTTCATCCTCATTTTCTCCCCACCACATATATTTGCAGATATTGGGTATTTCCCCCACTTTTACCCCCAGAGTTTTTTTAGGGCTCAACCGATTTTCTTTGAACATATTATTTTGTAATGTGCACGTGATGCGCTTTCATTTGAGACCCCACTCGATTATATTTGCAGACATTCGGTTATTCTTCCCCACTTTCACCCCCACAACTTTTAAACGACTCAACCGATTTTTATCAAACATGTCTAAGAACACTCGCCGGTAACTTACCTTTCATACAAAAAAAAACTAAATTGAAATCGCTTCATCCGTTCGCGAGGTACGTTGCCACAGACAGACACGTCAAACTTATAACACCCCTCTTTTTGCGTTGGGAGTTAAAAAAGAAAATTTAAGTTATTATTGTTTGATCAATCCATTCCGGATCCGGCAGTATCTGGCCGGATCGACGAAAGTTTGACCTGATCCGGCCGGATCGAAAACGATACCGAATCGCAATCCCTAGTAGGATAGCATCAATATAATATGTGGTTATTGTTCTCATCCGCCTTCCCTTGTGCTAAAATACGTTTTCCTTCATTCTCAGTTACGGCACGAATTAGATCGGGTGATCAGCGAACGTGACCGTCTACTCGCAGAGAGTTCCGAGCTGGGCGCGGATAAGGCGACGCGCGAGTCAGAGCGAGCCGCTCTACGTGCGGAGCTAAGAGAAGCGAGGCAGCGGGAACAACGTCTTCTACTGGACATTGGGGACTTGGAGGACGAGAATATTTCGTTGCAGAAGCAGGTGTCTGCGTTGCGGTCTTCGCAGGTAATGACGTTAATATACATATGAATTTATTTTTTATATCTATGTATGTGTCCAAAAAATACGTATTGTTGCTACTCGGCTGCCCCATTTCAAAACCTAGTAAGTGTGATTGACAAAATTTTACAGGAGACCAAAAAAACATGTTTTGTGCTAGCCCTTCTGAACTATTCAGTACCTGTTGATGAATTGATGTTTCGTAAATAAGCTACTATGAAAGCTTTTATTTGATATATTTATTAATTTGCTCAGCCATTTAGGACAAGTTTTATAAGTCTTACTAATTTTGAAAATAAACATCTATTAAAATTTAAATTTCTTGTACAATTTTAAAACCTAGTAAGAGCTCTCACTGTGTTCTGAAATGGTTAACGTGATCAACAATGTATCGATTTTTGTAGACCAAAACCTAGCAAGAGCTCGGTCACCTCCTCGTGGTGCACCCTGGGCAACGGGACGGGCAGCAGTTGGAACGGTACTGCTGCCCGTCGCGGCTAACGACCGACGGGGAGGGAGCGTAAGCGCATTGGGGTGCCGGGGCCTTTGGGTCGCGCCCCAGGGAGGCGCGAAAGCGCATAGGAGTGTCGAGGCCGTTGGGCACGCTCCTAAGGAAGGGAAGGGCCTCTGGGTCGGTCCCGGATCACCGGGGAGCGGGTCTCGCGGACTTATGGTTCGCGGACTTGTCTTTCGCTCCGGGGGTGGGTCTCGGACCCGGATCACCAGGGCGGGTTTGCGGACTTATGGGGGTCTCGCGGACTCGTCTCTCGGCCCGGGGCGGGGCGGGTCTCGGTCTCGGATCACCGGGAGCGGGTCTTGCGGACTTATGGTCTTGCCGACTCGTCTCCCGCTCCGGGAGCGGGGTCTTTTAAGCTCTTCTTTCGGCTCGGAGGTCGTGCGCGGTGCGGGGTGGCACGTAGGTTGCCGACGGCGAGGGCTTGGCGCTGCGACGCGGCGCGGGGAGAGGACGGGGTGGGTGGCTTCGTTCGCCCGCCACGTGGCGCGGAAGCGCGGGGGTAAGTGCGCTCCGGGTACTTCTCTGCTTCTCGGAGTGGACCCGTGAGCGCAGGCGCTGTGAAGGCGCGAAGACGTGGGGGTCGGTTTTTCTTTCCCCACGCTGGGGACGGGGTGGGTGGGTTCGCCCGTCCGCCCCGGCGGCGCGAAAGCGCTTTCCCTAGTACCGAGGCCTCGGTCCGCGGGAGTACAGGGCCGTCGCCACCCCGGTCTTTCTTGACTAACGTTGGCACTGCCCGGGCGGTACGGGGCAGCCTAAGTGCCAGGCAGAGGACGGTCGACTAGGGAGGGGGTTGGCCGACCATCAAATCTGCCCGGGTCGGTGCGCGCAGTGCCTCCGCGCGCCACCTATACGGGAAGTGTCCGTAAGGGCAACGCCGCTGGGGTTTGCAGAGGAATTTGGACTCCTGCACGGGCGACGGAGGTGGGCACCGCTGGTTTTTAGTGGGTAGTCCGGCATTGCACCACCGCCGGGAGCCCCACACTCTCGCTGCCCAGCGCGGTGGCGGGGTCAGTACGTAAATGCATTTTCCAGCGTTAAAAAAAAGGTAAACACCAGTAGGTACATTGATTTTAATATTGGGAAAAAATCGACACAAACGTCATTTTCGTTGTATGAGCCCCCCAATTTTTTTTTATTTTAATTTTATTATTTATTATTAAAGTAAAAATACACAATTAAGTATTTTGTGAATATTTTAAGTGCCTACCTCTTACTATTTATTGATATCGAGCAAAAATAGGCAATAAATCGCGTTGTTGTATGGGAGCCCCCCTTAAATATTTATTTTATTTTGTTTTTAGTATTTGTTGTTATAGTGGCAACAGAAATACATAATTTGTGAAAATTTCAACTCTCTGGCTATCGCCGTTCTTGAGATACAGCCTGGTGACAGACGGACGGACGGACGGACGGACGGCCAGCGAAGTCTTAGTAATAGGGTTCCGTTTTTACCCTAATTATTCATTTTGCTCCAATTGGCCCATAAATGACAGGTCTATAGATTTATCATTAGTTGGCAAATGATGCCAAAAGGCTCTTCGAGATTCTGGCATCATGGGCACCAACTTTTTGATAATATCATTTTTTTTTTAAATGGAAATAATACCCAGTAACTCTTTACTTTTTTAATACTTACTAAACCTAAAAAATATTTAATATCTTTATTTGACCACCCCAAAACCTAGTATATGTATTTTACCATTTCAATACCTAGTAAGTGTGCGAGACATACTAGGTTTTTGAAATGGTTTTGTGACTTACTAGGTTTTGAAAAAGTCAAGTCCATGAAGTCGTTGCACTTACTAGGTTTAGGGTATGCTGTAAAATATAAACTAAGCACGATATCGACGTAGGGGTTTCTTCATGTTGTAGGCACTTACTGGGAAATACGTTTTAGCTAAAAAACTCAAATTCTCATTTTTGGAGACATACTAGGTTTTGAAATGGGGCAGCCGTACTGTCTGAGATAATTATTTTCCACTTGAAAACTCTGAATTGTTATCAACCACATGTAGTATCTATGAATCTATCTCATGTTTAAATGAATCCTCAAGATTTGTCAATAATAATAGACTATCCAAAACATTCGTCATTATAGGTAGAATTCGAAGGCCTCAAACATGAAGTGCGACAACTGCGAGAGGAGGCGGAGATCGCGCGCGCAGCGGCTGACGAGACGGCAGCGCTGCGACGCATCGCCGAGCGACAGCTGGCGGAAGCGCTGGAAGCGCTGCAGGCGGAGCGGGAGGCTAAGTTCGCCGCGAAGAAGGAGCTAGACGCGCACATCAGCAGAGAGGCGCAGTTCAATATCACTAACCTGGCGTACAGTATACGAGGTGATTGCTTAATTTTTAACTGAGTTAGGGCACAGCTGGAAATGTCCTGCTCAAAATCTGGAGCAGCCTGACTGGGGAAGTACCTCGACTTCACAGAAGATCACAGTTAAATAATATTGTTTTCAAGCAGCGTTCTGTTCCTGTGGTGAGTAAGGTGGCAAGAGCTCCTGGGGAGGGTCGGGGTAGGGTAAGCAACGCGCTTGCAATGCTTCCGGTGTTGTCTATAAACGCTTACCATTAGATGAGCCGTAAAAAATATTTTAAAGCCTTACAATTACACACCTCAGTTTCATTAGCAGATAAAATATAGATATCTAAGTAATAAGGTTTATTTCATTTGCTTCTTTTTTTCACAAAAAGTTGTTAAGTAAGTTTTATCTAGGTGTAACGTATTGTCAGAAGTGCGAGCCGTCTCCCGCAGGTATGCCGGAGGAGGGCGCGGACGAGGAGGGCGAGGCGGGCGCGTCGGGCGCGGCGGAGCTGGCGGGCGACCACCACGCGGACCTGTTCTCCGAGGTGCACCTGCACGAGATCTCGCGCCTCGAGAAGCAGCTCGAGCAGGCGCACAACGAGAATGTGAGTCTCCTCCACCGGAACCTGGAACCAACCTTCCACTTAGCTGTACTTATGGACGGTTCTGATTGACGGTTATTTTAGATATTAGGTCTCAATCGAATGTTTTTTGGATCTGGTCTGAATTTGATTCCGACAAAAGTATTTTATTAATGTATCAATTAATTGCACAACATAGCATAATTATGCGCAGATTTTATAAATAAAATTGATTTAAATTTGCACTTTAAAATAATACAGTACAGTAGAACAAGTGTTTCAATAGTGATGTGTGGTGTCCGCAGTCTCAGCTGTCGACTTCATTGCGCGCAGCGCAAGCGACGGCGGAGAGCGAGAGCGCTGCGGCGGGTGTGCTGCGAGCCGGCGTCACGCGCGTGTCGTCGCGCGTCGCCGCACTGCACGCGCTGCACGAGGACTGCGCGCCGCTGGTACACGCTCACTACTTGCACGTTCACTCACCACTACTAGTGTGTCGACGGCGGAGAGCGAGAGGCATCGCTCTCAAATTTAATATAAATCAGATCACTTTTGTATGATAAAAATGCTCGTCCTAATTCGTATATTTCATCGCGTATAATTGTGACGTCGCGTTCCAGGAGGAAGACAAGGCGGAGGGCAGCGTGGCGTCGCGCGCGGCCAAGTGCCTGACGTGGTGGCGCGTGTCGGGCGGCGAGCTGGGCGCGCTGCTGGCGGCGCTGCGCGAGCTGGACGCGCCGCCGGACGGCTCGCCCGCCGCGCTGCAGCGCGCGCAGCTGGCGCAGCTCAGCGACCGCGCCGCCGACGCCGAGCTGCGCTGCGCCGCGCTGCAGGCCGACGCGGACCTGCTGCGCACCCTCGCGGGAGGTGAGCGAGGCGACCTCTACTGCGACCGGAGCGAATGTTTCCGTTACCTCATCTTACTATTTACATGATTGTTTTTTTTATTTAAATATAAGTTTCAAAAGTCATATAAGACCTTGTACACTATGTATTATCTAAAAATCTTAATTGTGACACGTCATTGTTGTGAAAATATTTCATCGACACACGTGTTAATTTCGCAATCGAATTGTGTCAGGAGCGGGCCGTGCGCTTTCGTCGGCGGCGCCGGCTCTGGCCCAGGCGGCGGAGACGCTGGCGGCGCTGTACCACCACGTGTGCGCCGTGAACGGCACGCAGCCGGAGCGCGTGCTGCTGGAGCACGCGGGCGCGGCGGAGGGCGCGGGCGGCGCGCGCCTGGAGGACGACGCGCTGGCGCTGGCGGCCGGCGAGCTGGAGGGGCTGCGCGCCGCCGGGCTCGTGGCGCGCTCCGCCGACACGCTGCTGGACCAGCTCACGCACCTGCGCGCCGCGCTCGACACCGCGCTCGACTCGCGCCACAGGCACCAGCCCGGTACCTCGCTCGCACCTCTCTCTATCTCTGTCTCTCTCACGAGCCGGAGGGGCTGCGCGCCGCCGGGCTCGTGGCGCGCTCCGCCGACACGCTGCTGGACCAGCTCACGCACCTGCGCGCCGCGCTCGACACCGCGCTCGACTCGCGCCACAGGCACCAGCCCGGTACCTCGCTCGCACCTCTCTCTATCTCTGTCTCTCTCACGAGCCGGAGGGGCTGCGCGCCGCCGGGCTCGTGGCGCGCTCCGCCGACACGCTGCTGGACCAGCTCACGCACCTGCGCGCCGCGCTCGACACCGCGCTCGACTCGCGCCACAGGCACCAGCCCGGTACCTCGCTCGCACCTCTCTCTATCTCTGTCTCTCTCACGAGCCGGAGGGGCTGCGCGCCGCCGGGCTCGTGGCGCGCTCCGCCGACACGCTGCTGGACCAGCTCACGCACCTGCGCGCCGCGCTCGACACCGCGCTCGACTCGCGCCACAGGCACCAGCCCGGTACCTCGCTCGCACCTCTCTCTATCTCTGTCTCTCTCACGAGCCGGAGGGGCTGCGCGCCGCCGGGCTCGTGGCGCGCTCCGCCGACACGCTGCTGGACCAGCTCACGCACCTGCGCGCCGCGCTCGACACCGCGCTCGACTCGCGCCACAGGCACCAGCCCGGTACCTCGCTCGCACCTCTCTCTATCTCTGTCTCTCTCACGAGCCGGAGGGGCTGCGCGCCGCCGGGCTCGTGGCGCGCTCCGCCGACACGCTGCTGGACCAGCTCACGCACCTGCGCGCCGCGCTCGACACCGCGCTCGACTCGCGCCACAGGCACCAGCCCGGTACCTCGCTCGCACCTCTCTCTATCTCTGTCTCTCTCACGAGCCGGAGGGGCTGCGCGCCGCCGGGCTCGTGGGGATCTCTCTCTTGCTATATCGGTCTAACACCCATTCAGTTTCTTGTTAAATTACTTGTTAAAACCCATACAAAGAGCTAGTTAACCCATAGGGGTTAACCAAATAAAGAGTCAAATGACCAATAAGAGCATTTATAAATGAAACAATCATATGCTTTTCTTATTTGCAAATCTTTAAACGTCATTTAAATATCCTATTTTCAGAAAGTAACCTCTCCTTTAACATTTTGAAACGAAGAAGTTTGTATGATATACTAAATGAAACGAAAAAACGAAGTAATACATTACCACATATGTCAGATAGTAGAAAAAAACTACTGTTAAAATCATCCAAAGATATGAGTAAAAGTAACATAAATAAAACCACTTGCACGGGACGAACTGTCAAAGAAATAACACAGTACTTTGAAAACATTTCTAGAAGAAATTCCAGTACTAAATTCAATATTGGCAATGAAAGTTATTTATGTAGCGATGATTCAAACACATTGAAGAATTTCTCAAACCCGGGGTCTACATTTTATGTTTCTAAATCCAATATTCCTTATCAGAACATTTATAAAAATTCTCCATTCAGTTTTGCACGAAAGTCTAATTTACTAAGATGCGATATAAATTTGCATGTGATGTGGAAGCATGCCATGTTGCTAAACGGAAATAGTTTTTACTTTAAGAGAAGTAACTTACCACAACGTAAGAAAAACTCAAGGAATCCGTTTAACATGCGGGAAACGTTGAGATCCAGTTTAATGGCAGGAATTCTTATGTTGCAATATATTATATGAAATGTTGAGTATTTGTGTTTAATATTGTGGTTATGTATTGAATTAACTACTAAACTTATGGTAGTAGGTAATTTTAAAGCAGTGTTTATTTAGAAATATGTAAATTAGTTCACTAGGCTTAGAGAAAGTGTAGTATTTTCACTTTTGTACCAGCAATTTATTTTTTATTTTGTTTCTCAATAGTTTTATTTATAAAGTTGTGAGCATAAGTCAGTAAGTAGACTGTAATGCGCAGTGATGGAGGCGGAGGAGCGCGGCGCCGAGCTGGCCGAGCTGCAGGAGCAGGTGATCAAGCTCAAGTCGCTGCTGTCCACCAAGCGCGAGCAGATCGCCACGCTGCGCACCGTGCTCAAGTCCAACAAGAACACGGCCGAAGTGGCGCTCGCCAACCTCAAGTCCAAGTACGAGACCGAGAAGACCATCGTCACCGAGACCATGCTCAAGCTGCGCAACGAGTTGCGACTGCTCAAGGAGGACGCCGCCACATTCTCCAGTCAGTCCTCTATCGTCTTGCCGAACTCGCTACATTTGATCGATACGTTTCAGAAACTAACGCAGCTATCGATTTGCAGGTTTACGCGCTATGTTCGCGGCGAGGTGCGAGGAGTACGTCACGCAGGTTGATGAACTCACGCAGGCGCTGTCCAGCGCCGAGGACGAGAAGAAGACGCTCAACCAGCTGCTGCGCCTCGCCGTGCAGCAGAAGCTCTCGCTCACGCAGCGCCTCGAGGAACTGGAGGTGCGCGCTCTCACTAGCGTCCATTACTCACATAAGGCTCGAAAGGAAAAATATCACGAAATATCACATGCAAGGGAGGGGGCTGTAATGGCGTATCACGTGTATTTATTATTCGTTGAACGTACGATTTCTAAATCAAAATAGAACCAACAAATACTGCAATCGCGATGTCTCTGAAAATTTGTATTACGATGCTTCTTGGTCTTACAAAATTTATACCCCGTCCGGCCACTTATTATCTTTTTGACAGCTGACGCCTATAAATTACAGTTTTTTTTTTCGGAATAACGTACTAAAAATTTTACAGTAATGTCATACTTTATTGACGATTTGATTGATTGAGTGAAGTAGGTACCCTGTGCATAACAAACAACCACAGACTATGAAACAGTTCTTGAAATAATAAATCGATCATATGATAAAAATAATTTTACGTCATGTGATTATTGTTTCTATAAATTTAATACAAAAAAGGAAATAAAAATAATATCTATGACCCCAAGATTGATTACTTGCAAGAAATTTTAATTGCAAACCAAGAATAAAGAGCAATAACTCTGTTGATTCATTTAATTTATTATTTATATATTTCATTTATAATTAAAAAAACTAATAAACGCATAAATAAATAATATTTTTACACTAAATGTATTTAATTAAATCGATTGAAAGTTATTCTTAAATAAAATCGATTATTATTTCGAATCGAATAAATAACGTGTGAGGCAGTCACTAATGTCAAAATTTCTTGAAGTCTCAAAAAGATAATTAGTCGCCGGACGGGGTATAATCAAACTATACATGTATTTAAAGATAATGTTCTGGAAATTCCCATATACTTAGCACAAAAAATACACATTATTATCTGGTATGGGGGAGGGGTAGTCTAATGGACCCCGTAAACGATCAAACTTGTTTGTCGAACTTGTTTGATCAAACTTCATGTTTTCATATAACAAACACATCAAACAAGCCCGCACACGATCAAATAATATGACGAACATACTTCATATAAATTTCTGTTTGACAAACGTGTCAAACAGAAATTTATATGAAGTTTGATCAAATATTTGATCGTCTACGGGGCCCTTAAGACCTACCACATATCACCAAGGTGGAGTAGAGAGTTAAAAGTTGCTAAAAAGCATCACGAGATATATGGACGACCTCTCAGTCGCCTCCCCTCACGGCCCGTCCCGCCCGCAGGTGGACCGCGAGATGCGCACGCGGCGCGTGCCCAAGGCGAGCGGCGGCGCGCGCGCGCGCGGGCGCGACTTCTAGCGACTGGTGCGGGCGCTGAAGGCGGCGGCGGCGGCCCTGCGCGCGCTGCTGCGACACCGCCCCCTGAGCCCCGCCTGATTCACACGAATTTATACTCCGAGAGCCGACGCTCCACTAGTGAACTTTTTATAATCGTCGTTTTAGAAGACTAAATTGATCGTTTGTATTTGTACGTTTTATAATATCGCGACGGCCGCCGGGCGCCCTGCCCCGCGCCGCCCCGCGCCCGGCGGCGGTCGCTTTCTATTGATATGCGTCGTCACCCTGCCGTGCGTATATTTTGATACTATCGCTCCCTATTAAATATATTTTGCACCTTCGATGTCGATTCATATTTTTGTAATAGCGTTGGTGTATTTTATTAAGCGAATGAATTTTAATCCCGTTATGCGGCGCGTCGCCGCGCCGCGTCCCCGTCGGAGGCAGATTATACTATTTATCGATTACGTCGATCGTTTAACGGGAAGAGGTGACTGTGCAGCGTTATTTTGTATTATATACATATTTAATATAGAATCTGAAGATTCGCGTATATGTAAATATAGTATCCTTTACTCGATACGAATGTTTAGAACGTCCAAGGATAAAAAAATATATAAATTTTTTCATCGTGTCCATCCATTGTGTGCGCAAAAAGACTATGTAATCTGTTCTCTAGTTGATACGTTCGTTGCGTTGTTGTGGCCCTCCGCCGACTACTTTCGTCCATCTCGTTCTAGTTATATCATAGTGTTTCCGCGTTTGTTTCGTTACTCCGTCGACGCCGTCGCGACGCCGGGATGAGATCGCGAGCGCCGCTCGGCGAGCGCACACCGTCCAGTCCTGTCCAGGGGCGCCGCCCCGGCCGCCCCGCCGCCCCGGCCCGGCCTCTCGCTCAAAGGTTTGCTCAGGGGCGGACCGACGCTTTTATTGATAAGACAAAATTTACATGATACTGTTAATAATTTATGATTCGTTTATTTTATCGGATGTGATGTTCGCGGCTTCCCGTGTCGAAGCGCGAAACCGGTCGATGACGTAGTCGTTTCTCTCAGTAGTGTCCGGGACTTAGGCTAGTTCGACCTTCCAGGTAGTGAGGGCGCTCGCCCTTCGTAGGTATTTTTACCGGTTTAGGTGTAGATTAGACGAATACATTAACCTTCATATTATACTTACTAGATTATATCGAAAATTTGTTAAAATGTAGTGAATCGTTTGCAATATTAACTCATATAGCGTAATTTATTTGCGTAGCGCGAAATAGTCGCGAGTCGCCCGGAAGGCCGGCGCTCGCGTCGCGAGGACCACTGCCTTGCATTTATTGTTTTGAATTAGATTAATGAATTGGCTAGCTATAAAACTTAGATCATTCTTCTCGTACTTAAAGGTGGACTTACCGGTATATATAGACTTAGCGCATAATATTTTTCCGAGTATTATTTTCTTCGTAGCTTAGCAGCAGACATCGTATGTATTGTTCGTATCTAGTCAATTTAAATGTCGTTGTACCGCGGTACAGCGCCGAGGGTTGTATAAGCATCATATCCTGTATTAACTGTCTTGCGTCCATTATGGCTTTTTTTTCAGTATTTATTTGTTTTTTGACGTCGTTTACTTTAATTTACCCGATGTATTCTCTTGACATATTAATTTTTACACGCATTATTTATTGTCAGCTATTGTATTGTAAGTAGTCGCCGCGCTCGCCGGCGCTGTCTGCTGCCCGGTGGTGGTATCGATGAGCGATTAACCAAATATTATTTTCTTTATATATTTTATGTAACACTTTAGAACGTTTATTTTGCCTATGCATAGATATTATTTTATATCATAGAGAAAAAAAAATAACTTTATTATTTAAATATGAGAAGTATATGAATGCCTGCTACTTTATTTATGCATTGCAACACGATCGCGTTGACGATTCGACGCATGATTGTTCCCACCGCTACTGTCATCGATTGATTTGTTGTTGATTGTGTCGGCGACGCCTCGTTGCCATTCGAGATTGTTTCGTTAACGTTTTCTTTACAAGATGGCCGCGTTAGTTCCTTTTATAATGTTTAGTAATCAAACACCAGATTACATGTCTTTGTCATCGGGAACATAGCTGTGAGCTTCGATATTGTTAAACGTTGTTATAATGTATATTGCTTGTTGACTCCGCATGAAATCGATCACGTCAGCCTGGGGAACATATCATGACAGAGCGGAACTATTTTCAAAATAAGGTACGCCGTGTTGTCGCAATGACTGATATGAAATCAAGTATGGAAATATTAAATGATATATTTAAAAATGTCTTTCATTTCTCGTTGTACCTTTTGTGTCTTTATTTTTCATTTCTATGTAGAATTTATTTTTATCATTAGTATGGTAAAGGAATGTATTTAGGTGGTGTACAAAAAATAATGAAGAAAATTTAAATTGTAAATAACTTTTAATCATTAAAAGTTTAAAATAAATACGCAGCATCACATCTTTACACAATACCATTTCTACTTTCATCTCTTGTTGACTATGCATGGACTATGCTCTATCACAGTCGGTAAATAATTAAATTAGATGTTACCTTATATTTTTTTATTTACAAAATAAACATTACGTTATTTTTACATATAACAGATGACTTTTTGCATATGAATATATGACAAAAAATAAAAATGAAATTATTAGTAATTAACAATTTTGTGAAGCATTATAAATAGAAAAAATTTAAACAATATCTACAAAATTACATTAACATAACATTGTCAAATTTAAATTGACTAGCCCGTTGGCGCAGTTTGTAGTGACCCTGCTTTCTGCTCCGCGGGTTATGGGTTCGATTCCCACCCCGAGTCTGGGTGTAATATATGTATTATTAATAAGTATGTTTATCGAAAAAAAAAAAATGTAGCTATACCAGTCGGCTGTTACCTATAACACAAGCATTAAGTTGCTTATTTTAGGGACAGATGACCGTATGTGTATTGTGTATATATTTATTTATATTTATACTTATAAATGCAGACTTGTGTTTACAATTAACTGACCTAATTATATGATGAATAAATATTATCTTTATAATAAAAATGAATGTTGCTAAGCGCATAACTGGAGAATGGCTCGAACAATTCGGCTAATTTTTCTTTGTATGTTCCTTAAATCCCACGAAGGTTTTACTAACTACTGTGCGATTCACACACGATAGAAGTGAAACTTCTTTGGCAAACTAATTTAAAATTAGCGGCGCGCCCTTCTCTGTCGTTTTTGCCGTTGCATCCGGTTTGAAATCACAATGATTCTAACGAAGTTTCACTTCAAAAACAGACAGAACGAAGTCTGTCCGGGCAGCTAGTTATATAATATAATATTAATTACAAGTAATATGTAGTTATTTTAAATATAAGTAAAATATATTTATGGAATCTACAACAGTAACTGTCACTGTCAGTTTGTTTATAAAAGATTATCAATATGTACTATTATGTAATGAATATACAGTTTAAATCTAATACGTATAGTAATAAAAATTACAATTATTAGTTATTACATAGTAATCAATATATTAAAATATTACAAAAATTGTAAATGATACACTTAATAATGATTAAATATGTTACGTATTAAAAATACTATAGTAACGCTTTCTAATTGTGTATAAGGTGTACCTTCACAAGTGAAATACTGTCTAATCACATTATGCGTAGTCAATTGTTTAAAAAATTGCGGCTGCCATTTTGGTGATGATAATACGTAACGAACGCTTTAAATTGCTAGTAAATCAATTTATTATTTTTTATATAATTCTTTGTAATCCTATCAATAATAAAACGATTTTAAAAATCGTTTAATTTAATAATTTTATTTATAATACTTCATCATTTATCTTTTTTGACGACCACATTTTTATCATAGAGAGATGTTGATCCGGCGACGTTTAGCCACAATAGCAATTTGCGGGTCTTATATTGGGGATAAATAGATACGATAACTTCGTCGATTCAATTTTTTAGAGAGCTTATTCAATAAACATCCTAGGTGAAAAGTATTCTTAAGAATATTTCGTATACGCTAAACTACACAAACAAAAATGACGTTATTTACAGCGATCAATGTGTTAACTCGAGATAAACAGTAAAAAAACGGACTAAGTTCCAACACGGAGCTGGAGAGTAGAGTGTCACGTCGGCGGCGCGCTCACAGGCGGACGAGGTCGGCGAGGTCGGGGCGCGGGTGCGCGGCGGAGGGCCGGAAGTGCGCGCACAGGCGGTCGAACAGGCGCGCGCGCGGCTCGCGCAGGCGCGCCGCGGCGTCCGGCTCGTCGTCCTCGTGCTCGGCCGCGTCCCACGTGTCGGGCGCCGGCGCCGCCGTCTCCTCGAAGGGCTGCGGCTCCGGCGGCGCCTCCTCCGCGCCTAGCACCTGCGCCGACATCTCTACGTGCTAACTTGTTATGTTATATGTTATCCGTTAACTTGGATAACCGTTCGGGTAATTATTATTTTATATAATCAATGTCAATGTCAAAATTAAAATGTAATTATAATATATTATAAAACAAAATTACTTAAATAAAAATTGGGCTTAATGTAACCCAATAAAAATTGTAAAATAAAAATAAAATGTTAATAAGTAATAAAAAAAAAGAAAGTTAAAAAAAAGTGTTATATACATTGTAGTCCGATAATAATTTGCACCTTCCAGATGATTTCAAGACAACGTCTTGTCAAATGAATCAAAATCACTTCAGTTTCTTTAACTAAAAATAATAAAGAAGTCATGAAATCAGCTTATGACTGGTATTATACGCCTTCTTATTTCTGGAGCTGCATAAAACTTAATGAAGACTGTCTTTTCTTTTCGACTTCCGATCCAAGCTAGTTCAGTTCGCTATTGTGTTAACGTGTTGGTATATTACGTTATTATTAATGACAATAGCAGATTTGGAATTTTACTGGACATTGGATCAAATTCAGCAACAGTTTTATTACCAAAATAAACACTATAAAAAACAAAGGAGACACGTTCAATTGAACCAAAAGCGATTAGTAAACACAAAAGAAAAAACCATAAAGCAATTGAACAGAAGTCAGGAATGCAAACATATTGTCACTGAGCTTAGAAAAATCTGAATATAAAATATCCTGATGAAGCTAAAAATTTACTAGAAAATGAAGATAATCAAATATGAAATGGGAGACACATTGCAACTTGACGAATTATCATACTACTGTTATTAACATATCTCATTATTGATTTTCTGTATTATACTGTGCATTCCCAAGGAGGGTTGATGTCAAGCAGGCGGCCGGTCGTAAAAAATAACATGCCAAATCACTTACAACATGAGTCTGAGGAAGAGGAGAACATGTTGTGCCGACCCTATATAAATAGGATAAGGGCAGGGAGATGATGATGATGTAAACGAAAAACAAAGTATAATATATAAACATAAACTTCAAGCTAAGTACGAGATATTACGGAGAACAAATCTTAAAAGCCACTTACGGCGGCGAGCGCCTGCGCCATGTCCCCGCCGTGCGCGTCGCGGAGCACGGCGGCGCGGCGCCGCATCAGCGTGCGCTCGCGCCGCGCGTTCAGCGACACCGCGCAGCCCTCCGGCGCCTCCGGGCCCGAGAACAGCACCGTCGCGAGCTTGTGGAAGTGGGCCACCTGGAAAGTTACAACCACTTTTAACAATGTATTCGTATTGTATTTTTTAATGTATAAAATAATTGAAATTAAGTTTTGAAGCAGTAAAGCGCCACCCGCACGTCACTACACACAGACAGTCAGAGCGGCGCACCTGGTCGGGGTCGGAGTGGTCGGTGGCGGCGCTGAGCTCGGTGCGCAGGTAGTGCAGCGCGGCGGCGGCGGCGCGCGGCGAGGCGGCCAGCTCCCGGTAGCGCGCCTCGCGCAGCGCGGCCCGCATGGCCGCCCGCACGCGCGCCGCGCTGGGGCGCCGCAGTCGCAGCGACCACAGGTCGTCCAGGCGCAGGCGCGGACAGCCCGCAGTGCCCGGGTTGCCGCCGAACAGGTAGTGGGTCTGAAGGCCGCGCCGGAAATCACGATTAAACTATAGTTTTAAGCATTCTGCGTAGCCTTGAGGTTCTCCACGGGTCTACACATGTACCTACTTATAGTAAGAAAGTATTTTTCCAGGGGGCGAACAACTACAAGCATGATTCTCAGTCAATGCGAAAGGTTTTACTGGACAAATTTTTCGCAATATTCGATTTTCTTAATACTCGTAATCTACGTGTAACGTGTGCCACTTATTACTTAAAATATTGAGACACAGCACAAATGTGACGAGACGGAATCAGACGCGCACCTTCCGCACGGGGTCGTACACGAGCTGGTGCGCGAACCGCGGCCGCGGCTCGCTGGGCGCCACGCTCTCGTTGCGGTACACGCACGTCCACGTGAGCCGCCGCAGCGAGAACACCCACAGCGTGTTGTACACGCGCTTGTCCTTCTCCTTGCTCATGCCCTATCGGACAAACACCACGCGATGAAACAAATGCACACTGGTTTATATAATAAGGCAGTATTTTAGAATATGTAAAAATCTATACATATTATAAAAATAAGGCCGCGTCTTTCTGTCCTCGTGTCTGTCCTCCTGTCTGTCTGAACGCGATAAACTCGAAAACTACCAAACGGATTTTTATACGGTTTTCAACAATAGAAACAGTGATTCTTAAGGAAGGTTTAGGTATATAATTTATTATGCTTTTATGTAAATTAGCTGAAATACGGCGATAAATGTTGAAAAGGTCGCAAAAAATCTCGCCAACTGGGAGCTTTCCACGCGAACGCCGTGTAAACTAGCAAAGATATAGTTAAGTAATGTACAAGCGAATTCAAAATCTATTAAAATGCTACAAAAAAGTCCGCGATAGCATATCTCTATCTCTAACGGTTGACTTACAATAACCACTTTTATGTTAATTTTTTTTATTAAAAACATTACGTGATTTTCAAAGCTATTTTCTTTAGTTCAGTATTAATCTTTATCCAAATAAATATGTTATTTAGCTTAGGCATTTAATGCAGATAAAAATTGCCCTTTACACTATATCAATCAGATGAATAGTTTTTGAGATATCGTTGTTAGAAGTAATTATTAAAAATAAAAACCGCAACGAAGTGGGCACGGGTCAGCTAGTACTAAATAAAACAAAGATTTTAAGAACGATTCGCAAGAAACGGCGGATAAATCGAAAGGAAGATGCTATTTTATTGTAGATGGACATACCATCCGTTAGACAGAAACTCACGAAACAATCACTTTTGTTTGTCGGCTACATTCACAATATTTCATTAACATTTTTATAACAAATTTAAAAAAGTGATATTTTAATATTTTGAACTCTATCAATTGAACATAACAAACACCCAGACACACCCCCGACGTTCTGATCCTTCGAGCCGGATGAACTGTGCCAGATGCTTACTCACAAACTCAAAATATGGCTTTCGAGAATAAATATAACTTTTAGAAATCTAAATGGAGACAATCATTGACAACAGATAGTATATAGAGCAGGAGGCACCGCCGCGGGGGCGCTGCACAGCGCCTGCGCGCCGCCGCCGTCGCACTGCCACCACCACAGGAGACACATAGAGCAGCAGTTACCGAGAGCACGTGTATCTCGTCCGCGTCGGGGTCGAGCGTGGCGCGCTGCGTGAACCCCTGCGGGGGCGGGGCGCGCGCGGGGGCGCAGCACAGCGCCTGCGCGCCGCCGCCGTCGCACTGCCACCACCACAGGAGACACATAGAGCAGCAGTTACCGAGAGCACGTGTATCTCGTCCGCGTCGGGGTCGAGCGTGGCGCGCTGCGTGAACCCCTGCGGGGGCGGGGCGCGCGCGGGGGCGCAGCACAGCGCCTGCGCGCCGCCGCCGTCGCACTGCCACCACCACAGGAGACACATAGAGCAGCAGTTACCGAGAGCACGTGTATCTCGTCCGCGTCGGGGTCGAGCGTGGCGCGCTGCGTGAAGCCCTGCGGGGGCGGGGCGCGCGCGGGGGCGCAGCACAGCGCCTGCGCGCCGCCGCACTGCCACCACCACAGGAGACACATAGAGCAGCAGTTACCGAGAGCACGTGTATCTCGTCCGCGTCGGGGTCGAGCGTGGCGCGCTGCGTGAACCCCTGCGGGGGCGGGGCGCGCGCGGGGGCGCTGCACAGCGCCTGCGCGCCGCCGCACTGCCACCACCACAGGAGACACATAGAGCAGCAGTTACCGAGAGCACGTGTATCTCGTCCGCGTCGGGGTCGAGCGTGGCGCGCTGCGTGAAGCCCTGCGGGGGCGGGGCGCGCGCGGGGGCGCAGCACAGCGCCTGCGCGCCGCCGCACTGCCACCACCACAGGAGACACATAGAGCAGCAGTTACCGAGAGCACGTGTATCTCGTCCGCGTCGGGGTCGAGCGTGGCGCGCTGCGTGAACCCCTGCGGGGGCGGGGCGCGCGCGGGGGCGCTGCACAGCGCCTGCGCGCCGCCGCCGTCGCACTGCCACCACCACAGGAGACACATAGAGCAGCAGTTACCGAGAGCACGTGTATCTCGTCCGCGTCGGGGTCGAGCGTGGCGCGCTGCGTGAACCCCTGCGGGGGCGGGGCGCGCGCGGGGGCGCAGCACAGCGCCTGCGCGCCGCCGCCGTCGCACTGCCACCACCACAGGAGACACATAGAGCAGCAGTTACCGAGAGCACGTGTATCTCGTCCGCGTCGGGGTCGAGCGTGGCGCGCTGCGTGAACCCCTGCGGGGGCGGGGCGCGCGCGGGGGCGCAGCACAGCGCCTGCGCGCCGCCGCCGTCGCACTGCCACCACCACAGGAGACACATAGAGCAGCAGTTACCGAGAGCACGTGTATCTCGTCCGCGTCGGGGTCGAGCGTGGCGCGCTGCGTGAACCCCTGCGGGGGCGGGGCGCGCGCGGGGGCGCAGCACAGCGCCTGCGCGCCGCCGCCGTCGCACTGCCACCACCACAGGAGACACATAGAGCAGCAGTTACCGAGAGCACGTGTATCTCGTCCGCGTCGGGGTCGAGCGTGGCGCGCTGCGTGAAGCCCTGCGGGGGCGGGGCGCGCGCGGGGGCGCTGCACAGCGCCTGCGCGCCGCCGCCGTCGCACTGCCACCACCACAGGAGACACATAGAGCAGCAGTTACCGAGAGCACGTGTATCTCGTCCGCGTCGGGGTCGAGCGTGGCGCGCTGCGTGAAGCCCTGCGGGGGCGGGGCGCGCGCGGGGGCGCAGCACAGCGCCTGCGCGCCGCCGCACTGCCACCACCACAGGAGACACATAGAGCAGCAGTTACCGAGAGCACGTGTATCTCGTCCGCGTCGGGGTCGAGCGTGGCGCGCTGCGTGAACCCCTGCGGGGGCGGGGCGCGCGCGGGGGCGCTGCACAGCGCCTGCGCGCCGCCGCACTGCCACCACCACAGGAGACACATAGAGCAGCAGTTACCGAGAGCACGTGTATCTCGTCCGCGTCGGGGTCGAGCGTGGCGCGCTGCGTGAACCCCTGCGGGGGCGGGGCGCGCGCGGGGGCGCTGCACAGCGCCTGCGCGCCGCCGCACTGCCACCACCACAGGAGACACATAGAGCAGCAGTTACCGAGAGCACGTGTATCTCGTCCGCGTCGGGGTCGAGCGTGGCGCGCTGCGTGAACCCCTGCGGGGGCGGGGCGCGCGCGGGGGCGCAGCACAGCGCCTGCGCGCCGCCGCCGTCGCACTGCCACCACCACAGGAGACACATAGAGCAGCAGTTACCGAGAGCACGTGTATCTCGTCCGCGTCGGGGTCGAGCGTGGCGCGCTGCGTGAACCCCTGCGGGGGCGGGGCGCGCGCGGGGGCGCAGCACAGCGCCTGCGCGCCGCCGCCGTCGCACTGCCACCACCACAGGAGACACATAGAGCAGCAGTTACCGAGAGCACGTGTATCTCGTCCGCGTCGGGGTCGAGCGTGGCGCGCTGCGTGAACCCCTGCGGGGGCGGGGCGCGCGCGGGGGCGCAGCACAGCGCCTGCGCGCCGCCGCACTGCCACCACCACAGGAGACACATAGAGCAGCAGTTACCGAGAGCACGTGTATCTCGTCCGCGTCGGGGTCGAGCGTGGCGCGCTGCGTGAACCCCTGCGGGGGCGGGGCGCGCGCGGGGGCGCAGCACAGCGCCTGCGCGCCGCCGCCGTCGCACTGCCACCACCACAGGTCCACCAGCTGCTCCTTGTTGCGCTGCCCCGCGAACATGTACAGCCGCCGCTGCACCTGCGGACAAGCAAATCACTGAGCTGTCACATCTATACACTATTACATTCAAATGTCATTAATGTTTTAAATTATCTTTCGTGTACTTTATCTTTTTTTACTTGATGATCACGGCACTAGTTTATGGTTGTTACGCTGGCGGTTGCGGTTTCGGTCCCCGCGCGCTGCATATATTTGTATTGGCCTTGCAGATTTTTGCCGTCATATAAGGTTTGTACTGGTGTGTGTTTCCGGACACCTGATACAGGAATAAATGCAGTGATGGCCGCTGTTTAAGAAGCATTTATCTCCGATCTCCGCTCATACTGATGCATACTAATGAATATAATAATAACCGGGTGGAAGAGCATGGAGTGCGAGACGCGCGGCTGCGGCGCGGGCAGGTCGTGCTTGTCGGCCAGCAGCAGCTGCCACGTGTTGCTGGCGATGTAGTACGCGTACAGCCCCGAGTACTGCGGGCTCGCCAGCTCCTCGCTGGAACAACTATTGATAATTAACTCTTTCCAAACAAAGGCAAGTGGCCGTAAACAAACATACGGCCAACCGGTAAAGTAAGCGGTTACCGGCTATAGACGCCTGCAGGAGCATCGCAATCGCGTTAACCCTATCTCCAACCCTTCCAGAAACATAAACACTACTTGAGGGCAGATTATTTATAGTTGTGGCTTTTTCTAAGGCTCTTCGTAGGGCTGCTTCTGATGCCTTATATCAATGACGTGTGCGTTGGGTAAAAATTATCTTCATAAAAAGAAGTAATGGATGTCACTGACTAAAAAAGGTCCTATATTGCTAACATGATGAATTATAAACAATTTTAAACAGATAGACGATGTGCGAATTATTATAACACGAACATGTTGAGCACACACACAGGTCACGTGTTGTACTAAACGTACGCGTAGCACGCAGACGGCCTGCGTATGGTTGCGACACAGTCGTGTAGAGCACGTAGTTGGTCAGAGCGGGCAGGTGCATGTGACCGCGACACTCACGTGTTGGCGGGCAGCACGCGGCCCCCGAACACGTAGATGGTCTGCGTGTCGGGGTCGATGCACATCTGGTGGTCGAACACGAGCCGCGGCCCGCCCGCCGCCGCCGTGTCGCCGCTCACCAGCGACCACGAGCCCGGCGACACGTCGTAAGCGTACAGGTCGCTCTGGAACAACGTGTCTCACTTGAAATACATACTAGTATTATATAAAGTTGAATAGTTTCTTCGTTCTAGGATCTCAGGAACTACTGGTGCGATTTGAAACATTTTTTTAGCTTTGGTTTGTTTTACCAAGGAAGGTCTCAAATTAACGCGGGAAAAACCGGGGCACAGCTAGTTATTTACATATATTAAAACACAAATACTTGTTACTTAAATATAGTAAACTCACATTCATGTTGCTGGGCACTCTCTGCGCGTTGTCCAAATAGCGTCCCAGCGTGTATAACCGCTCGTGCAATGGGTCGAAAACCATTTTGTGACAGGAACGCGGCGAAGGTCCGTTGACCATACCACTGTGCCTGCACAGTAGGGTCCATTTTTCAGCCGTCGTGTCGAAACTCCACAGGTCATCTAAGTCTTCTGTGCCGTTCCATCCTCCGAATAAATATAATGTACCTGTAAGATTAATATTTACTTAGATTAGTGAAAGTTTCATAAAATATTATATTATCCAAAATATAATGCGTACAAAACATAAATGTGACCAAAAACTACTATAATGCACAGCAGTATAATCATAATTAGATGCATCTGACACTATCCACACATGAAATTTAATAATTTTAAAATTAAGTTAATCTGCTTTTCTAAAATACAATTACTATTATGGTCAACTTCTTATACAACCATCCAACTGTGAAAAAAAAATATCACTTCAGAGATAGGTCAGAACAAACAGACAAAATGAAAAGCTGTCATTTGGCTTGTGCAAATGGACAATATTAATTTTCAAAATTTCTCATAGACAATAAAAGTTGGATATGTTTTGATATTATCAGTACCGGTGTTGGGGTCGACAACAAGCTGGTGCCCGCCGCGCGGCCCGGGACGTTCCGAGCACGACAGCTCCTTGGGGACCGCCCCTTCACTTCCATTCACCTCCTGCACACGGACAAAAAATAAACTAGTAATATATAAAAGTAATATACATATATGATTAACGAGTTTTTTCTTTTAACGAAAACTGAACTGATTGTAAGTTAATTACGAACCTTTTATATGAGAATATGGATGAATTCAATATATGTATTTCATTGCAGTTAATACAGTTCCATAATAATTAACGAAAAAAGTATAAATATTGCATAAAAAATCTAATGTATAAAATTCTCGTGTCACGGTCGTTGTTGCCAAACTCCTCCGAAACAGCTGGACCAATTTTTATGAAATTTTGTATGCATATTGGGTAGGTCTGAGAATCGGTCAACATCTATTTTTTATACTCCTAAATGATTAGAGTGACCCACCCCTAAATATTTTATTATTGTGACAAAATTTTATATTTTTAGTATACTCATATTATGATTTGGCATTGACAAATACATACAACCCTAAATTTTCACCCTTCTACCACCATCCCCTATTTTTTAATAGCGTTTAGCGGCAAGACAACGTTTGCTGGGTCAGCTTGTTTAAAATAAAATCAAAAAAACTTTTACAACCCTGTTAGAAAAAAACAAACATTACGTCAAGTTATCAAATTTGAAATAATTTCTCGTTACTTTAAGCACATTGTTTGTATATTTTGAAATATTTTAGGAAAACACATTCAAAAGCCATTGATAATTAATATTTAATGTGGTATGTAATTA
Source organism: Melitaea athalia (assembly GCA_905220545.2). Taxonomy (NCBI): domain Eukaryota; kingdom Metazoa; phylum Arthropoda; class Insecta; order Lepidoptera; family Nymphalidae; genus Melitaea; species Melitaea athalia. The sequence continues at coordinate 14,175,259 of HG992194.1, forward strand.
ATAAATTATATTTTTGTCTTCTGTTAATAGTTATCATTTTTATTAATTATATTAGTGTATGTATTGAAATTTATTCCTTATATCAAATTTTTATATGAGCTAGTTTTTGAAAGGGTACATATAACTTTTGTTGTTGTTCGTGATATCATATCTGAATTAATCTTGAAGAGGTACAAATACTTTTTACAACTAAACAAACTGCAGAGAGGTACAGCGAAGGCAATGGTAGTATTTTAAATGATTAAAATAGCGGTTTGCAATTGTCTAAATATCCGGGGCTACATATTGATCTTATACATTTTTTTTTTGTATTTGAAAAGCTCGTTGATCGTCTACAGAACTACCCCTCAAGATTAGGCCATATCTAATATTTGACACTACATATTCACGATATGCCAATATACGTATTTCTGCAGTTGCTACTTGATATGTGCGCTTCAAAGCATAGACAAATCTAGACCACGGCAAACATCTGTATGGCCAATACAAATGTTTGCCATGTGCGGGGAACGAACCCGCAACCGACATCGCAACAGCCACAAACCAGTGTTCTGACCGTTGCGCCAACTCGTCGTCACGAATGTCAGACATTTCTATTGGCCACATGTGTAGATGTTTGTCGTGTTCTGCTTGTTTGTGCTTGTGTATTGTGTGTTAATTCCGGACCACCGACACAGGAGAAAATTCTACTAGAGGCCGTAGAGTATAAAGCGTTAATTATTATTAAAACAAATAAGTAAACAAGTAGCTCACTAGCGCGTCCGGCTTGGAGTGTCGGTCGGCTCCGGCGGGCTCGGGCGCGGGCGGCGCGTCGCCGAGGCGCTCCTCCACGGCCGGCGAGCAGCCGCACAGCTGGCGCCACTCCGGCGTGTACGGCTGCCACGACATGTACCACTCCAGCTCCCCGGCTGTCCCACCATACGGTTTTCAGACAAGGTTTCAGACAAACAAATTTGACAAATTATTTGATTGTTTACAGGGCTCTTTATTGAACACTCCTATGCTATCATAACTCACAGGTGAAAAAATCTTACTACATGATCCTTGAAGTGTAGCTGTATCTCCCGATTTAAATTTTTAACACAATTTTTCTGATGCTTCTGCTGAGTATTAAAACTATACCCCGTCCGGTCATTTATTATCTTTTTGACAGCTCACACCTATAAATTACAGTTGTTTTTTTTTCGGAATAATGTATCTACTAAAAATTCTACAGTCATACTTTATTGACGATTTGATTGAGTGAGTGACCCTGTGCATAAAAAACAACCACAGACTATGAAACAGTTCTCGAAATAATAAATCGATCATAATATGATAAAAATAATTTAACGTCATGTAATTATTGTTTCTATAAAATTAAAATGTTCACACATAACATAATTAAATCTAGTAAAAATGTAATGGTACTAATATTTACCATCTGCAGCCTCATCTAATATCTTCTCAGCCAGTTTATAGTCCCCATTTTCAACAAGCGCATTCCACAGCCGCGCCTGGACAGGGCCCTCTAACTGCACTCCACTTTCTCGTGATAGTGCTTCAAATGCGTCCTTGTAACGTCGCCGACGCAAGTGCTTTAATAGTATTCGAACTGCTTCTTCTTCTTTTCTCTAAAAGAGAATTATAACTTTACCAAATGGGACATAAAAATATGTGTGCACTTTAATTTTTAATTACAGTATTGTGTATTTAATTTACTTTTCACATTAGTTTCAATTAAGCCGATGAACATAATTTAATGTAAAAATTAATATTAAATTATAATTTGACAAAATATATCCTTGTATGATATATTTCATATTTGTGTGCACTCGCACATAAATATGAAACATCTTACTCATATTTTTTTCCGTTTATTTCTGTCTGTAAGCGTTTTGCATAAAATAAATAAATTGATTGTATACATTTAAGATATATTTGATATCAAATTATTAAACAAAAAATATCTTTTAAAAAATTTATAAAAATAATTTTATATCAAACTTTGAATTTTCAAATACCAACAACTTTTTATTTAAGTCTATTTAGGTCTCGCCATGTTTGAATTTTATGTTATGATCTGAAGTGTTAACTGTTAACACATATTATTTGGTTCCAAGGTAAATTAGTTAGGAGTAAACATTTTTTTACTAATCACCTATTACAAATGACATCACTAATAAATACTACACATTAGTCATGGCTAATTTTTAATATTACATTATTTGACTTAAAATTACATTAGTAAAAGAATAATAATTAAAATTAGTATAAGTTTGCTGCAACTACGCTTAATTCCTAAATTTGTTGTAACAGCCAATTGGTATACATGATTTTTTATTCCAAATAAATGTACATATGTAAATACTATATTTATAAATAATAAATATTACTACTAGATTCTGGTTGGAAACTGAATCCAAAGCCCTGGAGCGGAAAGAGCCAACTGCCACTACGAGCTTGTTTAATAAGGTTTTGTAAAAAAGAAAGAAGTTTATTAGTACCATTACCTAAATCACAGACATGAAAAAATTTTGTCCACACCGAAATCACAAAAAAAAACAGTATTTAAATTAATAAAACTAAAAGAAAAAAATATATATATATATATAAAACTTTACTTACTAAATCAATGGTGTCGATTGCTGAGTTGATTAATGTCTCATGGTTTTTTCCTTGTAGCTCAACATACCATATGGTATAGTTGTAAGCTGGCCCCCATGACTGTAGTGGTACAATTTTAATGTATCTCACTGGCAAGTAAAGCCCCTCTGTCGTCCGGTGTCTTAATCTAAATATCTCGTCATGATGGTCGTTTTTCAGGCCTCTACAAAATTCAACACAAACAATTTACACAATATAACTGGATCTATTACTTTTATTTACAAAATTAGTTAAAATATAATCTATAAAAATTATATTGCTAGAGATAAAAAGAAAACGACTGTCGTCCGGTGTCTTAATCTAAATATCTCGTCATAATGGTTGTTTTTCAGGTCTCTACAAAATTCAACAAAAACAATTTACACAATATAACTAAATCTATTAGGTACTTTTATTTATAAAATTAGTTCAAATATAATCTATAAAAATTATATTGCTAGAGATAAAAAGAAAAGTATGTTACAGTACATTATCATCAATTACAATTGTTTTACTTACCCTGTTAATAGTAGGTATAGATTATTTTCCTCCAAGCCACCTAATATTTGAAATTTCTTGAGATCACTGACATGAGCCTTAATATATTTGCCAAATTTGATGGTTTCCACTATACTCGGTGTTTGTAACTTAAGCATAATGTATTGAGAGGGGGTCGAGCTATCTGTGAACCATCTACACAACTGATCTGATGGGTTATTTTTTATAATGTTTCTGGAAAAGTTAAAATAATTCGATTTAGTGGAATAACATACGTATCCTTGTATTTTGATACTGGAATACTCAAAAAATTATAAATGAATAAAATACTTTTTATTTTTATACTAATTAAAAATCTTACTTTGAGTTAGGATTTTTATTTACGTATGTGTTCGATGAAAGTATTAGTATAATTTATTATATAAGCAATTAAATGTATTGCTAATATGAAGAGAATAAATCGTATTTTATAACAATTGTACGCCGGAAATCTGTATAAAATGTATATTTATTTATTTACGTAATATCAAACTTACTCTGGTAAATAGTTGGCAGAATAACTCGAATATTTATGTATGGTATAATTGAGTTTAATAGTTTCATATTCATCATTCATATTGTTTTAGTTAAATGTAAATATTATATTCAATAATTCACAAGTCCCTCGAAAATCGAAAATACACCTCGTTCTACAATAAAACGATGACATTTGTGAAATAAAAAAAAAACACCAATCTATTGTCAAATTGTCAAATTAACTATCAGTATCAGAGTTGCCAGTCTCTCGCCAAATAAACCCCATTTTCAAACTACTTTTATTGTACTTACTACTTAGTGACTATACTGGGTGTCCCAGAATATGTGAATCAAATTGTCATGGGAGATACCTTGGACAGTGACCTTTCAAAAAAAAATAAAAAAAAATTTGAAGTTAAGTAACCTTTGAATAAATTAATAGGTTGTCTCCCGTGAGGTTAGATCTAACCTGTCATTATTTATCTGACGCATCAATTTGGTGACACTCATTTACTATACTTTGTATACCAAACTTGAATTTTTGTATAAATTGGCAGTAATGTAGTGTGTGAAACGTCATAAACGTCAAGTATATAAATTTTTTTTTCCAAATGTCACTTACTCTAAGAAAGAGGTTATTTATGTATGATAATTATGTATTTTATTTCGGTAAGCCTTTAGACAATAGTATTTCGATTTATGGGGTTTTTTGAAAAATTGGGGGGAGGGGGTGTGGTGGATTATCCTCTGGTGCCTCTCCCATCCCCAGCAATCTCATGATTATAACGATATCACGGCAAAAAAATTTAAGGTAAAAATTATTAAAATACTTACCGAATACCTAATTTTAATTATACGTATTTTAGCTCCGATGCTGCAAGAAGTGCATTCATACTCCGTTCCGTGGCTTTTAAAACACACATTGTAATAATACACGTATGTACGTAGAAACTATTTGTAACACTTTTATACATAATATTATTCGTATTCACGTTAAAAATATCTCTTGATTGACAAGAGTAATATACGATACGAAGAACAGATTAATAAGAACTGACATATCGATGTAGATGTTTTCGTTCTATCTATCAAACAGGCAAAAGTCTAAGACCATACAGCCTACTCAGTCGGGATTCTTTTCAATACATTTTTTTATATGAAGGCAAAACCTATTTAATCGTAAATCTTTTTAATTTTGAGCTTAGATAAATTAGATTATCGACATAATTTCGTTATAAAAATAAATAAATAACCCTAACCTACCTAACTTCAAAATTAGACGGTTTATCCACATAATTACGTTACGAAAAAAATTTAACCTACCACCATTGAAATTAGTATAACACGGCTCCGGCGCGGAAGGAGGACAGACCTCTCCCGCTGTGCGAAAGCGCATGAACGAATGCGTAGGGAGCTCTCAACGGGCTCTCAACAGAACACTCTAGGGGTAAGACAGACCAAGACCACGTGGATAGTGGGGTGCTCGGATTGGGTTCTGGGTATTTTTCGGATTTCTGTATATATATTCTAACACACAATTTTACTAATTTTATTAGAATATTATGTCGTTCTAATTAGTTTATCCATATCCATCCATATTGTTTTGAGTTTGTTCATTTGAGTTTTCAAAGAAAGCCAAAAAATTGACTGTAAATATATAATTCTGGAGTCTTACATTGTAAATACTAGCTGCTGCCCGCGACGTCGTCTGCGTGCGTTCACTGCTCGTTCCCCGTAGGTGATAGCGTGATAATATGTAGCCTATGTTCTGACCCGACTTCTTAATAATATTCGTGCCAAATTTGAAGTAAATCGATGCAGTACTTTTTGAGTTTATCCCGGACATACATACAGACAAACAGACAAACAGACAAAAATTCAAAAAAATATATTTTTGGCTTCGGTATCGATTGTAGATCACAGCCCAAGTATTCTTTAAAAAAAATATTCAATGTACAGTTTTGACTTTCCTACCATTTTATTATATGTATATATGTATAATATTAAAAAGAAACTTATTTCAAATATTGTCCAGACAAGTTAGACGTATAATGTCAATGTAGATTTTTGCTACAGGTGGTATCTTAAAATAAATAAGTTTGCAAATTGTTGATAATGTGAAATAGTGAACATTTGTTGTTTTAGAAATTTACTAGCAGACCCGGCAGACGTTGTCCTGCCCGGAAAACAGCTACCAAATTTGATTACTTACATACCGATAGCAGTGCCACCAACCGGATCCAACTGGAATAAAAACTACCTTATCTCCTAAGTTGGACAGTCTCCTAGTTTTGGAGTTTATTGGCAACATACATCGTGACACAAGATTTTTATATATATAATTATGATGTACTAAGATTTTTGCCATAATTTTATTTATTTTGGTATACTAGGATTAAGTTAATTTGTAATAATTAAAATAAATTAAACAGAGGATAATTAATATTTTAGAAGAGTTTAAAATATAAATAATTAAAAAAAAGTTTGTTTTATTTATAAAACAAAAAAAACCTAGCAAGCAGCGGCTACGCGGAATAATATTGATAATTTTATCGACTAATTTATCGACCTTTTCCCACACTATTATCGATATCCGGTACGATAGCAGTATGACAACACTATGCTTCATTATTACCAATTTAACGAAAAAAATAGAGCTCAACCGCAAAGTTGGTACCCCAGGGTATAGTAAAATTAGAAGTCTTCTCTTGACTATAAAGTGACACCTCTTCTCTAAATATGCTCTATGGTTCGGGCAAGTCCGGTAGACGAGAGGGCAATATGCGGTAATCATTTAATATTTATTATACTCTATGGTAATAAAGTAATGCTGCGGCAATTAGCACTTTTTTCGTTTTTTGTAATGAAATTTTTATAACAAACTCTGAAACGTATTGGTTGCTTTCCATTTATTAACACAGAGGGGTCTCAGGCTCTCAGCATAGTCATTGGTTATTGCGTTTTGCGTTACATCACAGAGTACATTGAATATTATACGAGTACGTTACACTGCGCGGCTATTCTTTAGTTTAACGGAAATCGATTTATAGGGTTTTGGGTGTGAAGGGGGAGGGGAGCGGGTGGGTTACCCTCTGATACCACACCCACTATGCATAACCCCATGGTTAAAAAATCTATTTATGGGAGTTTGAGGGGTGGGGGGTTAGCCTCTGGTACCACTCCCACCATGTAAAACTCCATGGTTATGGAGATATCCATGGTTAAAGTTTATTTATAAAATGCCTAAATTGAAATATGGTGTACTTGAAATATGTCAATCAAGTTACTTATCAAGTTGTGAATAGCACTATTTTATTGATTGACTAGCTGCTGCCCGCGACGTCGTCTGCGTAAGTTCACTGCTCGTTCCCCGTAGGTGATAGCGTGATAATATGTAGCCTATGTTCTGACCCGACTTCTTAATAATATTCGTGCCAAATTTGAAGTAAATCCATGCAGTACTTTTTGAGTTTATCCCGGACATACATACAGACAAACAGACAAAAATTCTAAAAACTATATTTTTGGCTTCGGTACCGATTGTAGATCACACCCCAAGTATTCTTTTAAAAAAATATTCAATGTACAGTTTTGACTTTCCTACCATTTTATTATATGTATAGATTGATTTTGATGGATGACAGACTCCGACAGTAAAGTTTCAACGTGACAACTTCTAATAAAAAATCGATGAACGCCGACGGCATGCACGAAAAAGGATGAGTCATTGTAGGGTTATGCTCATTGTCCCGTTACGCTTAGTGATGGTATCGACCTACACTCGATTGGCCTATACACGGCGCCTATAGGTCCGAGGAAACAACGAGGAAATGTTTTGTTATAACGTTGTCACGTACTTCTATCGTCCGTAAACAGACAAAACGTCCGTAACGTTACAGACAACCAATTTTTTTTGACTCATTATATTCTTTTTTACCTTCGAATTCTGCCATATGTTTGAGATATTTCTATTCGCATATATTAATTTCAAAGTTGCAGTTTAATTGAGGGGAAACAGGTCACTAATCAATTTTAAAAAAAATGATAAAACGTATCAGCTAACGAACTAAATTTAATTTCAAATAAGGTTAAATTTAGGTTTACGAATAAAGATTATCGAAACTCGGATGAATTACATTTAACATATCAGAAGCGATCATGCTTCGACCATGCAATTCAAATGCCTTGGAATTGCACGCTCTTGTAAATTTGGAAGCAGCAAAAGACGCTACACTTTGCGCTAATGAAACAGATTGATCATTTTCACAAAGATTTGCTTTAAGCGCCCAATTTAGGAAAGTACCCAATGAACCAGCTAATATATCACCCTGTCCACCAGCTCGTCTACCAGAGCCATCCTCATTTATAAACCAGTCAAATTTTCTTAAATTTGAATAGTATTTATCAGCTTCTCCTTTTTCTAAGATCGTTACATAGTCGCCCCAAAAATTGTACCATTGATTATCTGCTCCAGGAATAGCTTCCTTCAATCTTTTTGCTTCTGCTTTATTAGGAGTTAAAATAGCTCCGGGGCTTGGATAATCTTTAATTACGGAAATATTCTTATAAACTGCGTAAAGCCCATCAGCATCAATAACCAAAGGTATTCTTAATTCCTTACAAATATTAATTACGTCGTATGCTAAGTTCAATCCTTCTGGTTCCCGACCTAAGCCCGGTCCTAAAACTACGACATCTTTACTATAAAGAAGTGAGGAAAGGTTTTTTGACGAATGAGGAATAACGATTAGGTCCGGGCTATAAGATTTTATTACAGGTGCTGCGTCTTCCGTAGTAATTACAAAAACTAGGTCCGCTCCGACCTGGAAATATTTAATATTGATAGTTACATATATATAACAAACAGTTTATAAACCTACAACAGCATTTAATATTATACTAGCCTGTGCGCGCGACTTCATCCCCGTGCAATAGGACCAATTCTGTCATACATGATTTGTGCGAAACTTTAACCATTTACACAGAGGAAGCTCTCAAAAGAAAAAAAACCCCGATTTTGAAACATTCTTCATTGGTGCTACGCTTCTATTGGTCGTAGCGTGATGATATATAGCCTATAGCCTTCCTCGATAAATGGGCTATCTAACACTGAAATAATTTTTCAAATCAGTCCAGTAGATCCTGAGATTAGTGCGTTCAAACAAACAAACAAACAAACTCTTCAGCTTTATTATATTACTAGCTACTGCGCGCGACTTCGTCGGCGTGGACTCCGCTCCTATTGGTCTTAGCGTGATGATACATAGCCTATAGCCTTCCTCGATAAATGGACTATCTAACACTGAAAGAATTTTTCAAATCGGCCCAGTAGTTCCAGAGATTATCGCGTTCAAACAAACAAACAAACAAACTCTTCAGCTTTATATATTAGTATAGATATAGTATAGATTATTTGTGTTTTACGCTTAATTGTACCTACTTATTGTTTACCTATTTCTATAAATTTGTTATCTGTGCTCCAGAATTATTTGGTACTAAAAGGTACTAAATAACTAAATATTGTGAATACTATTACACAGAGTACAGTAAGTATTATCATTAACAGTAGAGAGCACTATATTCCTTGCTCATTAATAAATTAATGTTTACCTTTAAGGCAGATATGGCAGCAAAGTACGGTGCTCCCGTATATTCAATAGAACCACCAACAACAGCGATTTTTCCGGCTTCTCCTTTTCTTTTGCCTTCCAACTCTGGAATTGATGCTTTTGTAAAAGTTAGGAGATTATTTTTGTTTATGTTATTTACATCTATATCTAAGCACTCTTGTAAAACTAATGATTGTATTTCAATAAACTTTAAGGTCAATGATAATAAAAAATACATATATGCAATTTTTAACATTTTTTAAATAAAATATCACCAATATACCAAAGAAAAGACTATTAAAAACAAAGATAAAACTATTCTCTCTCCTTAAAACAGCAGTAAATTATCCTAAAACTGCCAAAGAAGTTGGAAGTTGGAACTGTAATAGCTGTAATAGTTTGTTTTCCTGACACATTAACTGTGTCTGCGATATAATTATAATCAACGTGGTGATATTGACCTTGTAAAAGTTTACGTTTACGAGTATAAACAAAGACTAAAATATCATCGATAGCAATGAATTTTTTCCACCTACTACGTCACGTCGATAAGAGTATTTGAGTATTAAAATCTAAAAGTAATAATAGTTTTATAAAAATGATTTACTTAATTATTGTGAGCACGAAGTATAGAGTATTATCGGAAAAAAGCAGTTTACAAAATCATTAATTCGCACAAGTGAACTCTATCACTTACAATAATTGAACTTTGTAAAAATTAGGTAGCATTATTGTTTATAATAATAATTGTTTATACAGGGTGTCCCAGAATATGTGAATCAAATTGTCATGGGAGATACCTTGGACAGTGACCTTTCAAAAAAAAAATAAAAAAAAAATTGAAGTTAAGTAACCTTTGAATAAATTAATTAAAGTTAAAATTTTGGGAAATGCACGACTTTTTTCAAACTTTCGACTACAGCGCCCTCATTTGGGATTTTTTTTTTATTTTTTTTAGCTATTTTTATTTGGGAATGACTGATCTCAGAAAACATCAGACTTTTTTTCTAAATATTGACGTCATTTTGAAATCTCAGCATTATTTTTAATTTTTTTTTACTGCACCAAAAAGTTTCTTGCAAATTTAAACAGTCGTGGTATAAAAAAAATGTATGAAACTTTTTGAGCAAACTAACCTGAAAAGTTGCCTATTAAATAAAGATTCTAAAATGGTATAAATTAGGTAAGTAGCATTAAAAGTTTTGGAGATATTAAATTTTTAAGAGTGTAAGGGCGTTTTTCTTTAAAATAAAAATTTCATGTTTTAGGTCAAATTTTTTATTCCACAAAGATTTTTATGTTCAAACTATTTTAAAAGACTCAAAATTAGTAAAAATTAAAAGCTAAGACTGACACTTAATAATAATAAGACAGAAATTATTGAACCACAAACATTAATCAACATTTTAAACTTAAAAAAAAAACACGAAACTCTAGAAAAAAAAAACTCTAGTAAACTCATAAAAGATGTTCAAAATGTCGTCCTCCAGTGCGTATGCACAATGCACATCGTCTTAAGAAATTACGTTTTAACCGTCGCAAGCTTATTGTACTTATTTCTTGAGCAGCCTGAAAGATTCTTGATCTCAGTCGGTCGAGAGATGTGATGGGCTGCGAATAAACTTTGTCTTTCAAGCAGCCCCAATAAAAAAAATCCAGAGGATTAAGGTCGGGTGACCTAGGTGGCCATAAAATTGGCCCCATACGGCCTATCCACCGTTCGGGGAAGGCCTCATTAAGGTAGGCCCTTACTTCTCGAGCATAATGGGCTGGGCAGCCGTCGTTTTGCAGCCACATTGTTTGTACTATTTCTTGTGGTTCATTTTCCAACAAACCTGGTAGTTGGTTTCTTAATAAATCCAAATAACCGGTCGAATTTAGAGTCCCGGGCAACTCGACAGGATCCACTATTTTTCCATTAAAAATACCAGTCCACAGATTAATTTTAAACTGGTATTGCGAACGCTCCTCTCTTATCAAATGAGGGTTTGATGTCCGCCAGCTATGAAGGTTATGTAAATTTGTGTAGCCATCCTTTTTGCAGCTGGATTCATCACTCCACAAGATACGATTAAAAAAGTTTGGGTCCTGTCGATGAATTTCAATCATTCGTCTACAAAAATTAACAAGTGGTGCATAATCTCGTGTTAATAAAGACTGCACTTTTTGAATATGGTAAGGATGGTACTTTAACCTTTTCAATATTCGGTGCGCAGTTGATTTTGCAATCCCAGTACGTCTTTCTACTGCTCGTACCGATGTAGACGGATCCCTTAAGACTTCCTGTTCTACTACGTCTACGTCGTGCTCCTGGTATCTTCCCTCGCTGCGAGGACCACCTGGGATTCTTCCTTGGCGGTAAGAGTTGTTGACTCTTAAAAACACTCCATAGGCTGGGTGGTGTCGATTCGGATATCGCTCTGCGTAGATCCTTGCAGCCTCTCTGGCAGAGTAACTAACGCCGCCTCTGGCGTTAATACGCCTCGTTTTTCCATACACGAGATGCATATCAGCATACTCGCTTGGGGTATAAAAATGCTCATTTTGTCGACGGTTAGCCATAACGTGTAGAAAATCGAAGTCCAGAATAATGCCAAAGTTGTTGAGTCCAGTTCAAAGAAATCCAAGTCAAATGCAAAATCCAAAGTCCAAAGTGAAGCAAAGTTCGTTAATAAAATCACAGAGCACAAAACGGAACACAGGAGTAGCACGGGGCGTCAAGCGTCGTACTGAATGAACTTGTAGTTAACAAAAAATACGGTGTCCATTGTTATCGAGATCCAGTTTTACCTGCGTGCGCGTCTCACTCCCTGTGTACATTCCATGAAAGAGCGTGACAAAATAAGTAATTTTATGCGTGCTTGAGTGAGATAGCATGTGTTTTATCATTTCTAATGAGCGCTTCTACGCATTTTTATTGTAATTATTAGCTTACAAAAATTAATTTTACACGAACTAGGAAATGTGACTTAAACATGTAAATGTTTAGTTTGACGAAATGCTCCCTTACACTCTTAAAAATTTAATATCTCCAAAACTTTTAATGCTACTTACCTAATTTATACCATTTTAGAATCTTTATTTAATAGGCAACTTTTCAGGTTAGTTTGCTCAAAAAGTTTCATACATTTTTTTTATACCACGACTGTTTAAATTTGCAAGAAACTTTTTGGTGCAGTAAAAAAAAATTAAAAATAATGCTGAGATTTCAAAATGACGTCAATATTTAGAAAAAAAGTCTGATGTTTTCTGAGATCAGTCATTCCCAAATAAAAATAGCTAAAAAAAATAAAAAAAAAATCCCAAATGAGGGCGCTGTAGTCGAAAGTTTGAAAAAAGTCGTGCATTTCCCAAAATTTTAACTTTAATTAATTTATTCAAAGGTTACTTAACTTCAATTTTTTTTTTATTTTTTTTTTGAAAGGTCACTGTCCAAGGTATCTCCCATGACAATTTGATTCACATATTCTGGGACACCCTGTATAAACAATTATTATTATAAACAATAATGCTACCTAATTTTTACAAAGTTCAATTATTGTAAGTGATAGAGTTCACTTGTGCGAATTAATGATTTTGTAAACTGCTTTTTTCCGATAATACTCTATACTTCGTGCTCACAATAATTAAGTAAATCATTTTTATAAAACTATTATTACTTTTAGATTTTAATACTCAAATACTCTTATCGACGTGACGTAGTAGGTGGAAAAAATTCATTGCTATCGATGATATTTTAGTCTTTGTTTATACTCGTAAACGTAAACTTTTACAAGGTCAATATCACCACGTTGATTATAATTATATCGCAGACACAGTTAATGTGTCAGGAAAACAAACTATTACAGCTATTACAGTTCCAACTTCCAACTTCTTTGGCAGTTTTAGGATAATTTACTGCTGTTTTAAGGAGAGAGAATAGTTTTATCTTTGTTTTTAATAGTCTTTTCTTTGGTATATTGGTGATATTTTATTTAAAAAATGTTAAAAATTGCATATATGTATTTTTTATTATCATTGACCTTAAAGTTTATTGAAATACAATCATTAGTTTTACAAGAGTGCTTAGATATAGATGTAAATAACATAAACAAAAATAATCTCCTAACTTTTACAAAAGCATCAATTCCAGAGTTGGAAGGCAAAAGAAAAGGAGAAGCCGGAAAAATCGCTGTTGTTGGTGGTTCTATTGAATATACGGGAGCACCGTACTTTGCTGCCATATCTGCCTTAAAGGTAAACATTAATTTATTAATGAGCAAGGAATATAGTGCTCTCTACTGTTAATGATAATACTTACTGTACTCTGTGTAATAGTATTCACAATATTTAGTTATTTAGTACCTTTTAGTACCAAATAATTCTGGAGCACAGATAACAAATTTATAGAAATAGGTAAACAATAAGTAGGTACAATTAAGCGTAAAACACAAATAATCTATACTATATCTATACTAATATATAAAGCTGAAGAGTTTGTTTGTTTGTTTGTTTGAACGCGATAATCTCTGGAACTACTGGGCCGATTTGAAAAATTCTTTCAGTGTTAGATAGTCCATTTATCGAGGAAGGCTATAGGCTATGTATCATCACGCTAAGACCAATAGGAGCGGAGTCCACGCCGACGAAGTCGCGCGCAGTAGCTAGTAATATAATAAAGCTGAAGAGTTTGTTTGTTTGTTTGTTTGAACGCACTAATCTCAGGATCTACTGGACTGATTTGAAAAATTATTTCAGTGTTAGATAGCCCATTTATCGAGGAAGGCTATAGGCTATATATCATCACGCTACGACCAATAGAAGCGTAGCACCAATGAAGAATGTTTCAAAATCGGGGTTTTTTTTCTTTTGAGAGCTTCCTCTGTGTAAATGGTTAAAGTTTCGCACAAATCATGTATGACAGAATTGGTCCTATTGCACGGGGATGAAGTCGCGCGCACAGGCTAGTATAATATTAAATGCTGTTGTAGGTTTATAAACTGTTTGTTATATATATGTAACTATCAATATTAAATATTTCCAGGTCGGAGCGGACCTAGTTTTTGTAATTACTACGGAAGACGCAGCACCTGTAATAAAATCTTATAGCCCGGACCTAATCGTTATTCCTCATTCGTCAAAAAACCTTTCCTCACTTCTTTATAGTAAAGATGTCGTAGTTTTAGGACCGGGCTTAGGTCGGGAACCAGAAGGATTGAACTTAGCATACGACGTAATTAATATTTGTAAGGAATTAAGAATACCTTTGGTTATTGATGCTGATGGGCTTTACGCAGTTTATAAGAATATTTCCGTAATTAAAGATTATCCAAGCCCCGGAGCTATTTTAACTCCTAATAAAGCAGAAGCAAAAAGATTGAAGGAAGCTATTCCTGGAGCAGATAATCAATGGTACAATTTTTGGGGCGACTATGTAACGATCTTAGAAAAAGGAGAAGCTGATAAATACTATTCAAATTTAAGAAAATTTGACTGGTTTATAAATGAGGATGGCTCTGGTAGACGAGCTGGTGGACAGGGTGATATATTAGCTGGTTCATTGGGTACTTTCCTAAATTGGGCGCTTAAAGCAAATCTTTGTGAAAATGATCAATCTGTTTCATTAGCGCAAAGTGTAGCGTCTTTTGCTGCTTCCAAATTTACAAGAGCGTGCAATTCCAAGGCATTTGAATTGCATGGTCGAAGCATGATCGCTTCTGATATGTTAAATGTAATTCATCCGAGTTTCGATAATCTTTATTCGTAAACCTAAATTTAACCTTATTTGAAATTAAATTTAGTTCGTTAGCTGATACGTTTTATCATTTTTTTTAAAATTGATTAGTGACCTGTTTCCCCTCAATTAAACTGCAACTTTGAAATTAATATATGCGAATAGAAATATCTCAAACATATGGCAGAATTCGAAGGTAAAAAAGAATATAATGAGTCAAAAAAAATTGGTTGTCTGTAACGTTACGGACGTTTTGTCTGTTTACGGACGATAGAAGTACGTGACAACGTTATAACAAAACATTTCCTCGTTGTTTCCTCGGACCTATAGGCGCCGTGTATAGGCCAATCGAGTGTAGGTCGATACCATCACTAAGCGTAACGGGACAATGAGCATAACCCTACAATGACTCATCCTTTTTCGTGCATGCCGTCGGCGTTCATCGATTTTTTATTAGAAGTTGTCACGTTGAAACTTTACTGTCGGAGTCTGTCATCCATCAAAATCAATCTATACATATAATAAAATGGTAGGAAAGTCAAAACTGTACATTGAATATTTTTTTAAAAGAATACTTGGGGTGTGATCTACAATCGGTACCGAAGCCAAAAATATAGTTTTTAGAATTTTTGTCTGTTTGTCTGTATGTATGTCCGGGATAAACTCAAAAAGTACTGCATGGATTTACTTCAAATTTGGCACGAATATTATTAAGAAGTCGGGTCAGAACATAGGCTACATATTATCACGCTATCACCTACGGGGAACGAGCAGTGAACTTACGCAGACGACGTCGCGGGCAGCAGCTAGTCAATCAATAAAATAGTGCTATTCACAACTTGATAAGTAACTTGATTGACATATTTCAAGTACACCATATTTCAATTTAGGCATTTTATAAATAAACTTTAACCATGGATATCTCCATAACCATGGAGTTTTACATGGTGGGAGTGGTACCAGAGGCTAACCCCCCACCCCTCAAACTCCCATAAATAGATTTTTTAACCATGGGGTTATGCATAGTGGGTGTGGTATCAGAGGGTAACCCACCCGCTCCCCTCCCCCTTCACACCCAAAACCCTATAAATCGATTTCCGTTAAACTAAAGAATAGCCGCGCAGTGTAACGTACTCGTATAATATTCAATGTACTCTGTGATGTAACGCAAAACGCAATAACCAATGACTATGCTGAGAGCCTGAGACCCCTCTGTGTTAATAAATGGAAAGCAACCAATACGTTTCAGAGTTTGTTATAAAAATTTCATTACAAAAAACGAAAAAAGTGCTAATTGCCGCAGCATTACTTTATTACCATAGAGTATAATAAATATTAAATGATTACCGCATATTGCCCTCTCGTCTACCGGACTTGCCCGAACCATAGAGCATATTTAGAGAAGAGGTGTCACTTTATAGTCAAGAGAAGACTTCTAATTTTACTATACCCTGGGGTACCAACTTTGCGGTTGAGCTCTATTTTTTTCGTTAAATTGGTAATAATGAAGCATAGTGTTGTCATACTGCTATCGTACCGGATATCGATAATAGTGTGGGAAAAGGTCGATAAATTAGTCGATAAAATTATCAATATTATTCCGCGTAGCCGCTGCTTGCTAGGTTTTTTTTGTTTTATAAATAAAACAAACTTTTTTTTAATTATTTATATTTTAAACTCTTCTAAAATATTAATTATCCTCTGTTTAATTTATTTTAATTATTACAAATTAACTTAATCCTAGTATACCAAAATAAATAAAATTATGGCAAAAATCTTAGTACATCATAATTATATATATAAAAATCTTGTGTCACGATGTATGTTGCCAATAAACTCCAAAACTAGGAGACTGTCCAACTTAGGAGATAAGGTAGTTTTTATTCCAGTTGGATCCGGTTGGTGGCACTGCTATCGGTATGTAAGTAATCAAATTTGGTAGCTGTTTTCCGGGCAGGACAACGTCTGCCGGGTCTGCTAGTAAATTTCTAAAACAACAAATGTTCACTATTTCACATTATCAACAATTTGCAAACTTATTTATTTTAAGATACCACCTGTAGCAAAAATCTACATTGACATTATACGTCTAACTTGTCTGGACAATATTTGAAATAAGTTTCTTTTTAATATTATACATATATACATATAATAAAATGGTAGGAAAGTCAAAACTGTACATTGAATATTTTTTTTAAAGAATACTTGGGCTGTGATCTACAATCGATACCGAAGCCAAAAATATATTTTTTTGAATTTTTGTCTGTTTGTCTGTTTGTCTGTATGTATGTCCGGGATAAACTCAAAAAGTACTGCATCGATTTACTTCAAATTTGGCACGAATATTATTAAGAAGTCGGGTCAGAACATAGGCTACATATTATCACGCTATCACCTACGGGGAACGAGCAGTGAACGCACGCAGACGACGTCGCGGGCAGCAGCTAGTATTTACAATGTAAGACTCCAGAATTATATATTTACAGTCAATTTTTTGGCTTTCTTTGAAAACTCAAATGAACAAACTCAAAACAATATGGATGGATATGGATAAACTAATTAGAACGACATAATATTCTAATAAAATTAGTAAAATTGTGTGTTAGAATATATATACAGAAATCCGAAAAATACCCAGAACCCAATCCGAGCACCCCACTATCCACGTGGTCTTGGTCTGTCTTACCCCTAGAGTGTTCTGTTGAGAGCCCGTTGAGAGCTCCCTACGCATTCGTTCATGCGCTTTCGCACAGCGGGAGAGGTCTGTCCTCCTTCCGCGCCGGAGCCGTGTTATACTAATTTCAATGGTGGTAGGTTAAATTTTTTTCGTAACGTAATTATGTGGATAAACCGTCTAATTTTGAAGTTAGGTAGGTTAGGGTTATTTATTTATTTTTATAACGAAATTATGTCGATAATCTAATTTATCTAAGCTCAAAATTAAAAAGATTTACGATTAAATAGGTTTTGCCTTCATATAAAAAAATGTATTGAAAAGAATCCCGACTGAGTAGGCTGTATGGTCTTAGACTTTTGCCTGTTTGATAGATAGAACGAAAACATCTACATCGATATGTCAGTTCTTATTAATCTGTTCTTCGTATCGTATATTACTCTTGTCAATCAAGAGATATTTTTAACGTGAATACGAATAATATTATGTATAAAAGTGTTACAAATAGTTTCTACGTACATACGTGTATTATTACAATGTGTGTTTTAAAAGCCACGGAACGGAGTATGAATGCACTTCTTGCAGCATCGGAGCTAAAATACGTATAATTAAAATTAGGTATTCGGTAAGTATTTTAATAATTTTTACCTTAAATTTTTTTGCCGTGATATCGTTATAATCATGAGATTGCTGGGGATGGGAGAGGCACCAGAGGATAATCCACCACACCCCCTCCCCCCAATTTTTCAAAAAACCCCATAAATCGAAATACTATTGTCTAAAGGCTTACCGAAATAAAATACATAATTATCATACATAAATAACCTCTTTCTTAGAGTAAGTGACATTTGGAAAAAAAAATTTATATACTTGACGTTTATGACGTTTCACACACTACATTACTGCCAATTTATACAAAAATTCAAGTTTGGTATACAAAGTATAGTAAATGAGTGTCACCAAATTGATGCGTCAGATAAATAATGACAGGTTAGATCTAACCTCACGGGAGACAACCTATTAATCTATAAATTTTAATGAATTTATATCAAAATGCAAAATGACAAAATTGTCAAATATCATTAAGTGCCAGTAGTTTCCCGTATACTCTGTGGCCAGTTCTGAATTGGTAAAATGGTACATTTTTGTTTTGATATTTTTTCAAAGTTAAGCAGTGAAATCTATACATATAATAAAATGGTAGAAAAGTCAAAACTGTACATTGAATATTTTTTTAAAAGAATACTTGGGGTGTGATCTACAATTGATACCGAAGCCAAAAATATAGTTTTTAGAATTTTTGTCTGTTTGTCTGTTTGTCTGTTAGTCTGTTTGTCTGTTTGTCTGTATGTATGTCCGGGATAAACTCAAAAAGTACTGCATGGATTTACTTCAAATTTGGCACGAATATTGTTAAGAAGTCGGGTCAGAACATAGGCTATATATTATCACGCTATCACCTACGGGGAACGAGCAGTGAACCTTTATTTCTTCAAATGTATGTCCGGGATAAACTCAAAAAGTACTGCATGGATTTACTTCAAATTTGGCACGAATATTATTAAGAAGTTGGGTCAGAACATAGGCTACATATTATCACGCTATCACCTACGGGGAACGAGCAGTGAACGCACGCAGACGACGTCGCGGGCAGCAGCTAGTTAAATAATAATTATTACAGCAATTATTATTGCGGAGTGTAAAAGTAAAATTCACTATTTTTAATTCTCCTTACAGATCTGCAAGTAAAAGTTACAATTAATGAATGGCAACAAATTTCTTAGAGCTTTTTCGAACGTATGCATAAAAAATTTCTTATCAAAATATTTGCCATATATTTGCAATGATGTTTTAATTGTATCTTTCGATGAGATCGTGATTAAAAAGATAAATTATCTCCAAAAACATGGAGGATGAAATTGACGAATGTGTTAGGAAAAAAATACAGTGGCCTCAGTTGCCAGGAAATATTAAAAAGGTGGTCCTTCTACTATAATATTAAGTGTTGGTTTTTTATGTTATTTATTAGACAGTAGCAATAATATCATATTTACGAAATTCTTTACCAATTTTCAGTTGTTTAATGAGTCGCCAAAAGAATATGAAAGATATATTTTTGAGTTCAGTATTAAAAATCAACTAAGATACAGAGGTAGTCTAGGTGAGTGCAATATTTACAAAATGTAACTTTCTATTTTACTTTAGACAATTTATTTTACGATTTTGGTATCGAAACAAATAAAAAAAAACTATATTAAAGTTATTTAATTATTACAACGTTTTTTAATAGTGAGAACTGTAAAAAATGATGAAAGGAAATACTATGAAGCATTGGTGCAAAATAGCATACAGCGACTTATGCTATATCCCTATCACTTAGCTGATATGATTGTTAAGGGTAAGTTTTTTTTAGTTCTACTTAACATAAAACCTAGAAATGCTATAAAAAAAATTTTGCTGAATTGGTCGAGCCAATCTCGAGTTATGCCCTTCGCAACATTCATTTTTATTTATACAGATAATTAATTGAAAATAATTATTATGGCATTAATAGTTTTAGTATTAATGGATTTTTCTAATTTTAATTATCAATATTATTCTTTTTTTATTTAAAAAATAATCTTGAATGTATAAAATCAAATTTCATCGAGTTCTTTATCACATTAACATTTTATTTTCAGGGTTAAGAATAACACCTTTTATATATTACATTGAAGTGGTTGCCCTACTTATTGAGATGGAGAAGAGCTACGACACACTGCCTAATTTTACTGCAGCTGATTGTAAGTGAAGTGTTACTAGAATTATATTTAAAGTTTTATTAATAGTTTACCTTATAGATAAAAATAATTTTAATTTTTAAATTATTGAAGAATGAAAAGTTGTTTTAAAGTCTACATAAATTAAGTAATATTTGTTTTTGGTAATGCATTCAAGACATGAATTTAAAATTTATTTTTATTAACAATATTTCTTTGCTATCAATTGCTTTTTGAAGTTAATGCTTGGGTCTTGCTACCAAGTATGTTTCTGTTCAAACTTGTTCAAAAACATTAAAGAGTTAATGTCTAACATCTGAGTAACAACCAGCCAGTCATGAAAAAAAATATAGCCTCTAATGGAAAAACCTTGAATAAAATACATTGTTATATTGATGGGATAATAAATTAATGATTGCTAAACTTTAATATGGGTTGCTAGTTGTCAACATATTGTCTTCAATTAAAACTGTTTTCTAATAGATTCATATCAAGAAGTTATATTTAAAATTTTCTTAAGTTTCATACTGACATGATAAAATCATAAATTTGGAATGAATGTTTTAGGTCTCAGGCTTCTAGGGATTGGAAGAAATGAGTACCTAGAATTGGTGGCTAAGGCGAGGTCGTTAGGAAGGCGTGGGAGGTCAAGGGCTATACGTTGCTTACTGCCTCGGGTACCTCTTAACATTCCCATGCAACCATGGTGGAGAGTGGAGCTGGGTTATGTTTTAGAAGAGGATGTTAAGGTAATATGCTATTTATCTTAGAATAGTCTCTCTCTACTGTTCTTTTTTTTTATTTTATTTTTTAAATAACAATACTACTATTATAACATGACTGATGTAATATTTAAAATCACGATTCATTGCTTATGTGAAGCTTATTTTGACAGTTGGTTTGTGAAAGAAATAATTTATAAATATTTCTTTAAGCAAGAATTTATTTAAAAACACAGCCAAAAAATTGCACTGGATAGCGTATTTACTGAATGAAGTGAGTTGGCTATAAAAGGTCATATTTACATTAAATATCAGGAAATCATGAATCGGAAATCATGATTTATGTAAATTTTAGCAAAAACTCTTAGGGCCACTTGCAGCAAAATTACAAAAATCTCGATTTTATTAAAACTAGATTTTACCCTAAACTCGATTTAACTTAAGTCTCATCGAAGTTGCGTTGCTCATCATAAAATTGTGTCCGGTTTAACTAAATCGAGATTTTGCGTATCATTCAGTCACCATTCGTTCTTAACGTTCAGTTTTAGATAAAATATGTACCCCAAAGCAATATTGCGTACAAAAAATAATATATTATTAATATATATTTGTCAGTATCAATTAAATGAAAAATACAAATTCAGTCTAGGCTGTATGGACTATAGTCCTTTGCCTTTCCCTATTGGGGATAAATTTTAAAACAACAATGTTATTATTGTTATGTTCTTGGTTATGTTTTAGCACAATTTTGTTTTTGTTTCGTATAGTATTTTTGTCACAGTTGATTTTGTGTTTTTCGAGTTTTCTGTAATGAGTTGAACAAATCACTTTGAACAAAGACTCTTCGAAAGAAAAACCGCGTTTCCAAATACTGCAGGGTTTCTTCGGTCATCAAATCGTGCTCATGCTCCTAACGAAAATCTATTTTCATAATACAACAGAAAGAAACAAAGAAATAAACATATTACATATAAGTATTCACAAATGATGGTTCACAAAATCGAGATTTAATAACGCTAAACCGACTCTGTTGCCGATTTAACTTTGACGTTTATTTGAATCGAGATTTAAGTTAAATCGATGACGTGCAAGACATTGAATCTGATTTAACACAAAATCGAGTTTTAAATCTAGATTTAACACAAGCTGCAAGTGGCCCTTAATAATATGAGATATATGAATAACTAGCCGACCTGTGCCCACTTCGTTGGGCGTTATAATCCATTTCACATAAGAAGGGTACGGTGAAATTTGATATGTTCCAATACACTCTCACTATTTTCAGCAAATCAGATAAATATAAATGTTTTAAAATCACCAATTAATTTCTAAGGCAAATAATAATGCTTGATTAGATTGAATTGTTGACACAGCACGTCAGAGGGCGCAGGTTCAAATCCTGCTGAGTCGAAAATTTTGATAATTTTTATCTTTTTCCTTTTATCTTGTCACTCCTGAATAGTGTAGCTTTCTGTTAGCGAAAGAATTTTCATGATCGGATCAGTATTTGCGAAGATTACCCCGTATATACAAACAAAGTTATAAACTTTACCTCTTTATAATATTAGTATAGATTACATATTAAATTTAGATATTTTATTTTATTAATTTGTCATCTTGCTTGTTTTCTAACCAGCCTTTAGGTGAGAGCGAGAAGGCAGTTATTGATTTGTTAATAGACAGAGGTTCACAGACCGCCGGCACACTAGACTATCATGCTGTAAAGAAGTTATACAGGTATTTATAACTTGTGATACTTTCTCGTATTGTTCTTTTTTTATAAATATGTTATTTTATAAAACAATAGAGGAGGAAACTGTTTTAACATGATTTATTTATAACGAAAAATAAAGTCTTTTATTTGTTTTTTTTTTTTTTGTATAGGGAATTATCTGCAATCAGTACTTTTTACTTTTAGCAGATCTTATGTGTGAATGTAGGACATGTACAGTGTGGTTCCAGTGAGCCACTTTGGATATTTAATCACATTTCCTTACAATACTACAGCTGTATATGTATAATTGTATTTTATGTCATAAAATTATTTACGTATTTAGCGCTTCTTTTCTTTTTGTCTTTTGTCAGTAGGCAAAGGTATCCTCATACTAAAAATATTTAAAAAGCATTTTAAATTAATGTTAATATGTGGCTAATATGTTTCATATTAAAATTAAAAAATAAATTTTCAGGCGCGGTTTAATATATTTAGACGTCCCAATTACAGCGGAGGACAAGGTAACAGTTCCACCGCTGAAAGGCTTCGTGATGAACCGTATCGCTGGCGACTACTTCGAGACGTTGCTCTACAAGGTCTTCGTATCTATCGATGAACATACCAGCGTCGCTGAGTTGGCCTCAGTGTTGCAGGTGGGTCTCATTACGAAAGTAAAACTGTCTGAGAGAATAGAGCTTCAATTTTATAATTAAAATGTGTGGTCATTTAGTATCATTTTTCCATTCGAACATGTTTCTTCATTTTATTTTTATACAAATTGGTAAAATAAACGCAGTATTCAATTGAATCATATTATATCTGTTAAATATAATCTGTTGCTTCGAAGCTATTTGATTTGAATAGCCTGTTGGTGCAGTTTGTAGTGGCCCTGCTTTCTACTCCGTTTGTTGCGGGTTCGATTTCCGCCTGATCCTGGGTGTATTTGTATATACATTATATACATAATATGTATTATTTCTATGTATACAGGGTTCGGCACTCGCACTTTGGGGTGCTAATTGTTCGGTGACCTCCTCGTGGTGCACCCCGGGCAACGGGACGGGCAGCAGTATCACAATCGCGGTACTGCTGCTTGTCGCGGCTAACGACTGACTCGTGGGGAATGCGCTCCGGCGCTCTGACTCCTAACAGAGTTGTCCTGTCGAGTGCATACAGTGCGTCAGGGGGGACGTCGTGGTGGCGCTGCGCTCGCGCGCCGTGTTATCACGGAATATGGGCGGGTCTGGCGTACGCTCACCCCGTCGTCAGACAGAGCGAGCAGGAGTCCCGGTCGCTCACCGTCCTTCTCGTAATCCCGTTTTGTGGTGTCGTGGTCATGTCTCGCGGCCACGGACGGGACCGAGGGTCTTGCCTTAACTGGCTGGACCGCGAGGAAGAAAGCCTCTATAAAAAATTACCCCGAATCCCAAGCGGCGACACAGCGTGAGGGGATGCATGGCTGATGGGAGGTTCAGTCTCTACTGCGATCCCCGGCTCGGTAGCCCGGCCGAAGCCCGAGCCGGGTCACGACCAGGCTTACCCAGGTACAGGGGGCACTACCTGTGGTGGACCATCCTTTCCCCCATACTCGTGGGATCAATATGGAATCTTATAACATAAAAAGTAAAACTCAGAAGTCTGGAGATGAAAGCGACATCGTTGTCGCGGGAGCGAATAGCTCCGAGGAGGAGGTGAGGTCGGCGCCGCCGGTTTTGGATGAACCGCGGCGTAAACTTTGGCGTATACGCCATGGCCACGTTAACGACGTCACGTCGGACGCAGGCAGTGATGACGCAAGCAAAACTTCGGCTAAAGTATCTACCGCTCGGAGAGGTAGAAGTCGTCAACCTACGGCCCTTGAAACTTCATGCCGAGTGCGGACAATACGGAATGTCCCGCTTAGCATTGAGGAAAATAGAAACGCTGCAGAGAGCTCGATGCTCGAACTCCACAAGCAAGCTCAGGACTGCGTTGCTGCCATTCTGAAAGCCTCCAAAAATCTTAAAGGAGGGTGCAAAAAAGTACTAAATGATTCAGCGGAGACCATCTCTGGAATGTTAGATGTTTTGTACCAGCGGACCACAACAGAAGAAATGAGGCGGCTACAAGAGGCAAACGACTGCCTTAAAACTAAAAACGCCCAGCTCCACTCTGAAATGTCAGAACTGAGACAAGAAGTGGCCGATATAAGGCGAGAAATGAGTGCAACATCCGCTCCAGCCCCTTCTTATTTTACGCAGGAGGCCGAGGATGCACTGGTGAAGAAGATCATGGTGGGTGTCAGCTCGATGATCAACACTCAGTTTCAGAGACTGGAAGCGTCTGGCAGGCTCCTACCAGAAATATGTTTTCAGCTGCCACTGGCCACAGATCAGGCGGAATCAGGCGTAGGGTTGAGTGGGAGTGCGTCGTCCTCAAAGACAATGATGTCAACCTCAACGGCCAACCGATCCGTGACGTCAAAAAAGACGAAAAAGCCCAAAAGACCTGAACAAGTGTCTTCCGAACCGGTGGAGAAGTCAACTCCTGCAACCAACAGGAAAGTGGGACCAGCGGCACAACCTTCGTCGAATTCAGGGACACAGCCTGCGCCTACAGTACCACGGGAGAAGGCCTGGACGATGGTGGTTAAGAGAGGGAAAAAGCCAAAAAAAGATGCGACCTCTCCCTCTGGCACAGCCACAACCCAGAAGAAGTTGCGAGCGCCAACATCTTCGGCGGTCGCTATAACACTGCAACCGGAGGCAGAGGGAAAAGGGGTCACCTACGCCTCTGTCATTGCGGAAGCCCGTCAGAAGATCAACCTCAAGGATCTGGGCATTGAAACGTTGAAGTTTAGAACGGGTGCGACGGGTGCCAAGATCCTTGAGGTTCCAGGAGTAGCAAGCAGCGAAAAGGCCGATTTGCTCGCGAGTAAGTTACGGGAGGTCCTTTGCGATAGCACCGTGAAGATACAGAGGCCGACAAAGCGAACTGAGCTAAGGATCATGGGGCTTGACGACTCCGTCACTCCCGAGGAGGTCGCTCAAGCGTTGGCTGCTGAAGGTCGATGTAAGCCAGAAGAGATTAAGACAGGATCCCTGGCTGCAAACGGGTCGATGTGGATGAGCTGCCCTCTCACTGCAGCGAAAGAAATCATAAAAGAGGGAAAACTCCGCGTAGGCTGGGTCACCGCAAGGGTAAGGTTGCTCGAGCCTCGACCCCTCCGGTGCTATCGGTGCCAAGAAGCCGGGCACGTCGGTGCCAAATGCAAGCACGAAAATGACCGTAGTGGCATATGCTACCGATGTGGCCGGTCGGGGCACACAAGAAAGGAATGCCGTGCCGAGCCTAACTGCGCCATTTGCGCCGCAGCGAACCGGCCTGCAAATCATTCAATTGGTGACAAAAAGTGCCCCGATATCGCCAAGGGCCCCGGCTCCAAAGTGAAGGGCAAACAAGTGGGCAAGAAGAAACAGCCCGAGGCCAACAAAACGGGCCCACAAGCGGAGGATCGTACGGAAACAGTCAATTAAATGGCTCCTACGAAATACCTGCAGGCCAATATAAACCACTGTGCAAGAGCTCAAGATCTGTTGCTCGAGAGCATGGCACAGTGGGGTATTAAGGTGGCGATAGTATCAGAGCCCTACGCAATCCCTGATCGAGACTATTGGCTGGGCGACCTCGACAGTTCGGTTGCGATAATTGCTCCGAATTTTACGGGCTTCAAGGGAATCCGGAGAGGGAGTGGATACGCACTCGGCGTTGTGGACGGCATCGCCGTCATCGGCGTTTACGCTCCTCCAAGTCGGTGTCTCGCCGACTTTAAGACAATGCTCGCAGAGGTCGGAGCGTTAGTCGCTCAGGTGTCGTCCCACGCTGTCCTGGTGGCTGGTGACTTTAACGCCAAGTCGACAACCTGGGGGGCTCCCGCAACAGACGCTAGAGGAAGGGTGATGGAGGATTGGGTAGCGTCAACGGGCCTGTCGCTCTTGAACCGGGGCACCACAAATACATGTGTGCGATGGAACGGTGGGTCAAAACCCAAACTCGCTACCGATTCGTCGCGGTAGACGCGATCGGCGACGCAGGGCCTACTTGGCCAACCTGCCACCGTAACGCCGGACCAGCGGGCGATAGATCGGGGGATATATCGTCCTTATTGCACGGTCCTGAGAAGGGAGGCGACCTTTGTGTTCAAGGGAGCCTCTCAGGACTTACTTATCGCGACGAGCCCTTAGGGCAACCGCTGGCGGGATCGCGGAAGTGCAATCGCGTGCCTGTGATTCCGCCCATGCGTGTCGAAGGAACACCCCAAAAAAAAAAAAAAGGGTGTAAAAAAAAAAAAAAAAAAAAAAAAGGGTTCGGCACTCGAAGTGTTACTAATACAAAATGCTGTAATTTTGTTAATTATGAGCATATTTATTTTAAAACTTTAGTATCGAAAAGAAAACATATAAAATAAATAAAAAAGAAATTATTGTTCAATATGACCACCTTTAGCGCGGATAACAGCATCGAGTCTGACCGAGAAGGCTTCACACGCTGCACGAATGTGGTCTGCTGGTATTTTGTTCCATTCTCGGCGGAGAGCAATCTTTAAGGCGTCGACCGTCACATATTTTTTTGTTGACACTTTGGTTTCTAGAATTGAGCATATAGAAAAATCCATTGGGTTTAAGTCCGGGCAATATGGTGGCCATTGTTGCGAAGAAATGAAGCTCGGAACATTTTCTTGTAAAAAAATTTGGTTTTCACGTGCTTTGTGGGATGGTGCCGAGTCTTGTTGAAAGGTCCAATGATTTCTACCAAATTATTTACGTGCCAAAGGTAACAAAGCATCGTTTAAAATGTTTTTACGGTAGATCTGCTGGTTTATCTTTACACCCTGGTCAATGAAAACGAGAGGTGAGCGTCCCGTGGCAGTTACCGCAGCCCAAACCATCACAGATGCTGGTCTAAATTGTCATTTGATTTACACTTTAACCATATGCGATCATTTTGTTTGTTCACATATTGCTGAACCGTAAAAAAAATTTCATCGGAAAATACCAAATTTTCAAGCATGCCACCAATGTGCAAGTGCTTTAAGTTCTTAGCTCTTTCTAGACGAGTTGCCTTTTGTGCAAATGTTAGGTCTTGCACTTTTTGTAATTTGTAGGGCTTTAGTTGAAGTTTATTTTTCAATATGCGTCCTATTAATTCTGGATAATTCTGGCACGGGCTATTACGGCAGCTCGACGACTAACGCGCCTATTCTGCCTGGGTGGCCGGCTGAGGACACTACTCCTGCCAGCCCAGCTCCTTCAGGAAGCCTAGCAGACCCTTGACGTTGCCGACGACTTCCTGGAGCGACCTCGTATTCCCGAGGTGTCGTGCCCTGTAGTTCGCCACACCCACGCAATCCAGCAGAATGTGTGCAGCCGTTTCTTCCGCCTCCATGCACGCTCTACATAGAGGGCTGTCTGTAACATCCATATTATACAGATGTTTATTAAACAAGGCATGTCCAGTGAGAGCCCCTATCAGTAGTCGGAGCTGAGTTCTCCCATAGCCGCGGAGTTTGCGGGATAATCCGGGGTCGATCCTATATGCCTCCTGTGCTCCGGGCAGATACATTAAGACTTTTCGCCAACTTAACTGCGCTTTGTCGTGGATTTCGTTCAATTCTAGCCTTTACCTTTCGAACCATTTCTGATGATGTTGCTGTTGTTGGATGTCCACTTCCATGGCGTTTTTTGATGCTACCCGTATCATTGTAACGCGTGATGGTCCGATACACAAACATTTTGTTCAAATGTAAATGTCCTAGCTCATTAACGATGACTGACTGCGATTTTCCAGCCAAATACAAAGAAATGACACTGTTTCGTTGGACTTTCATCTGCAAAACTTTTTTTAACAACGACGAAAAAAATTGGCTTTTGTAAGTTTATTAACAATACAATAGACTAAGGAATGTGAAAAAATGGGCGCCATACTGTAAACAGTTTAGTTGCTATGGCAAGGTAAAGTTAGTAACACTTCGAGTGCCGAACCCTGTATTTACAAAAAAAAAATTGCTATATCAGTCAGCTGTTACCTATAACGCAGCAAGTTGCTTACCATAGAACTAGAAGACTATGTATGTAATATGATATTTATTATTATGTTATACTAGCTGCTGAGCCCACGACTTCGTCCGCGTGGAATTAAACAAAAAAGTTTCAGTTCGCAGTTATAAAAAAAATAAATTTCTAAAATAAAAGTAGCCTAAGTTACACGTTATTACATCAGCTATCTGCCAGTAAAAGTCCCGTCAAAATCGGTCCAGCCGTTTCAGAGATTAGCCGGAACAAACCGACAGACAGACAAAAATTGTAAAAAATGTCATTTTGGTATATGTATTGTGTATAGATCCATATGCATTTAGTAAAAAGCGGTTATTTTAATATTACAAACAGACACTCAAATTTTATTTATTTGTATAGATGATATTTATTCTTTTTATAGCTACAAAGTTAAAACAAAATGAAGTATCCCAACCTTACCGGAGACCAGAACTAAATAACTCTGCTTTGTAGTGTGTGTTGTGTTCTTATGGTATGGTGAGTACAGTGACAACAGCTCGTGGGGGGGGGGGGATTGGGTATCGGCAACGCCTTTACGATGCTTCTGCTGTTGCAGGCGTGTATAAGATATAGTAACCGCTTACCATCAGGTGAGCCGTATCATTGTTTGCCGACCTAGTTGGATATAAATAAAATGGAGTGTATTAGTGAGTCCAGCATGTGTGATCCAGGTGGAGTGCTCGCTGGTGAAGCAGGCGGTGTCGCTGTACGTGCGTCTGGGCTTCGCGCAGCACCTGCAGCCGCCCCCCGCCGCGCCGCCGCACGCCTCCTGGCGCGCCGCCGTCACCGCGCACGCGCACCCGCCGTCAGTATCTATCACTACCGTCAGTGTGTGTTACTACTGTCAGAGTGTATCACTTCGCGCAGCACCTGCAGCCGCCCCCCGCCGCGCCGCCGCACGCCTCCTGGCGCGCCGCCGTCACCGCGCACGCGCACCCGCCGTCAGTATCTATCACTACCGTCAGTGTGTGTTACTACTGTCAGAGTGTATCACTTCGCGCAGCACCTGCAGCCGCCCCCCGCCGCGCCGCCGCACGCCTCCTGGCGCGCCGCCGTCACCGCGCACGCGCACCCGCCGTCAGTATCTATCACTACCGTCAGTGTGTGTTACTACTGTCAGAGTGTATCACTTCGCGCAGCACCTGCAGCCGCCCCCCGCCGCGCCGCCGCACGCCTCCTGGCGCGCCGCCGTCACCGCGCACGCGCACCCGCCGTCAGTATCTATCACTACCGTCAGTGTGTGTTACTACTGTCAGAGTGTATCACTTCGCGCAGCACCTGCAGCCGCCCCCCGCCGCGCCGCCGCACGCCTCCTGGCGCGCCGCCGTCACCGCGCACGCGCACCCGCCGTCAGTATCTATCACTACCGTCAGTGTGTGTTACTACTGTCAGAGTGTATCACTTCGCGCAGCACCTGCAGCCGCCCCCCGCCGCGCCGCCGCACGCCTCCTGGCGCGCCGCCGTCACCGCGCACGCGCACCCGCCGTCAGTATCTATCACTACCGTCAGTGTGTGTTACTACTGTCAGAGTGTATCACTTCGCGCAGCACCTGCAGCCGCCCCCCGCCGCGCCGCCGCACGCCTCCTGGCGCGCCGCCGTCACCGCGCACGCGCACCCGCCGTCAGTATCTATCACTACCGTCAGTGTGTGTTACTACTGTCAGAGTGTATCACTTCGCGCAGCACCTGCAGCCGCCCCCCGCCGCGCCGCCGCACGCCTCCTGGCGCGCCGCCGTCACCGCGCACGCGCACCCGCCGTCAGTATCTATCACTACCGTCAGTGTGTGTTACTACTGTCAGAGTGTATCACTTCGCGCAGCACCTGCAGCCGCCCCCCGCCGCGCCGCCGCACGCCTCCTGGCGCGCCGCCGTCACCGCGCACGCGCACCCGCCGTCAGTATCTATCACTACCGTCAGTGTGTGTTACTACTGTCAGAGCGTATCACTTCGCGCAGCACCTGCAGCCGCCCCCCGCCGCGCCGCCGCACGCCTCCTGGCGCGCCGCCGTCACCGCGCACGCGCACCCGCCGTCAGTATCTATCACTACCGTCAGTGTGTGTTACTACAGTCAGAGTGTATCACTTCGCGCAGCACCTGCAGCCGCCCCCCGCCGCGCCGCCGCACGCCTCCTGGCGCGCCGCCGTCACCGCGCACGCGCACCCGCCGTCAGTATCTATCACTACCGTCAGTGTGTGTTACTACTGTCAGAGTGTATCACTTCGCGCAGCACCTGCAGCCGCCCCCCGCCGCGCCGCCGCACGCCTCCTGGCGCGCCGCCGTCACCGCGCACGCGCACCCGCCGTCAGTATCTATCACTACCGTCAGTGTGTGTTACTACTGTCAGAGTGTATCACTTCGCGAAACTCACGATTCATTGCGTACCCTCGTCACTGCGCATACGTACGCGCCGTCAATAACACCCCCCACTTACTGCTACTTCCTCATAGTCATGGGCCTTCGTTATGAACTTGTCTTCCTTCTTCTTCACATTCGTGCTAAAAACCAACGACTCATCGAGTCTCGCTTAAAACTATGGAGGGGAAGAAGTTCAACTCTATCCATACGGTCCAAAAGTAAACCTCAACTATATCCGTTCAACGAGAAGAGAGAAAAAATGTAAATAAAGCGCATCATTTTTTCATAGCGACGAGAGAACAAACAAAATATAGTCTATCTCTTTCTTCCTTGTTTCTTTGCTATCTGCTGTATGTCTCTCAAGGTCGAACGAATTTTTTTATTGGCTTTGAAAACATTCGGAACACGGACGGCCCTTTGATGTTGTATTATTTATTTTTATTTCATTCCGTATGATAAAGTGCTCGGGGTGATAAATAAATTTCGTTCGTTCTCGGTTATTTCCTGTTATTATTTTCGTTAATTATTGTTAATTGTTACTGGTTTAAATGTAAAATGTATAATTGTGTTTGCTCGCAAACGAAAAAAAAACTGACTTCAATCACATCGACAAGTAATACAATGTAAGTAGACGAAAAAATAGTCAAGTAAATACGCGTTATCAAAGATTACTTAAAAAGTTGTAATCAAATCTCGATGAAATTTAAATGTAACCAAATGATAAACATCAGCTTTCGATTAAATTAAAAATCATCAAAATCGGTAAACCCAGTAAAAAGTTATGCGGTATAATACAACGTAGATCGACGAAAATATTGTCAAGTAAAAACGCATTATTAGATATACATAACTCAAAAAATACTTGTTAGATCTCAAATAAATTTAAATAGGACCAAATGACACGCACTACCTTTCGCTAAAAACAAAGATCATCGAAATCGGTCCACCCATTCAAAAGTTCTGAGTTAACATACATTAAAAAAAAAAACAGTCGAATTGAGCACCTCCTCCTTTCTTGTCACTTTGCACTGACACTTTGAAGTCAGTTAAAAATAAATTTATATTTTGATAATTATTATTTAAGATTATATCAAATCTTATATACATAATTATATTTAATTAGGTAATTATCAAAATATAAATATATTTTACATTTTAAAAATTTGTGTAAGTAAAAAAGGTTACAAAACCCTGCATAGGTAAATGACCTTGCTTTTGGTTTGTTTACATTTTTTCTCTCTTCTCGTTGAACGGACTATACTCATGTTTCTTTTTCTAACAGCAAATAAATTTCGACCGTCCGTCTACCACAAACTGCTCTTTAAAATTCATTAATTTACAATAAACAAAATGTGTGATTGACTAGTGAGTTTTGACAGTTATCAAGCTTTAAACTCTATTTTTGATGTGTTTTAAAATTGATAAATATAGTTACTGCAGATCTAAAAGATTTTCTTTTAATTTGCAGGTATAGACAAATTACTCCGCTAACCTTTGACCCTAATGTGGACGAAGATCTACAAATGGAACCTGTACTTATTAAAGATATGCCATCTACTTCGAAACAGGTATGAGCTCCAAAACAAAGTTGTGAACAATTTTAAAAATCACGAATCATCACTAGTAGGAGGCTGTAATGAGATGAGTTTTAATTTTTCGAACAAACTTAATGTCCAAAATTTAATCAGATTATAGGGGAGGGATTGTCTAAAACCTCACCACATATCACCAGGTGGACCCATTTCAAATATTGACAGATTACAATATTCATCTTCAGTACAGTAAACTGTAAAATTGTATACCATCCTGGGTAGGAAACAGTTGATTTACTTGACATTCATAATTGATCAGTTCGTAGGCAAAAGGAATCATTTCTTGAATAAATGAACTGGGTTTAGGGCACTGAAATTAATTTGTTATAATATAACAGGTGTAGTTGCTATTTCCGTTGGCATTAGATGATTTAAGATACACAGAATAACAGTGATAGTTTAACTAAGGTAGGGCACAGCAGGAAATTTCCTGCTCAAATATGGAGAAGCCGGACTGGGGTAGTACCTCGACCTTACAGAAGATCACAGCTAAATAATACTGTTTTCAAGCAGTGTTGTGTTCCTGTTGTTGAGTAAGGTGACCAGAGCTCCTGGTGGGATTGGGGATAGGGTCGGCAACGCGTTTGCGATGCTTCTGTGTTGCAGGCGTCTGTAGGCTACGGTAATTGCTTACCATTAGGTGAGCCTTCCGCTTGTTTGCCGACCTACCTATATTTTTCTTATGATACATCTTACAGTCCTTACAGAGAACACAGTCAGAAACATCCGAAACGTCTAATAATGGTGCTAGTCAAAGAGTTGCAGTACTCTTCGACTCCACGCTAGCGGCTTACCTCATGATGGGAAATCTATCACCGGTTTGTTTTACCTTTAATTAAATAATGTTTTTGATGGTATTATTAGATCTTTTTCATTATGGGTTTAATTATTTATTGCAGGATCTTAAAAGTCATGCTGTAACGCTGTTTGAAGTTGGAAAATTGTGTGATGAAAGCTTGGACAGTTTACTTATGGAACTGGATAAGGTTTGTTACTTGTTTAATTATAATTTATCGAAAATTATTTTGTAACAAACAATGAGATTACTTTTTTTTTATTGTAATGTGCAGGTAGTAGGAGATCCGGAAATAGAAGGTGAGGCAAGGCGATACTTGGCAGCTGCAGCGTGCTTGCGTGTAGCGCTGCGTACATTGCGTCCTTGTTTGAGGCCGCTAGACTTACTTCGTTGCGAAGCGCTGCATGCGCTTGATGCTCCATCGAGAGCAAGACTACTGGCAACTAAGTATAGGTATTTTGCGACTGTAAATTATTTTCTGGTTTATTGATTACTTCGTAGTCAATTAAATAGTTGTATAATAAATAAGGTATAGTGAATTTTAATATGTTTATACAATGGCTTTGGTCGTCCATAAAATACGTCACGCAATAATTTATTGGAATCTGGCCTTCTCCTTTGTTATTATTTTAACATTAATGAACTGTGAATGTCACATTCACTTTAACCCCCTCCCAGTCTCCCATATCTCGTCACATTGAGCAGAAACCCCCCTCCTCTTTCATTGCGAACGTATATCGTGGGCTACCCCTTTGAAGAGCGAACTGACTTTGTTCGTGTTTGATTTATAAACACACGGTCAGAGTGGCGGTGTCGACGGCGCCGCTGTCGCGCGAGGCGCGCGCGGGCGCGGCGGCGGGCAGCCTGCCGCACGTGGGCCCCGCGCCGCCCGAGGCCGCCTCGCCCTGGATGCGCCTCTACCTCTACCACCTCGCCGGCTACGGCCCGCCCACGCTGCTGCTCACCAAGGGTGACCTATTGCCTTATATATTGTCTATTGTATAACATAACAATACACTTTATTTTACACCAAAACAGAAATAATACATATCAGATTTATTTTAACAGAATATCAAAGATACAAAAGGCGACTTTATCGCTGAAAAGCGATCTCTTCCAGGCAACCTAGGGGCAGAGGAGATGGTATTGTGTCGGTGTAGGTGTATAAATTGTGACATAAACTTACAAATATATTTACTTAAACACATATACACATAAATACATATATACATACACACGCATACATACATACATACCTGTAATTTTATTCACGTAGAGTATCAAGAAAATTCTATGTATATATGTATATATATATATATATATATATTTTTATGTATGTATTATATTTGTAATTATTTTTAATTGAAATGACATAATTATATTCAGTTTAGTGTTGCCCGCTGTGTAATAGCTGTGAATATAGAAGAAACTACACTCAAATTATCCACCAGCCAGTGAGACTGTGAAGGTGTTTAACCGGAAGGTCTCGGTGCAGGCACGGTGCTGCGAGGCGTGCCGCGCGCGCTGCTGGGCTTCTCGCGGCTGTCGGTGTGGTGGTGGGGCGCGGAGGCGGAGGGCGCGGCGCTGCCGGCGGCGGCGGCGCTGGCGGCCGCCAACTCGGCGCTGCGGCGCGCGCCCGTGCTGCTGCAGGCGGCCGCCGTGCGCGCGCCGCCCGCCCTCGCGCACCTCGCCTTCCCGCCCGCCTCCGAGCGCGACGACGGTGAGCGCGCACTCATTCTACCTCGCCCTATATTACAACTCGGCGCTGCGGCGCGCGCCCGTGCTGCTGCAGGCGGCCGCCGTGCGCGCGCCGCCCGCCCTCGCGCACCTCGCCTTCCCGCCCGCCTCCGAGCGCGACGACGGTGAGCGCGCACTCATTCTACCTCGCCCTATATTACAACTCGGCGCTGCGGCGCGCGCCCGTGCTGCTGCAGGCGGCCGCCGTGCGCGCGCCGCCCGCCCTCGCGCACCTCGCCTTCCCGCCCGCCTCCGAGCGCGACGACGGTGAGCGCGCACTCATTCTACCTCGCCCTATATTACAACTAGGCGCTGCGGCGCGCGCCCGTGCTGCTGCAGGCGGCCGCCGTGCGCGCGCCGCCCGCCCTCGCGCACCTCGCCTTCCCGCCCGCCTCCGAGCGCGACGACGGTGAGCGCGCACTCATTCTACCTCGCCCTATATTACAACTCGGCGCTGCGGCGCGCGCCCGTGCTGCT
This sequence comes from Melitaea athalia, assembly GCA_905220545.2. NCBI lineage: Eukaryota > Metazoa > Arthropoda > Insecta > Lepidoptera > Nymphalidae > Melitaea > Melitaea athalia. Next base: position 14,211,138 of record HG992194.1, read on the forward strand.
GCAGGCCGCCGCCGTGCGCGCGCCGCCCGCCCTCGCGCACCTCGCCTTCCCGCCCGCCTCCGAGCGCGACGACGGTGAGCGCGCACTCATTCTACCTCGCCCTATATTACAACTCGGCGCTGCGGCGCGCGCCCGTGCTGCTGCAGGCGGCCGCCGTGCGCGCGCCGCCCGCCCTCGCGCACCTCGCCTTCCCGCCCGCCTCCGAGCGCGACGACGGTGAGCGCGCACTCATTCTACCTCGCCCTATATTACAACTAGGCGCTGCGGCGCGCGCCCGTGCTGCTGCAGGCGGCCGCCGTGCGCGCGCCGCCCGCCCTCGCGCACCTCGCCTTCCCGCCCGCCTCCGAGCGCGACGACGGTGAGCGCGCACTCATTCTACCTCGCCCTATATTACAACTCGGCGCTGCGGCGCGCGCCCGTGCTGCTGCAGGCCGCCGCCGTGCGCGCGCCGCCCGCCCTCGCGCACCTCGCCTTCCCGCCCGCCTCCGAGCGCGACGACGGTGAGCGCGCACTCATTCTACCTCGCCCTATATTACAACTCGGCGCTGCGGCGCGCGCCCGTGCTGCTGCAGGCCGCCGCCGTGCGCGCGCCGCCCGCCCTCGCGCACCTCGCCTTCCCGCCCGCCTCCGAGCGCGACGACGGTGAGCGCGCACTCATTCTACCTCGCCCTATATTACAACTCGGCGCTGCGGCGCGCGCCCGTGCTGCTGCAGGCCGCCGCCGTGCGCGCGCCGCCCACCCTCGCGCACCTCGCCTTCCCGCCCGCCTCCGAGCGCGACGACGGTGAGCGCGCACTCATTCTACCTCGCCCTATATTACAACTCGGCGCTGCGGCGCGCGCCCGTGCTGCTGCAGGCCGCCGCCGTGCGCGCGCCGCCCGCCCTCGCGCACCTCGCCTTCCCGCCCGCCCACGAGCGCGACGACGGTGAGCGCGCACTCATTCTACCTCGCCCTATATTACAACTCAAACATTACTCGTTTAGCTCAGTGGTTATTAACCAGTGATCCGTGGAAGCACCCTAGGCTATAAGTGAGTACTCCAGACTTTCCTCCAAAATCAATTGGTGGTCTGTAGCAAAACATACATTTTGAAATGGGTCTGGTTATAGCAGATTAACAGTTTAATTTCTACTGCACCATATCCGTTCGTTCGAATCGATTTTGAAAGTAAGAACTTTTTTAAAGGCTTTTAACGGCCTCAAATTAAGTCACACTTTTTTAGGTGTAGATATTTTCGTAACATTCGTTAAGTGTCATAATCACAATATAGCAAAATTAATATTTTCATTTAATTTAATTTCACACTATATCCATGTTTGATGTATCAATGATTTATTACGTTAGAGCTACAAACACTGTGGCGCAAGCACGCGGGCTTGCGACGCCTGCTACGACGACTGCGGTTGACGCGCTCGGCGGGATACGTGACGCTGGCCGACATCGGCGTGCCCGACCTTGGCTGTGCGCACCCGCCCGCCACCGTGCAGCTCGGTACGATGCGAACACACGCTACATCTCACCCACGCAACGTCACACCGCTGCTACATCATACACACACCACGTCACACACACGCTTCGTCACACATACGCTGCGTCACACACACACGCTACGTCACACACGCACGCTACGTCACACATACGCTGCGTCACACACACGCTACGTCACACCGCTGCTACATCATACACACACCACGTCACACACACGCTTCGTCACACATACGCTGCGTCACACACACACGCTACGTCACACACGCACGCTACGTCACACATACGCTGCGTCACACACACACGATACGTCACATGCACGCTACGTTACACGCACGCTACGTCCACACACGATACACTACGCACTTGTGACACCATACGCACATGCAACACCATACGCACGCTACATTGGACTCACACGTGAGCCAGTGTCCGACACGTTCGGCTTCAAGCTTAAACAATAATGCAGAAACTTCACAACCTTTTCAATTGAGTTGCATATTAAATAATTCTCCACTACCACAAAAATTAAAATAATTAATTCGCATAGCCAATCCTAGATAGATTGTCAAAAAATATCAAGCATGAGCTAAACGCTCCTTCTCATTGTCCTCATTTAAAGGTTCACCATTTAAGTGTTCATGGATGACCTAAAATAACTTTTAGTAGTCTTGGATTTTTACTTTTAGAATATAAATAAATACCCAAATGAATCTGACTCCATTTTTACAGTTACACCAAGAAGAAAGAAAGATAGTTGTGGAATAGCAAAGCCAGTTAGTGAGGTTTCGATATCTTCGAATGATTCCTCAAAGGAGTCAACAGAACACACGAATCCTATAAGCCACAGACTCCAGTCACCTATCGAGTCTCACTTCGCAGTGACTCCTACTGGCGACAGTAAGACGAACTCTCCGGCGAATGGTTTCACAAGTGCAGAAAGTGGGAAATTACTCTGCGAAGAGCTTGATAATCTAAATATCGACACACATCAAAGCAAAGAATCGATAGCGAGCAGCGACGACTTTGTACCCATACATTCCTCGACCAGTATTGATGATTTGAAAGAGAAACATTCCATAGACAATTCCAGAACTAATGATTCCATTTCGGACGATATTGTTCCGGTCCACTCGCCCTCTAAAGTGAAAAATGATGAAACAAAAACGGACCAGTTGAACGACCTGTTAAGTCCAGCAGAAGAGACTATATCCATGTTTACACAGTTGTCAGATAAGTTGACAGAAATCACTACTGAAGGGGACAGCGGTGTGGACACAGCGCATAACTATTCTGACGATGAAACTTGTAAACCTGAAGTATGTCATAGTATAAATAGGGTACTTTCCGTAGTGAAAAATAAATTATAAATTTTGATAAAAATTAAAATTTATATAGAAATACACCTAAATATTCTGATTTAGAATCATAAAAGCACATTATTGATTTATTATATTGAAATTAAAAGTCGTATATTTTAATCTGTATATCACGTGACCTAAAACACGAGCCGCCATGTGACGTCATACGGGCAATAACAAAGTTCTGTCAGTGCTGTCAACAGCTAGTGTACATACTAATATCTATCAATTTTAACTTCAAGGAGTAATAGTTGTGTTCTTTCGTATAATAACTCTTCATATCTTGTTCCAACTGAAATAATATGCATTCATTACTAATTTGTTGATGGCTGTCATAGTAATTGTAGGTTATGTTACTCTCTTACATACGTCATACACTTTTGTTATTGCCCATATTACGTCACCAAAATGGCTGTAGCGTTTTCGCGGTAATAAAAAAGGTTTAAAATTTAATTTAATTTTATGGCATGAAAGCGTGTTTATTTTGCCGAAATATATTTTTTTTGTGGCTTTTTATTAGAAAATCAACATTTTGAAGTACTTTTTCAAACATAGTGGAATACCCTATTATTATTATAAATTGAAGCCTGTCTAATTAGACCTGGATCTATATTTATTTAAGCAAAAAAAAAAATTAGATCAGACCGTTTTCAACCTTACAATCTCTCCCCCCCCCCACTTCCCGACCGCAAATCCGTAATTATTTTTCCTTTTCCTTTTGTTATTTTTTTTTACCTCTCTAAGGCAGACCCCTCTTCTCTATTTTTTTTTACCTTTTATCATTTTCAATGGCTTCGGCACTGGGATATACGTATATGTAGTAAATAAAACTATTATTTTTTTTCCTAATTTCAGAAATGGACAATTTTGGATCTCCAATTTGGCATTCCACTGTTTGATGAAGATCTGTGTGAGAAAGTTTGTCGCAGTATTGTGGAAAAGATCGCAAAACCTGAACTGTATGTACAATTTGATGTATTGGATTTATTCACGTTTGTATTACTTTTTTTTTTCAATTTGTAAAAAATATTTATATTCTTTTAGATTGGAAAAATTGAAAGAGGACAATGAGTTTATAAGATCAGATGTGTTGAAGTTTGTTTCACAATGTCAGGTATGAATTTATATTTGTAGTACAATATAAGAAATACCACTTACTCACTAAAGCTATCCAACTATATGTTATAAACAAAAATTAATTAATAATGACAAATTGGTCAGCGACTAATCGATAAAAAGCGACGACTAATACGCTTATTACATTTTTCATACATATATACCTAAAAGAAAATAAACGTAATCTCCCTCTAAACTTGTACAATAGGACGTTGAACGATTGGCTGAATAACAAATTAAGCATCGCTGAGCTCATACTGTTGGAAGCGCGAAATTGTAAAAAAGAAACATCGAACAACGAGGGGAGGTCCAAAAGTTCGTGGAATGGAAGGGTTTTAAGTAAAATGAAACAATAAATCTATTTTCCATTTTCCATATAATTACCATTCATCTGAATACATTTATTAGATCTATGAATTAATTTTTCTAGACCATCGTTTCGGAAGTGGCCTAAGCATTCTCGTTACTCATATTACACTGACTTTTGTCATATCCAGGTGGTCATTTAGGATTCGCAAAGTGGTGGTATCTGATACTCCAATTAATGCAGATAACTGTTTGTTTTTCAAATGGGTGTCCTCCAGGACAATTTTTTCCACTTGTTCGACGATATCTGACGTGGTGGCCTCAACTGGCCTTCCTGAACGGGGGGTCGTCTTCAATCGACTCCCGACTATGTTTAAAAAGATCATGCCACTTGTAAATCATTGATTTACTAGGGCACGGTTCCCCATAAACGGTTTCCATTTCATGTTCAATTTTCTCCATAGTTTCCGTTTTCGTCCGGATTGACTTGTTTAGCAGGCGAATTTTCGTAACTTAAATACTAATGATGATTAAATTGTATGTGTATAGTTGAGTATTAATTAATAAAATCTTTAATTCTTTCAGTATTACCCAGGAGAAGATATGGGAATTGTAAAACGTGGCACTTTAGTGCCTTTACCAAGAAAAAATTTGGTATTTGAAAATGGAAGGATAAGTGAATGGAATGGGAAGTGATGTTACTGCCGTTTACACCACATAGGATATATTCATCATAATATTGTTATAAAGGCATCATTACAAAAGGGCTCCTTCAATTCATAGTTAAGGTATAATGGTTGAGAAGTTTCCGAAGTGTTAAAAAAGCGTCCAAAAACAAAAGTTGCCATTTGTTTTAATTTTGTTACAAAGATTTAGTATAAATACGTATACAATACATTATTTTTTAATATTATTAAGTAACTGAATTTAGGGTAATTATAGTTAGATGTGTAACAATATGTAGTAAAATTCAATTATTAGAATAGTGATGAGATTATTGGAGGGTGTAAGAAAGTATATGGATACTATACTAACATTTATACACATGTCTAAATAATTAACAATGAAAAATATCATTTGCAACCTGTTCATAAGAGGATATCTTAAACTTATTATTAAGAATGAAACAATAAAGTAATGTATTTTTTATTTTGCTAATTTTTACGAGCTCTACTTTACTAGCCCAGTGTGCGAATTTTAAAATTTCTTAGTGTTTGAGATTAGATGAGATTATTTCAAGATATCTGATATAAATTCTATGAGATTCCACATTCGGTAGATATTATCATTATTGTGAAACGATGCAATATAATATAATTGCAGATACATTATCATTTTTTTTAATTAGATATGGCTGCTATGACTACTAAAATATAAACATATATTAAAAAAAAAGAAAATTACAGTTAAACAATAATAATTGATAGCCACGATTAATGATTTGATGGGTGTTTAATTGTTTATCTATTGCCTGTAATAATGATCTTCTGGACAGCAGTTGGTTCTTCATATTATTTTAAAACATGTTACATGTATATAATAATGTTAACACATTCACTATAGTGTCGTTTATATGTGTCTATCGAAAAAATCTGCTAGTCTTACATGAAAATGGTTTTATGAAAGAAACAATTCCATGTGTTATAAAAATAATATATGAAAAATGTAATATGTACCTTATTATTGTAAGTACATAGTTTTACTTCATTATTTAATAAATGTGATACGAGTGTAAATTATTACAGATATATAGTTATTGTTGAATAACTTGATATTTTTATTTATTTATTTGTAGATAATTATAAAGCGGGCTTTACACGCAACGATAAGTTGTAGCAATTTATCGTAACGATCAGATTGTTACAATTTATCGTTGTGTGTAAACGGGAGATTGTAGCGATTTATTGGGATTGGAGTTGGAGTGAACAGTGCTCTACTCTTTCGATTTGTTGGAGCGATAAATCGTTCAATAAATTGTTACAATTTATCGTAGCGTGTAAAGCCAGCATAAAGGTTTTATTTTCAGTAAGATGTCGATATGTGTAACTGCTTTCGCGACCGTCCATTTCTTATGTATAATGAAAGCCAATTTATCTTTCGCATCATCCTAGTTTATGGATTTGATTTCTTTAAATTTATATCAATTTAATTTAAAGAAATCAAATTTATAATAATTAATCAGTTAATATACTGAAAATTTTATTTTATTCCTCTTAGGTCGACATTTATCATTTAAAAATATTTAAATTTATTTAAAGATTCAGTAATTTAAAACTAGTTGCCATCATCATTTTACGTTGGCCATTATTATTTAATATAAGAATTCTTGTATTAAGATACTAAAATAATTAAACTGTAATAAGTATAGCTTGTTTTATTATACCATTAATGTGTAGGGCCGGATCTACCATATGGCTTTTTGGGCTTCATTCCAGGGCCCCGTGGGTTCAAGGGGCCCCAACTAAGTCAATTCAAAGTCAAAAATAGATGACAATGCGAAAGAATCAATAATTTATTATATTACTTCGAACTGACAGTTATAATGTTCGGTTGCGATTACACATTCATTCACATCATTCATCTCAATCGTTGTCAGTCAAATTTGGTGGGCCCCTACTTAGTATTAGCCCAGGGACCCCTGACCTTACGGTCCGGCCCTGTTAATGTGTATTTATATCTATATGATACAATATCTGCTTCTTGTTACATTAAATACAATAAAATATTCTAGATTAATACCTTTACGGCTTATATGTATTTTAGCCATTATTCGTCTAATAATGGCAGTTTTAAATAGTAAATACTTTATGGTATTTACTATTTGAATTTGAAAAAAAAAAGTTGATAGAGATATCACCATATTGTTGTTAGCTACATTGTAAAACGTTCAATTTAATAAAAAATAATAATTATAGTTGTAGGTTGTACAACGTTAATACAGTGCGTTTTCCAATTACAGAGCATAATGCAAAGCATAGCATAATGCGACTCAGTGGCGCACAATACTAAACCACTGAGCTGAGCCACCACTGAGTTGGTATCCATTGCAAGCACGCACACGGAAGCCCTACTTTTGAGAGTGCTCGTTGTGTGAAGCGTTGCTGTAGCTTTGGAACTTTCAACGTTGAGCATTGAGCATTATACCGCATAATGCGCTTTAGTGCTGATATTGGAAAACGCACACAATAACCGTGGAGCAAAGCCGTGGAGTTTATAGACAAAATAAATAAATAAATAATATGACATACAATTGACTTTGACAATTATGTATTGACATTTCAGTATTCACAATTTCACAATTTCAATTCGCTAGAATCTTGGACTAGAATTTGTTATTCGCAAGAGTATTTCGTTGTATAAAACATTTTGTTTTCTTAAACCCTTCGTTTTTATAAAATTGTTAAATCTGGCTGTGTCTGAAGGAGATATTGTTAATACAATGGAAGTAGACGTGTATTCTGTTGCTGACCGGCTACCGCTGATTGACGAAACAACAACTCTCGCTACACAGGCACCAAAAGACAGGTAAAATAAAATTTTATGTGGAAAAAATAAAAGTTACGCCGTTATTTCTTTATTTCAAAAGTTATAGTTCTACAACTATTAATACTTAATATGGTAAACTAGTCCTGTAATTATAAAATTAAAATGTCTATCGCCCACGTATTGTTACCAAAAAGAGTCGATACAAGTCCGAAAAAAACGTGCCGCACGTAATACGTCTGGTCATTCTTAGAATATGATTATATGAGCCCTTGATAATAAAATGATTCATAAAACGATTTTGAAATGCTCACAGATCTATTTATTTAAACATTTTTATCAAAATGAGCATAATTTATTTCTTGGTAAAAGTGATGCAAGTACCTAAACTTTACAATTTTTCTGTATAAACAATAGTCAAAGTAAATAATAGTATTGTGAAGCAAAAGAAGACAAATATGCCTGCTTGGCATATTTCTCTACATATAAAATAATTTCTATATATGTAAAATAATTATGTTAATCAAAAAGTCAGATCTATCTGTAATCTTAGTTTGGTAAATGTTTGATATGATAAGAGCTGCATAAAGATATATAAAGTACATGAGATGAATGTTGTTCTCATTATTTCACTGGCCAATTTATTATCAAACAGTACAGAAGAAGCAGCTCTATATTAGTTTTATTGAATGGACTCATGCAACAATCTTCAAATTATATATATTTTGGTCTTAAATGATTTTTATTATTATTTCTAACTATTCTAAAACCCTAAACCTAAGACTTGGAAACTTTTAAGTACTTCTAATTAGTCTTAGGGTATTTATTTGTTGCACTAGTTATGCCCTGGAGCTTACTTACTTCTTGCACGGGCTATTTTCAGCAGCTCGACGACTGCGCGCCTATTCTGCCTGGGTATGCCCTGGAGCTTAAAACTTTATAATTTGTATTATTTAATATTATGAACTGATAGTTAGAAATTTTAACTTAGAATATAGTACCAAAATCATATGTTTTTTATTATTGTGTTTTTATTTAGGGAAAACACAATCTTGTTGTTATCCTTATAGCTACCTATAAATACGTCATTTAATAAGTAGTTAATTATCATTATTGAACCTTTTATTTGACTTATTACATAAAAGTATTTTGGTAAATAAAATTAAAATTTTTAAATTTTGAACTAAATCAATTAAATTATTCTAATCTAATGCCTGTATTGCATAAATATTTTCACTACAACAAAGGATGTCAAAAGAATTTAAACAGATTTTTCTAAATTACTCAACCTTATAATTTTATTATGTAGAACAGGATAACATTGAAATATATTCTATACAAAACTAAATTAGGTACAATAACCTTGTTTGTCCTTCAGGTCAAGGCCAGTGATTGCATTTTTACTGATACTGCTATCTACTATTGTATTTATAGACTAAAAAATTCTTGACAAGATTACTTTAATAATGACATTTTTTAACCCACTTCCAAAAAAGGAGGAGGCTCAATTCACTTGTATTTTTTTATGTACTTAAGTTACTTCAGAATGTCTGTCTGGGTGGACCGTTTTCGATGTTTTTTTTTTATCGAAAGGTGGTGTATGTTACTTTTCGAGTTATATCTAATAATGCGTATTTGACTTGACTATTTTTGTTATATTATAATTAAATTTTTCAATAAATAAATAATTAAAAATATTACAATTCACATTTTACTTTAAACTACATTTACACTTCAGTTGATGTTATCTTACTGTATTTTTAGGAGGGAGTATCCAAAAATATATAAGTAAATGTAAGCAATAACTTTTTTATATAGAAATTCCCAGGAAATCCCTGACATATTATGTTACTGTGTATATAATAAGCTACATTGCTTATCGTATAATAAACTGTCTATATATTATCATGACATCGTGTTATCATTATAATTATGAAGGGTAAAAAATACTAAGTACTATATTTTAATTTCTTTATCTATTAAAGAAGTTTGTTTTTAAATAAACCACTACCACTACAGCCTATCACAGTCCACTGTTGGACATAGGCCTCCACAAGTTCGCGCCCGACATTATGACGCGAACTCATGTGTTTTGCCCATAGTCACCACTCTGGGCAGGCGGGTTGGTGACCGCAGGGCTGGCTTTGTCGCACCGAAGACGCTGCTGCCCGTCTTTGGCCTGTGTATTTCAAAGCTAGTAAGGATGGTTATCCCGCCATCCGTCGGCTTTTTAAGTTCCAAGGTGGTAGTGGAACTGTGTTATCCCCTAGTCGCCTCTTACGACACCCACGGGAAGAGAGGGGGTGGCTACATTCTTTAGTGCCGTAACCACACAGTACAAATTTTAAATAAAAAATCTCTTTAATTTCTTATTTATTGACAAATAGGTTGTTGACAACAACTTGACAGTAAAAATAATTTATAAATAACTGTGCCTGCGACTTTGTCCGCGTTTTGGGTATTTACATGTTCAACATGATTTTTTTTAATTGGCATAACTTTTTTATTTATGAACCGATCCATATGAAACACACTAAATGTAATAATAATAAATAATGTATATATAATGTTAAGCTTACTTAAAACCACATCTAAACCGGATAAGCCATTTCTGAGATTTTTGTCTGTTTGTCCGTGCACAAATGCACACAAAAACAGACAAAAATTCTAACAATCATTGTTTTGGGTGCTATTTGCGTTGATAAAGGTTCCAATAATATTTTTTCTGATATATCGTCCATGTACAGACAGCGATCCATCATATTTTTATTATATGTATTGATAATAATAATTGTTGGGGTGTTAAAAATAACATGACAAATAGGCTGTTACTCAATTTGCATGAGGATATATTACTTATTTATTGATTACTGCATTTATCGTTTATCAGAAATTATTATTATTATTATTTTTTTTTTGATATCTCATTTTTACTCCAAGTTCTTGTTGTAACTTTCTTATCTTTATAGTTATAACTAGCTTCTGCGCGCGACTTCGTCGGCGTGGACTACGCTCCTATTGGTCTTAGCGTGATAACACATAGCCTATAGCCTTCCTCGACAAATGGGCTATCTAACACTGAAGGAATTTTTCAAATCGGCCCAGTAGTTCCAGAGATTACCGCGTTCAAACAAACAAACAAACAAACAAACAAACTCTTCAGCTTTATATATTAGTATAGATTTCTCGTCTATAAAACTACGTTTTATTAAAAAATATTTACATACTTTTTTTTTAAAATAAATAATTGTACATTTGTTTTAAGTAAATATTTGCTTCATCTAAGGTTGATAGCTGTGCTGGATCAGGTCGAAATGCGTGTGGAGAGGTTGCGGCGTGATACCGTGCGCATTGAAGAGGAACGGGATTCCTTATTGTCTACACTCGACAGTGTGAAACATTCAGATCTTTTAGCTGATATATCCGAATGTAAGTGTAAAATAATATCAAAGCTGTTCACAGTCGGTTGTTAAAGCGTTACATTTTGGAAGATTTAATCCATTGACACGTGATAATATACTGCAATATTAAATTAAACATTAAAAAATAACTTCCTGAGTTCCTAACCAATACTTCCATACTGTACCAAAAATATCTCACCTGAGCTTATAGTTTTCAAACTGTTTGACCGATTTTTATCAAATGTAACAAAGGAATACAGCAAGAAAACTCACTTTCACGTAAAAAAAAAACGCTTCAAAATCGGTCCATCTGTTCAGAGACAGACAATCAGATCTCGGCGTCAAACTTATAAGCTTGAAGCCGAAGTCTATGAATGTAATTATTGCTCAGAAGATTTTTTTAAATTTTTAATTGAATGTTTATGTTCATCACGTGTTAACGGATTAACGTTTAACATTGACTCGGGTTAAATCTTCCAACATGTAACGCTTTAGCCCGTAACGCCGGCTATGCTTAATATAGTCTTATTTTATATTCAAGTCTAGCCGACTCTATTTTAATAATTATATACTTTGAACATTAAATAATGAATGAGAATTAATTAATACTTCAGTATTCATTTTGCATTTTAATTTTCTTATTTTCGAGTGTATGTTAATAAAAATAACACAATAGGTAACTAATAATAATATTTGATGTTTAATTTTAGTAATTTATTATTTAATACAGGAAAAGGCGTGCTGACACACTCATTAGTTCATTATTATTTGATAAATTTATCCATGGTGTAATTGTCTGTAGTTTCTAAAGGTATCTTATATTTTATGTGACCATATATTGTAACTGGTAAATATCAAATCCAACAGATTGTAAATAACTAGCCGACCTGTGCGTTAATTATTATTTTTGTGATGCAAATATATTGTAGTAAAGTTTTTATCTCACTCGCATTTCTCCGACTTGATTTACATATACTATTATTTTTCACAGAATTTTTGTTCAATAAAAATAAAATATAGCCTAAGATATATCTCCTGAATAGTGTAGCAATACTAGCAATTTAATAAAAAAAATTAAAAAAATAAAAAGCTTTCTGTTAGTAAAAGAATTTTCATGATCGCATCAGTATTTGGGAAGATTATCCCCTACAAACAACCAAAGTTAGAAACTTTACCTCTTTATAATAATATTAGTATAAGTAGGTATAGAATAGATCACAAAATTGATGAAATTCGACTTTTTCTGTTGAATGTAGGTACTGATATCGAGTAAATTATGACGTAGTTAAAATTCGTTTGTGTTTCATTGCATTGTTTACTCAGTTTATGAAAACGCGTTCGATTATCACTCGTGTTTGTCATTGATAAATGATTCGCAGGTGATAAGGACGATATCAAGCGATACGCGGATCGCATCCTGGCGCGCGCTCTCACCGTGGAGGTGGCCGTCCGCACCGAGCGCGACTCGCAGCAGGAGGAGGCTCTGCATCAGGTACACTTGACTGAAACATCCTCACATGGCACTTTTACACAGAGGTAGGGCACAGCTGGATATATCCTGCTCAAAACCTGGAGCAGCCCGACTGGGGAAGTACCTCGACCTTACAGAAGATCACAGCTAAATAATACTGCTTTCAAGCAGTGTTGTGTTCCTGTAGTGAGTGAGGTGACTAGAGCCTCTGGGGTGATTGGGGGAAGGGTCGTCAACGCGCTAGCTGTGCTTCTGGTATTGCAGGCGTCTATAAGCCGCGGTAATCGTTTACCATCAGGTAAGCCGTATGCTTGTTTGCCGAACTGGTTGTAAAAAAAAATTGGCAAAAGTTGGATCTTCTGGTTCATATTTAGATTATCACTTCCATTTTAGTTATCGGTGGGGCTGTGTGATAAAGGGAAGTGGTATGTTTCCTGTTATTTTACGGCTTTCTTTGTTAATGACTAATAAATACATTGTAGTTCTAGTATGGGCAATTTTATAGTTTTGCAATATTATCTACATTTTTCGTCAACGTTCGTTTCGTTCGTTTAACTGAGGTAGGGCACAGCAGGAAATTTCCTGCTCAAAATATGGAGCAGCCCGACTGGGGTAGTACCTCGACCTTACAGAAGACCACAGCTAAATAATACTGTTTTCAAGCAGTATTATGTTCCTGTTGGTAAGTAAGGTGACCAGAGCTCCTGGGGGGGGGGGAAATGGGGATAGGGTCGGCAACACGCTTGCGATGCTTCTGGTGTTGCAGGCGTCTATAGGCTACAGTCTTACCATCAGGTGAGCCGTACGCTTGTTTGCCAACCGAGTTACATAAAAAAAAAAAAAAAAAATTTTTCGTCATATCGGGGTCAGGAAACACACACAATACACAAGCACAAACGCCCAGACCACAGTGAGCTTCTACGTGACCACTAAAATTTTCCCATCACAATAAAACAATGTGAAAATATTTAATTTCCAGGTGAACATGTTCATAGATCAGCTAGTGATGTCGGTGCACGAGGATACGGTGGTTGCCCACACGCGCTGTCAGACCTACATGAATGCCTGCACTTCCCAGCCCGATCCCAGCAGTGGGACCGACAGGAACTTCGAGACCGCCATTCTGGGCTGTACCCTCGACGATCAGAAACGCGTCAAGAAACGCCTTCAAGGTCTCCTGGACTACATCGCGAAAATGAACGTCACGTTGTACTCGTGAGTGGAGGATGCCTTCGCCGAGCTACACATATGAGTGTCTTTACTGCCAGCTTTTATTAAAACGTGGACTGGTGTGGATGTGCCTTTAAATTTTTAATCTTTAAAATTTGTGTTTTAACTTTACGTTTTGGTTTTGATAGTAAGGTTCAGTGAGTTGCATCATTCCTCAGATCTATCTTATTAAGATTCTTTACATGCAGCCGTGTTTGGAACTTAAGTACGGGTTAAGTAATTTGGATTTTTTTGTTGTGTTCATAATTGTTAAGACTGGATGAAAGGAAATTTTTAATACATGTACTGGGAAAGTAGGAAATGTTGATTGTATTTATGAGTCGTAATGTTGCATTCGGTTTTACAATCCTACGTGAAATGTAAACATATTAAACTATCGATGACAACTTGTATAATTAATAATAGTCTGTTATTTCGAACTCACCTATCAACCACATTTGTATCTTCTGTTCCCTATAAGCGTAACCGACAGTCCCTGTTGGTACACCTGATCAATTTGTTGTATCTGAAAATAACTCCTGTGTGAAATAAGGGCGGGTCACTAGTTTACTACAAACTTCCACTTATTATTCAGCAACTTCAATGTATTTAATGTTTAAACAACAATACTACTCCTGGATAGTACTTTTATAGTTCAGTTAAACTTTGATTTAGATCGCTGTTAACATTACAGACTCAAACTTAGCAAATAAGATATGTATTAGAAAATATTGATTTCTAGAATTTGTACTTTTTAGTAAGTTATAAACAATACATATTTTTTTCATATAAATTTAATGTGAAATAAGGGCATGTCCACATTCCTGCCAACTGCTAGCAGCACACGCGTATTTCAAAAATATTTTTGCAACTCAAAGTTAGCGAGTATATATCGAACTTTACTCGATGCTACGGTATTCCTTAACCCATTCAATGCGGCGGACGACTATCGGCGTTTTTTGATTTAACATTGAGGTGCGGAGGACCCCCATCGGCGTTCGCGATGAAAACCTTGCCGCACTGGGCTAGTAAGCGTCATTTTTATCGCCGCATCGAATGGGTTAATTAGCAGCTTATTCAATGTCTTGTTATTAAAAAATACACATATATTACAAGTTTAGACTTGTAATTTTAAATTATAAATCTAAAGAATTGAATTAAAAATGTTGTCGATTTACTTGTGTATTTGCAACTGTTCTAATTATTTTGTAGGTACTTGATAAATTCTTTATGAAGGAAATTATTTAAAAAAAATTCCACAATATTATGGAAAGCTGATTGAGGAAAGACAGTGAAAATTTTTGATCTTTCGAGGTGATATTAAATTTAATAAAGCACTTAAAAACATTAACAAATTATTTGTTCATCGTCGCACTTAAAGCGCTCCAGAAATTATATTAATATGATTTTTTTTATGTCAGATTTTGTCTTAATTTACAATTTTCACTTCATATGACTTGACCGTTGGTTATACTCGTAATGGTGTGGTGCTATGAAGGTTTTATAATAATTAAATTAAAATATTTCGAATTAACATCCTAATAGTTATAGTTAGCTATTGAAACTACTCAGTAAGATTTAAAAAAATTTGCTAAATCTCTAATAGCAAGAGTAACTTAAAAGTTTAAACGTGATTTTTTTTTAATTTATATCTTTTTGAATTTTAGGCGTAGAAATGATATATGGCGTCTGTAGGCATGATATAACTGTAATTTAAATTATATCTCAAAATATTTTAGAGACGTTTTTGATAGAGTACAATAATGTGTGTATGTATTGTGCAACCAACAGTCATTTTATAAGTGCATTGATATTTAAGTACTTTCATTTATTTCCAGTTACATATACCTACATAACTTCATATAATTGTAGCAAAGTAAAAATGGTTGGAAATAAATTTTTTGTATGTATTCTGTTAAAAGTTAAAACTGTGTTTAATGGATTCTATCATTAAATTCTTTTTTTCATATTTCGAGGAAGTGGTTTTAATTTTACTTTAAGCTATTTCATTGTAGTTTTATATTGTTTCAAGACAGAAGAGAAATAAAGATTTTTTGACATTTACATTTTGTTCTGTTTTTTTTATTATTTTTATTGAACGTAAAAGGTTTATTATCACGATCACGATCACGATTCAGCCTGTAATATCCCACTGTTCAGCATAAGCCTCTTCCCCATGTAGGGGAAGGATCGGAGCTTAATCCACCACGCTGCTCCAATGCGGGTTGGCGGATTTATTCCCTACAATGAGTAACGATCGTCGATCGCTATCAGGTGTACATGATAACAACCGGGACCGACGGCTTAACGTGCTCTCCGAGCCACGGTGGGGAGACCCGCAAGAACTGCACAAACACCCAGACCACGGCAAACATTTGGATGGCCAATACAAATTTTGTCGTGTGCGGGAATCGAACCCGCAACCGCCCGCGCAACAGCCGATCGCAATCCAGTGCTCTGACTGCTGCGCCAACGCGGCGTCAAGGTTTATTATAATTCTTCAAAATATCGACGGTGGAAAGGCAAAATGTATTAACCGCCATTTTAGGCGATATCGAGTTATATGTCATGTATCGTTGGAATCAGAAGAAAAAACTCTTTCGAATGGTCCTGGTTTCAGCTCGATCTGACGACTTTTATGGTCGTTAATACACCAGTGATTTTGAAGTTTTTCATATTTTTTTGTCTTTTAAACTGTATAATAAATTGTAGATTTTGTCATTAAAACACCTCTCAACTAAAAACTTTAACCTTATGCTACTTTGCCTTGCTTGACTTTAACTAAATTTAAATATTAAAACAATTTACCAAATTGTAATATTATCATTTTTGTAATTGATACATTATACCCAACTTGACTTTTCTTCATCAGTAGAATTAAAACATTTTACTCAGTGGTGTTTTTCACTTCTTTTTCCGTCGATATTTTGAAGAATTATAATAAACCTTGACGCCGCGTTGGCGCAGCAGTCAGAGCACTGGATTGCGATCGGCTGTTGCGCGGGCGGTTGCGGGTTCGATTCCCGCACACGACAACATTTGTATTGGCCATCCAAATGTTTGCCGTGGTCTGGGTGTTTGTGCAGTTCTTGTGGGTCTCCCCACCGTGCCTCGGAGAGCACGTTAAGCCGTCGGTCCCGGTTGTTATCATGTACACCTGATAGCGATCGTTACTCATAGTAGGGAATATATCGGCCAACCCGCATTGGAGCAGCGTGGTGGATTAAGCTCCGATCCTTCCCCTACAAGGGGAAGAGGCCTATGCCCAACAGTGGGATATTACAGGCTGAATCGATATAAAACATTTAGTTAGTTTAGTTCTATTTTTTTTAATAATCATGAGATACTCAATTTTGTTTTAATCAATAATTTATTGTGACATTGCTTTACGTTTGGATATTTTATAAAAAATTGATTAATTTTAGGTGATTTCAGAATATTAAATTTAAATATTTTATTTATATTCTATGACTAGCTTCTGCGCGCGACTTCGTCCTCGTGGAATAGGACCAAATCTGTCAAACATGATTTTTGCGAAACTTTAACCGTTTACGCAGCGGAAGCTCAAAAGGAAAAAAACCCCGATTTTGAAACATTCTTCATTGGTGCTACGCTCCTATTGGTCTTAGCGTGATAATATATAGCCTACAGCCTTCTTCGATAAATGGACTATCTAACACTGAAATAATTTTTCAAATCGGACCAGTAGATCCTGAGATTAGCGCGTTCAAACAAACAAACAAAGAAACAAACAAACAACTTTATAAATATCTACTATTTATAAAGGTTGATGATGTTTGCACACAATATTTTACTCCATTTGTTTACTGCTAATGTATACAATACTTAAAAGACAATGTTTAGATATCTATTTATATGAGACTTCGAAATACCCCGTCCAATAAAAAAATTATTATGATCTATACATATAATAAAATGGTAGGAAAGTCAAAACTGTACATTGAATATTTTTTTAAAAGAATACTTGGGGTGTGATCTACAATCGATACCGAAGCCAAAAATATAGTTTTTAGAATTTTTGTCTGTTTGTCTGTTTATCTGTTTGTCTGTTTGTCTGTTTGTCTGTATGTATGTCCGGGATAAACTCAAAAAGTACTGCATGGATTTACTTCAAATTTGGCACGAATATTATTAAGAAGTCGGGTCAGAACATAGGCTATATATTATCACGCTATCACCTACGGGGAACGAGCAGTGAACCTTTATTTCTTCAAACGTATGTCCGGGATAAACTCAAAAAGTACTGAATGGATTTACTTCAAATTTGGCACGAATATTACTAAGAAGTCGGGTCAGAATATAGGCTACATATTATCACGCTATCACCTACGGGGAACGAGCAGTGAAACTTTATTTCTTTAAATATATGTCCGGGATAAACTCAAAAAGTACTGCATGGATTCACTTCAAATTTGGCACGAATATTATTAAGAAGTCGCGTCAACATATAGGCTACATATTATCACGCTATCACCCACGGGGATTGAGCAGTGAACCTTTATTTGTTCAAATATATGTCCGAGATAAACTCAAAAAGTACTGCATGTATTCACTTCAAATTTGGCACGAATATTATTAAGAAGTCGCATCAACATATAGGCTACATATTATCACGCTATCACCTACGGAGAACGAGCAGTGAACTTTTATTACTCAACGCATTCTGTAACAACGTGTCATCTAACGACGCATATTTGAATGTTGTTGTTATTATGCCATGCTACAAGCTAGCTTCACACTATAAAAATAACGCAGTATAAGTAATTTAGGCCGATAAACGTAATTAAATGAATATCAGTAGTTCAAGAAAAATTTAAAGCAGCGCCTTCTATGAGATTCCAAAAACATTATCATCAATCCCTTTTTGGATATAAATAATTTAAATTTGATCATGTTGGCGAGGTTAATTGTTATTTTTAAAAGTCATAGATGGAGTTGTGCATTTTCTTCTTAAAAATTTTAGGTATAGTTAATTCGTTTCAAAGATGAGCAAGACAGTTTAAAAAAATCTGTTTAACAAACAGAACTCAAAAAGAACTGCATAGATTTATAACATAATTGTGTTTGCTCGCAAACGAAAAAAAAACCGACTTCAATTACATCGACAAGTAATACAACGTAATAAGACGAAAAAATAGTCAAGTAAATACGCGCTATTAAAGATTACTCAAAAAGTTGTAGTCAGTTTTCGATCTAATTTAAACAAGACTTAGCAAACAAGTATTAGCTTTCGATTAAAGTAAGAATCATCGAAATCGGTACACCGAGTAAAAAGTTATGCGGTATAATATAACGTAGGTCGACGAAAAAGTAGTAAAGTAAAGACGCATTATTAGATATAACTCTAAAAGTACTTGTCAGATCTCAATTAAATTAAAATGGGACCACATGACATGCAACACCTTTCAGTTAAAACAAGATTGATCGAAATCGGTCCACCCAGTCAAAAGTTCTGAGCTAACATACATTAAAAAAAAAAAAAAAAACATACAGTCGAATTGAGAACCTCCTCCTTTTTTGGAAGTCGGTTAAAAATTTAAACTCAAAAACGGCACGCTATTTCTGTATGCAATTTGAGCCAAATAGCGAAAAAAGAGAAAAATTAAGCATGCCATATACCTATATAATAAAGATAAGACTTGCTTATTCTTTTACAGTACAGAATAAATAGTAATACGAGTAGAGTTAGTACAAAATAAACATTGACTGTTAATATTTTTGTTCGGTATTTATTGGTGTAATTATTGCGTCTTAATTAATATATTTTCATGTCGCATAAAAGCTTAAGGGAGATGTGGAACTAGCTAGATTTTTTTACGCACGCTGCGCACACACAGCCATTTATTTTATGTTAAGATCATGTAAAGTCACAACATAGATGAGTTATAATTTTTTACCATATAAAAAATGTTTCCTGTTTGCTAACTAGACGGCGGTGGCGTCGAATTAAATCGTGCTATAGTTTCGTTCACAAAAAGTGATGTTATGAGTACAAATGTCGTCGCCTCAACCTATAGAAACTGGGGTTACCTGCGTTGCTATAAGTTATCGTGTGCTTGGAAACCAGAAAATATTTTCCTGAAATAAATAAGTCCATACTAATATTATAAATGCGAAAGTAACTCTGTCTGTCTGTCTGTCGCGCAATCACGCCAAAACTACTGAACAGATTTAAATGAAATTTGGTATACAGATAGTCTAGAGTCTGAGAAAGGACATAGGCTACTTTTTAATGAGAAAAGGGTGTAAGATGTTGCAAAGTGGGAATGAAAATTTGTATGGAAGTATGTATAATGTTCGTGTTTCGTAACTGTCAAACATTTATTGTTTATCCCGTGGATATGGTTAAATCTGCCCTAAAATTAAAGAACGTATTTAAATAAAGTTTTCGATTGATTCTGTCAATCCAGTCAAAGTCAATATTATATATTAATATTTTCATCGCGAAAGTGTAAAAGATATATTTGATATATCTTAATCTGTACTAATCTATGCTATGAGTAATGATCGCTATCAGGTGGACATGATAACAACCGCGACCGATGGCTTAACGTGCTCTCCAAGGCACGGTGGGGAGACCCACAAGGAATGCACAAATACCCAGACCACGGCAAGCATCTGTATGGACATATTATGTTGTTGTGTGTGGGGATCGAACCCGCAACCGCCAGCGCAACGGCCACAAACCAGTGCCGTGACTGCTGCGCCAACGCGGCGAGTTACTTTCGCATTTATAATATTAGTATGGATTATAAACCTGAAAGTTGGTTTGTTTGTTTGAACGCGCTAATCTCAAGAACTACTGATTCGAATTGAAAAATTCCTCTGAGGTGGATAGCCTATTTAAAGAGAAAGGTTATGCTTTATGAAGGAGCAAGGGTATTTTTTTCCTCAAAGCAACGCGGGTGAAGCCGCGGGGCACAGCTAGTATCAAATAAAAAATTGTAGGTAGGTTACTGTGTAAAACTATCTGCTTAGTTAAACTCATAAAAATATAGTTTCTAGCTTTTTTAAATGTTTGGTTGAAAAACTTTTCTATAAAAGGGATCTAGCAGTACATAATTAATTATTACGCCGTACGTTATTGAATGGTTTTTTACAATATGACACCAATATGTTCCATACATTATTACGCCATGAAGGATTGCAAAAGGAACTACTTATGAAAGTAGAACTTCGTTTTTTATATTCCAAATAGGTACTTATGATATTTGCCTTAATTATCATTGGTGTGGCAAAAGTGGGTGGCACATGCATTCTTTACCTCCGCCAGATTAGGTAGGTAGTTAATTAATACAAAAAATATGAAATGCACAAATGCAATAGGCTGCAATTGCATTTTAATCACTCGCTTAAGATTTTTTGTGCGCTCATGTCTGGCGAAAAACCGCTCTTTTGTTGCCCTCTAAGATTTCTTAGAAAGTAATAAGAAATTTGCTCATCGTAGTATCAATTTTGTATCTATTCGAATCTTTTATAAATTGTGTTTAGTTTTATTATGATAAATAAAATGTAGCCGCTATAATGTGTAATCTCTTTTTGTGTTTTTTTTTTATACTTTGCCTCACTATTACCTACCTACGACCTTACAGAAGACCACAGCTAAATAATACTGTTTTCAAGCAGTATTGTGTTCCTGTTGGTGAGTAAGGTGACCAGTGCTCCTGGGGGGGGATTGGGGATAGGGTCGGCAACGCGCTTGCGATGCTTCAGGTGTTGCAGGCGTCTATAGGCTACGGTCTTACCATCAGGTGAGCCGTACGCTTGTTTGCCAACCTATAGTTACATAAAAAAAAAAAACTATGGGTACCTGCTTAATTTCATTGGTATTTTTTTAATTACTTATATAATGTGTAATCCAGATTTCTGCAGAAAACCAGTTTTGACCCAGTTCCATAAGAAAGTTTAATATGACGTCGTCACATGCGAACATTATAAACACGCGACGTGAGAGCTGCTTGCGAGACGAATTCCGTTTTCAATCACCTTTAAAAAGGAGGAGATTGTCAATTTGGTAGATTTATTTTTATGCAATACCTACTAGTTTTTATACGCGGCTTTGCTCGTTTTGAATTTTTTTAATATAAAAAGTATACTATGTTACTTCTAATACCTCCAAGAATATGTGTACAAAATTTCATGATGATCGGTTAAGTAGTTTTCGCGTGAAAGCGTAACAAACAAACTTAATGTAAGTTTACACACATACATACATAATTATATTAATATTACTAGCTGATCCCGCAAACGTTGTTTGCCATATATGTTATTAACCCCTGCAACCCCCTATTGTGGATGGAGTTTCGTAAAATCCGTTCTTAGCTGACCTCTAGTCGTCGAAAGGAATATTCCTACCAAATTTCAAGTCTCTATATAGGCCTTATGGTTCCAGCGATATCGTGATGAGTCAATGGGTGGAAATCTCTTTTATATATATAGATTAGGGATTTTTAGAAATTTAGTTTTTTTTGTATTATATAATTATGTATTAATGTTTATACTTTGGTGGTAGAATCGTTCAGACTTGGGTAAGATCTGAGAAAAACGAACACTTACTGAATGATGGACTGAAGGATGGATAGAAAATGATATATGGGACGTTCTTCTTTTTTATCGACAATGACTTGTCTCCTCGGTAAAAAAGTAAATATATTGCTCCTAAATACCAAATTTTTTATATTTTTTTTATAAAAATAAACTTGATAAGGCAATAATTATAATATCTTCAAAAGAAGATTTTAATTAATCATATTTTTTACAAAATTAGTGTGACATAGTATACGAAAAGCGTAACGGAGGTGTTTTACATACAAATAAAGTATGTCCCTCTATGAGTACTAATGTAAACAAACTGCTGTCGTGAAAAAAAATCACATTGAAAGTTTCTAACCAAAAATATTTACTGAAGTACTTAACCTTTGTTATTAAATTAATAAGAAGAAATAATTTTTAATGTTACTATTATTAAATAAAAAAAATATTTTATTGGCTGTCTCCCGACGTACATGATTTTTGTTGCTACATTCTGTCATTCATTTTATGGTACAAAATAATGTGCGTTAACGATTTTGATCTTGGTCACTAAACAAGAGAATAATCCCTCTCCACCCCGGATCCGCGCTATGCATCCCTCCGCCCTGGCATTACCAGTCAGTCGCTCGAAAGCAGTAAAAGGAGGTGCGAGTGTTTATTTAGCGGTCGCTCTGTCACGTAAGTTACTACTTCCAAATGTTATTGTAATTTATGTGATTTGACGTTATTTTATTGATTTCTGATAAATATTTCACATATGACCAGTTTTCTGCGTAAATTATAATTAGGAACATCTCGAACACTACTATTTTACACGTCTGTCACGAAGCACCTCTGTCCCAAAAATGTGACAAGATGTTAGACCTCGTGACGGAGTGGTCATTTTTGTATGGAGCTTAGAGCCTTAGTTAATTTTAATAATAGATGATTGTTACTTTTCTTACGGTGGTTATTATATCGTCATTTATTTTGTTAATTTAAAGTGTTACCATCAGATAAATTGAAAAATTGCATTATCTACGGCTGAAAAACAGCACGGTGTCGTGAAACAAGGAAACAACCCTGAAATAGGGTAGGGCACAGCAGGAAATTTCCTGCTCAAAATATGGAGCAGCCCGACTGGGGTAGTACCTCGACCTTACAGAAGACCACAGCTAAATAATACTGTTTTCAAGCAGTATTGTGTTCCTGTTGGTGAGTAAGGTGACCAGAGCTCCCGGGGGGGATTGGGGATAGGGTCGGCAACGCGCTTGCGATGCTTCTGGTGTTACAGGCGTCTATAGGCTACGGTCTTACCATCAGGTGAGCCGTATGCTTGTTTGCCGGACTCGTAACATAAAAAAAAAAAAAAAAATCAACACAAAATTAAAGAGTAGAGTAAGTGAAAAGATATTGCAAGACTGAATTAATATATCTACCGAAGAATGGTTATTGTTTTCTAAAATTAAACATTGTTATAAGGTTAACTTCGTTCGGAGGGTAAACATTATTTACCACTCCGTAGCTTCGTATACAACTCTGTCACAATTGTCCACCTTATAATTTAATTTCAAAGTAATGCATGAACCACTCCACTGGCAAAATTTACAAAAATAACGTTTTCTTGTATTACATGCTAAACAATAAAGGTATTCACTAGATTTTCAAGCTATTTTATTGAGTGACTTTCATAATATTAAACAGTTTTTTGTCTTAAGAAGCAAAAATGTGACAGAGTGGTATTGGATATATATTTTTTAATGTTTATTTTAAAAATTCCGTCCAATGGAGCTAGATACAAATAAATGTTTATATTCTTGATAAAAAAAGTAATAAGAAACTGAAGATCTGATTTTAAATGAGAAATTAAAAAAATAAACATTTTTGTGACTGAGGTGTTATTTTTTGATACTATTCCTACGAAATTTGAAATAAAACAAAAATTACAAATAATACTTCGATGCATTATATATTTTTGAAATCTAGAATAACGAGGCAATGATTTAAATCACATTTTACTAAACAAATCACATGTTTATTTTGTTTAAGAAATATAAAAATTTGCCGGTCTGATGTCGATAAAAAAGAAGAACTTCCCATATGACTAAAATCTATAACAGAAGAATCTATAGTATCGATATTAACAATACTGTCATTTAAACCACTTATTTTGATAGTCTGATTTATGTAAAAAGAAAAACTACAAATTTTAGTAAAAATATATTTACATTGAAATGGTAAGAAAATAGTAAGTACACTTTAAAAGTCTCAGGTTAATTTGTTAAAAAAAAAACTCGTTTGTTGTATTTGTCAATTTCAGCGAATAAAATATACTATTTCGTTGCGATATTATTTTATAAATAACTTAAATAAAAAGAAATTTTCATTAAAAATTAGTAGAAACAATTTTTACATGCTTAACTACACGTATGCATATTATGTACAACAATAAACCATCAAAGCACCTTGTGCGCCAATCTATTCATCTTAAAACGATAACAACGTAATATTTGGCACTGTGTTTTGTGCTTCCGTAATTAATTATTATTTTAATATACAAACAATATTACATTTATATTTTTAGATAAAATATCTACCTAAGAATTGACGAATCATGCGTTTAGAGTAACTTTTTCACAATATTCGACACGCACTTTTAAGTACATTCTTCTTCTTACCACCGGGCCGGTGTTTCGTCGGCCGCAAGAGAATCGTGCCGTTGCTGTTATGGTTTGTGAATGTTCCTGAAAATTAATAAAGATGTAATAAGCATTAAAAATAATTAAAATAACATCAAAAATCGACGACGATGCGTTGGCGCAACGGTCACAGCACTGGTTTGTGGCTATTGCGCTGGCAGTTGCGGGTTCGATCCCCGCACTTGACAAAGATTTGTACTGGCCATACAGATGTTTGCCGTGGTCTGGGTGTTTGTGCAGTCTTTGTGGGTCTCCCCACTGAGACTCTGAGAGCACCGTTAAGCCGTCGCACAGTGGGAGGAAACGATTAAAACTACGTGCGAGGCAGTAAATCTAATCCAAATGAAATAATTTTTTGTCACATACTCGTAATTATGTCTGCTTTCTTGTAGCACTGCGGAAATTCACTTTTTAGGGGTAGAAACCACCCTTATCAACCCCTAAATTTTCTCAATTTTCTTACAGAAAAGAGTTGATTAAACTAGCTATATCCAGAGCTAGGTGTGTTAGCCTGCTTGGGGGTTGTTAGGGGTGGTTTATGAGGTGGTAAGGGTATGTGGAAACGAAGTATGTGAGGGTTAAGGTGGGTTAGCTTATCTGTAGTTGAAATCTCAATTTATTTACAGAAAAGAAGTTGATTAAATCTGCGAGCTAGGTGTATTAGCCTGCTTGGGGGGTTGTTATTAGTTTGCCAAAGAAGTTTCACTTCTGACATGTGTACTTTTTACACACGCAATTTTATTTTTAAATTAATTATGGTCGAATTTCGACCACTGGGTGACCCAAGGGCAAACCCCCCCCCCACCCCCCCCCTCCCTGGCGCCAAAGCTGGATCCGTTCTTGGGGCAACCACTAGCATACATAAACGAGTCTCAGCTGTTAGTTGTACGTACCGATGACGGGCGGCACGCAGGCGGGCGGCGTGTCGGCGCGCTCGCGCCTTGCGTCCGCCAGGCAGCGCGCGGCGAGCGCGCGGAACACGGCGCCCACGTTCACGTCCTCCTTCACCGACGCGCGCATCAGCCGGCAGCCCAGCGCGCGAGCTACTAACTCCGCTTCGTCGCTATAATAAACATACCGGTGTATTTGGAACGCTTGAAAAGATTTAAACCTAATAATATACTATTTATATACTACATAATCTATATAACCATTTATCTCAGAAACGTTTTTTTAAGGACATTTTAGGACTTATGTATTTTGCGAACCTCGTTGACTGCGAGGCGGTGTGAGTGTGTGCGGGAGTACGTTGACCTCGCGCCGGTCAGCTGATGGCACGCATGAAATTGTGGTATTCAATGACATTGCCGATTTTGTCAAAACAAGACTATTTTAAAGCATTATCTTCAAATTTCTGTTTCATTATTTTTCCCAAACCGGATTATACCAAAAAAGTTATGAAAAGAGGCAACAAAAAAAATTATTTTCGCGTTTTTTTCTTAATGTTTTAGAATAATTTGTATCTATTCATAAAAATTACTTACGGGCCAACAACACACTGATCCATAAGATCAATTTTGTTCTGTACTATTATTGTGGGTATTTCTCCGCATTCATTCTCCACCTGAAAACATTTACTCATGTTAGCAATAAATAGGAATGGTGAAGCTAAGAAAGCGAAGAAATTATTTTTTTGTTCAGAAACTAAATTTTAAGAGATTATTTTAAATAAAATAAAATAAAAAATAAAAGCATTGTTTTTTTGTAATAAGTATATTGTGTAAAGTAAACATACAAAAATACTTTTATAAAAACAGTTAGGTTTACACTATTTGAATAAATATGCAGATAATAATATTTCATTCGAACAATGATTCAAAAGTAACGTTATCGTACTCTTCGTTACTCTGTTTATACAGAGGTTAAGTAAATAAATTTCAAGATAATCCCGTCCATTCTATTTTTACAGCAGCTCTCTTATAATTAGTTAATTATTGTAATTATGCCTATCAATTCATACCCGATAAAAATGTAACATACGAGTACCTATTCAACGAACAGTTATGTAGGTACCTATATCAAATGTTTTTATTCTACCAGTAACAGGCACTCGACGAATTTCGAGATGACAACCGATTTTCACTTTTCGATATTTGATATTGTTTAAAATAATTATACTGTTCGTATCTAATTAAGTCGTTTATGGGCTCTATTACATTGTGAACCGTAATAGAGCCTATAAACACTTCTCAATTATTAGACTACCTTTCAAATATAACTTTAAATTGGTCTATACTGATTTTGAAATTACCGCAATTTAAGAAACAAAGAAACAATAACTTTATTCATTATAAAAGTTGTGAATTGTAAAATATACGATTCAGCCTGTAATATCCCACTGTTGAGCATAGGCCTCTTCCTCATGTAGGAGAAGGATCTCCACCACGCTGCTCCAATGCGGGTTGGCGGATATATTCCCTTCTATGAGTAACGATCGCTATCAGGTATTGTAAAATATATACCTGTATAATTGTAAAATTTCGAATTTAATTTGTTAGGTATATCATAAAATAGTAATAAATAAATTGCAATTAAGGTAATAAAATGCGGTAATATATCTATTTAAATAATACTAAAGCTTTAATGAGCCCAATTATAGGTTTATTTAAATAAAAGATTAAATATAAGTCGTATTTTTTTCTTAATTTAATACTATTAAGACCAAAAAATGTTATTTAATACTCTTAGGACAAAAAAGTGTGAGTCAAAGATAAATGTTTATTGTATGTATAAAGTAAAGGTAACAAAAAGTTCTGATTAAACTATTTCTTACTTAATTTTCACAAAACGTGAACTTTTAATTCGTATTACAAAGTATATAGTATAAAAGTGATATAAATATTTGAGAATTTATAAAAATTCTTGTAACGTGATTTTAATAATATAATTTAAGTAGCGAGCGGGCAATCCGGGCTTCCTTGACGGCCCGTCATAATGTCTATGTCATCCACGACGTCTTGCACTTCCGCATTCGTCGGTAGATTTCTAGCTAGGAGAATTCCTCTGCCGTCCGACGAACAATTGATTCCCATCACGTATCCATCACCTACGTCTATGAATATGTACTTCGATATGCGATCACACGAACGAATTTGGTGTTTAACTTCCTCTTCTCCGTAATAGTAAACATTCGTTTGTTTACCGGCATTGTTCTTGTAACTCGATTTCAAAATCGTTTCTTTTATCGCCAAAGTATTCTTACAACCGTCCTCTAATTCTGATCGATTAGCCTTTTGAAACTTAATAATTTCACAGCTATTTCTTCGTCTCTGTATCGGCGGCCAGTAATACACTGCGTACCAGTCACCGGCCAACAGGTTTAAATCGAAATTATCACCACTTTTATAGTAATCGATACACTGTTCCTCGCTTTCCACATTCTTGACGCAGGTCACATCGGTCGAAATGAAGATAAATATCGCAAAAAACCCGTAAAACCAGCGAGACATCTTGCTAAATATTTCGCACTTGTTTATGACGACGCACCGGATTCAAATATAGCTATAGAAATATGATCGTTCAACTTATACAAAACGATATGCGTTTTAGATTACAGCGTTGTAGCGGAAAGTGCGTCGCGGGTCGTGACATACTTTATCTGTTATTTATCAAATTAATGTATATTATTAAGAATACATAAAATATTGTTGTTTAATAGAATTAACAAAAATAATTCAATTTATATTTATTTGATAATGAATAATAATTACAAATGTTGAATAAATCCTATCGGTAACAGGGTTATGACTTATGACACCTGTAGGTCTAAGTATGTATTGATCTTGCACTGCACCAAATAAATAATGAATGGTCCTTCAAGCCGGATCCGATTGACTGTTTGTTTAATGTGATTCAATGTGACAATGAAATCGTATCGAGATTAGTTAGTAAACAGGCACAAAAATGTACAAAAAGCATTTTTATAACACATATAGTATATTTTGGAGATCGAACCCGCAACCGCCTGCGTATTAATCAGTTATTAGAGGAAAACAAAGCTAAAGGCATCCTACATGTACCTACGTTTTTTAATACATGATGATGATTAGGTATTACAGATTTAAAAGTACAAAAGTTATATATGTATTTATAAATCACCTTGAGTTTCCAAGAGTGTAGTGCAAGGAAGGAATCTCTGTCTGTGGTCGAGAAGGCTAGGACGCAGGCGTGCGCTCCTCTATAGTACGCCTTCGTGATTGCGTCGAACTCTTCCTGCCCTGCCGTGTCCCATAACATCAAGCGGACCTCCTCACCGTCAATGCTAGAGAAAAAAATGTATTTATTTATGCACGAACAGTTAACCCGCAGTGAAGATTTTTACTCATCCTCATCTGTCAAATAAGGCTAGATATAGTTAGTCAGTTTTTATAAATAATTTATAAGCCTAATTGAACAAATATTTAATGAGTTTTTGAAGCATTATTACACAGTACACACCAAATTATCATCTTTAGTTTATATAAATTTTACGCATTTTTGGAAATTCAGAAAATTCTTTGTGTTTAAATTTGATTTGCATATAAATACAATTTGTATATTTACTTTAATAATAAATAATTTGCTCGCAAACAAAAAAAACGACTTCAATTACATCGACAAGTAATAGGTAAGTATCTACAACGTAATAAGACGAAAAAATAGTCAAGTAAATACGCGCTATTAAAGATTACTCAAAAAGTTGTAATCAGATCTCGATTAAACAAGACTACATGACAAGTATTAGCTTTCGATTAAAGTAAGAATCATCAAAATCGGTACACCGAGTAAAAAGTTATGCGGTATAATACAACGTACTTCGACGAAAAAGTAGTCAAGTAAATACGCATTAATAGATATACTTAACTCTAAAAGTAGGTCGGTACTTGTCAGATATCAATTTTTAAATGGGACCACATGACACACAACACATTTCAATTAAAACAAAATTGATCGAAATCGGTCAACTCAGTCAAAAGTTCTGAGTTAATATACATATTATTTACATCTATTATATTATACATATTATATACATATTATTTTATTAATAATATACAATAACACCAAATCTCAAATTTGAAAAAAAAAATAACTGAATTAAATTAAACTGATTGGTCGGTCTATCGGCATACAGCGTTTAACCGATTGATGTGTAACGATTATTATATATTATTGTATAATTAATAAATGATGTAATATTAGAATAATGTACTTCAAAATTATAACTAATATATTATACTAGTTACCTACTACTGATAATGTCGACAATACTGATGTACGGTAAAACTCAAATGAGTTTATGTGGCATCTTATTATTAATAATTGTAATTTATATTCCTTCATGTATGTTAATAAATAATAAATAAATAAATCTATACTAATATTATAAAGAGGTAAAGTTTATAACTTTGTTTGTATATACGGGGTAATCTTCGCAAATACTAATCCGATCATGAAAATTCTTTCGCTAACGGAAAGCTACACTATTCAGGAGTGACAAGATAAAAGGAAAAAGATAAAAATATATAAAGATTTTAAATCAGCAGGATTTGAACCTGCGCCCTCTGACGTGCCGTGTCAACAATTCAATCTAATCAAGCATTATTATTTGCCTTAGAAATTAATTGGTGATTTTAAAACATTTATATTTATCAGATTTGCTGAAAATAGTGAGAGTGTATTGGAACATATCAAATTTCACCGTACCCTTCTTATGTGAAATGGATTATAACGCCCAACGATTTAATGTAACATACATAACAAAATACAGACGAATTGAGAACCTCCTCCTTTTTTTGAAGTTTGTTAGTAAAAAAAATATTTAGGGGGCTCATACAAAAAAGTGACTTTTTGCCGCTTTTTGCCCGATATTAAAATCAACGTACCTCCTGTTGCTTACCTAGTCAATGGTAGGGAACCCTTCGTGCGCGAGTCCAACTCACACTTGCCGATTTGTTAAAGTTTGAAAATTTACATGCTCTAAAGATCTGGTTTACTTCCTCTGACAAAGCCTTTCATTAATTATGCAAGATATATAATTATGTGCAAGATAAAATTTATTGGTAACCAGTGAAAAATAAAGTACAGAATGGCGTCGGTGTTGGTGTGCTAGTTAGTGGTGGGTCGGTGTGTCTGGAGTATGTCTCAGTACAGTCTGACTTCTGTCTCAATACACAGGGGCGTCTTTACCTATAGTGCAGTGTGTGCGGCGCACACGGGCGCCGGGTCTAAGGGGGCGCCAAGCGCCTTCTAAACACCTTGGCCGATGCCGGGCGCGCGGTAGCAACGCAAAGCGCGCCACCATAAACTGCGTCTTTACCTACTCTACACAATAACTTTTGTTTTAACGTGAAATCAGCCTTAAAACAGAGAATTAAAGATTATACTGGCGGAGTGTCGTATCGCTACCGAAAGCACGTACCGGCACCTGTTTTGATTCGTTTGAAAACACGCCGACAATCATTGCTAACTCGGCTGAATGCTGCGGCATTGGAATGCTATACGGCCTTCCAGAAACGACGCCACCACTCGCACATTCGCGGGCGGTGTTGTCGTAGCAATCAACTTGTCCAGGAGCCCGCCGTGCCATACACGATCGAAGGCCTTCTCCATATCGAGAAAGACCCCGACCGTGCAGTGCCGGTTGTTGAGCTCAATGGCTAAGTGGCTAAGGACTCTCGTCAGCTGAAGCGACGTCGAATGGCTGCTGCATAAGCCGAACTGCTTTTCGCGCATGGGCAGATAGGGCGCGAGTCTCCGCAGCAGCAGTCGCTCAAACAGCTTGGCGATGTGCGAGAGTAGCTTGATGCGCCGGTAGCTTTCCGGGAGTTGACGGTCTTTCTCCGACTTGGATAGGACGATGATTTTCCCGGTCTTTCATATCACAGGGAAGTGTCCGGTCTGGAGTATCCCGTTGCCTTCGTGAGCGCTACGAGGCATCCAATAGGCAGCTGCACCAACGCGGCCAAAGGTATGCCGTCGGGTCCCGGGGCCTTCTGCCTAGGCAGGCGGGCAACCGCTTTCCTTAGTTCAAACAGGGAGATGAGATCCCCTCCCTGGAGGTCCGGAACGGAGTCTGACAGAAACCTGTCCACTGCCTTGTGGACTGTCGCATGACGAATGACGACGTTGACATCCGACGTGTCGGGAGGGTTGGGAGAAAATTGTTTCTCCTTCTGTTACCCGCTCTATCCAGGAGCGGGTAGACAAGCAGGTCTTGTCTCGTGAGTTTCTAGCAGAGGCTGTACAAATTGGTATCGTGCTCGGATGCTCGATCGATGGTATCTTCCCAGTCGTACTCATCGAGAGCCACGAGCACCCGCAATACCTCCTCTGCAAGATGTTTTAGCTCCCGCTTCACCCTCGGGCACCTGGACCGTGCCCAGAGCTTACGCAGCCGCCTTTTCCTGAGCAAATTCTCGCGAAGCGAGGTTGGCAGCTGTTCCCTGCTTCTTGATGGAAGGCCTTGGATGCTGGTAGCTCCATCAAGGGCCGTCTTAATTGCCTCGGTGATCCTTCTGGCTGCGACCTCAACGCCGGCATCACTCGAGGCAAGAACCGTAAGCTCCAGTCCCGCGAGCGTCGATGTGAAGTCGTTCCAGTCGACCCGCGACCTTGGTCTTCTGGATACCATGACGCTTCGTTGGAGGGTAAGCACGACCATAGTTGGTTGATGAACCTCAAAATCCAGCGGGTGTTTCAATCCCTTGTGCAGCACGATGTCCAAAACATTCAGTTGTAGGTCAGGGGCTGTGGGCACGTGCGTAGGCGCACCTGGGCCCACTACACCGCAGCCATGCCGTTCGCTGTCCTCGAGCAGGCACTTCTAATCAACGTAAGGCGAGTGCGCCAACTCCTCGTGCACGATGTCTATCCGTTCCAGGGCTGCCGTACCCCTAAATGGGTATCCCTGGGGAGAGCCCTCGTTACGCCGGTACACGAAGTAGTTGGGGACTCTGAGCTCGACGTCACTCGAGAGCTTCGTCTCACCCAGGAGAATCACGTGTGCATTCTGCGACTGGGCAAGCAACGTAAGCTCTCGAATATGTCCCCTGAAACCGCCAGGGTTCCAGTAAATGATTCTCAACTGGAATTGAGCTTCGCTAGTGAGTCCAGTTGAGATCGCCGGACGTTTATAGTATAGTATATTTGGAAATATAACTGTAAGTATTCAATTTTGACCACGCTCCTACTAGAGGGCGCCAGGTTACTGGTTGCACACGGGCGCCACAAGGGCTAGAGCCGCCTCTGTCAATACAGTCTGGCGACTATCTCGGTACAATCTAGCGACTGTCTCGGTACAGTCTGACGTTTGTCGCCTCTCTTAAAGAACAGCACTTCTGCACTCCTGGATGCTTTGTTTTATGCATTAACATATGCAAAACAAAGTCAAACGCGTCAATACCTCTGTTAAGCGTAGCGCTCGTTTTGAGTAATTTGATCACATAAAAAAACACTCGGAAAACAACAATTACCTATTCTATGTTCCTCATCCAAAATTTTAAAGTTTACATAAATAAACTACGTATACCTAATTTTAAAATTCTGGATGAGGAACATCGAAAGATTTTATTTGTGACTAGATGAAAACTAAAAATTTCAATTTTTTTATCAATTAGTTTGAGAATATAAAAAAAAAATTGAATATGAAAAAATGAGATATATTTTTCATGAAAAATTATTTATGTTAATAATACATTTTCTGACATTTGAATAAACGTACTAACATGATATATAATAGGTAGGTACATGCATATATTAAGATTTTTTTACGCTAAAAACAAATTGCGAAATTATTAAGATTTAGTAATTTTTAAAAGCTTTATAAGCATATGATTAATTTTAGTAATGAAACAAAAAATAAAGAACATCATTCCATAAAGACTATAAATGATCTTTTAAAAAATTAAAATCTTATTCATAGACTGAAAAGTAAATTAAAAAAATTGGATTATAATATATTATTCTATAGAAAATTCTTTACAAAAATTAATCTGTACTCATTTTCAAAGGGGACTCTACTTTTTTCTTCTCTAAAATATTGGTATTTCAAAAATTTTGCCGCCCCTCAAACCATGCCGCCCTAGGCCCGGACCTCGCGGGCCTATGCGTAAATCCATCACTGTATATTGGTTTGTTGTCATCAAAGCCCTTTGAAAGTCTTTAAAATGACATTATAGTATGCATCATCATAGTATTAAAGGAACATTAAACGTATGCCTTGATGGAAATTTACTGTTATTAATTCGAAGAATCCTTCATCTTATGGACGTAAAATAAATTTGATGTGTAATAATCTTGATCTTCGTTAATGTAATGGCGTTTCATCAAAGTTATATCTAAACAATTTTAATTTAACTCAATTTGTTTTGGTAGTAAATAATGTACTTTCTTGTATAACGATTAAATTACTGCCATTTTGCAAATTTTGTTGTAGGATGAAGTTATTACAATATGCTAATATTGGTAAAGAAGTAAACGGTTAAGTAGCTATTTCAATATTTTGCAATATTACTCAATTATACTCATAATAGATAAATAAACAAAAAATTGCGCAAATGTCTCTGGAAGTGAATTTATACATAATAATATAGTATCTACTAGCTGTCCCGCGACTACGTCCGCGTGGAATTTAACAAAAAAGTTATTGTTCAGTTCGCAGGGTTATAAAATAAATAAATTTCTTAAATAAAAGTAGCCTAAGTTACTCCTTACTACGTCAGCTATCTGACAGTAAAAGTCCCGTCAAAACCGGCCCAGCTGTTATAGAGATTAGCCGGAACAAACAGACAGACAAACAGACAAATATTGTAAAAAATGTTATTTTGGTACATATACCGTATATACATCTATATGCATTTAGTAAAAAGTATTTTTTTTAATATTACAAACAGATACTCCAATTTTATTTATTTGTATAGAGTATAGGTACTATAATTTATATGTAAAACGTGATGTTTGCCGTGTATGTTCTTGGTCATTTTTAAGTTACCGATATGTCGGCACTATTGCAAACACCATCGTCACGGGTGCACAGAGAAAAAGCATGTCCGTTGTGTGCCGAATGCAGCATCATTGTAGATGCAGTTCACATTATGGCGGAATGTGTCCGAAATGAAGATATCGGAAATGATATGATGCAAATAACACAAAATTTTAAAGAACTTACAGATGTAATTTAATTTTGGCGTATCCTCTCTCAGAACCGGCTAAACTATTGTAAACTATTGTGTGATGGTAAACGTTGTTACGCGACGAGGACTTCACGAATTTTCTTTTATGTACCATGTGTGATGTTCCTATGGAGTGGCGTAGTCCGTGTTGAATAAAATTACTTAAATAGATAGAAAAAAAATTCAAAGTGACCAACCACAAATATGGAACTGTCCTGTTTTAACTGCTTATTTTTATTTTTATTTTATTTTATTTTTATTTGGGAAACATACAATTTAATATTACATTAATATATTATTAACTAATTACATTAACTGAAATCAGTAAAGTTTCCACTATTAGCTAATAATACATACAACAGCACTATAGCATTGAGTGAAACATATTGCTTAGGAAAAAAAATTAAACAAATCAAAAATTGGAATAAAATTGTATAAAATAAAATTAAAAAACTTAAATTATAATGTTTTAAAATACTTGATAGAGTGCAGAAACAGTCTTATCATGATAGTGCTTTCTTAAAAACTACCCCTGTCTATATAGGAAATATTAGTAATATTAAGAAAAATGGTAGAAATAATATAATTATTTCATACTCTGCCATGTAGGACATTCTTATATGTAATTAAATACGTGTCATACATAGTAGAAAA
The DNA here is from genome assembly GCA_905220545.2 of Melitaea athalia. NCBI lineage: Eukaryota > Metazoa > Arthropoda > Insecta > Lepidoptera > Nymphalidae > Melitaea > Melitaea athalia. The sequence continues at coordinate 14,247,004 of HG992194.1, forward strand.
GAAATAAGTGCAGGGATGCGAGGTGAGGTTTAAGGTAGAGTTGTTTGTAAGTTTTCAACAGAGTATTATCATTGCCAAACAATATCTGTTTATCGCTTCCCTGGCGAGTAGACGTCACAGTAAACCTACAACTATACAACAAATACTAACTCAATTTGTCGTTCAAGGAAGTCCACGCCGATGGTCTTCTTGTAGTCGCGCGTGAAGGTCCCCCGGCAGTAGCGCTGGATCATGCTCGACTTGCCGACCCCTCCGTCGCCCACTATCACCACCTTGAGCGCCACCTCCAGCTCCTCCTCGCGCATCTTCGCAACATTCGCGTCCCGCCACCGCACATTAGTGATGACGAATTAGTTTCTGTAAATAAGAAGGATATGAATTATGAATTGTTAGAGATGGCCTATGAAAAGTTTAAATTAGTATCTTTTTTTAAATAAATATTTTATATTGTAATACAATTTATATATACCTAGGTATGTAAAAAGGTTTTAGTAATGCGTTATTAATTATTATCTTTCCACAATATTTGATTTTATTTTTTATTTTATGAGATTTAAAACCTGGTTTTTAATTCTATATCTCAAATTACGTTTTGAATTTAAGTATTTAGAGTGCAACAGATGACTAGGAATTTATTGAAAATGTATATAATATTATCTTAATAGCTTACTTACAAAAAAAATGTATTCATTCAATATTCATTATTCAGGCAATATTGTTATTTTTAATTTGATATAAGACGTCTCATTAAAGTTATGTAAAAGTAAACAGTTATTTAGTAAGCTTCCTTAGTATTTGCAAACTGTATAAGAAAGATAATAGATATATTTAATGAGTAATAATATAATAGGAATGAGCTCTACATTTACTACGGTAATAAAATATGTAGCTGGGGAGCAGTTATTTGCTTGTACGACAGTACGAGACAGCCTTAGAACCTGTTTCTCGAGCACCTGTTGAAAACATTGAGCTGATCGCAATGGCCTGATTTAGATAAAAACATAGAAGAACGTACTTTGAATAAAATTTACATTAGACTGTTACGAATATTTCTAAATGTCCAAAGCATATTTATGCGCAAATTCATAAATCATAAACTAAATTCACTTTTATTTTACATTTTTTTTCTTAACGTTTCTTAACCGGTTTTTTGGCGTAAAAAAATATTGAAAAAAAAAATGAAAAGAATTCTTTTACACAGGTATCGTCACTAATTCAACTTTAACAAACAATATAGAGTCACAATTTTTTTTAAATTCATTCGTATTTTAACAATCTTCATCAATCATAATCTAGTTTACTTATCACAAAAGGAAGCGAAAAATTAGCAAAGACGTCGTTAACTCTATATACCGGAACGCGAATGAATCTTCAATCTGTACGATTTTACTTTCGAAGTCGCGTTTCTCTCGCCTCGGATTCTGCAGCATCATGCGGCGTGATGAGTTATTCCGATTATGTCAAGATACACTCACTTGTTAAGCTCGATCAGATAGGCATTAAAGTGACTTGTAAACCTAATAAAAGTTACCCTTGTATGGTCTATTTGATTAATGTAATATTTTTTAAAAGAGTTCATTCAAATGGTAACATAAATTTTTTTTAAAACAATTAAGTAGAAATCTAGAACACTATTTCATTAAAAATGTTCGTCACAGTCAATATGCTCGATTACATGTAGTTTACAAAAATAAACAATGAATGATGTTTATTAATTTCTTTTGGATGGAAAGTTTTTATTGCATATTTACAAATCAATGGTGAAGTCTGTTTAGTTCTCTATATATTTAATTAGTTTATAACTTCGAAATAAGCGGAGTTTGAGTTAAATTTCAAATAAACCTTTCTATGTGAATCATCATAAAAAAAATATTTTATTTGTTTTATTTGGAGATAGACTGTTAAAAATTTCTTTTGTATTTAAAAACAAAATGTGTTGGAAGTAATTTTAAAACTCAGTAATGTAATTAATGATAAATTTAACTTAAGATAATTGTGTTTGTGCGCAAACAAAAAAAAAACGACTTCAAATACATCGACAAGTAATACAAATTACAACGTAATAAAACGAAACAATAGTCAAGTCAATACGCGCTATTAAAGATTACTCAAAAAGTAGATTCAGATCTCGATCTAATTTAAACAAGACTACATGACAAGTATTAGCTTTCGAATAAAGCAAGAATCATCAAAATACCACCACTAAAAAGTTATACACATTATTAGATATAACTCTAAAAGTATCTACTTCTCAGATCTCAATTAAATTTAAATGGGACCACATGACACACAACATCTTTCAATTTAAATAAAATTGATCGAAATCGGTCCACCCAGTCCAAAGTTCTGAGTTAACGTACATTAAAAAAAAACAGTCGAATTGAGAACCTCCTCCTTTTTTGGAAATCGGTTAAAAATTACAAAATATTCGCCGAACTTCGATATAGGTAAATAATATGTACCTATGTTATTTTTGTGCGTAAAATCCTTAATATTTGGATATATACTATAAGGCAATGCTACCAAGAAGGTCACATAGCTTATTAATGCTATGGAGTGATCGAAAAACCACCTTAGAATGGTAAATGAGACGTCAGTACACGTGATCGTTTTAATTCGGACGTGCAAAAATGTCTTGAGTTTTTAAAAAGCTTAGTATTAAACTTGTTCCTAAACTATAATTATTTTCCTTTAGATTTTTTTTTTACATTAGATGTCCCATCCGTGCAAACATCTGGTTTTATTTAATGGAATTCTTTCGATATATAAAAATATATATATATATATATACATATATTGTAAAGGGTTTTATTTAATGAAAATATTGAAGTTGCTTATACTTTTTTTGTACATAATTCAAAGATAAACAGACAGATACTACGAATAAATGTAGAGCAAATTTAATCAAGTAATATGATTAAGAAAAATAGTGTATCGTTTTGCAACCGATGACTGGCAGAATATAATTATTTTGAAATTGAAGTAATTACTATTGATAAGTGTTTATCTTATGACTACGGTTTTGGTACAGTTGTGAGTGTAAAAACTTCAACACCGGCGCGTCGAATATTCGATTTCCTCTCGTTGATTAAATATGTATTTATGTATATATAATTGTATTTTTAGAAGTATTTGATACTGATCTGGATGTACGTTCTTGTGAGTCTCCCTATCGAGCCTTGGAAAGCATGTAAGCAGTCTTCGGACACAATTGTTATATAGATGACAGTGTCATAAAGACCTTTACGTTACTAATGGAAATGAGATTTTCTGTTAACCAGCATTAGAGCAACGGTCTAGTGATTTTAGCTTCAATGTTTTGCCCAGCAGTGAAATGTCTACAGGTCGATTGATCACCTGTACATGACAGTTCAGTTTAGTTTATGTAATATAATTGTATAACATAATTATATTCATTCTTACTTGTTTAAGATTGACTAAAAAAATATTCGTTAAAATTAGTTACAAATTTAGTAATATTATTCTTACAAATTGCCAAACTATCACACAGTTAATAAGAAACACGTTATAAATATATCTTTTCATCAATATTATGTTATTAATTAAACTAATATGACATAAATCCATACTAATATTATAAATGCGAAAGTAACTCTGTCTGTCTGTCTGTCGCGCTTTCACGCCAAAACCACTAAATCGGTTCAGATTTAAATGAAATTTGATATATGTATATAATAGCCTGAGAAAGGACATAGGCTACTTTTTAATGCGAAAAAGGGGTGTAAGGGGTTGAAAGGTGCGGATGAAAAGTTTTATGGAAGTATCGTTTTTTTTTAGAGCTAGAAGCTGTTTATTCGATATAAATAAATATTACATTCAAATTTTGTAAAAGTTGTACCCTCAAGGGTGTAAAATAACAATAGGGAATAGAGGATGAAAGCTTCTATGGAAATATGTAAGGTTTATGTGTATGTGAATGTTTTATAAGTTTGCGACAATAGACAAAATATTAGAGCTATTCTGATGTCCAAGATAAACCAAAAAAGTTATATCCAAAAAATGCCGTCCAAAGTGACAATTCCACGCCGACGAAGTCGCGGGCACGGGTAGTTTTTATTACGTAATAATAAAATACGGAATTATTCCAACGTCACTGAATCGAAATCATCTCTTCATAAACACATTCTTAGTATAAATTGGTTTACGACCGTATTTTATGTTCTAGTGAAAGTATATTATTGATCCTTATATAAAACTCTATTTAAATAAAATGCAAATGGTTCTATATCTTCGATTTCATCGTTTTATTAAAAGAGAAAATGATTTTAAATATTTGTTTTTTGTAATCTGAATGCAGTTTTATTTTAATCTTATAAAAACTAAAATGTTTGTTCTTATCGATGTCATATTTTAAAAGTCCATAAATAAATACATTAATTAAAAATATAATTTTAATATTGTTTTGTTGTAAGTAATTTTCTTGTTCGTAAAACCGTTAATTACGGTTTAATTTCTTTAGTATAAAAATATTAGCCTTAAGTTAAGTATTTAGCTATGTTTATAAGGATTAAAAAAATGTACCTGCCTGAGTAACTTAATGAAGAGATTTGATCTACACATTGCGAATACAATATAATATAAATATATATTTTAAATTACGCTTTAATATTCTCTTGCTCTACCACTCCAAATGTTATGAAAATCATAAAACCACCCCATTTGAAAATAAATTGAAATAAGCCCAAATATGTCCTACTGAACAAAATAAATTGCATTTCCAAAACAGGTAACACAGTTTTGACCTTCATACACAAAAATCATTAAAGTTAGTAGGTAAATGTTTCCTAAACTTAACTTCCAATACTTGCAAAATGATAATTTGTAATATTTCAACAACTATTTTAGAAAGTAACGTTATTAATAACTGATATCAAATTAAATTGAAAATCAATATCATATTCACTACACATCTAATTCAGATCACTGTTCCAGTTTTAAAAAAGAATGTAGAGACCTAATGAACTAAATAAAAAAGAACTGACGGTTTGAACTACTTGCGCAAAACTCATGAGTCGTTGAAATCAATCAGGCGAGGTGATTTAAAAGTGTAATTACGGTAAAGCTGGTGCAGTGTAAAGTTACACGTCTGCCTTCAATACCAATATCTGCATTGATTCCTGCATCGATTCGACTCGCTAACCATAAATCGATGCCGAGACTAAGTAATTCACTTATTGTGGTCGAGACATTCGTTTCGAATTACTAATACTGTTAGGTGTTAAAGAAAGAACTGAATGTACTGTTTTTAAAGTACAGTTTTTTATAGCATTTTTAGACAATCTATACTAATATATAAAGCTGAAGAGTTTGTTTGTTTGTTTGTTTGTTTGTTTGTTTGTTTGAACGCGGTAATCTCTGGAACTACTGGGCCGATTTGAAAAATTCTTTCACTGTTAGATAGCCCATTTATCGAGGAAGGCTATAGGCTATGTGTCATCACGCTAAGACCAATAGGAGCGGAGTCCACGACGACGAAGTCGCGCGCAGAAGCTAGTAATATATAAAACTCGTTAGCGCAGCGGTTACAGCACTGTCTTTTGCACTAGCGGTCGCTGGTTCGATACCCACACATGACGAACATTTGTATTTGCCGTATAGATGATAATTTATCTTTAAAAATGTAAAAGAATGTTTGAAGCATGTGTGTATTTAAAAACAAAAAATGTCATGAAATGTAGTGTGTAACCTACATGGTACCTACTTAAAATGGTTATTAACATATGTATGTATATTAACCTAGCTATGTATGTATATTGATTCTATACTCGTTTAATTAACTCGTCCATATGTTTATAACATCACTTAATTAATATTAGTAATAGTAATAGTCGCCTCTGCGGCGTAGGCCTCTCCTAAACCTTTCCATGTATCCCTTTCCCGTGCTTTCCGTATACATAGCGGTCCACATCTCTGGTTGAAGATATCTCTCCACCTTTTACTTGGTCTCCCTTTTTTCCTTGACCTGTCTCTTGGTACCCATTCTGTTAGGTAATCCTTTAATTTATATTAACACACATCATTTATTTTATATTTTAAACAACTTTGTTCATTACAATTTTTCTCGTAAAATTGACACTTAACGTGATAATACAATGATAAGATTTCATCCCCTCGCACATATTCTCGGGTATAAATCGAAAAATATCGATCCTATAAAAAATTGATAAGAACCGAAATTGTAGGTAATTTTAAACAACTTTTGTAATAGCAATTTTTCGTGTAAAATTGAAAATAAACGAGTTATTCAAGAGACAAAAAATAACCCTTTAAATCAAGACGGCGGATGAAACAACAAGTCTGGTACCCCTACTTTTTGAATTTAAACTACCATCAGTGACCTCCCCCAAGGAATTCCGAAGGAAAATTACTGCTTCCAATTTTTGTAAATCTTAGCCCGTTTTTGAGCTAATTCGACTGGGCTATAATATAGTGTATACATGTATGTATTTATATACATATTTGTGTATATTTTTGCGTACGTGTATATAGATCTGAGTAATTAATATAAATTTCAATTTATTACCTTTACGTGTTCATAAGAAAAGGGGTATTAAGCTTAAAATTATTAAAAATATTTTTATTATATGATTTATCCTTTATCTGTGCTATAAGACGTTGCTTCGTACCAAATTTCAAGATTCTGAGTTCACGGGAAGTACCCTGTAGGTTTTGATTCTCTTGCGACTAGTTGCGATACAAAATATGCGGCTTAAATTGCTGTTTCTTTTGATTGTGTTGACATAGAAATTTGATTTTGTTACAGCTTAAAGTTATTATGGATTTGAGTATTCGATATAAATTTCAATTTAATACCTTTACGCGTTCATAAGAAAAAGGGTATTAAGTTTAAAATTATTAAAAATATTTTTATTATATGATTAAAAATATATACTTTTCGCAATTTTTCCTTTATTTGTGCTATAAGACGTTGCTTCGTACTAAATTTCAAGTTTCTGAGTTCACGGGAAGTACGCTGTAGGTTTTGATTCTCTTGCGACTAGTTGCGATACAAAATATGCGGCTTAAATTGCTGTTTCTTTTGATTGTGTTGACATAGAAATTTGATTTTGTTACAGCTTAAAGTTATTATGGATTTGAGTATTCGATATAAATTTCAATTTAATACCTTTACGCGTTCATAAGAAAAAGGGTATTAAGTTTAAAATTATTAAAAATATTTTTATTATATGATTAAAAACATATACTTTTCGCAATTTTTCCTTTATTTGTGCTATAAGACGTTGCTTCGTACTAAATTTCAAGTTTCTGAGTTCACGGGAAGTACGCTGTAGGTTTTGATTCCTTTGCGAGTAGTTGCGAGTTTCAAATACGGCTTAAATTGCTGTTAAGTACTTTTGAATGCCTTGCCATTGCCACAAAAGTTTTATTTTGTTACAGGTTAAAGGTATTATAGACCTGAGTATTTGATATGAATTTCAATTTAATACCTTTACGTGTTCATGAAAAAAAAGGTAAAAATTTAAAATTATTAAAAATATTTTTATTATATGATTTAACTAAAAATTTATGATTTTCGAAATTTTCCCTTTATTTGTGCTTTAAGACGTTGCTTCGTACCAAATTTCAAGATTCTCAGTTCACGGGAAGTACCCTGTAGGTTTTGATTCCCTTACGAGTGTCGAAAATTTGCAGCATAAACGGCTGTATCTTTTTAACCGACTTCCAAAAAAGGAGGAGGTTCTCAATTCGACACGTATGTTTTTTTTTATGTATGTTAGCTCAGAACTTTTGACTGGTTGGACCGATTTCGATCAATTTTGTTTTAATTGAAAGGTGTTGCGTGTCATGTGGTCCCATTTTAATTTAATTGAGATCTGACAAGTACTTTTAGAGTTATACCTAATAATGCGTATTTACGTGACTACTTTTTCGTCGACCTACGTTATATTATACCGCATAACTTTTTACTCGGTGTAGCGATTTCAATGATTCTTACTTTAATCGAAAGCTACTACTTGTTTTGTAGTCTTGTTTAAATTAGATCGAAAACTGATCACAACTTTTTGAGTACTTAATCTTTAATAGCGCGTATTTACTTGACTATTTTTTCGTCTTATTACGTTGTATTACTTGTCGATGTAATTGAAGTTGGTTTTTTTTCGTTTGCGAGCAAACACAATTATGATTGCCTTGGCTTAGAAGTTTCATTTTTTCACAGCTCTAAGGGACAGCAGATTTAAGTATTTGATATAAATTTCAGCTTGATACCTCCACGCGTTTCTGAGAAAAAGGGTCTTGACAGACAGACGGACAACAAAGTGATCCTATAAGGGTTCCGTTTTTTCCTTTTGATGTACGGAACCATAAAAAAACCTCAATATTTACTTACACTTCTTTGGGACACTAAAAAAAAAAGAAAAAAAAAGATAAAATTAAAGAACCAGCTACTTTTGGTTTTACTGAACTCCTTAATTATTGGTTCGTAATTTATCTTAAATGCTATACACGTGAAGTGAAGCTAATTATAAACTTTCATGTTCACTAACACAATGAAATTACATTATAAAATATGCGATATTTTTGTACTTTGCAAGCAAGACATGGTAAGTATCCCGTATTTCATATAAACTCTAATATATTTTGACAGTTTAGCATCGTATGATCGTAATAACCGCTCTTGTGTAGTGGTACGCGCGCCGTGTCGGCACCTACACACCGGTGGTTTCGATTCCCGCTCGGGATGGATTTGTATTTACAAATATTTCTTTCCGGTTTGGATGGTTGTCAGAGTAGGTCTCTCCACCGTGCCTTAGAGAGCAAGTTAAGCTGTCGGTCCCAGTTTTTATCATATTTTTATAGCGATCGTTACTCATATAGTAGGGAACTATACATTTATCCGCCAACTCGCTATGGAGCAGCGAGGTGGACTAATCTCTAGTCCTTCTCCAGCACAGAGAATGCCCAGCCTCCCACGGCCATTACAGGATGAATTGTAGTTTAGCACTATCACCTAATGAACAGTCAACAGACTACATAATTAGTAAAGGTTCATTGTGACATATTGAATAAATAATACTCAAATGAGGAATGAAACACCACACCGCCCAAAACAATGCATTGTGTCGTCTGATTCTGCTTGTTATCAAAACTAATTATAATAATCGATTCTTTGAAATTTGTGGTACGGTAAGCTGTTTGCGTAACATTGTTGGTTTTTTATAATTATGTGATTACGAAATTCTGAACAATTTTTTTTAAGTTCAAGTTGTATGAAAGTTTTTAAGTAGATTATTTATTATTTTTTTGCTGAAATTAAATTTGGTACATTTTAAACGCAGAGACTTGATTTATTTCTGTTCTTTAAAACTGCTTCGTTAATTCGTATTATTTTTATTTTTGTGTTTCCCGCACATGAGGAAATTATAAAATGTTATTTAAATCAAAATTTCGATCCAGCGGGATTCGAAGTCGCACCCCCGACATACTCGTACTTTAGTTGGCTAGAGCACCGACACGGTACGGAAACACAAAAATAAAATAACATTGCTTCGTTAATGTTCCAAATAGTAAAATATACATAATTATATTTTTAAACTAGCCGACCCGTGCCCACTTCGTTGGGCGTTAATTATCTTTTTCTTTGTGATGCATTACCTATGTTGTGTAGTTCTTAGTATTATTAAACCACTTAAATAAATAATATGTTGCTCCAACGCCATCTATCAAAAAGCGTAAAAACTTCGTCATCGATAGATTCAAATAGACAGTAAATAAAATAGAGTATTAAATAGTTAAATCTAACAGCGATAGATGGCATTCGTTTCTTTGTCATTTTCATAATATATTTTAATATTTTTCTTTTTTACTGAATTTTTTTGTACAATTACAATAAAATATAGCCTATGTCACTCCTGAATAGTGTAGCCTCTCACTATTTTCAGCAAATCAGATAAATATAAATGTTTTAAAATCACCAATTCATTTCTAAGGCAAATAATATTCTTGATTAGATTGAATTGTTGACACGGCACGTCAGAGGGCGCAGGTTCAAATCCTGCTGATTTAAAATCTTTATATTATTATATTTTTATCTTTTTGCTTTTATCTTGTCACTCCTGAATAGTGTAGCTTTCTGTTAGCGAAAGAATTTTCATGATCGGATCAGTATTTGCGAAGATTACCCCGTATATACAAACAAAGTTATAAACTTTACCTCTTTATAATATTAGTATAGATATAATAAATAATTTCACACATTTTCGCAGAGCGTGACAAAAAACTAAATGTTTCTGATTTTAAAATAACTAAGTTTAAAAAAAATTGTCTATATTATTTTTACGCTCGCATTGTTACGCTTACGCTTCAGCCTGTAATATCCCACTGCTGGGCATAGGACTCTTTCCTCATGTAGGAGAAGGATCTGAGCTTAATCCACCACTCTGCTCCAATGCGGGTGTTCCCTACTATGAGTAACGATCGATCATCGATATCAGGTGTACATAATAACAGCTTATGCTTAACGTGCTTTCCGAAGCACGGTGGGAGACACACAAGGACTGCACAAACACCCATACCACGGCAAACATCTGTATGGCCAATACAAATGTTTGTCGGGTTTGTGCGGGGATCGAACCAGCAACCACCAGCGCAACAGCAACAAACCAGTGCTGTGACCGTTGCGCCAATAACATTTTGTTGGCTTTTATTTAATATATAATTATATATCTAACGGATTTTTCACTACAATATAAATAGTAGGTATCATAAATTACTACAGTCTACAACATTATTAAAAATACATTCACGAATTACTTTTTGAAGTAAAACTTCTTTAGGCCCATGAGGGGTAAAATTTGAGCGACCAGTAACGCTAAAGTCAGTACTTGGATGGGTGACCGCCTGGGAATACCGCGTGCCGTTAGCTTTTTTTTCAATTAGTTTTTTTTGTATTTTAAATTCGTTTTTTTAATTAGTTTGTTCAATTAGTTTCTTTTAATTAGTTTGCCAAAGAAGTTTCACTTCTGACATGTGTAACATACCTACTGTTGAAATAAATTTAAAATTGCAGCCTTCACCTAAAATTGTATGACAGATCAACGAGTTATTTAAATATATTTTGTGTCTATGCTTTTTGTACTCTTTGTTCCTCTCTTTGAAAAATATTGTCTCTTCTTGTCAAGTTGTAATAAGTCTCAGTGTTCGTATAATTAATAAAACTTGCAAATAAAATAATCTGTTTTAATCTCAACAGGTTATGGGCCCAGGATGCTCTAAATTATCAAATAATATTGTGCAAGTTAAAATTAAATCGAAATATAATATATATTCGGTAATAGCAGCAAAACCGGGAATACCACGTACATAACCTTAGTTACCGGTACGCGGATTTTTAATATTTTATTTTGCTGTTACAAATATTAAACAGAAAATGAATAACAACAATGCAATGATGTCAATCCCTAAACTCACGGGTCGAGAAAACTGGTCAAGCTGGAGTTTTGCGGTCAAAGCCTATTTGCAACACGAGGAATTGTATGACTGCATATTGACCGAACCAACAACCGATGATCCAAAATCAATGAAGAGGGACGTTAAAGCTAAGTCAAAACTAATATTATTAGTAGATCCAATTATATATATACACATTCAAGATGCTAAAAACGCAAAACAACTTTGGGAAAATCTAACCAAATCATTTGAAGACAGTGGATTGACTAGAAAAGTAGGATTGCTAAAAGATTTGATTAATACAACACTAGAGACAAGTGAAAGTGTAGAAGCATACGTAAATAAGATAATGTCATCTGCCCACAAGCTAAGAAATATCAATTTTAACGTTGATGAAGAGTGGTTGGGAACACTGATGCTTGCTGGCTTACCGGATACTTACAAGCCTATGATTATGGGTATAGAAAGCTCTGGTGTGAAGATAAGTGCTGATATGATTAAAACCAAACTGCTTCAGGAAATAAAATCAATTGATTCAGACACTACCGTACTTTACACAAAGCATAGTAAGTTTAATAAGCCTAATAATCATAAAAGTCAAAAGAAAGGCCCGAGATGTTTTAACTGCAACCGCTATAACCATTTAAGTAAGGACTGCTGGTTTAAGAAAAATAAAAAGGAACAAAGTAATAATAATTCTGGCTATGTAGCTGTGTTCTCGGCAACAGCTCATAATGATGATGGGTGGTATATTGATTCAGGAGCATCTATGCACATGACGATGAGGCAAGACTGGCTTTATGATGATGTACCCCCACCGATCACAAATATTAAAATAGCGAATGACAAAATGCTTCCAGTTAAAAGGTGTGGCAAGGTAGACTTACAAGTTATTACAAAAGAAGGTAAACAAACTATTCAAATTAAAAATGTTATGTATGTACCAGAGTTAGCAACAAATTTATTGTCTGTGAGCCAAATAATTAAAAATGGTTGTTCCGTACAGTTTACTAATAATGGCTGTAAAATATTTAATAATAAGAAAACTGAAGTAGCATCTGCACATCTTATAAATAATATGTACCGGCTGAATACTAATACTATTCCAGCATACAATTGCAAAGCTGAAAACTCAGATTTCTTATTGTGGCATCAAAGGATGGCTCATTTAAATTTCAAAGACTTAAATAGAATGACAGACAGTACTGATGGAGTGAAATTAGTTAAAAATACAAACAAAATAATATGTGAATTCTGTCAACAAGGAAAACAGTCAAGACTGCCGTTTCCAGCTGAAGGTGCCCGAGCCGAGAAACCTCTAGAGCTAGTACATTCTGACATATGTGGACCGCTGGAAGTAAAATCACTAGGAGGGGCCAGGTACTTCCTTACATTAACTGATGATTATACCAGAAAAGTTTTTGTTTATTTTTTAAATAACAAATCAGATGTTTTTGTAAAGTTTAAAGAATATAAAGCTTTAGTAGAGAATCAACTTAATTTAAATATAAAATGTCTACGAACTGATAATGGAAGAGAGTACATAAATAAGGAATTCTCAGATTATTTAAAGAAATCAGGCATAATTCATCAAACTTCTAATCCATATACTCCTCAACAGAACGGTTTGGCAGAAAGAATGAATCGAACACTAATGGAAAGAGCACGCTGTATGCTAATCAATTCAAATTTACAGAAACACTACTGGGCAGAGGCAGTATCTACAGCTGCCTATATTACTAACCGTTGTCCAACACGTGCACTGTCATATGCTACACCTGAGGAGATGTGGTCTGGAAAGAAACCTGATGTAAGTAATTTAAAAATATTTGGTTGTGAAGCTATGGTTAAAGTGCCTAAAGAAAAACTACAAAAACTGGATCCTAAGGCAATCAAGTTAATATTTATTGGTTATTGTGAAACTACCAAAGGTTACAGGTTCATAAATCCAAAAACTCGAAAAATTACCATAAGTAGAGATGTAGTATTTATGGAAAACTCAATAAGACAAAACCATGTAGTAGTAGTACCTTTAAATTCAGAAGAAAATAATAAAACAAGTAATGAAACAGAGCCTTTAATGGACAGTACAGATATACATGAAACTTCATTGGATAGTTCTCAATCAAATGATATAGTTACAGTAACGAGCAGTGATGATTCATTTCATACTGATGAAAGCTCTTTATATATTCCTGAAAGAAATTATAATTTAGAACAATACAGTAATATTAAAACCAGATCAATGAAAACTAAACAAGAAAATAATACTTACCTCTGTACAGGTGAAGTTCCCGATAATGAAAACTTACCACAGACTTACTCTGAAGCTATATCATCAAGAAATAAAGATAAATGGCAACGTTCAATAGAAGAGGAACTAAAAGCACATGAGCAAAATGAGACATGGACATTTGTAGAGAAACCACAAGGTTCAAAGGTAATTGGCTGTAAATGGATTTTTCGTATAAAGGACGAACCATCTGGTGTGGTCTATAAATCTAGACTCTGTGCAAAAGGATGTTCACAGAATTACCTAATTGATTATACAGAAACATTTTCTCCGACTGTCAGATATGATTCTTTGCGAATTCTACTTTCAGAAGTATGTCAACATGAACTAGAAATGTTACAGTTTGATGTCAAAACTGCTTTTCTGTATGGGGACATCACAGAAGATATATATATGTATCCACCTGAAGGAATAAATGCTCCACCTAACTATGTATGTAAACTAAAAAGGTCCCTATATGGCTTAAAACAAGCGCCACGCTGTTGGAATAATAAATTTAAAACTGTACTAAACAAATTTGGTTTTGAAAACAGTCATTCTGATCAAAGTGTCTATGTAGGATCTATCGAAGGAACAAAAGTTTATCTCTTGCTCTATGTTGATGACGGATTAATTATATCTAAGAAGAAAGATGTTATAAATAAGGTAGTTAATGACCTTAAAGCAAATTTTGAAATAAGAACTATGGAGGCAAAAAAATTTGTAGGTCTTCAAATAGAACGGTTTGACAAGCAAATATTTATTCACCAGAAGAAGTATATTGAAAAATTACTTATAAAATTCAATATGAATGATGCTAATGGAAATAGTATTCCTGTAGATCCTCATACAATCTTGGAAAAGGTAGAAACAGCGGCTGAAGAGAATATACCATACAGAGAGGCAGTAGGGTCTCTCATGCACCTTGCAATTGTCAGTAGACCAGATATTATGTTTGGCGTAAGCTTAGTAAGTCGTTTTATGAACTGCTATAATAATACTCACTGGGCTGGTATAAAAAGGATATTTCGATACTTAAAGGAAACCAAAGAATATGGGTTACTTTATTCTTCAATGGAGAATAATATAGTAGAAGGCTATAGTGACTCTGACTATGCTGCCGACACTGACACAAGGCGATCTACTACGGGATATGTATTTATCAAAAATGGAGGAGCTGTCACATGGGCAAGTCAACGACAGCAATGTATAGCCCTCTCCACTACAGAAGCAGAATTCATGGCTGCATGTTCCGCTACAAAGGAAGCATTGTGGATCAAAAGACTACTACTTGATATTGGTGCCTATAATCAGGACACAATTTGTTTAAGTGTGGACAATCAAAGTGCAATATCAGTGATTAAAAACATAGACTTTCACAAAAGGTGTAAACATATTGATATTAAATATAAGTTTGTTAAAGAGAAGTTTCAAGAAAAAGATATAAATGTAAAATACTTATGTACAAGTGAGCAATGTGCTGATATATTTACAAAAGCTCTTCCTCGAGTAAGATTTCAATATCTTAGAGAAAAGTTAGGAATTTGTTGTTATCAATTTGCAAATAATAATTAATCCTTTGATATTGTAGAATACTACATGTTTATGTTTGTTTGTACTATTATGCTATTTTTGTAGTGTTTAATAATGTTTTTGTTAATTGTTAATTACAAAAGGTTAGATTAGGGAAGGCTTTAATTTGGTGGGTGTGTTGAAATAAATTTAAAATTGCAGCCTTCACCTAAAATTGTATGACAGATCAACGAGTTATTTAAATATATTTTGTGTCTATGCTTTTTGTACTCTTTGTTCCTCTCTTTGAAAAATATTGTCTCTTCTTGTCAAGTTGTAATAAGTCTCAGTGTTCGTATAATTAATAAAACTTGCAAATAAAATAATCTGTTTTAATCTCAACACCTACTTTGTACGGACGCCATTTTTTCACTCAAGTAACCAGATTGACGCTATATATAATCACTAATCACATAAAAACGATTCGAGTAAAAATTACGAGCGATATTAATAAAAGGTAATATAAAAAGTTGATTCAACATTAACGAACCATCGATCAAGATAATTTCGCTTTCGTACGCATAAATCATGTTAGGCGACGGAAGCTCAACGTAATATCCTCTTCTAATAAAATATAACAATTTCCTTTACCTTTAGAAATATCGTAAAGGTATTTCAATTATAGTCTTTTTAGATACGATTTATAAGACAGATTTAACTAGCAAGATTTTCAGATTATTCTAAATAATTAACATTTATAATAAACTCCACTCACAAAGTAAATATGCATTTCATATTTTTATTAACAAGAGCAATTTAATTTTAAATTTAATATGTTATTTGAAAAATATTTAAATAATTTTTCACGGCTTATTTGATTCCGTTATAAACTAAAAGGTAAATGTCTCAGTGTAAGGACATAATTACCACATGTGTGACGGTTGGTCAATCACCTCATAACGGAATGTTCATACATACTTCGTAGCTGCACCCGACGTCGAACGTAAACTCATTGTCTTCTTATCTTATTACGATGTTCTTACAAAGCTCAATAACTGTCGAGCAAACGGTTCCGACTACTGTACAGTATAATTACACAAATACTTCTTACATTTTGTACCGACTAAATTCCATTCATATAAACATTTAACAGTTTCAAGCTACATAAAATAGATATTTTTATTGCGAATACCTATATCTTTTCACAGAACAATGTTTCGTTAGCAGTTTTTTTTAAAAACAAAGTATGTATGTTTATCAATATTTTCGCTAAAATGTAGATACAACTACTATAAACATTTATAAACATTTCTCCACTATAAGTCACTAAAATTGAATTTATTTTTTTACATTTCTTCGTATTATATTTTACCTCAGAAATGTGAAGTCTAAACATTTAAGCTAAATCTCTATATATATAAAAATGAATCGCTGAATGTGTTGCTAAGCGCAAATCTCTAGAGCAGCTGAACCGATTTCGCTAATTCTTTTTTTATAATATTTCTTGAAGTACGAGGATGGTTGTTACGGAGAGAAAATTTTTAAAAAATTCCCTGAAAAAGTCTTCAACACTTTTCTGTATTCCCATACAAAAGATTCGTAATAATACTTAAAAGTCAATTTGAACTTTAATACCATACTATAAAGTTTAAGTGTTAGTGGAATGGTTCCGGGAAGTAAAGAATCGACTGTTAGGCGGTACAAAGTTCGCAGGGTCAGCTAGTTTAATATAAAAATTGTTTGCACACACAGTCACTTCTTAGTTCCTTGTGCAATTTTCAGAAATCAAAAGCAGGTAAGTGTATCCGAACGACTCAAGAACGTGAGTTTATGAATGGCGCGTCCTTGTGGCTTCGCGGGGTGATTGTCCGCCGTACCAATTACCCGCCACCCGGTACCCTTCGTAAGATAGCATGGAGTTAAACTGTCAAACAAAAAGGTTTTAGGGCTGATTGATTGCGTGTAAACAGTTTGAAAAATTGTAATTATGTTATCTTTTGACTGATGACTGATGATTCACTAAAACGTAGTGGTTATATTATATTCTTTGGATTCACTTCACTTGTAAGCTCTTACAAGTGTTTTTTTTTTCAAACTGTTGATATTGATATGTTGGAAATTGTTGTTAAAATATACGAATGTAAGTAATTAAAAAGCTCACTAGAAATTCTCTTGAATAGTTTACTAACTATTCATGTGCACATAGAATATTGAATTTCAAATCATAATGAATCTTAATAAGCCGTAGCCAATATTTGCATAGCTGTCGGGCAGTAGCTGTATTTGCTATTCAGTTAGCGTCGCAGACTAATTATGTTAGAAAATACTTACTTATATCTATGTATGTCAGTATGAGAGTTATTATATAAAATTTTATATATTTATCAACCCGCCTGCCCAGCGTGGTGACTATGGGCAAAACCACAGATCAGGCAAAACACATGACTTCGCGCCATAATGTTTGACGCGAACTTGGGGAGGCCTATTACCAGCAGTGGACTGCGATAGGCGAAGTGATGATGAGATGATATTTTTCATTATTAATTCTATTTTTTATGCAACTCACTAGGTATCTAATTATACGCAATGGTTCATTCAACAATATTTAAAATCAATTTTATCTCTTACCGTTTCCAGGTCTGATTGTATACTTTGTTCAATTTTTTGGATTTTAGATTTATAATTTTTAGATATTAGAATTATTATTTTTTACATCTTTTAAGGTGCCAGCTGACAAACTTTCCACCGAGATACAGCCAGCTGACATTAATTTTCTGCTGACATTCATATTAGCATATATATTAAACTATCACCAGGTAAATTTTCAGTTGAAAGGAAATCATAGAAAAAATTTTTTTTTCATGTTCAAGTAGCCAACTGACGTATAATCGGCCATGTTATGGTCAGCTGACTTTATTTTTCCTTCAAGATATTAGGTAAACTATAATCCGACAAATTTTAAGGTGGGGGGAAATTACTAAAAAAAAATTTCTCTATGTTTGGGGGGCTGCCACTACCCACCCCACCCACGGAGTCGCAGCTGACAAAGAAGAAAATTTATAAAAAAATCCCTTATCCATTTCACGTAGTTTCGATTGGGAGGAAATTGGTCATGTACATCTGTCATTGGCTCTCGGACCAACTATGCGAATCAATTAAGTATAACCAGTGTCATTTAATTACAGGTAATCAGGTTCAGTAGACGCATTTTACGCGGAAGCCTAAAAATAATGTATAAATCTTCATTATATTATCAACATCATCGGTTAAATAACTGAACGGTGCGAAATCTGTTTATGAATGGTGAATGGCCGGTGTCTACACGATTAATTACGTAAAGTAATTAAATACGAAGAACGTACATAAGTAGTAGCGCTAGTGTGTGTTGCCCTTGTTTCCAGAAATTGAATTGACTTTAAAGGTTCATTTTTATTACAAGAATTAATTTGGTACATGCTTGTTAACATTACTTCAATTTTAAGGAAGTCAGTCAGTTCAGCCTATTGCAGTCCACTGCTGGACATAGGCCTCCCCAAGTTCGCGCCAGACATTCCGGTTTTCCGCAATCCTCATTCAGCCTACACCTTTAAGGAAGTAGACTTTGTATATGAAGTTCATTGAGATTAAACAACGGAAGTAATAAGTTCGAGAGAAAAATTAAGAAGTGTTTTGAAATCATTGCAGTTATAGTTAAAGATCGGTCAGCTTTCGAGTCATGTTTAGTATACCTACTATCAAACTATCAAAAGTCGATGTATACACCATAAAATGAGCACATTGGAAAGAGTGAAAGTAACTTTTACTATTTCAAAAAGGCAATCCGTAAAAATATAGAGACTCGCATGCCGTTTGTGAAGTGGTTGCGCAAGATACTTTGTGTACTTAATGCTCTTCACAACTTTGTTGAGTCAAAGGTTATGAATAAATATTAGTAAATAAACTTTATAGTTTTATAGCTTGAGCAGTCTTAATCATATTTTGTATACGGAGACATTTTACCTGCGTTCCGCTGTTGTAAAAAATAGCTTCATAATACTTTATTAAGGCGTAAGTAATATTAATTATGTAGTTCGAGTATTTTTTCAAATAAAAAATGTGATTGAGGATTTAGGAACTGAAGAAGGTTTTAATATTAGCTTACATCGCTACATCGAATTTGAGGTTTCTTCTTTATAAAATAGAAATTTACTTGCTAGCTACGTACTCATATAAAAAAGATAGTTATACAAACGTGTCTAATTTTTATCTAATCTGTAAATACCATAAAGCAAATAGAGCAAATAAAAGTAAGAATAAAAAGATAGTCACTATAATCCTATTTGAGAGATCCTTCGTGAAAAGGAGTATAAATAACCTTTGTAGGATCGACAGGTGTACAAACATCTGTCCATATTTTACGTTTTATTTTTCTGAAGCTAGAATCCTTGCGTTTGAAATATGTTGTGGTTAGTTGAATAACTTTTAATTACTAAATATTTAATCATTTTATTTAAAGATTATTAAAAAATGTATTTAAGAGAATTTCTTCAGTATAGCTAAATAGTATAAAGTCGTACAAGTTTCGATTTTTTTAATAAATGAAAAAATGGATAGAAAAACTATGTAACCACCACTACAGCCTATCATAGTCCACTGTTGGACATAAGCCTCCACAAGATCGCGCCCGACATTATGACGCGAACTCATGTGTTTTGCCCATAGTCACCACGCTGGGCAGGCGGGTTGGTGACCGCAGGGCTGGCTTTGTCGCACCGAAGACGCTGCTGCCCGTCTTTGGCCTGTGTATTTCAAAGCCAGCATCGATGGTTATCCCGCCATCCGTCGGCTTTTTAAGTTCCAAGGTGGTAGTGGAACTGTGTTATCCCTTAGTCACCTCTTACGACACCCACGGGAAGAGAGGAGGTGGCTACATTCTTTAGTGCCGTAGCCACACAGTACTAAAAAACTATGTAAGTTAACACTTTCATGCGAACAACGTATATGTACGTCATATATTGGTAGATATGATATGGCACAACGTACTATTACGTTCAACAAAAACTCGATTTATTGAGCACAACGTAATGGTACGGTGTCTGGCCATACTAATGTTTAAAAGTTCGGTTGCTGTGCCACAACATATCGAATTCTAAAAATTGTAGTGCTACACCACACCGATTTTATTTTGCCTTCTTTGATGGCATTCCGTACTGATACTAAGTACCCACTAGTAGCGCACAACGTCACTATACGTCGTTTCGCCTAAGAAGTTTTATTACATTAATCGACTTGTGCCGCGTCGCGGGGGTGTGCGTGCGCCGATTCTGTGTTCACGTGGAATATTGACCTTATATAATATGTTATATCAATTTATTTTACTTTTTGAAATAAGTCTGAATGTGTTCAAAATACATATTTTGTATTTTTTGTTTGTTTTAGATATGTAAATTGGACCAAAAAAGTGACCATTGTAGCATAGCGTATCTTAACGTCGACGTCTTAGTACGTCAGAGCAATATATTTAAATACTAATGTCATCAGCTATTTGCACAACGTCATTAGACGTCGCTTGAATTTCTATGAAAAAATGATGTGCAATATCGCATAGACCCACAATATTGGTATGTTCGCGTGAAAGTGTTAATAAATAAATAAATATGATTAGAATACACGGTCGTCTCTTCCTAAGTTAAGATACTCAATGCCTATGTCTTAAATAACAACCGACGAATATAGCTACATCTATATAATAAAAATGAATGTTGCTAAGCGCATAACTGGAGAATGGCTCGACCGATTCGGCTAATTTTGTTTTTGTATGTTCCTTATATTCCAGGGAATGCTTTTATACTAAAAAAAAACAAAACAGACAGAAAGAAGTCTGTCCGGGCAGCTAGTTTTTAATAAATTTACATGTTATAGGCAATATAAAAATATTTGTTACACCCAGATTCAGGGTGGGAATCAAACCATCATAACCCATGAAACGATTTAAGATCACTGCAATATGCACTAAGGCTAGTCAAGGTTTAGGAATGTTTAATGTTTTGGTTTATTACCAAAGAAAAAATTAAAAAAAAAAACAAGTTAGAGAGTGCGTTGAAGTCTAATGTATGCAAGAGGACAGTGCAAGGTATTTTAAATTTAGCTAGAAACTTGTTTATATACGGTTCACGCGGTTTTACATTTCTTGTATGAAAGCTAAGAAATCTGTGTTGTCATTATTGATTTAACCGGTTCTTAGCCTCGTTTCATAGAAAATTAATCTTTGCTTTACCTAAAATGCGAAAACATTTCCTAACTTAAATATATAGCTTTCTATCATATAAAAATATATAGAACATAAAAGATTGATACGTTTTTTTTTGGGAGGATGTTATTTTAGTCATATTTTGTTAATTACCATATTAATATACCTACATTAAAATATAAGTTCTACAACCTTTTTTGTATGAATAATATTTTTTGACTTGGATTCAATTTCTATGTGTTGAAATTTTGACTCGACTGTATATCTAAATTGTATTTTTCTAATTGAAAAGGCATATTTTGTAACTGACACGAATATACAGAATGTGATTTTAGTGGGAGATGCGTTAGATTGCCGTGAAGCGTGAACCGTGACCGTCTGGACAACGACCCGTGGAGCTTAAGAGTTGCCACTGTAATTTATATAATAAATCACATTTTCATATACAGACTATACGCGTTATTAACAGCTAAGCAAGAAGAAATTTATCGGAGTTTACTCATTATGATTCATCATCATCATTATGATCATTCATTCATCATTCGATTTTCATATTGGTATGAAAAAATCATGATGACCTCGTTACGTTTTTGTTAACGCCATCTATAGATGGCGTTATTTGATTTGTTGATTTACCATTTGGTATGGTACTAATCTTAAGCCTTTTTTGTGCCTATTTGGACAGTCGATCTGAAGGAGTAAACTCCAGTCGTGCGTCAGAGCTGACACACACACTTTTAACAGATTAAGTCCCAGATAGCATGTAAACTTGGGGCAAGTTTGATTATCTTTGATTTTAAATTGCTGCGTCAAATATGACGAGGCAAGTTTGTGACAATATAGCTGCAACTTTGTTAAGTTAAATATGAAATTTCAAGACTGCGACAATATTGCTGGAATATTGTTATGACAAAAATGATGTTTCAAGTTTGTGACAATTTTGCTGGAATATTGTTATGACAAAGATGATGTTTCAAGTTTGTGGCAATGGAATAGAGCCAATCTAGAGAATCCTGAATCGCGCTATCAATGTTTTTAAGCTCACTTAGTATATATACAGTTATCAGGACAGTGTAGTAGGGAGTACGTTTCTACACAGAGGAGCTACAGTCGTCGCGGAGAGATGTTCTAAATTCCGCACGTGGATCAATCGCTGATAATAATAACCACTAGTAATAATAAATAATAGAAAGTAGTCTATAGCGATAAGCGTTTTTTATCAAGTTTGAATTTCCTTTGAAAAAACAAACTTCATGCAAGTTTGTCACCGTGAAACTAGCAAGTTTGATTTAAACTTGCTGCAAGTTTATAAAGTTGCCATGGCAAACTTGAAGCAAGCCTTCATTTTTGATGTATCAAACTTGTTGCAAGTCTGAAACAAGTTTATATTGTTATCTGGGGTATTAGTATATCTGTAGTAGATTTTTACTTTATATGCTAGGTTGATGAATATTATTTTTTTTAAATATTATTAGGGTGATAAACAAGCGTACGTTCCACCTTATGGTAATACTAATACCGTACCTACTCTATGAAAGCTTGCGACACCTGGAGCAGTGCAAGCGCACAAGTGCATTGCCATTGCCGACCCTACCTCTGACTCTCCACAAGGACTCTGCCACTCTGGCTACCTTACTACAAGAACACAACATTATTGAGAGCAGTATTATGTGGAAGTGATCTTTTATAAGAGTACTTCCCCAGTCGGACTTCTTCAGGTTTTGAGCAAGATATTGCTGTGCCCTTACCTCAATAACCTCAATAAATGTTTGTGGTAATTTATATAATAAAATATTATTTGTTAAAATGATTTTTAGCCGACGAAAAAAATATATCAGATATTATCTATAAAAATTAAAATTTTAAATAATGTAGAGTCAAATGCGATTCAATTATATAAAAGATTTCTAATATTACTACCAGAGGTATTTAAACTATATTTTACACAGAAAAGAAAGAAAAAGAAGAGAAATATTTTACACACAACTAAGTAAAAAATCAGCTGGGTAGTAATAATTTTTGATGACAAAATACAAAATCATCAAAAATGGTTTTTTTCTGATTTTTTTTTCTTTTAGTTAGTTAATATTTGTATAATTTAATAGTAATATTGTCCTACAAATTGCGTGGTACGTTATCTCGATCCTACGCTCACTGCTGCTCTATCCCCTGCTATCTCTGTTAGCTACCACAATCGAGAGTTTTCGTAGAGGAATTTTTTTTTCGTCTCATCAAAATGAAAACTACTCCCGGAAAATTAGCTTGATACTAATCACGTGAAAAAAATGTACTAGGGATCCCTACCTATTAATGATTTTTGTTTTATAATACGAGTAGTTTCGAATGTTCGAACTCGGCGGATATCTCACGGTAATATGTGTTTCTCCCGCTCGCGAATAATGGAATATTTTTCAATAAAAACCGCGATAAGACGTATATATACGTCTCAGTTAATAAGTGAGAAAGTATCTGCTTCAACAATTACCGTTTTGCGACGGCTAAAGACTTGTTAATTACGAAACTGGTTGTTAAGAAACTATCCATATGATCCTATCAGGCAGTTGACATCTTTTGAATCATATACATTTTAGTTAACTATTAAAAGCTATTTTCAAGAATTATATTTAAAAAAAATAAGTAGGTAAAATTTTAAAAAAAATTTGGCTGGCTGTATCTATACTAATATATAAAGCTGAAGAGTTTGTTTGATTGTTTGTTTGTTTGTTTGTTTGTTTGTTTGTTTGTTTGAACGCGGTAATCTCTGGTTCTACTGGGCCGATTTGAAAAATTCTTTCAGTGTTAGATAGCCCATTTATCGAGGAAGGCTATAGGCTATGTATCATCACGCTAAGACCAATAGGAGCGGAGTCCACGCCGACGAAGTCGCGCGCGGAAGCTAGTAATATATAAAAGTTCAAAAGCCGGATTTATGTCTATTTATTATTTTTTCTAGACAACCGATATAAAGTGTTACAAAACAACAGACAATTTAATCATATGTATTTAATTTACAAGCTGACCCAGCAAACGTTTGCCATATATATTATTAACCCCCTTAATCCCCCCCCCCTTGTAACTCAGGGGTATGAAAAATAGATGTCGACCGATTTTCAGACTTACCCGATATGCACACAAAATTTCATAAAAATCGGTCCAGCCGTTTCGGAGAAGTATTGTAACTAACATTGTGACACGAGAATTTTATATAAGTACTAGCTGACCTGGCGAACTTCGTACCGCCTTTTTTTTTCTTAAATATAATTACATATACCAAAATAAAATATAGCCTATCTTTCAAGTTGGATCAAACTGTACACGGTGTGCAAATTTGATTAAAATCGGTTAAGTGGTTTAGGAGTCCATTGAGGACAAACATTGTGACACGAGATTTATATATATATATATATATAAGTATAAGATAATATGTGCATCCTTGACTTCTTTTTATATTCATCACGACGGACTATTAAACTTGGAATGTCCAGGCATTATGTGGACAGGTTTACAAAGATACTTCATACCTATTATGATGCTAAAAATGATAAAAATGACTTTATTATTTAGCAAATTTAGATCTAGTATTTGATCGTAATAATAAAGTGGGTGACACTGAAGGTTACAAAGCTAATACAAATTCTTCATGCTAAACAAAACGTAGCAAGTGACGTGAATATCGAATTATTTTGTCATAACTAATGGTTCAATGTTGCGTTATAATATCTCGGTCTCTAATAAAACTAATTTTTAAGATATACCTAGAAGTTTATTAAACTCGCTAGAAAAAGACTTTATATTACCTAATATTAAAAATTAAGGACGCCGCGTTGGCGCAGCCGTCACAGCACTGGATTGCGATCGGCTGTTGCGCGGGCGGTTGCGGGTTCGATCCCCGCACACGACAGCATTTGTATTGGCCATACATGTTTGCCGTGGTCTGGGTGTTTGTGCAGTCTTTGTGGGTCTCCCCACCGTGCTTCAGAGAGCACGTTAAGCCGTCGGTCCCGGTTGTTATCATGTACACCTGATAGCGATCGTTACTCAAAGTAAGGAATATATCCGCCAACCCGCATTGGAGCAGCGTGGCGGATTAAGCTCCGATCCTTCTCCTACATGGAGAAGAGGCCTATGCCCAACAGTAGGATATTACATGCTGAATCGTGATCGTGATCGAAAAATTAAGGAGGTCAGAGCTAGACTGCTTGACTAAAAAAGTAGATATTATTACAATTTTTTTATAATTTCGTAAGAAACTAATGTATACATACCTACTTTTATTTCCGAATATCTACTACTATCCCTCAGTTTGATCACTTGATATCTTCTAAGCAGTTCTAACATAATATATTTAATTTATACTAGAAACTTACGATTTCAATACGTCGTATGTAATTTGTCGACTTTACTGCAGGGACCGGACAACACCGCATAAGAGTTAAGCCTTTTCGCAGGGTAACCCCTACATGGTGTAGCCCTTATCGCAGAGTA
Organism: Melitaea athalia; assembly: GCA_905220545.2. Taxonomy (NCBI): domain Eukaryota; kingdom Metazoa; phylum Arthropoda; class Insecta; order Lepidoptera; family Nymphalidae; genus Melitaea; species Melitaea athalia. Next base: position 14,272,932 of record HG992194.1, read on the forward strand.
TCCTTTTATTCGAGTTACACCTCAAAACCCAGCGAAACGGGTAACTCCTTTAATATGGTAACCACGTGAAGGGGTTAACCCCTTCAGTGGCTTAAGCCTATGAGGAGGTTACCTACACGAAAAGGTTTTATTCGGGTTACCCTGAATTAACTAATAAAAAAATGAAGTAGGCACTACAAAACACACTTAAACAAAATCACTGCTAAATAGTTTTTAATTCCTTCCGTAGTTTCGTCCGAGTTACGACTTCCAATTTTCTAATTGAAATGATAATACATATAACTCTGAGAATGAACAAGTTCAGACACAAAAAAACCGGCGCGAGCGTCGGCGCGGCGGCAAAATGCCACGTGTGGTAGTGGTTAAGCAATTCTCAATCTAATGTCGACTACGAAGAGTACATATTTAATGTACTTTGTTGGATTGGCTTACCATGTTACAGTGTTAGGTACAGGGTTTTGAAAGGGTATCCCTTATCGGAAAAGGGTTGGTTTAAGCCGTTCGCAGGTGTTACATGCATCAAAGGCTTTATTTTTTTAGCGCTTCAAAATACCCCTTCAAAAACCCTTTCAACGAGTACCCGGCCGGTCCCTGCTTTACTGTTGTGAAAATTTGAAGAAAATTATGTTTACGCCATCATTATTACAGACAAATTGTGAAAATTGTTATACGTAAAATCGTTTGTTATAAATATGTTCTCATGTAAGTGATAATGATGTCTTAATGAGAATAAATGTATTTAAGCCTAGTAATTAAAAATATAATTATGTTTGTTATCGTTATCTCAAAGAAAGCGTTTTCATAAACCTTTATTTTTGATTTTAACCAGAATTCAATGACGCTTTAGCTCTGTGGTAACGACAATAAATTGGCAAACGCATCCTCTATCACGGATTTGATCCGTATAGGTACGTACCTAAAAAACATGTTAATTACAGGTCGTACAGATGTTTGTTGCGGACTGGGGGGCTTTTTTTGTAAGTTGTATGAGTTTTTTTTTTTGGACTCCCGACAAAGGATTTATATTTCACTGGAGGTCGAAGGATGTGATACATTTTTAGTGTTAATATTTAAACTGTAGTCAAAACTGCAATTTATATCTAATAAAAGGCATTTATATAAAAATATTTCATGAAAAAATAAAATCATTAGTCATTTATCATAAAGGATAATAAATATTTTTATAGATCAATTAATCGTCTTTGTTTAACGATAACATAATATATAGTAGGTAATAAAACCAAAAACCATCAAATTACAATAAATTACACACAGAAGAATACCGTGAAATTAGAAAATGTATAACAATATCGTATGATTTGATTCATTAATTTTGCCAAACTAACGATTAAAAGGTTAATTCAATTTCACGATTGACCGTGAAACTATCGAGTTAATCTACAGTTCTACAGAAATCGCGGCTAAATACTATTAGGTAAGCGTACACTTTCGATAGCTTATTGAATCTTCTCGTTCTCGTAGTTAATCAATCATGCTGTACTCTTTGAATCATAGTAAAGGGAAAATGTTTACTTCGAAGTTTTTGCTTTTAACGGGATTGCAGGTCAATAGTATCTAGTAAAAAAAAAAAACTAATTTATATAATAGATTCAAGTGACGGATCACGAATCTCTTGAGAAAAATCGCATTCTTTTTGCATGAGACATTTATCAATAAAAAAACTTATACACCTGTTTCATTAAGCTCGGTCGTGTGACCCATGAGCTTTGCTCCGGTGCGAGCTTAATATGAGAGAAATATTTTTAGGCAAAATATTTTTTAATTATTCAAAAAAATACAATTAGGTAAATACATAAACCTACTCTATAAAAGGAATTAGTGGTCTTTAATTTTTAGTTAAATAATATGTATTTTTAATAAAGAGTTACAATTACAACAAATAAATGGATAAGCCAAATAAAGTAAACTATACACACAACCTCTTTTTTTACATGTGAATAAAGTTTAGAATAAAGTGGAATAAATAGTGTTTATTACTAAATTCTGATGCGCTTATCACAACCTAAGCACGTAAGCTCGCAAACTTACCTTAAGCTCGGGCCGTAATACTTCACATAGATTTATCATTACACTAATTGCTTTTTTAATTAAGTAAAACACTGCACTAATTTCCACACTACACTGTTAAAACACACCGCTGTTTTATTATATATTCTGATAGAATAGTAGATTAATAGATTTGAATAATTCGTTTTCTTTCAATACGATTGTACCTTTCGACGTTCGTACGAATACTGCCGGTGTCGGTACCGTCGGCTGCGTCTGCGCAGGCTTCGAAGGAAAGTTCATCGAACGCCTCCATCTTTTCTATACCTACTCTTTTTTTTCGTATCGAATTATTAATTTTCATTTTCAGTGAATGCGTAAGGTTAACTGAAATAGGTATTGTATTTTAAATTATTGCTTATTTTAATCATCAGTGCCAAAATATATTAATTGTATGTTGTACTGCCTCTGTGGTTTTAGCCCAGCAGACCCAGCTGTGGTACACTTAACTATTTCAGTTATGTGCGCTTCAAAATACAGTTCAGCACAGTACAATACATATATTATATGAGTTGCAACTTGCAATGTGTAATGGTATAAATAATGTGTAGTACCTAATTATTTGCAAACTTTATATAAAGCTGAACGTTTAATGAGGAGGGCGATAAGTTTACTTTATTATAAAAACTGCTTTAGTTTAGACCACACGATTGAAGTAAAACTCACGAAACGAATCTCTCTCTCTCTCTCTCTTTCAATCTTCACTAATTTATATCTCCCTCTCAACTTCCGTTCGCCTCACCCGATCACACTTTTAGTGTTACCAGCTTAGTACCACTACGTACTTACTACTTTATAGAAGTTTTACTTCAATAAAGTTACGAAAGCTTTTTAAGCATTTTTTACGAATTTTTTTTCTTATTAAATGTATTAGGTAGGGATCCCTAGTACATATTTTTCACCTGATTACTATCAAGCTAATTTTCCGGGAGTAGCTTCATTTTGATGAGACGAACAAAAAGTTCCTCTTCGAAAACTCTCGATTGTGGTCATTTGTGGTAGTTAATAGAGTTAGCAGAAGATAGAGCAGCAGTGAGCGTAGGACGTGCGGGATAGCGTACCACGCAATTTGTAGGACAATATTACCATCAAATTATATAAATATTAAGTAACTAAAAGAAAAAAAAAATCAGCTGGTTAGTAATAATTTTTGATGACCTCGTAAGGTCTTCTATCTAAGAAATTGATTTTTTTTCTGTTTTTTTTTTTCTTTTAGTTAGTTACGAGTTTAGTTATGAGTTTAGTTAGTAATAATTTTTGATGACCTTACGAGGTCATCAACTTAATTACCAGTTGATTTTTTTTTCTTTTAGTTAGTTAATATTATTTATATAATTTGATGGTAATATTGTCCTACAAATTGCGTGCGTTATCCCGGTCTTACGCTCACTGCTGCTCTGTCCCCTGTTATCTCTGTTAGCTACCACAACCGAGAGTTTTCGAAAAAGAGCATTTTGTTCGTCTCATCAAAATGAAGCTACTCCCGGAAAATTAGCTTGATAGTAATTAGGTGAAAAATATGTACTAGGGATCCCTGGTCTAAATTTTTTTGTTCATAGTATCCGAATTACAACGTTTTATCTGTGGAAAAATTAACAAACTACAAATTTGACAGTTGTCGGTTGGTTGTCGTTGAATCCCACGAAGTTAATCGTGACTTTCAAATTTTAATTACAAAAACGATATTAACTGATTTTTGTTTATATTTTTGGAGTTTTCTTTGAAACACAAGAAACACCATGCCAAAGGTTTCAGGTGAGTTCCGATTAATAATAGTTCTGTTAAAATTGCTTATTCATTCCGATACGTGGAGGTTAAAATTTTCCTATGAAATCTTATATCAAAAAGTATTGGTTGATTATTAATTAAAAACATCTCTATCCTAAGGATTTTACTACTTAGGTGGCATAATTTTTATACCTATTTTCTTTGTTTTAAATTTGTAACTTACAAAAAATAATCACATCAAAACATGTCAAGGATTTTACCATAAATACCGGCTTTTGATTGTAACGTTGTTAATATTTAATGATGTGTCATGCTATAAAGGCAATATTAGAATTTTTTTATCCCGAGCTTTTCTCAGTAAATATATTAATATATATTTTTTTATGTTCAGTAAAAGTTAAATGGGGCAAGGAAATGTACCCGGACGTCGAAGTGAACACGGATGACGAGCCAGTCCTGTTTAAGGCTCAAATATTTGCATTGACTGGTGTGCAGCCAGAGAGACAGAAAGTGGTATGCAAAGGTGTCACCCTCAGAGATGACAGTTGGGCAAATTTTAAACTTACAAACGTAAGTAATGAATTGTTTTGTTGTAGTAACTTGATTAGGTAATGAACTTTAAAAAATACACTAATTTTGAATTGTTTATAGGACATTTTTGTTTGTAAGTCTACATGTTAATGTTACTCTGGGGTAATACTATAGATAATGAGACTATTTATTTTGCTAAAAAAGGCTAATTATGATTTAGGAGCTTGAGTCTCCCTGCGAGTCCCTGAGAGTCGAGTCTCAATATATTTATGGGTCGATCAACTATTCTTTGTACATTTTGTATGCATTTTAACAAAAAGTAAGTCAAAAACAAGGCGAATTTCGTTTATATTTTCTTTCCACTTTATTAGAAAATTTGCTAATCATCTTCTGATGTTTATTAATATGTTTAGGATTACTGTGACCATGTTTGTTTTTATTTTAGAACTTTCGAAGGCCGTAACATAGTGTACAAAAGTGATGAAAATAATTTGAGGACACAGTTTGTTATTCTTTTTTTAATAGTAAAATTAAACATTAAAAAACTGAAAAACATGTAAATGGGTTTGGAAAGTATTATAGATTGTGATAAAAAATGGAAATTAATGCATTTTCATACAATATTTTAAAATTAATGCGTTAATGAATAACTGAAGTAGTCATGAGGACAGCAATTATTTGTATGGGAACGAGATTTTGTCAACTAAGTTACTGTTAAAATAATTAAAAATAATTGAATCATGATAATGAAATGCAGTTTAATATTAATGCTGTATATTCTAAAAACTGCTTATGATATGAAATTTGGTAAATGATTAGTTTTGTGAGTCGTACATATATATTAAGTGTAGGGACAATGTTTTTACAAAGAATAGTTGATTGAGCCTTATATATTATGTATATTCACCAGAATATTGATTATTTTAATATAAATAGTATATCACAGTATGAATACGAGAAGGAATAACAAAATCGTATCTCGCATATTTCCAACTGTGCAAATTAAACTTCTCTTTTTTGTGTTATGGTACATGTATAATAAAAATCCAAAAACAATATTGAAATTGTCAAACAATATCGAAAGTGTTTTTGAAGCTCATTTGAGTAAAAATTTTTTTGTAATGATTGATGGTAAACTCTACCTTCTAGATAGATACCTGCAATATCGGGAACATAACAGATCTTTGTCAATCCTACCCTTGACTTTTCCCAGATGCTTTCATTAATCTATAAACTTTAAACAACTTTTTACATAATAAGGTTCTTTGTCAAATTATAGAATGCTTTGGTACTAGTGATGGGTAGCAAAGAAGAAGATGTACCTGCTGCACCAGTTGAACAGACTCGTTTTGTTGAAGATATGAATGAGTCAGAATTGGCATCAGCCGTAAGTAGGCATTTTGACTAATCCTCAATATATCTAACAGGACTGTAACATTAAAAAAATTAGTATCATATTCTCTGAATATACTGTCATTTCTTATGCATAAAAAAAGTTTAAACAATTCAATTATTATAAATTTTATGATAATTAAGAAGATAAGATCAATAATAACATCATTTTGTTCACAGTTGGACCTACCTGAAGGTCTCATTAACTTGGGTAACACTTGCTACATGAATGCCACAGTGCAGTGTCTCAAAACAGTTCCTGAACTTAAAAATGCACTACTAGGCTATGATCAATGTAAGTAAATTTTTAAAAACCCATATACTTCAGACATTAACTGTGTCAAAAAAATTGAATATATATATAAATTGTATAGAGTAAGATAGTAAGAGAGTAAGAGAATAAAGTTTCTTTTGTATTGTATAAAAACTAAAAATTATAAATTTTCATACTTTTAGTTTATCATATAATTTTTGTATTAGTTTGTTTATTTACATTGAAATATGTATATTATATTTCAACTATAATCATGCAATTAACACAAGAGTATTGACAAATCTTGAGCAGCGTATCTAGAGAGGAACCTCAACCTCACTGAAGATTACAGCTAATACCTACCACTGTTCATAAATAGTATTGTGTTCCTGTGGAGAGTAAGGTGGCCAGAGTCATCCGGTGGGATGTCCCTTGTTTGTCGATCTAGTCGTTTAAAAAAAATTAATAAAATTAGCTATGAAGCAGAAGCATATTACGCAGAAACATATAATATTAATATAAATATAAATTTATTATTATAAATAAGCTTTTATTCTAATAGCGTCTGGTGGTGGGACCGCGGGCGGGCTGACATCGGCACTAAGCGAGACAATGCGTGCGTTAGAAGGAGGGGGAGCGGGCGCGTGCGCAGCGGCCGCAGCGAGGTTACTGAACGCGTTGCACGCGGCCGCGCCGCGCCTCGCCGAGAGGGGGCCGGGCGGACAGCTGGCCCAGCAGGATGCCTCCGAATGTTGGACTGAGATCGTCCGAGCTTTGACCATGAGGCTGCCCATTGCTCCCGAACCTAATAGGTAACATTTTGTTGGTTAACATTTTTTAATATAATATAGCTTTGTGAAACAAATTTGCAAATATTTGACCTTGTGCATATTATGTTGTTTGCTCTATACTGAGTAGTTCAGGCGAACAGTATAGTTTAACAGCACATTTGTATGTATTTTACACGTACTGTATTAAAATTGTTCTCATAGACATCATTACCACTGTACATGAACTTTCACGATAAAAAATAGCCTTTGTCATCAGATTTCCACCAATCTCCATACCAAGTCTCATCACATTCAATTTAGTACTTATTATTGGCATGATGCACAACAAAATTATTTGTAATGTAACAAAATAAGTTGTATTGTTTGTAATGTTTGTTTTGTAAGCGAATCCTGATGTATCATTTTACCTGTCCACTTAATTATGGTTTTTTTTTTCTGTAAAAGGATGTCACACTTTATATAATTCGAATAGTTTGTATAAATAAAACACGGGTATTGAATTAAACTTAAAAGTTTTAATTTGTAGCAAATCCCTGGTGGAACAATACTTTGGAGGTACATTGGATGTTGAACTGGTATGCAGTGAAGCAGACGAGCCACCGACTCGCTCCACTGAGTCGTTCCTACAACTCTCTTGCTTTATCTCACAAGATGTCAAATATTTACAATCGGGCCTAAGATCTGTAAGTATACAAATTATTATTTTATACATTTTAAATAAATTTTTGAAATATTATACTTATATATTTTTCTTTACAGAAAATGGCAGAACAAATCACAAAAATGTCACAGACATTGGGAAGAGATGCAGTCTATACGAAAACTGTATGTATTGAATTATAGAAGAGCGAGACTGCATGTCGTAATTCTATTTTTCTTCATAAAAGTGAACTTAAATTTTTATTTTTATTTTCAGAGTAAAATCAGTCGTTTACCAGCATACTTAACAGTGCAATTTGTACGTTTTTACTACAAAGAAAAATAATCCATCAATGCCAAAATTCTTAAAGACGTTAAGTTTCCTTTAGACTTGGATGTGTATGAACTTTGTTCGCCAGAGCTTCAAGAACGCCTGACACCAATGAGAAATAAATTCAAGGTAATTGGTAACAATTGATATATTCTTTATTGCGCTTTAAAGTTAGATTGATTTGTACTTAATTTTAGTAAGCAATGGCTGCATACTAATGTAGAATCTAAAATTATTAAAGTTAATAATACAATATTACACTACAAATAGTGAACAATCTGAATTTGAAATTATTTACAGGAACTAGAGGATGCGTCCATCGAAAAATCTGTAACTGCTAAGAATAAAAGTCATGGAGACAGTAAAAGAGAGAATAAAAGAAAAAGGATAATGCCTTATTGGTTTGAGAATGGTGAGGATGTAGTACATATTATATTATGTCTAATATTGGATGTCTGTCGCGAACTTGGGGAGGAGGGGAGGCCCATGTCCAGCAGTGGACTGCAATAGGCTGATATTATAATGATGATATATTTCTGTATTTCCGAGTACATATAACTCGAGTCTATTTAAAGCGCGAGTGAACAGGCTACTTCTGGGTGAGCTCGCTCCATCTTCGACCTCGTCTCTGCCCTAGAGCTAGACTGGGGTCAAGAGTAAGCCCATAATTTAATTAAAAAAATAATAATAATAAAAAAGATGATGAAAAGGGTTTATTCCCTTTTAAATTTAAGATGTGCTATTAACTTATTACTCTATAACACCTAATAATTAAGCAAAATATTTATGAGATCAGATGTCAGGTGTCAGAAATTAAAATTATATAACATTTTCCTAATTTTTTGAAGTGTAAACTTGTTTAGCGGCTTTGTGCACTTTAATAAAATTATTTGAAATGGGTAAAAAATGTTAAACTAGTGTCAGGCGGTCTGATCGACATGTCAGGGGCGTGGCCTGTACGAAAACTTAAGATAAAGGGCTCGTTCCACTAAAAGCCCACAACGCCGTCGACCACGACCGCTGAAATTGATGTTCCACTAACGTAAAAAACGCAGCGGGCGTAGGCGAATTTTTTTAAAATTACATTTGTGAAAGCCAACTCTGACCCAGCCATTTTTTGTGGGCGAAGTGGTCGCGAATAGTGACGTCATTTACGACGTCAAACGATATAAAAGGCTTCGTGGATGTTGCGGTCGCTCAGTGAAACGCGGCAAAAGGTATACCAAAATGTCAAATAGACTCACTGACAGTCAACAACTATTCAAGTTTTCACTTCTGCAGGCACTCCTGGAGTGCAACCTGTTTTTTTTTTTTTTTTTTTTGTAGCAAAGAAAGTTTGGGTTTGGGTATAGAGATATCTCGAAATTCACTATAATGTCTATAGCATACAAAGGCTGTTTTATTTCAAAATTACGCGGATAAATGATTGATATTAACAATGGTTGACAGACGTCGGCAGCAACAACAGCGGCTACTACCGGCTGCAGGCCGTGCTGACGCACCGCGGGCGCTCCTCGTCGTCGGGGCACTACGTGGCGTGGGTGGCGCGCGGCGACGGCTGGCTGCGGTGCGACGACGACGCCGTGTCGCCCGTCTCGGAGGAGGAGGTGCTCAAGCTCAGCGGGGGAGGTACGCGCCGTGTTAACGTAACGTAACGTAACGCTCCTCGTCGTCGGGGCACTACGTGGCGTGGGTGGCGCGCGGCGACGGCTGGCTGCGGTGCGACGACGACGCCGTGTCGCCCGTCTCGGAGGAGGAGGTGCCCAAGCTCAGCGGGGGAGGTACGCGCCGTGTTAACGTAACGTAACGTAACGCTCCTCGTCGTCGGGGCACTACGTGGCGTGGGTGGCGCGCGGCGACGGCTGGCTGCGGTGCGACGACGACGCCGTGTCGCCCGTCTCGGAGGAGGAGGTGCTCAAGCTCAGCGGGGGAGGTACGCGCCGTGTTAACGTAACGTAACGTAACGCTCCTCGTCGTCGGGGCACTACGTGGCGTGGGTGGCGCGCGGCGACGGCTGGCTGCGGTGCGACGACGACGCCGTGTCGCCCGTCTCGGAGGAGGAGGTGCTCAAGCTCAGCGGGGGAGGTACGCGCCGTGTTAACGTAACGTAACGTAACGCTCCTCGTCGTCGGGGCACTACGTGGCGTGGGTGGCGCGCGGCGACGGCTGGCTGCGGTGCGACGACGACGCCGTGTCGCCCGTCTCGGAGGAGGAGGTGCTCAAGCTCAGCGGGGGAGGTACGCGCCGTGTTAACGTAACGTAACGTAACGCTCCTCGTCGTCGGGGCACTACGTGGCGTGGGTGGCGCGCGGCGACGGCTGGCTGCGGTGCGACGACGACGCCGTGTCGCCCGTCTCGGAGGAGGAGGTGCTCAAGCTCAGCGGGGGAGGTACGCGCCGTGTTAACGTAACGTAACGTAACGCTCCTCGTCGTCGGGGCACTACGTGGCGTGGGTGGCGCGCGGCGACGGCTGGCTGCGGTGCGACGACGACGCCGTGTCGCCCGTCTCGGAGGAGGAGGTGCTCAAGCTCAGCGGGGGAGGTACGCGCCGTGTTAACGTAACGTAACGTAACGCTCCTCGTCGTCGGGGCACTACGTGGCGTGGGTGGCGCGCGGCGACGGCTGGCTGCGGTGCGACGACGACGCCGTGTCGCCCGTCTCGGAGGAGGAGGTGCTCAAGCTCAGCGGGGGAGGTACGCGCCGTGTTAACGTAACGTAACGTAACGCTCCTCGTCGTCGGGGCACTACGTGGCGTGGGTGGCGCGCGGCGACGGCTGGCTGCGGTGCGACGACGACGCCGTGTCGCCCGTCTCGGAGGAGGAGGTGCTCAAGCTCAGCGGGGGAGGTACGCGCCGTGTTAACGTAACGTAACGTAACGCTCCTCGTCGTCGGGGCACTACGTGGCGTGGGTGGCGCGCGGCGACGGCTGGCTGCGGTGCGACGACGACGCCGTGTCGCCCGTCTCGGAGGAGGAGGTGCTCAAGCTCAGCGGGGGAGGTACGCGCCGTGTTAACGTAACGTAACGTAACGCTCCTCGTCGTCGGGGCACTACGTGGCGTGGGTGGCGCGCGGCGACGGCTGGCTGTTCTTTTTGTTACATAGAATAAAAACATTATTTATAGTCAGTATGTAATTATAGTCTGTAATGCCTTGTCAATTGTCATTCGTCTCTCTTCCGCTCAGCTGTCATACTTGTAATTATCTATGTCACGTCCACAATATAATAAAATACGTAGGTATCCAAAGTCATCAGCCGTTTTTATTTCAATTAGACACCACAACACTTTTGACACGCTTTTTAATAGCTTCACCTGTATATTTGTTAATATGTTTGTAACCGACTCCTTTGGACTCCATTTTGACCCACTTCTAACATTCAGATTTCACTTGGTAGACTTATCGAGGACCGATGGCAATACACTAATTTGATAAGATTATTTCATTATCCTTACGGCTTGGCCTAATAGTCAAGGCTTTTCTCGCTATCCTTTGGGCTTCATTTTGACCCACTTCTAACATTCACATTTCATTTAAACATTGGTAGACTTATCGAAGACTGATGATAATACACTAATTTGATAAGATTTTCTATTTTTTAGTTTGGTTTATTTATAAAAGCGTGTTTTTTAGTTTTTTTTAACTATAATTTATTGATAGGAATAATATCCTATAGTGGAGCAACGTAGCACTCTAATTTTGAAACCTTCTACTGTATAGGAAAAGATACTTGTGCCTAGCAGATATCAACTACTATATTTCAGTTTACTTTGAATAAAATGTATTATATAGTCATTTTGAATAAAATATTGTTTTTTAAAATAGTATATAATTTGCAGGTGATTGGCACTGTGCCTACCTGCTGCTGTACGGACCTAAGATCCTGGAGATCCCTGAAGAGGACGAGGAGGAGCCCATGGTCACTGACGTCACCGAGGACCCTGCCGGAGACCCTCCCACCGCGCTCGCGTAACCGCTCTACACTGACACCTATCTCGGAAGTAGGCTTTAGGAATGAGGGATCAAGTTCGTCAGGATTGCAATTATGAAAATGGAATCACAAAAGCGGAAAAAATGTTCTTTTTAGCCAAGTATTTGCATTTATTTTGGAGATTACACACAGAGATTTTCAATCTTAATATGTGTAACGAAATTGACTGAGAAAACAAAAAAGGGTGAGTTCAAACTTTCATAGAATTTTGAGACTCATCGTCAGAAAAATACCACAATAATTATAAATAAAAAAAAAACTGCTAAATAACTGTCGTAATAATTTAACAAAAAAAAATTGTAGACAAAATTGTAGAAAAAGAAAATTTGATCATAATATAAAATATAATTAAATAAATTAAATTACATCAATGTTTGATATTTACGAACTTATACAACATACCATAACTCTAGGTTTTTTTAACGAATACACTCGAATTGTATTGACTTTGAATTAATTTCTTAGCTATAAAATGTAGTAGTGTATAGGATAATTAAAAAAAATATATCTAATAGTGTATCCTACAATCAACAATTTTAAATACTATCTTTAACCACACTGGTACTTTTTTATATTTTTATATATGTAAGGTACGCTTTAGAAATACATCAGTTATGATAAATATTGTTAGTTACAGTACGGACCGTCTTATAAAAGATCATTCAGTTTGTTCTGTAAGATTAAGAATTTTTCTTAATTGTAACATTTTAATTTTTACTTTTTCACGCTGTTATAGAAAATTGACGCGTTTTTAGCACAAAGCCTTCAAAAAATTTAATTTACAATAAAAATAACTTGGAAAGAAGCTACGGTCGTTCCTATAAAAGCTAAGTGAGATATTAATGAAGCCATTTTGCAATCGCAATTTGCTGACTGAATTGGAAGTGTACAATCCTAATTTATTATAAATTAAGCATTGAAAATGCTGTTCATTGCTTAAAGCGCTTTATTTAGCACTTCTCGATTTGTATCGTCTAAGTTCCGTGTACTAATATTGAATTTATAAGACTAATTATAATAAATGAGTTACTTACTCAATACTATCTTGCTTTTTCATTTGTAGCTTATGTATACAGTTACACCCAGGAATAGGTTTGCATCGATTATTATGTGGTCACATACAAAGACAGACACATACAGAACAGAAATGAACTAAGAATTAAAGTTAGAAATAAAAATAATATATAAATAAAAATAATAAATTTTCGTTGTCTGGAAAAATGGCTAATTAGCCAGAAGTCCGCCCATTGTACTTCATAATATATATATATATATATAACTATCTTAAGGTTTTGTTTGTAATGTATTTGTGGTGTACAATAACAATTCAGCCTGTAATATCCCACTGCTGGTCATAGGCCTCTTTACCCATGAGAAGGATCAGAGTTTAGTCCACCACGCTGCTTCACTCATTCACTGTGGGTTGGCAGATATTTTCACTACTAGTACAGTAACGATCGCTATTAGGTGTACATGATAACAACCGGGACCGACATCTGAAAGTGCTCTCCGAGGCACGGTGGGGAGACCCACAAGGACTGCACAAACACCCAGACCACGGCAAACATCATATCATATTATACGTTAAATTTACAATTTTATTATGTGTACGTGAAGAGAGAGAGAATGTAGTGTTAGATATTAAAATCAAATTATGGGAGAATATGTTTACCTATTATATCTATGCTGTATCTATAGAGCAAATGTAATTTGTTAATTATTTGTTTGGTTACCATTAGTTACTGCATACAAATATTTGACAATAGTGCTATTATTTAATGTGTAAATATGTATAATATCACAAATAAATTATACTTGGCTATCACTACAATTTAGATAAAAAAAGTGTCTAAGTGATAAAATTCTTGAATTCTTACATTATTGTTAGATGAAGTATGAATGAATCAATATTCGACAAACTAGGAGTATTTTTGAATAACCTAATTCGCATTTTATGCCCAGCTCTACATATAACTATATTCTCAGAATATCATGAAAGAAAATCTTTAAAAATTTTCCTAAGTTTTATCGCTGGGTTTCTTTTAGGGCAAACTTATTTTCATTTATTTTTAGAAGATATACCTTTTCTAAGTGTTAACGGTTTCGTTATTAGCATATTAATAAGCATTATACTAGGTAAGCCTGTGCAACATGAATAACAATAATCATCATAAACTTAAAATCTTCGGTAATGATCCCTACGAAAGTAAGAATATTTTTTCAGGTATAGCTAATTCAGTGTCTATACAAGTGCGTTGTATCTCCCTTTTGTGCTTTCCCATGTACTGTGGGAAAGCTGGCCGAGGTATTTTGAAGGCTGTTGTGTTGACTTACGTTGTAGCTGGTAAGGACATTAAAGCTTAAAATATTTGAAGGAAAAAGCGTGATAATCACCCGGTTGTACCTAATTAAAACAAAATTTATTTCATACTATTTTTACTGTAATACTTATATGTAATGCTAATATTCATGTAAACAGGACCAATAACAAATATGGGTTTAAATGCCAAAGAAGTCGTACGCGTATTTTCTTGTACCACTCGTTTGTCACATAACCTTTCAAAAATTAATTACGTTCAATCTTATCGACCATTGAACAAAGCTTTAATGGATTTTAATGGTGAAATTATTCAAATAGTGGAATCTATAAGGTTTTTATAATTTAACACATCCGTTAACCATAATTAAAAATAATACCTCCATGTTTTATATGTTTAAAACTATCTCTGACTCATAATTCCTCATTAGGTCCATTCGTGATGTAATATCTCCAATCGAGTATGAAATCGAAAGATTCTCTAATTTGCAGCAGATGAAGAATGAAATTGATTTTACAGATGCTTTGTTTGATATTGTTTATCACTCTGATAAAAATTTAAAAGATTTGAGGTTCGTGTGCAAATACCTACATATTTCTCTTCTTTTATATTTTTGAAGTGAATCTTCTTTAAAATTAAAAATTCGGTAAAATTATTACGGATGAAACGCGCGGGACGGTGACGTTGCAACGTCGGGCGCGGTCAATACTTGGATGGGTGACCGCCGGGGAACACCGCGTGACGTTGGCTTTTTGTTTTTTATTCAATTATTTTTATTTTTCGCCAAAGAAGTTTCACTTCTGAGATGTGTACTTTGTACGCACGCAATTTTTATTTTTATTTTACGCAACAATCGAATTTTTAAGTTTTAGTAGATGTAAGACAATTATGAGAAATACGATCTTCTTACAAAGATTAAACCAATCATTTGAAGCTATCACTGCATATCAAGAATTATACGTTAAAAAAATGGAAATTCGTTGTGAAAATCAATTGTCACACGCTATCTCTATGTGCATCGACATATTTTCGTCAACCTATGATATATGCAGTAGGGACGTACCCTCTTACATAGAGATTATCTGTTGGTCGCTGATGCTCCCTCGTGTGTGTGATGTAAAGCGAATGGTTGGACTTGATACTTGTAACTTTAAAAGAGAGGTACTAAAAATGTTATATACTTTTCTTAGATTAGGAAAATTATAGATTGTTATAATAATTATTGTTATATTAATTATTGTGATACGTTTTATTTTGTTTTTAAATTAGATAGATAAATAAATTAGATATTTATTTTATTGATATTAACTCCTTCAAAATTTGGCTATAAATTTTTCAAGTAATTCTATTTTGGGTCGATGTAGGCGGCTTTTTACATTTATAGTGATTGTTCCATTTATGTAAATATAAAAAATGCTTGTTAGATTGATGCTGGTTTTGGAGAAGGTTACTCAAGCTTAAAGTTTGCAGAAAGGAATTTAACATCAAATTTAGATACCATTAAGTTGCAGAACAGGATCTATTTTGAACGAAAGCTTTACGGTGTACAGGTACCTATATACTAATGTTTTTATACTTTCGCCTACGTCGCCTATATTTTGCCTTATCAATTTTTATCTTTTTATTAACTTTAGGATGCTAAAGAAACTGGAGAACGTGTATTTCATGCATTTGCAGAAAAATACACTAAGATGGAGTTTGTAATCATCGCAGTCAATATTTTCTTAGCTTTCCTATTCCTACGTATTCCTATAGCTGCCGTGAATTATCATGATTTATATCTCACTAATATTGACTACGATAATATTTATATAACTGACTACTTTAAGAGAATCGATGAGAAGCGACGCAGGAATAATCAGTTAAACCTTTTGCCTTTAAAAAAGGTGTGTTTTTTTTTAATTTAAGATTTGTTCTAATTCTCAAAATTAATGTTATTCGCAATTTTTTAGACTTTATTTGTGTAAAAGCTTAATAGCTTTATTAGGTTAAGTAAATTAAAAATACATGTAGATTAAATAAAAGAAAGGGCAAATAAATAATAATTATTATTTATTTAATAAGATGGAAAGGAATAGATATATAGACGTGCACTCAGCGTCCTACATACCGTCGGAGCGCAACAAGCTGTTGACTCAAATCCTGAAGGTAATGCTCGAGGCGGTCACAGCTACGACCTTTGTAATGTTAGACAGATTATTCTATGAAGCTTTGGACGTAGTGAGACGGCATGCATTGGAAAAAAGCCCTACATTCTCTACACAAGATATTTCAATTGAGGCGGGTACCGTGTTTTGTTCATTGTAGGTATCTAAACGTAGGTAGGTATATAGCGGCAATAAAATAGTAGGTACCTACATATTTGAGGTAGGTAGGTATATATAAATAAATTGTTGTTAAACCGCATAATATTGTGATAATTAAATAGCATAATAGATACCTACCTATTGGATTTGGTTCATACTTCATAGCTTATGGAAATAGAAGTATAAAGTTGCTACGCTACTCTACCTATATTTTTATTAAAATCTAAGATGCAAATATGTTTAATTATAGACTGAAGGAAAAGGACCCATATCTAGTATGGTGCGTAAAGTCTTAAGAGAAATGAACTTAAATAAAAAAAGTGAAATATTTTCAAACGAGGATTGCGTCCCTCAACCTCGAGCAATGCCTATAATTTACTACGTTAAAATATATGGCGGATACGTTTGGATCCTTCTTTTGCTGTATATTAATCCCTATACATTAAGATTGCGAAGGTTAGCATATATTTGGTTACAGTTCTGGTTCTATTTAACATTTTTATTAGCCTTTAAACTTTTTCAATAAATAGTTTTTTTTTATATATACAACTAGGTCGGCGAACAAACGTACGGCTCACCTGATGGTAAGCGATTACCGTAGCTTATAGTAGACGTCTGCAACAGCAGAAGCATTGCAAGCGCGTTGCCGACCCTATCCCCAATTCCCCCCAGGAGCTCTGGTCACTTAACTCACCACCAGGAAAACAACACTGCTTGAAAGCAGTATTATTTAGCTGTGATCTTCTGATAGGTTGAGGTACTATCCCAGTCGGGCTGCTCCATATTTTGAGCAGAAAATTTCCTGCTGTCATCATCATCACATCAGCCTATCGCAGTCCACTGCTGGACATAGGCCTCCCCAAGTTTCCTGCTGTGCCCTACGTCAAATAATTCTTCTAAAGCTATAATAGACTTTTTTAATATTAGATTTTACAAACATAATTTCTTGTAGATTGATCTGCAGTTATTTCTATTATAAACGCGAAAAGAAACGCATATTACACCTCTACAATGTCATTCTTAAGAAACGTTTGAGAATGCAAAAGACTCTCCGAAGGAAAGCCGTACAAGCTGTTCGTGCTCATTATTTGTCTGGAGAGAATCTGCTGAGCATGAGAATGAGATACCCTCATTTGTTGGGCTGGCTCGGAGCGTTGCCAGTGGCCAGAATGAAGTGCCTTATTTGTGAAGAAACTGAGCCGAGATACGTTAAGCGACAACGTTAGTTTTTTCACTTTATCGGCCAAGTGCGAGTCGGACTTGCGTACGAAGGGTTCCGTACCATTGGCTAGGTAAACACCAGTAGGTACATTGATTTTAATATTGGACGAAAATCGGCAAAAAAGTCAATTTCGTTGTATGATGAGGCCCCCAATTTTTTTTTAATTTTAATTTTATTTGATATTAAAGTAAATTATACACAATTAAGCATTTTGTGAATATCTCAAGTGCCTACCTCTTACCATTTATTGACATCGAGCAAAAAATCGCGTTTGTTTTAAGGGAGACTCTGACTGGCCGTGTCGGTGCTCTAGACCAGGGCTGTCCAAACAGCGGCCCGCGGGCCGCATGCGGCCCGCGGCTTGTTTTCGTGCGGCCCGCGACGCATTTTTTAAAGTGTAAATGAATCAGAAAACATGGACATAAATAGTTTGGATAATATAACTCTTTGTCAAAACGTATAACCAATATTTGGTATATTTTATTTATCATTAGTTTTGTAAACTCCATTCGCATGACATCATTTAAAAGTGAATCTTTTACTATTATTGGGGAAATTCCTGGAAAGTATTTTGTTTTTGGAGATTGAGTATTTGTTGGTGTCCGTAATAGTCTTGCTTGTGCTTTCACTAAGTTCGTATCGCCACTTCTCGTACCTCTACGCCTATACCGCTTTGAATTTTACACATTGTAATGAGTATTTAATAAGCAGTTTTGAGAAAAATACTTAACTAACTTCATTATGTCTACGAATAAGCGAAAATTAGGTGATGAACATCGTGTTTTTTATGAGAAGTGCGAACTCGACTATTTTATTTGCAACAATAATAATAAAATACAGTGTATGATTTGTATGCAAGTTTTGTCTTTGAGTAAATAATATAATGTTAAACTTTATACTACCTTACACGAAGAAAAAAAATATAAAAGACATGTTGGTGTAGCAAGAAAAATTGTTTAGCTGAGTACCTTTAAGAAAATACTAACGCAACAGAGAACTTTTTTTTTTCTTCAAAAGTAAAAATACAGACAACAAAGTTTGGCTGCTTAATTTGAAGTTTGTTTGCATAATAGCCAAATTTGACCAAAATTTTGCGTGGTTATGGCAGTAAAGAATATAGCCACCCCCTCTCTTTCAGTAGGTGTCATAAGAGGCGACTAAGGGATAACATAGTTCCACTACCACCTTGGAACTTAAAAAGCCGACCGATGGCGGGATAACCATCCAACTGCTGGCTTTCAAATACACAGGCCGAAGACGGGCAGTAGCGTCTTCGGTGCGACAAAGCCAGCCCTACGATCACCAACTCGCCTGCCCAGTGCAGCGTGGTGATTATGGGTAAAATACATGAGTTCGCGCCATTTTGGTCGCGAACTTAAGGAGGCCTATGTCCAGCAGAGGACTGTGATAGGCTGAAGTAAAAGCTAAAAAGCCATTCAGCGATGGAGTTTCTATAAAACAATTTGCAGTTGCCGTGGTTCATCGCTCCATGCAGCTGAAATTGGGGGACACTGAATCTGTAACATTATCTCGCCAAACAGTTGCATGACGATGGGCGAATATGTTTCGAAAAAAAAAATGTGATTACAGTGTAAAATGTGAATATTATTCATTATGTTTGGATGATAATACAGATATCGGTAGTATATTAATAATTTTTATTCACTGCATTTCAAAATATTTTTCGATCGAATTGACGAAGGACTAATAAACGTATAAAGAAATGATTACCCTGTATTTTTTTACAAGAAAACTGAAAAAAAAAAAAATTCTGCGGCCCTCCAGCTTTTGTAATAAATTTATTTAGCCCGCGAAGGTATGAAGTTTGGACAGCCCTGCTCTAGACTGTCTAGACAATTAAGCTAATATGGAACGATGTATCCGCTAGATCGAAATTTTTGATATGATGATTTTTATATTCGGTTCTAAGTTCTTCCTTAATGTGTGGGTAACACAAAAATAAATCGTACGAATATTGACTTAATCACTTATTACAATATTCTGTTGTTGATCTTTGTAATTTAAGGAAGGGGTTGTTTGGTTTACTTACCTAACATCAAATTAGAGACACTATTTTAAACTAGTGTAGACTGTGGTCTATAATAGCAAAGTCTTAAATTTTCTTTACCATATGCTTGATCGGTATAACCAAACTATATATTTACCTACTGCATTCAGTCGGTCAAATTAATTTTAATCGTTGTCTTATTTCAGACTCGACTTCAATAGAAATATGGCATTCGTGTATTCAGAGTAGTCGATGTCCATTCGTATACTGCAACGAGTGCTGGCTAGAAGTAGGCTTGCAGTGCCTCGCCTGCGACCCCGCGCTCGCCCAACTTAGTGATGTAGACTCTCTCAGCGACGATAGTCCACCTCGATATTACTTAAGATAAACAATAAATAAATAGCACACGGTCGTCTGTTCCTAAAGTACGCAACTTAATGCTTGTATTATAGGTAACAGCCGACTGGTATAGCTACATATTTTTTTTTCGATAAACATACTTATAAATAATACATATATAAATAAATATATACATTACACCCAGACTCGGGGTGGGAATCGAACCCACAACCCCCGGAGCAGAAAGCAGAGTCACTACAAACTGCGCCAACGGGCTTAGTCTACTAAACGATAGACTATACAATAGTTCCAATATGTTTAATTTTTTCACTTTCAAAATTTATTTAAATGATAAAAGTTTTTTTAAATAAATGCATTGTACAAATTATCAAACATAATGGTTAGAGTTGTAAAAGAAATTTCTAGATATAGTTCTTAAATCTTTTATTTATTTAAAATAAGCCATATTCAAGTTGTTCGCCAACTGTTAAGTTGCTTACGAATTGAATGTTGTCCGCGACTTCGTTGCAAAGTTGAGCCAGACCAGTCAGCTCACCGTTCTCTTGTGGACTAAAGTTATACACCAACTACGGAAAATAAACTTGTTGACAGATTATCTTTATTGTTACACTAGCAAAGTTTGGTTACTTGTAACAAGTTAACGTACCTAGGATACTTGGGAATAAACAATGAGCATTTTTAATCAAACAAGTAATTATTAAGGAGCTTCAATTTGTGGCAGTGGCGTAGCGAGCCTAAAGGGCCCCGTAGACGATCAAATATTTGATCAAACTTCATATTAAATTTCTGTTTGACAAACGTGTTTGTCAAATTATTTGATCGTGTGCGGGGCTGCGGGTTTTTTTGATATGTTTTTATATGAAACATGAAGTTTGATCAAACATGTTTGACAAACAAGTTTGATCGTTTACGGGGCCCATAACTCGCGCCCGGGGCACAATACCTTTTTAGCGCCCTCCTCATTCGAAAACCAATATGATATGTCCAGCAGTTTTTAGTTTTGCGGACCATTTGGCGCCCCTTTGTGAGTAGCGCCCCCCCCCCTGCATATCCCCTCGCTACTCCACTGATTTGTAGTTACGTAAGTAGATAGAAGAAAAATAATTACCGATAAAAACTCATCGTACGTAATCCAACTGTCGTTATCAGAATCAGCCTCCATAAACTTTTCTCTTCTAGACTCCATTGACGTTTCATCGCCTAGACTTTCTAAAACTGCACAACTAAATAACAATTTAAAGTACTTAAACAAATGGCACTGAATATAAAAATGTACACTAATATACTATTTACTTACAAAGAGGTAAACTTTGTGAAATTATTTGCAAGTTTGTATAGGCTGAACTAATATTTGGAACTAATGAACCGATTTTGAAAATGTTTCATTAGCTTCATTTTTGTAAAAAAGATTACATTTCACAAGTCGGAACAAAAGCACTACAGATGTGCTACTTTTTGTGCAAAAGCTGATGTGCCTATTTAATAGAAAATTATACATTAATACAATGTAGGTGACGCGTTGGCGCAACGGTCACAGCACTGGTTTGTGGCTGTTGCGCTGGCGGACGCGGGTTCGATCCCCGCACATGACAAACATTTGTTTGTCACAGATGTTTACCGTGGTCTGGGTATTAGTGCAGTACTTGTGGGTCTCCACACCGTGCCTCGGAGAGCACGTTAAGCCGTCGATCCCGGTTGTTATCATGTAGGTACACCTGATAGCTATAGCTACCTACTCATAGTAAAGAATATATCCGCCAACCCGCATTGGAGCAGCGTGGTGGATTAAATTAAGCTCTGATCCTTCTCCTACACGGGGAAAGAGGCCTATGCCCAACAGTGGGATATTAGAGGCTGAAGCATAAGGTAGGTAGGAGGTAATGGGGTAGGGTGTGTACTAAACAAATGTTACTCTTTCGTCGATGTCAAAAAATGTAATAAGTAGTCAATTAACTCGTAAGTTTACACTAAAGAAGTTTGTTGGCCAGCGAACTGGGAACCGGTTAGCTAGAAGCTTTTGAGAAAGATTTTCACTACTAACAAGTCATCAAAGCCGAGCATTCCATTCGACTGGTTGTCGAAGAGGAGAAACAGGCTGTGAAGGTTTGCAATGGTAATTTCGTTCCAGCCTGGGAACCGGCGTACTACCTTCTGCATGCTCCATCGTCGATCTTGTTCTTTCATTTCCTAAATTCAAAATATATTTGGTGATTTATAAAATATTCACTGATTAATTATGTAATGTTTACATTCAATGACACAATGACAGAATTATTTAGCATTAGGTAGGTACTTAAGCATATATCAAGACTTACATAATAAGCAAGATATATTTTACGACTAGAACTATGATCACCACAAATTACCTACCTACTGTTTATATGGGTGCGAAATCAAATTCATTTTGTAGATACTCAAAAGAAGTTTTGAAAGTTGTTAACGCACTTGATTGTATTGCCTCTGCTCTGCTAATCTCTTATAGAATTGATCCACTAACTTATCATAGTCAGTCATGGGAACTTTATGAACATCTGAAATTTTCCGTTGTGGTTCACCTAGATTTAACAAATGTTATGATGAAAACTTGGCAGCCTGTCTTTTCGTATACTAATAGGTACATAATATATAGTCAATAGTCATATAAGTTAGATAACTTGACTAATGATAGGTACCTACTATAAAATAAAATAAAAAGTGCGTACGAAAAAGTACACATGTCATAAGTGAAACTTCTTTGGCAAAATAATTGAAAAAAATAAATAAATAAATAATTAAAAACTAATTGAAAACTAATGTGAAGTGGGACACGAGTCACACGAGGCGGGTGACGCCTGTACCGGATGTAGGCAGAACGTCGCCCTTTCATCCGTAAAAAAATTGTAAAGAAGTTTCACTTCAAAACTTTTTTTCATTTAAACTTTAAATATTTAAGCAATTTCATACTTTGCTTGTTTACTAATCGTAGTAAATGAATAATCTTCGGCGTTTACCTGTCGCAGTGAAATCCTCCTGCCTGTAGAAACATATCGGTTTCCTTTTTACAGGATATTCGAAAAATCTACTGAGGCTCGACACGAGAGCACTTATATAATGACCCATTATTTCTAGTACAACCAAAATTATTTGATATGTAATAAATTGTTTAGCCCCTCAATTCCGATTTATTTGATGTTTATAAATGACATTTGAATGGTAAAATTTCATCTGGTAAAAGAAACTTTTTTATTATAAAAAAACAATGTTGAATATTTTTATTGATAAATTAATATTTTTTCAAAGAACTTTCTACTGTATTTACATTATGAGATCGGGGAAATTAATTAGGATAATGCAGAGAATTAGTAAATAAAACACCATTTTCTATCAATCATTTGTTTTTATTTTATACAAAATTTGCATAAAAAAATTAAAAAAAGTCATGACTAATACAATGTCACGCAAGATTAATTAGATTATGAATCGAAGTAATGATTATTACCGAAAGGCTAAAAAATCATGTAAGGTAAGGCGGCTTATGTCGTACTAAGGCCTAAGTCGTACCCTGGCAATATCTTGCATAATATTTATAAATTCAATATCTAGTTAAATTTTAATTTTTTTAATATTTTAGTTTGATACTTAGAAAGCCCGCTGTTGTTGTATTGTTGTATACTGTGCAAAATTCCTTACTTATTCGTAATGGTACGACTTAGGATGAAAGAAAATTGTTAAATAAATAATACATGTACCTATTTGAGATAACGAATATGGCAAAAAAGTATAATATTTGGAAGCAGCAGCACATGAACCGTGTTTCAGGGAAACACCGAAATCCAGAAATTTAATTTAACCAATAATTAAATATGAACCATACCCTGCGACATTTGAAATAAATAAGGAAAATAATATTACATTTTGAACATAACAAAAAATTTGGAAGACCTTAAGATATGACACCAGACATAGAACCGATATTAATAAAGCAAATGATGAACTTAGACTTTTGCTTCTTCGGATTAACTACCACTGAATTCGAGAAAATTTCTTTTGAGCTTGCTGAAAATTTTTAATTGCCTCATTGTTTTAACAAGGACAAGAAAATAGCGGACAAAGTTGTTCACCAAGTTTATGCGAGAGCATCTTAATTTGACCTTGCAAGTTCCAGAAACAACATCGATGGCCAAGACACAATATTTTAATAAAAAGCGTGTTAATGAGTTCTTTGCACGTACAAAGAAATATTGGATATATAAAAAATTTCCATACATCAAATGTATGACAGACGAAACTGAATTATCTTCCGTTCACAAGCCTAGGGCCTAACTCAAAACACCAAATGAGTGCAATCCCAAGCGGATAAAGGGGTCTGACTATAACTTGTATATGCGAGATGAATGCAGCATGCGAATTCATATTTAAGCATAGTAGAGTAAACGATGCCTAAAATTTTATTTTCCTCCTTTTAATCCATGTCTGATTGATTGCTTGAAGAACGTTAGGATAAAATTAGTTTTTTCAATTGGCTTCTTGGAAAAGCTTACCCTAGCTCTGTTTGATTGACTATATAGCAATAATATAATGGTTTTATAGCAACACGATTAGGATGGACCGTATGACAGAAATGTCATTAAAGAAGAGGATTTTCAATAGGAGCCAACTAAATAAAGAATCGTTAAATGGAGACTATTGTTTTATTTAAATTTCATCAAATATTTGGTACTATATTATTTCATTAGGGAGTACGACTTTAGCTCCCTTACCCTACATGAAATAATATAGTTAGGTAGTAAATAATTCTAAATTAAAGTATAGGAACATTTATAAAATATCAGTCTTCTTTCAACAATATTACAGGAGCGTAACATAATATATAGATATAAAAAGAAAAAAGACTTGTCGACTTTTACACAACAGAAGCTGTTTTACATAATAAACGTATAAACAAAAATTTAGCCATCTTGATAATTGGACGCTATAAGTAAAGATGAAGATAAAAGATCAGTTCGTACAATATCTGCTTATCCTAGCCAACAGACTTCTAAAGCGGTGATCAGACCACCGTCGCATTAATTCCAATCAGTCTTTAATGTATTACAAGTGAGGTAGATACGGTTACTTAAACTTTGAACACAACTATATATCAGCTTAAGATGTCATTACTGGCACGTTCTCTGATATTGCATTAGCTGTGATAATATTACGGTAGCATCAAGAACTGTGTCTAAGATTGTATTGTTCTCGTAATATTCAGGTTCGAGAAAGAATGTGTCAGCCATGACATCTAGCACGCTAATCCCCGCTAAAAGGCCGAGTCGCACAACGCGACTGACTTTTTAAGGGCTTTATATAATAATTCTACGAACTACTTAGTCATACTTCATAAATTTTACATACACCTCCCCTTCGTTCTTTTATAAGTAATGAGTTCGTCATAAGAGAAACAAATATTTGTTTTACATCGTCTTTGAGATTTTACATTCATATGGTTTAAATGTTATACGTAGTTACGTACACATTTTTAGTTATAATAAAATATAAGGTCCCAGATCAAATAAATTGCGGTAAAGCCTTTCACCGACAGGCGCCGATTCGTAACGCAGATGCGATCTAAAGGGCGCCATACACGGCGAAGATACTATAGGTAATAATTATGTTATCAATAAACGTGTGTGTAAAACGTGTGTGGCGCCCTTTAGATCGCATCTGCGTTACGAATCGGCGCCTGTCGGTGGAAGCCCTAAAGGAGTAAAGGAGAGGTGAATGTAACAGTTACACTAATACTAAATACAATACAAGCGCCTAGTTAACATTAAAAATAGCACAAATAGATTGGCTGCAATACAATTTACTAAAATCTCATATTATAATTGTGCAGTTTTATAATGCGTCTTACCCAAGATAATGCTGATTTTTTTTTAAACTAAGCATCTGTATTGTAACCTTTTTTGTTTACAAAAACATGTACGCAATACCAAGTGCGAGTTATCAATTTTATTGTATAATAAAACTACTATTTTACTGCTAGCACCTAGCAGCTTTCACAGAAAAACAATAATAATTTATGATTAGATTAAATGATTTAATCAGCATTTATTAGTGTGCTAATTTGGCTCACTTTTATAAAGTGGAGACGTGCCAGAGTGGTTTCCTGACTAAGACCGTGAAACTTTAGTTGCCATTACGTTTGTGAATTTTATATGTCTTATTTCACATTCACGTGCGCTCTGCGGTCCGTAGGAAACCACTCTCGATGAGTTAAATCCACTAAAACCACGTAACGAAACTAATCTAAGAAACATAACTATATTGAATGAACATCTTATCCACTTCGAGCCAACTTAGAAATTAAAAAGAACCCATTAACCGAAAGTAGGTACGTCTGATAATACGACAGGAATTACTTCTACTGGTAAATTACTAAATAATTTTATATGGTTGTACAAATTCCCATGAGGTGCAATCGTATGATGTATTACTGTTACATCATCAAAATATTATAAGATAGATACATGGGTTTTACATTATGTTGGCAAATTACCAGTTTAAAAAATTCCAAGTATCTGGCATTCGGAAGTGCTTTGCTTTGCAAAGACTTCTACTTCAGACCGAAATGTTAAACAAAATTTTAATTGAGATTCTAATATAAAATTTTAAGATAAGCCTAAAAATGTTGTATAAAAAAAATGCATTTTATGCCGCAAATTTTTTAAAAATAATGTAGTTAATACTTAAAAATGGCACCAAAAAATTTTTTTTATATCGATAATGAAGCTAAAAGAATATAATTATATAACAGTTTTTTCGTGTTAAGTAAATCGGATTTAGGAATTGTTAGCTAAGACGCAAAAAACTGCATGAATTTATAGCTTTTCCAATAATAATTTTTTGTATCACGACATCTTCAAATCTTATAAATAGATTTCAATTCTAAGCCTATTTTTCAAGACGATCAATTTAGGAAATCGAAGTCTAGTACAGCTCTAAGCAAACCATAGCTAGATAAAATATACCGGTGGCACTTACCCTAAACTTCAACTTACATTAATTTACCTCAGACTATAGTTGCAGTCATATATAAAATCAGTTCATTTCACTACACTAAAGATTAATTATTATTACTATGACCGAAATTTTTTATTTGAAGTGACACGTTTAACTCTAAGTATCAGTATATTAAAAGGTAGGTATTCTATAACTAACACATCAGTGTTACACAATTATAAGTACAATTCAATATGAGTGAATTATTAATCTAACAGTATTATTATGCTTCAATTATTGGGCAGTAAGCTAAGCCATGGAGCGCTCATGGCATAATTAACATGATATATGCCTAACTGTTGTATATACCGAATACCATTAACGTCTTATTTTAATATTATATTTAAGCGGTTAGGGCGTGGATTAATCATCAGGACGCGGCGTCCTCAATGTGAAATGTGGATATATGTGGATACAGATACCTTCCTCCCTGCCGTTTTCAATTTTTTGTCTTAACTTGTTACAAAGCACGGAAGACGGAAAGTGCCTCCACTAACGAAATTGGCAAATCAACGTAGGTGTCTTCACCCTCTTTTGGACACTTACAAATTTTCGACAGCGGTACCGTGCTGCGGTAGGACGTCGCGTCCAAGTGATGAGTCCACGCCCTTATTTCATCAAAGATTATATCTGTGGAGAACGAGCTTATCATCGAAATACAATTTAAAACTTTGGTACTTTAAATAAAACGTGACATTAAAGCAGTATAAGCTAATTTACACGTGTTACTGGTGCCTTAACTCTAATTACATGTATTATAACGAGATCTAGCGGGGCATCCCACGGGATGTTTAGGAATTATTATGATATCCTCGTGGTGGTGCGTGTACTAGAACGTTTTAGTGCGGTGAATGCTAACTACAAGTACACCATACGATTATAAAATAGATAAAGGTAAGCAGAACTGCGATGTGAGTAAAAACTACATTACGCAATAGAACTAGGTGATCGAACCGCTCGGCTCCAACACGTCACTAAACCTACATTAAAAATTATGAACACATATTGAATGAACACAGTGTATTAAAACTAGCACGTACGAACCGTGCGACGATACTTTCAAAAATATACTATATTATAAGTAAATTTCGAAAAAACAAAACAATTTCGCTAAAAATATTTTGACTAAACAAAAAAAATTTAGACGATACAAATACATTATTCACTTATTCAAAATCAATTATTTTGTAGAAGAATATCTATATAATTAGCTAATTTACACGATTTTGTTATCGTGACTTACTTAAGTAGAAGTTACTATAGTATTAGATCATACAAGTATCTAGCGATTATTATTTTATCGGTTACAGTATATAGGACGCTGGACATAGGTCCAGGAATACTATAAGCGGTACATATTTTCATATTTCATAATGAAAAAAATTAATGTCACTACGTTTAAAAACTACCGATTCGTTTATCGACTGAAATATAATTAAAAAAAATCTGTGAATTTAGCACAAATAAACAAAACATTCAGACAAAATTCACATGCAAAAAATATTTCTATTACATTATAATACTAATAAAGTCATCAATAATAATAATATAATATGACCTACATTACAAAAATAAAAAATTGCATTGACATAACGCGACGATCCACAACACCTTTCCGCCCGCTGGAATCACGTTTTTTTTTTCAGACAGTCTTTTCAAGTCAGTCTCAATATTTATTGCAATCTTAGTTCTTAATTCGTTTTAAGGCGACTAGAAGAGCTAAAACGATGTTTTATAACGCCTAAAAGTATATGATCCACTGCAGTGAAAAATAACAGAAAAATATATGATATTCTGCAGGATATATGCTAGATAGATAGTGTGTTGAAAACATGATTCTTTAAATTTAATACGATAGAAAAAAATCACAAAGATACCTCTAAAAATATCTTTTAACGGGTAAAAACCATGTTAATATACAGGCTATAATTCTGATATTTTGTCAAATTATTCTTTAAGCAATATACTATCGTGATAGTGTTTTAATTATTTTGTTTGATCAATAGATTTTTATAAATACACGTTTCCTTATTTTTGAGCATAAATAATCATAATACGTGCGCATGGGTGCGTAATGCCCGTGTACAGACAGTCTCGGCCAAGGCCTGATGCTAAACGGACGTGTTGCTCGTTTTTTCCGCATTATTCGCATAAGATTATTTACTGTTTTTAATTATTTTCAATATGGGAAATAAAGCGAAACCCGTCACGAAAAGTAAAAAACGTTCATATAAAACAAATGCCCAAAATATGAACGATATTAAAAGGTAAGAATATTTTATTATTACTAAATATTGATTGTCATAACAATGATAACAATGAATTTTGGCGTTTTAGATGTTTGACGGACGGATGTCACTTCGAATACGTTCAGTTTTTTTTTGATCGGAAAAAGTAATAGGTAGGGATCCCTAGTACATTTTTTTCACCTGATTAGTATCAAGCTAATTTTCCGGGAGTAGCTTCATTTTGATGAGACGAACAAAAAAATCCTCTTCGAAGACTCTCAATTGTAGTAGCTAACAGAGATAGCAGGAGATAGAGCAGCAGTGAGCCTATGCTTACGGGATAACGGGATAACGTACCACGCAATTTGTAGGACAATAGTACTATTAAATTATGTAGATATTAACTAACTAAAAGAAATAAAAATCAGAAACAAAAAGGTCACCGTTGGATTCCTCGTTAAAAGTAACCTAGGTTTGACCTTTGTTTCACGAGTAACCTGTGCGGTTTTCCGAATTTTTCGGGGTTTCCATATTTTTTACTCACCCGGTATATTAATGCACTAAGGTTAAGATGTTTGCCTCCCTTTTTAGAAAAAAAAAACTCACGATTACGCTTCAGTCTGTAATATCCTACTGCTGGGCATAGGCCTCTTATAGTAGAGGAGACGTGGAACATCGACCTTTACCGATCTGATCTCTCGATGAGGCACATTTTTTATCAAATATAATTTATAACAATATGCCTATGATAACTTGCCTATCGAAAAGTGGTCAATGCTATTTTTTATTTTTTTTTGCAGGCAAGCCTATATGATTGGTTTTGTAATTACAATATCTTACAGGTAGATGTAGTATCGAATATAGGTATATATTGACCTACCTGTTCACATCTACTTGCCAGGTAGCCATGACCAAAAATAAGTAGACAAGCCTACCTAGACATATTATGTGTGTTAAAAACTATCAATTGAGATAAAACACATTCGGTTATCATATGAGTGAAGGTGATGAAAAAAAAATTAATTAAAATTAATTAAATTAAAAGTAGCTATGACCACTTTTCGATAGGCAAGTTATCATAGGCATATTGTTCATAAATTATATTTGATAAAAAATATGTCTCATCAAGTTGTCAGATCGGTGAAGGTCGCTCTTCCACGTTTCTTAGACCATTACCCCATTTAAGAGAAGGATCAAAGCTTAATCCACCACGCTGCTCCAATCCGGGTTGGCGGATATGTTCCCTACTATGAGTAACGATCGCTACCAGGCGTACATGATTACAAACGGGAGCGACTGCTCAACGTGCTCTCCGAGGCACGTTGGGGAGACCCACAAGGACTGCACAAACACCCAGACCACGGCAAACATCTGTATGATGATCTAGCTAGGATTAATTTTTAGAAAATTTCGTTTTACCCGTGTTTTCAGATAATGAAAAAATACAACATTATTAGAATAGGAAAGTAAATTTTGCCATAATCTATTAAGTTATCAGGTGGAAAATCGGGTGGTCATGAAACTATAATATGACCCCGGTTCAAATCCACATGTCACCAGATCGATTTTCTTTTTCCCTTTTTTTTCTAATTGCACTCTTGTAATTGTTTTTTTATCTGAATAACCAGTTCATTTCTTTTTATTATTATGTCGGTAAGATCGAAAAATATTATTGATATTCCATAAGTATGTAATTGGGATGTAAATAAAATTTCCAATAAACACGATATAAACCGAGCTAAGCTTGTTCATCCATAGGTAAGACTAACTCCCGTTTATGACTAAGTAAGTCACAAACGGGAAATTCCCACAAGTATAGACGTTGCTAGTCGCTACAAAATAAAAGGGATTTACCGACTTCGCCACAAAATAAGTAAAGAGAAATTCCGTGATCCTTTCAATCGGTCCGAATGTATAGTTCCGATAAAAATGATATAAAATGGTTCAAATATTTTCAAAATATTGTTATTATTTATTGTTAAATTTTGCCGCCCCTTAAAAAGTGCCGCCCGGGGCTAATTCTATTACCAACCACAATCGAGAGTTTTCGTAGAGGAAATTTTTGTTCGTCTCATCAAAATAAAGCTACTCTCGGAAAATTAGCTTGATAGTAATCAAGTGAAAAAAATGTACTAGGGAGCCCGGACTATAATAATTGCGATCGAAAAAACTAAATGTATGCGAACTGACAGCCGTCCGTCAAACTCCAAAATTCTTTCGCGCCATCTATTAGCATGGTCGGGCATAATCTCGCTAAACGTCTGTCGAGTTAATTTTTATAAGCGCCATAGTTAAATGGCGTTCACGTCGATATTGTAAATGTGTGCGTGCGTTCTTGAAGGTTACTTAGCTCTTCTATGCGCCTTAAATAGAACTGTTTAATGTCGAGAATATAAACAATCTATCTTTAAGATGCAAATTATTTTATCCAATAAAACGACTTTATTCCGCGGTCGACTTTTAAATACGTATGCTACGTAATGCGGTTTACATATATTATTAAATTAAAATGTAAAAAAAAAAAAACTTCATATAAAAATGCAGATTAGCAATTTGTTTCTAAAACATTTTTAAAAAATTGACTGTAACGTAATGTATAAATTTATCCACTTTAAATTTTAATCACAAAAGAAAGATTTTTTTAAATCACAATGTGATTCTTTATCATTATAATTATGTTTAAAGTAAAGAAAGTTGTACCTTTATTTATGAAATAAATATTTAGAATACTCAGGGCCTGTTTCACTGATTGCTGATAAACGTTCAGTTGTTAGATATGATCTGGTATCAGGAGGAGTAAAACAGATCCATAGCAGCGGTTTCATCTCAACTAGTAAACTACCTACTACTTTTAAATTTACAATCTGTCAATATAGTCTTGAAAATAATGTTTGCGGAACTAAAGGTCTCGTATATTTTTGGCAACACTATTAAAACATCAATATCATCATAGATTTACTTTATTAGTTTGTTTCAATCTTTTACTGATTATCAGCAAAAAGAAAGGACTACATACCTAAATATTATCATTAAAAACAGTAATTTAAAAGAAGTGCAAAAAACTATTATTTATATTGATGAGACATGAGAGTTACTTTCACTACTCATATATAGTAAAAAAATTCTGGCAGTCCAAACCGCCTACTTATATTTAGTGGAAATAATATTTCTTGTTATTATATATTCATTATAATAAATAATTCTTGTCCGCTAACTTTTTCGGGACAGGCAGAATGACAATTGCCAATAGTCCAGTCAAATAACATTCTCACCTCTATTCACTCACGCAGTCATTTTTTTATTCGCAAAATATTGCAAGTGTTCTTTTATGCATACTATACAGTGTTGCTATGTGAAGAATTACAGCGCCTCATTAAATTTCAGGACTTTATTAACAAAAAATATCGGACAGAAAAAGCAGAAATCATTGTGGAAAATAAAAATATTTCATGAAATTATATCTGCTGGATACCGTTATGAGTTAAATAGCGTTATCGGGAACCGGTGAAACAGACTCTTAGCCAAATGAAGTAACTGATTAAAACTACATTTCGTTTCAAAAAATGCGAATAAAGTTTGGTCTTTAAAGACTAGTCTCTAGGAAACTGAAATATATATATATATATATACTTATATATATGGTAACGAAAGCTTTTAAGGAGAAATTATTAGCACGTAACATATTATTACGAAAGAAAAAATTCCCACAAGCTTAGCTCGTTTCGGATTACAAAATTGGCACATTATGAAAAAATCACAAATTAACTAAAAACAAAAAATATAATTAATAGATCTGGCCTATGGCTCGACAATTTTTTCTCACTTTTTTCTATTATTTAATATATTTTGATGTATTGTTTGCCATGTGATGTAATATCGCGGGCCGTATCAGGCAAAGTCTCGAACAATACAACAAGATACCCATCCGGAGTGAGTGCTACGTCACTGGGACGATCTTTGTCGTCCAAACCTGGACTTTTCAAGTCCACAGCCCATAAAATACGTAATTCGGAATTGAAAACGATAACTCTGTGATTCTTAGAATCGGCAACAATTATACGACCATCATCGTCTGTTACGATTCCAGACGGGCGATTAAGTTCGGTGATACACGAACCTTCTCTACCTATGCAACAAATAAGCTTTGATAGCGTCGGATCTACCATTAACAAACGATGATTTTCAAAATCAGACACAATAATATTCCCAGATACCGTAAAGCAGACACCCCTCGGAGTAGTTGGGCCTTTTAACATTTTTGCCGGGTTAGCTGTTTCGAAAACAAATTTTGTTATATAAGTACCGTCATTGGTGAACAACTGTATACGATGATTGCGAGTGTCTGTTACTACAATATTACCCAATGTATTAACAGCGACATCCCATGGGTATTGAAATTGACCACAATCTTTACCAAAGGAACCGAACTTGTGAATAAAATTCCCAGTAGATGTAAATATCTGGACTCTATGATTGTCTTTATCGATAACAATTATACGTCCAAGGAAATCCGTGGTGATACCGGCGGGAAGGTCGAATTCTCCCGGTCCTGTCCCTTTAGATCCGAACATTGTTTTAAAATCTCCGCGATTATTGAATATTTGTATGCGATTATTTCTTCTGTCAGCTACTATAATGTTTCCTTCTTTATCTACACACAGACCCCACGGTCTGGATACTTGACCTTCATCTTGTCCTTCTCTAGCAAAAGATAACATTGGAACACCAGATATTGGACTTCGAGTAGGTTTTATGGAAACTGCATTCCTGTATCCCAGTATAGCTTGTCCGATGCCACGAGGAGAATTTGGATCTAGCGAAACGATACTAGACGAAACACTGTGCTCATAATAGTTTGTAGATCTAGTATGATTAGTGGAGTAATCAGGTAATGAGCGCAGGCATGTAGCAGGTGGCATTTGATAAGACAAACCAGTATACGTTTGAGCCGCCTGTAATGAATATAGTTGCGATTGTCGGGGTTGCAATGATGAGGATGAACTTGGAGACGGTACTAAAGTTGAAGGCACAGATTGAACACTACATAGGTTTTTAATTACCTCTATAAACTCATAATTAGGGGGCGTGAACTTAATACGTTCTTCTATAACATACATATTTTTGAACATATGTGCAAAATAATCCACTTGTGCTTTTCCTTTTTCTTTGGCCATAAATAATTCAATACCTTCTGAATCCATACTACGCACTAGAGTTTCATTAGTGTGCGCTAAACCAGCAAGAATACCGCGAAGAGTGTTCATGTGTTCTGATATTTCATTCGCTTTAACTTGACGCATTTTCTCCACCTTGTCCAACAAATATTTCTCACGGTCTTCAACTGCCAGAGCAAAAGTACGCATAGCTTTACGAATTTTCAAATTAGCTTCAGTTGCTTCTTTATCGAAAGCTTTCGACATTGCTACAGCACGATCTATGGCACTTTTGATAGCTTTAGTGCCAGTTTTTGTAGTTTCTATAGCTTTATACACTCCAACTTTACACGAATCTAGTGCACCTTTTAGAGGAGTAAAGTTGTGATCTTTATGTAACCATAAACTACACTCTTGGCAAATGAAAACAATGCAAGCCTCGCAGTAGTATCTAATAGGTTCTGAGTGAATATCACAATACACGACTTCTTTATCAACAGTGGCGGAGTTTGGTCGAACTCCGATTGGAGATATTTGATGAATAGGAAGTAAAGTGTGCTCTCTCAATTGGCAGTCAGAAGTAACACTGTGACAGCATTCATGACAAAAGAGGTCGTTACATTCGAGGCATCGAATCGACGGAGTGCGTTCCTCACAGCGGAAACATGTTATAGAGACCGATGACGAGGTTCCAGGTGATCCGCTAGAAACATCCTCTTTAGAATGGCTTTGGTTATTATTATTCGATATAGTATTATACTCACGAGCATTGGATATCGTAGTGTTTTGTCCCGAGCTACCGGATTGTAAAGCCCAAATGTCGTATGGCATGGTAGATGAGGTGGAAGTTGATGCATTCGATTGCAGGTGTGATGGGTTGTTTATGGTGCCCAAGATATTACAGAGAAGATGCGACATCGGCATGGGGTCCTCTTGCTCGGCGGAGCTGCCCCCGCCGGCCGATGAAGCCGAGGTGGACGGCAAGCTCGCACCAAGAGACTGCGTCATGTTAGCGAACGACGTCATTTTGAAACTCGCGTCGTCATTAGATCTAGAAAAAAATAAGAAAATTAATTTTAAGACTTTGATTTTTAACAGACACTGGTTTTTTTTTTTTTGTAAAATTACTATTTTTTACTAAACATAAGGTGGCTAAATTACTAATCAGTGTGTACAAATTAAAATTATAACACACAATTTGAGAAAGCAGACAAAAAATCTACTAAGATTAAGTGTAATTTTACAATTTTTAAGTATAAATCTTACTTGCATTGTATTAATACAGGACTGTTTATTAAATTTTAATAACAGACTTCGAAGATTTACATGCACACATACACATACATTTACATATTTACATACATATTACATATCATATTTTTTGTAAAATTACATAATATTTTGTAATTTCGAATTAATGTAAAATTATTAGAAATTTAGAAATTCTTTTATTATTATACAATTTTATCTGTAAAATTACTTCATGCATTGTAAAATTACTAAAAGTTATAGGGTCATTCCATGTCAAATCAACCAAAAAAAAAAAAAAAATGTTTTCAACCTGACCCTTTCAGATTTGGCTGAAACTTTGTTTATTTATACTCTCTGACATCCTGAACTCAAATATAGTTTTCAAATTTTTTTATCCCTGATAGTTTTTTAGTTATAAATTTTTAAAAATCACAAAATCCGAGTTCTTTGACGTGTACTAAAAACTAAAATCTGAAATAACTTTGGTTCTATTAGAGATAGAGAGCTAAATGATCTCATTTTAAAGAGGGTTTAATGGGCTTTAATGTGATATCCAACTTGAACACATTAATGTACAAAATATTTTTTGAGTTTTATAAATCGATTGTAACGTGTGCTGTGTGGCTTGTGGCAACGTCCTGTTGTGATTACAACATGTTGGTCAAATCCATATCTTCCAGTTCGAGCCAAAAATAATCGGTAATCATGGCGTGATAACGATTACCATTCACTGTAACGTGACGATCATTATCGTCGACGAAAAAATATGACCCTATGACGCCGCCGGCATGCAAACAGCACCAAACAGTTATTTTTTGTGGATGAAGTGGTCTTTCATGAAGCACATGTGGATTTTCACCAGACCAATAACGCATATTTTGCTTATTGACGAACCCATTGGGCCAAAAATGAGCTTCGTCACTGAAGACGATTTTGCGATGAAATTGATCATCTTGGTGCATCTTTTCCAGAGCCCAATTGGAGAACGTACGTCGCTTCAAATTCAATCCTTGAGGCGCCAAAAGTCTTGGAAGCCGCTGAAGACGTCAAGTCTAAGGAATATTAAGAGTTCATTTTCAAGAAGATGCAGAGCTTGCATTGCTAATGAAGGCAAACAATTTGAAAATCTATTGTAAAATAAACTTTTTATTCAAACATTTGAATTTTATTTAAAACCCATTCTAAAAAAAAGGAAAACGGTACACGTTGCCTAAAAAATTATTTTCTTAATTAGAAAATAATCTAGATAGTAGGTGTTATACCATTTTGGATTCTAGACTAAATGCACCAACTTTTTAATAAACTTTCCATAATAGTGTAGTACATTTTTTTTTTCAGTACAGTCAGTTAAAGTTCGATCATGTAATAATTTTGAGTGCATGGAGCATAAAAGGTACATTTTATTTAAAATAGTCTCAGTTATGATTGAATTTTAGTTTGTAATTTAAAAAAGGATTATTCAGGATTACAATTCAAAAAAAAACTAAGAGAAATAAAGTATTATAGGCGCAGTACTTGAAAGTTCATCACAGGTTGTCAGTTTTTTCGATATTTTTTTTTTTTTTTGAAGGCTTATAACATGAAAAGTACAGGACTTTTTTTTACATTTTTTTAGCAACTGTCACTAGTTACTCTACCTCCAGTTTTCGGCTTGACGTTGATTTTTGGGACAGCCCGTATATAATACGTTCAAATCATTGCCTGCGAACTAATCATGTTGCGGATTTATTAATTTAAATTTTTCGTATTCGCAATAGTAGTGCGCCTACATCGCTAATAAATTTATTTATTTTAATTATTGATAAACATACAATGTTTTTCAATAATAATAAGGTTCCGCTAGTTTGTTAACCGTAAAGGTATTCGAAGTAAATACAGCAGTTGACGAGTATAAACACGATGTTTTTATTGTAGCCTTCTATTGAACATAACTTTAAAAAACTAAATAAACTTAATAAACTTTTAAAGCTATTTGTTTTAAACTAGCCGTGATGTGCGATTTCACCCGCCTTAATTTGAGGAAAAAAGGTGCTCTCCGATGCACGGTGGGAAACCCAAATGGACCGACACGGAGACAAGCAATAATTATTTGCACAAATACGAACATTCACCCCGAGCGGGAATCGAACCAGCGACCGCCGGTGTTTAAGCGCCGACATGCACCACTACACCATTACAAGATACGTCACGATATATAATAAATACGCACAATGTATTTAACACTAGAAGTACTAACAGTTGTTTTATACCTATTTCAACTTAATCAGTAGAAAAGACCCGCTTTGCTATTTCGTTAAGATTAAGAACAAAATAATTAAAATAATCTTTTGAAATAACATAAATACATTTTTTCTATTACTGTAGGCACATAAAACATAATGTATGTAAGTTGCACTTATTTCAACTGCATAAATACTAACTATAACTTATTATAAAAATCGACTTCAATTTCAATATATTTAAATATTTATTACATTCTTAAATATATTCATAAAAAAGAGAAACCAAATAATAAATATTATTCATATTAATTTATTTAAATATCCTTGTTATAATTAGTTATTTTTAATTCAATCTATTGCTGCAAAAATTAATAAATTTAATGTTCAGTTCAGTTAAGAATAATAATAAAATTAATTTAATGTAAAAAAATGTATTATTTGTAAATATTTTCTATTTTATATTAGTCAATTAGTATTAAGCGTAATTCTATGTGAATTTAGTGTTTGCTACTAAATGATTTTTCGTATTCTGAATGTATAAATGATTGCTAATACAATATTTGTTGGTCTAAGTAAACTAGCATGCGAAACTAATAATAAGAAAAAATAGATAAAAACAAATAAACAACAAAAACAGCCTTTATAAACAGTTAAAAACAAATTATAAAGATAATGACCGGCCAAAATATGTACATGAGACTTACATACGAAAGACTAAAATTTTAGGTACCTTTATGAGAGCAATAGAAGCCAAAAACTAAATAAATAAATAAAACATAATGTTTATATGATAAGTAATTGAGACGAATTGGAAAAAATTGACAAGGAATAAAATAATAAAGTATGGAACAAAAAAAAATCGCAAAATTAAAATTTAGGAAGTAATAGCATTATATTTCCTGAATCTTTTTATTTTTAGTTTCCGTAGTGCCGAATTGAAGTTTTAGGAATTTTCATAATCTTTTCACACTGTGAACGTATAATTTTTATATCAAAAATTGAAATGAAATAATAAATATAAATTTGGAATAGTAATATTAATATCATTGTGTCAATAAAACTTAAAAAGAAAACTTTTGTGAAACATTTCTCATATGATCATTTAGACCGGTCAGCAGTTCTAGGGTTATTATAAAAAAAATTACAGTTCACTTACAACTTCAACGTTTCTGCAGGATTTTGTCACCACTTTATTAAATTAAACCATTTAAGATGTTTACTATTGTACGTGTAATGTAAGAAATTCACTAGTCGGTGAAACACTGTTGCTGTGATGAAAAGTAATGTTGTACTAGTTAGTAGTTACATGGTGATGCTTCGAATGATGCAGTTTGCGAAAAAAATCTATCCCAAAAACTTTTGTCCATCTCCCTACCACTAACCCTCGCATATTAGTAGGTAAGGAACACAGAGCGAGACAGAACGATAAACCTATTATGCGTGCGAGAAAGTTCTACGATACGGCACATTCCAAAATTTTCCATAATTTAGATAAAAGAGGTTCGCTATGATTAGGGTCGGTGCACGCATTGTTGTTTCATGCGCATTTTGACGTTTTGTCTTTTTGTTTTTCTAATGCCAAAATAAAGTATTTTATGTATGTTAATGGACTGAATTAAATCATATATATACTTCGTAATTACTTTACGCTTACGCGATGCATTAATATACCTAATATCTAAACATATTTGATACATTAACCCTTAAATGCATGATTTTTTATTTAGTTATGAAATAAATATTTCAGTATAGATTTTGAGTCACAGATAAAGGGAAAAATAATAAAAA
The DNA here is from genome assembly GCA_905220545.2 of Melitaea athalia. NCBI lineage: Eukaryota > Metazoa > Arthropoda > Insecta > Lepidoptera > Nymphalidae > Melitaea > Melitaea athalia. The sequence goes on from HG992194.1 coordinate 14,312,528, forward strand.
AAATCTTGATGTTAATAAAAAGTATATTTTTGAAAAAAACAGTATGTAGACTTTTGGCAACATTATGCGTCTAGGTAGGTGATGAAAAGTCTTGTTCATACATAAATAACCCTATGGATCTTATGGGTCATGGGGTTATTTATGTATGAAACGCAGCAAAACAATTTCTTTCCTTTGTATAGCAAAGGGCCACTTGACACTTGGTGCATTCTGTGCGTGAAAACCCCTTGCAACCTGGTAATTTGCACCTATTTTTTGTATTACACCGTTTCTCATTATGGTCCACCCCATCAGTTCTTACGTCTTTAGGTGGAACAGGCTTCATAGGTCCTCGGTGCTTTTTTGCATCAAATTCTCTTTCTAAACTGCTACTGGATGGTCTTCCTCTTTTATTTTCGGCAGACTTTTTATACTTACATAATGTGTCTGCTAAGTCTGACCTAAATTCTCCAAGGTTCATAATTTTTTTTGTCCCTTTATTTATATGAGCTTTCTTATACAAAACCCAAGAATTTATAACCACCATGTCTATCATGACATAAAAAAGCCGAAGGTACCATTTCCGACTTTTTATTCTGATCCTGTACCTTCCTAAGAAACTGTCCATGAGGTCTACTCCTCCCATATGGGCATTGTAGTTCTTTATGATTTTGGGGCATGGTATGGTGATTTCCTTTTTGTCTTTTTTGTCATATCTGTTTACTGTGCCTGCAGGCTCAGCACCGACGTAGGTAGACGCTAAAGTCACCATATTGTTGTCCTTCCAACAAGTGACTGATATCCATCTCCAGTATTACCTGTACTTATTTGAGACGAGGTTCCCGCCACAGGTTCCGCCGTGGATGCACCACCTGACAAGTGCTCCTCTTCATAGACTATGGGAGGGTCTTCGTTATTGTCCAAAGGTTTATCTTCTAGTTCATGTAATAAGTCTCCTACGTTTGAATAATAATCGATATTATCATCATCGAAATCTTCACCATCTTCGGAGAGCTCACCATCATTTAAAGCAGCAAGAGCTGCCTCAATTTCCTTTTCTGCCAGCGAGCCAGACATGCTGAAGAGAAAAGCCAAATAAGCAAAATACCAAAACTATACCCAAATAAGCAAAATACAATAAACGCATGATGTAGACATTTGGCAACATACATAAAAATCAAGCTTGAGACATATTCAAGATAAATTGCCAAAAAAAACGTTATAATAGTTGTTTCTTACCTTACGTCAAATACATTTCTTATTTTTGTAACACTTTTTGACCAATAAATTCCGCTAAATCTCAATTCAAATGTCACCAATTATCAAACAATCAACTTTTCCCAACCTTCACTTTCGTTTTATCAAATTGCGCGCAAATTTTAATTTCTAACGACCCTCTTCTATTTTTTTTTACCATTAATATATTAGCCTATGATATAAACAGTCGTTCTGAAACACTGGTCACATGTGTCACTTTTTAAAAGTACAAAAGTAGTATGTAGACTTTTGGCAACAATATGCATTTAAGGGTTAAGCAAAGGGAAGTTTTTTTATAAATAACAAAAATGATACCAGCAATATCTTCTCTTTACAAATAAAGACAACCCTATGTTAAAATGGTATTGAGTGGCATTATTGTGTGTGCGTATTTGTGTGAAAGAGACGGAAGGATTGCTTTATTGAGATGCTGTACATATTTCGGGCGTAGATACGTAGTGGGAGCACATGGCGCTCATGACCTTGGTGGCGAGTGCGTTTGAGGCAGGTCCGGGACCCTCCGCCATCTTGGCGCGCCCCCGCCTTGTGCCGAATGCGTAGGGTGACGAAAATCGATGCTTTCCCTTGCTGCCCTTCTAGCCCCAAGGGTGAAAACCACGAATTCAAATCCCTTCTACATCATACATAACATAAATGGATATTATTTTCTGGATAAATATTAAGTTTCAAACGCTTTTTTAATACTTTTTCGATCTAGACGCTTACGAGGTTCGGTACAAAAGTACATGAAAGTAACACAATAGTCGACGTACCTGCTGTTAAGCCAAAAAAGTAATTGTAAGTAAAGTCTGACAGGTAGCAAGCATTGTACTGACTTGCCAAAAAAATTTGAATTCTAATTTTTTGCTAGTGGAAAAAACGCACAGCAAGCACGTACGTTTGTGTCGCATAAAGTATTAAACTAATATAGGTATCCACTGTGGTCAAACTATCTATGTTGTTTAGTCAAAGAAAAAAGTAATAGCAAAACGAACATTAGCTAAGTATTAAGTTGATTACAGATCTTGTGTTAAGATTAGATAGTTTTATTTTTACGTCATACATTTTTATCCGTTGTGAAAATAATTTTCTGCAAAACTCATAAAAAGTCATAAAAACTGTTCTTAAGAGTGCGCATAATGCAAAATTACCATCTTCTATTTGTTTTGACATGAAAAGTTCCAGACCAAATCTTAAAATAAAAATATATGACAAACTACGTGATATTTGCAAGGGTTGACCTTTATCAAAAACATAAAATAAGGAAATTTCCTCGATAAAATATAATCACGAAGTAACCTCTAATTTTTATATTTTTTCTATTTATACTCGATATGGTTATGACCATTAAGACAAAAATTTGATAATTAATTACATTTTAATATGAGTAAAGGCTATGCTTAGGCATTTAATGTAATTACTTTTAGTTTCGGAATTATATACAAAATAACATATTTGTCGTTTTTTACATTCGTAATGCGCTCAAAACTATATCGTCTATCGCACTCTGACACGAGGCTTTGTGTATATTTTGTTTCATCGGGCGCGCGGGTGAAATCTGATTTTTTGCTTGCCTTATGCACGCTCTTAAGACTTTTCATAGAAAATACTCCTTTTAGAAGTATAAGTCTGAATAAGTTTTTGAAACTGTAAACCTCTGAAAAAGTCAACTATTCTCAATAATTTTAGTCCGAAATTTCAAAGATTTTTTTCCACCAGGGTAGGTATACACAAAGATTATTTTACATAATATAGTAAAATATCTTGTATAATTATTTAAGTATAGCTTGTATTACGGATCGTGCTCATATTTAGTTGTCCAGTTAATTTTCTCTTTGATAGTCGTACATTCAATACGAGACCAGCAGGGCCAGCATGCGCGCCACGACAAGTTTGTCTACCCCTTTTCTCGTATTATCTCTTTATGTCTACATACTATATACTACAACTGTTTTATAAATAATCGGTCCCTTATTACGAGTACAGTTAATGACATTCTTAGAAATCATTTGTTAATTGGACATTATACTAATTTTTGTGATAACATAAAGGAGCTCCTTTATTTGTACATATAGCATTGTTACAAAGTTTGAATTGTGCGCCATTTGAGAGACACCGTACTGGGTGAGCTTGAATGAAATGTATGTCGATTTGTCGATAGGGTTCACTTTACTCTATTTTTACGTCGGTTTGTTTATGACGCATCTAGAAAGCACCGCTTGTAAAGCGAATAAGAGGATTTTGTTACTGTTTGAATGGCATTGTTTCTCAACACTGTACAATGTACATGTATTGCTGTACATCGCCCGTCATCGTAGTAGAATGTGGAGGACGTGGGCAATGTCCCTATATTATCTTACTGCAATCATGACAATGAGTAGATTCCTTTGTTCAATACCAATTCTACAAAATACGTCCAAAAAGAATAATTATAGCTTTGTTTAAATAAGTCATATTAAAATTTAATGATTCATTCCATGGTTTTGTGAAAATTTTTACAAACGAAATTGATATTAGAAACGTTACTATCGTATTTTTATACATTTAACGTGATACATATAAAAATAGCTACATTGCGCGGTGGGTTACTACCTACAATGTGAGCTGTAACCCGACACCGGGCACAATACCGGTGGAACCGGCTGGAAAATAAAATTACTTACGAGCCTCTTTGATAAATAATTAAAAGAATATGGAAGTTACATTACCTAATTATAATATAAATATATTCTTGTCGTTTTTTACGCTACTATTATTTCAGAAGTAATTTGATTTGCTAATTTGTTTACTATAATATTAATAATGAATAACTGTAAAAACAACATAGTGGCAATGTAAATATAAAAATAATTCAAATAAGGTAAATGGGTATAATAACAACAGAGCATTCAAGTATTTCAAATAAATCAAATAATATTAAAAATACCCACCAAAGTAGAATTTTTGAGAAAATTTGACAGAGAAAAGGGACAAATATTTTGCAAATTATTGATTAGATTTATTTTCTTTTTAATTTTTAATAATTTCATTAAATCTAAGTATAATTCAATCAATCTAATAATTTGTTACTCTAACTCATCATATAGACATACTACATATTTTTGAAATATGTGTACGAGTTTCTGAAACCTTTACTAAATATAATATGTTTTAGAATATAGTTTCTGTTATTTCTCGATAGGTAGACGAAGTGATGCTCAATTGCTCATACCCTAGCTTTGTAGATCGCATGCGCGAAACGCTGAGCCGTTGAGCTTCTTGAATGCTATCATAATACCTATTATGTTTAAATATAACATTTACTCGACGCATAGGCGCCTTCCTGCTACGAATATTCAATCCGAATATCACATGCAAAGATTAATTACAAAGTAAATTAAGTAAATCGGACTAAAAATAGAAATCTAATAACAAAAACTGCAATAAATAAGTAGGTAATAAGCTTTCTCCTTGATAAAGAGACAAAGTAGACATTAGTAAAATAAGGAATACATTTAAGGCTACGTAACGTGCACGGGACGGCGTTAGAACGTGGACGTTACGGGGACGGAACGTGGTTAGTAAACATTGACGGAGATTTTTATTGCATACGCACCGTGACACTGGGTTACTGCCCAGTAACAGTAGGTAAATGCACGTGCTTCTCTAGTTTAGCTCTCTGTAACGAACGGAGCGACTAGACCAGAGGTCGTCAACTGGCGGACCGCGGTCCGCATCCGGACAGGAACTTACACTACAGAGTACATAATTTAATAAAAATACATATATCCCACTCAAGTTCAACCTTCAGACAGATAGTCCGCATTAAAAAAATGTCATTTTCTCACTAATATATTAAAAAAAATACCTTTATTATTTCGTTTGTTTGATAAATATTTTTTTCTATAAAATAATGTGCGGACCGCGACGATCATTTCATTTCTTCAAACGGACCCCGAGGGAAACTAATTGATAACCCCTGGACTAGACTGCATACGCGGCGGAATCACGGACGTGACGGGGCACGCGCCGGACGGTACTTGGGGCCGATGTATTCACTATACCGTATAGTCGGAAATACCAAGTCGGAAAGGCAAGTATACAAATAAACGCCTTTTTTAAATTAAATTATAAACCCCTCACGACCAGAAAATTGACATATTAAAGTTTCCTTTATTAACTGAAACTAGATTTTTAATAGTAGTCTAAAAGTGATCAAAGTTGTGGTTATTTATTTTATGGTTTATTTGTATGGTTGCGTTTCCGACTTGGTATGTATTTAATTATATTTAATCAGTTTTGACATCTCAAACCCGGAATACAAATAAAATATTTGTTAAAATCAAAAGTATAAACTGCGGCTTTGATCACTTTTAGAATATTATTAAAAAATCTAGTTTCAATTAACAAATAGGATACTTAAATATATGAATTGTCTGAACACGGCAAAGCACGTACCGGGGCACAAATAGGCATTGCCCTTTTACTAATGAAATCATGACAATATAACATGTCTGCTCAAACATACTTGAGTAGCTGATATCACCAATTTCGACTTATTGTTTAACCACATTTATTGTGATTTTATATAGAGAGAAGAATCATTAAATAGTATAATTACCCACAAAAATTTGTAAAAATATTGCTTTTAAATTTTTTTATTTGTTAGAACTTAAATATTTTTATGCTAAATAAAAGATGTTACTACAATTTTTTTAAAAGATAATTGGCCAATATCTAATAAATGTTAGAAAAGAAATCTATCCCGTAAATTTTCCATGATGTATACGTTATGGCAGACTTCTGTCGTTTCATTTATAGAGATTACTCACTCAGGGTAATGACATCATAATTATTAAATTTCAAGTGTTTTCAGTAATCTATAATAATAATAATAATATATTCTTGTTTTTATTAATTTTGACTAGCCCGATGGTGCAGTTTGTAGTGACCCTGCCTTCTGCTCCGGGGTTGATGGGTTCAATATATTATCACCCTGAGCCTGTTTTTACAAGCTTTTATTTAACTTGCAATGTATGTATGTATGTATGTATGTAACTTTAATGAATGTTTGTTCGGGTGAAATCTTGCAACTCAATTTTGAAGCAGATATCTTCAACCAATTGAGCTGAAATTTTGTATACAGGTTCAGCTTGGATGACAGTGCATGGTTTGTATGTATGCATGTATGTATGTATGTTTGTTCGGTTGAAATCTTGCAACTCAATTTTGAAGCAACCGATTGAGCTGAAATTTTGTATGCAGGTTCAATTTGGATGACAATGCATGGTTAACTTTGTAACGTCATTCTAAATCCAATATGGCAGCATATCCAAGAGTGCGGACTAGTTATTTTTAGTGCACTTCTACAATATGGGTATCAAATGAAAGGGCTTGCTAAGAATAATTCGAATAAAGTGACGTGATAACCGACTAAAAAGTCAAAAATAAATTAAAAGTAAAAAACCTTTTTAAAAAACAAGCTTTTATTTGAATGTGCTAAAACGAAAAAAATAAATTTTTACTTTAAAACTTTTACTATCTACTTATAAAGTCATTACACATAATCTATATGATATAAAAGCTTGTCGCGAGATTTGCTTGTAAACAAGTAAATTAAATAAATTGATGTGATTGATTTTAACTATTAAAATTTTTAAACTAAGGAAATACGAGTACTCATATCTCGCGACATGCTTTTCTATCATATAGATTATGTGTAATGACTTTATAAGTAGATAGTAAAAGTTTTAAAGTAAAAATTTATTTTTTTCGTTTTAGCACATTCAAATAAAAGCTTGTTTTTTAAAAAGGTTTTTTACTTTTAATTTATATCAATATTAATACTACCCAACCTTTTGCTTTTTTACTTACCTTCAATATGAAAATTATTTCAATAATACCTTGCAGACGTTTTAGCTAATCTAATATTTTAATTATTAATCTTAAAATTCTTTTACTATCTTGCCCCACTGTGGGTATACCCAACTATTATTTGGAAATTATTATTTGGAAATATTCTAACTAAAATAATATAATATAATTTTACTCTAATATTTTTATGCACTTGTTGACAGGACCTACATTATTTACTTATTTTGTTTTTCATAAGTTTTGCTTCTGTAGATTTAATTTCTATTTAATAGAACAAAGTTTTTTTATTAATGCTGTGTACTTCTGACAAATTCACCATTATTATTTTGTATTGATAACAGTCAATAAGTCTTAGAAGTTCAACTTTTCCTACATGGAGAAAGAGGCTGATGCCCAGCAGTGCGATGTTACAGGTTATATCCTCTATTTTTCAAGTCTTTCTATCCTACCCTTCCCTAAATAAATAAATATGCAGTATATTATATTCAGAACATAGAACTTTATAATACATTGTAATAATTGTAATATGATTTTTAACTGTCAATACTATTTCAATTTCTTTATCTTTACATTATTAGAAAGGTCATTAACATAATGACTTATTAGTTATTTGTGAAAAATGATAAATAATAATTGTTTCGATAATTTGCAAAAAATATGTAGTTTATTTAAAACATTGTCTTTATCATAATAAACTTAAATGTTTTCTAAAAATGTACATACCTTCTTGGTTTTATGTAAACTCTTACTGCATTACTAATAGATACACAGTCATATCATACAAAAAAATACGTTAAATTAATAAGTGTAATGACAAAGTATATTTGTGCGAACGCGAAGAAAAATAAGCGAGTAATACAAATTATAGCTTGCGTTAATTTTAGTATAAATTCTCATGTCTCATCCAACACCTACCTGCAATAAGGCCCTCAGTGTCACAAACATGATAAAACAACGATGATAATATATTCCGGTGTCTTCCTGTTGTCTCCGAGATCCGAGACCTCTACATAATGGATGTTCATACGACGATGAATCACAATTACGATAAATAATTATACAATTCTTTAATACTTACCAATAATCCATATAATCCGAACTGTAGATTCACAAGTAAACAAACATTATAATTATACACCACAATTTAAAATCTACTCAAAAGTCTATTTAAAATAAAAAAGATACGATCAGTCAATAATTATTTACGAAAATATGTCCAACGATGCAGGTAGATTTCACAAAGTTAAATACGCTCTATTTGAGAGTCCTTCTTTAACTTCAATAACGTTATTGCACTAGTTAAAAATACTGATAATCATCGCGATAAATTGATTTATATTTCGCAACTATCATACATTTATTTATTATTATCATAAAACACCACGAAAACAACAGCGGTGAATGAACGATCAATTGATTTAAAAATAAACTTTTTGTCTATAGTATTTTATTTTAACAATGACACAGATAAAATAATATTGGCTTAAAATATTTTTTTTTCTAAAGTAAAGTCATTTTGTTTCATTAAAATTTTAAAATATTCAATTCTAATGTTATTATACGATTCCAGCCTTCCAGGTATACCTATATTAAATTTTGCTTCCACAGGTAGGAGTGTGGTAGGAGTTTTATCCTTTTTTACCATAGATATAATGAAAAAATATATTTTTATTATATCTATGTTTTTTTACAGATGAACTTACGTCAATGTCATTATGAATGATGTCAAATTGTCGATTTGCTGTCAAATTTTCGCGCCAATTTGTTTACGGCGTACTATTTGCTTATTTGTGATTTTGTGCTAGTATCCAGTTATCCACACCAATTTTCAACTGTATTTGTTTTAATGTGTTTATAAATCTAATAAAAAGATGTCGACTCCTTCGAAACGTCCATCTTCACGAGCATCGTCTGAAGCTCCTACACCATCTCGGCGAACTAGATCTTCTCAACAACTTGTTGTACCCGAAACACCTCAACGGTCAACCGGTACACCTTCAAAAGGTTATTTTTTTTTTAATATATTTAATTAATTTAGCCTCAGTAAGTTAAGTTAGTTAGGAGTGAACTCTAACAATGTAACATTTTTAAAATTCATTATTCGTCTTCAATATTATAATGTTTTTTGTTAATCTCACCCAATATATAAGGATCTTAATCATCTTATTAGATTACACTTGCTTAATACCATAGAAGCGACTTATTTTTACGTTATTTACTTATAATTAACTTATATTCATTATAACATTAGATGGAACCCCTGGAACTCCACGTCAGAGCTCTCGGACTCCAAGCCGTCAAGCGCCTGGTACCTCACCAGCTCGAGCATTGCCATCCAGCCCACTTGGTAAGAGTCCATTTATTTCATGGCCTAAATTTCTTATTGTATTAATTTCTAGACAACTTCACTGTTTGACCTTTATTTGATCTTACTGCTCTGTTTCTATATACATAGCTTTATATCTATATATATATATATATATAATAATTTCGTGTCATGATGTATGTTAGCGATAAACTCCAAAACTACTGAACCAATTTTTATCAAATTTTGTAAGTAAAGTATTAGTATTTTGTAAATTGTGTTTGTACTGCTATCGGTATGTAAGCAGTCAAATTTGGTAGCTGTTTTCCAGGCAGGCCAACGTCTGCCGGGTCCGCTAGTAGAATTATAAAAATTGAATTGGAAGATTCTGAGTTCGGTCAATCTAATTCAATGTTTGTTGTAGGAACTGACATAGATATGAGCTCTCCACTTAATTATGGTACTCCAAGCTCTCTCAGTACACCTCGATCATTACTGAGAGGGGCAATGACTCCAGCTCGACAGAGAGCTGATCTCAGAGGTCACCAATCAGGACCTAATGTGCCAGCTCCTACTCCAACAAGAAGGGTAAGTCTGACTTTCCTTAAGAAAATACATTCTAAATATTATCTTTATACATGTCATCTTGTCAATCATTTCATTCCTTTATTAATTCATCCATGTTTGTTGATAACCAGTATCGTATTAGAAAAATATCCTATTAGTTGCATTGTGGTGATAAACTAGATAATTGACATGAGAAATTAACAAATAAAAAAAGGTTCATTCTTTTTTTCTTTGTATACATATAAAAAATATATTTTATTTTTTTCTCATTTGCTACTTCTGACACTGTCTCTTCTCGCACATCACACTCGTTTTTGTTGTTTTGTTGTGGGCCCGATTTTCCGCATTTAGACTCAATATGGTCCATTATGCGTGAAAAGGGCTGACTAGTTCAGCCAGCCCAGCTCCTTCCAGAAGCTCAGAAGCCTCCTGGGGCGTTCACAGGCTTCTCGGAGTGTACTTATTTCTTTAAGTATGGTAGCCCGGTGTGCGGCCACTCCCTCGCATTCCAGGATCACGTGGGCGGCTGTTTCTTCAGCAGCCAGACATCCCCTACATAGAGGACTGTCCGTTGCATTCATAATGAATAGTTGGTGGTTGAGTGCCATGTGGCCAGTGATTGTACCAACAACTATTCTAATATCTAGACGGTTCAGACTGAGCAGTCGACGTGATAGGCACATCACACTCAAAAACAACATTATTTCTCATGACTATGGGTTGACTGGAAGAGATCTCTTTTAAAAATAAATCAATTTTTGTTATCAACCATTCAAAATATTTGGTACATTCTTTGTTTTTTGTAGGTAGAGGCCGGTGAAGCAGAGGCATCGGGAGAGCCTCAATTAGTAGTGTGGGGTACAGATGTGGCGATTGCTGAATGTAGAGAGAAGTTTGTGAAATTCATACAGAGATTTGTTGAACCTACTGCTTTAACTACTGAACCCTTGTATGAAATGAAACTGGAGGAAGTAAGTGGCTTTAACTGTTTCAAGATATTTTGTTATTAAATCAAAACCTACAGCAATAGTTTAGTATTATGAGTATTAGGGGCATTAGTTGTTATACTGGGGCAGAGGGCGTCCACAGTGCATCTCCATCCCGAGCGGTCCTGAGTGTCTCCGGGTCTTTCTGATAGCCTTTACTTCGTTAATGATTGTCCGTTAGCAATAGTTTACAGAGACTTAATTAGGACCCTATGTCTGGTAGTTGTTTTAAACAATATTCTAGTTAGCTAATTATTTTGGGAAGTTGAATGTATAAAGAAAAAATATTTTTTGTAGTTGTCATACAATTGGAAAGATATTTTTACTACAACTGTCTAGCTATCGCCATTCTTGAGATACAGCCTGGTGACAGACGGATGGACGGATGGACGGACAGCGAAGTCTTAGTGATAGGGTTCCGTTTTTACCTTTTGGTACGGAACCCTAAAAATGATTTTTGTGTTAGAAATTCTTTTTCTAAGCTGGTAAAAGACAGAACCGAACAGAACCTGGTACTGTCATTCAAAGGTGATTAATAAAACTAAAATGCTATTAAAACCATCTGGGACTTGTGGTTGTTTTATTTTTAAACTTTTTTATTATAATATTACTGAAAACAATTCCTTAATATTTTTTTTTTTTTTTTAATAGATACACACGCTAGAAGAACCATTCCTGGATGTGGATTGCGAACATGTTAAAATATTTGATTCAAAACTGCACAGACAGCTTGTGTGCTATCCTCAGGAAGTAAGTTTTCTTATAGTATTAATGTACAGACATAAACAAATACATGTACATAATATTTTTATTAAAAAAATTATTAATTGGATGATTGTTGTAATATGTAATTTTATTTTTCTTTAAAAGGTGATCCCAGCATTTGATGCTGCTGTAAATGAGCTATTTTTTGAGAAATACCCTGCAGCTGTTTTGGAACATCAAATACAAGTACGACCGTTCAATGCACCGCAAAGACACATGAGAGATCTAAACCCTGAAGGTATGAATTCATTGTTATTCATTATATACAGTATGTTGCTACACTGTTACTTTATAATTTTAATAGAGATGATAAACTAAATAGCTTTTTTAATACAACTAGCTTGACTATGGTTTTCCTGATAGTTCCTGATAAATTAACATGAGAGGGAAAAGATTAAAAAAAAAAAATTGCAGCAGGCTTATGGTGGCAGAGGTTGTTTTTATAAATTCACAATATTGAAATCAGCATATAAAAAATTGTTTCATCTAATTAACAGATGAGGGAATATTTTGTTATATCCCGGATCTTAGACCAAAAGGAACACAACACTGCTTGAGGACAGTAGTATTCGACTGTGATCTTCTGTAAGGTCGAGATAATTCCCCGGTTGTGCTGCTCAGCTTAACATTAACTGCTACAACATCACAGGTCTAGACTGCTAATTAATTTTAAAACATGGTTTCAGACATCGACCAGCTGGTAACGATATCGGGCATGGTGATCCGCACGTCGGGCATCGTGCCGGAGATGCGCGAGGCGTACTTCCGGTGCGCGGTGTGCGGCGCGGCGGCGGCGGGCGAGCTGGAGCGCGGCCGCGTGCCCGAGCCGGCGCACTGCGCGCACTGCAGCACGGCGCACAGCTTCCAGCTCATACACAACCGCTCGCACTTCAGCGACAAGCAGCTCGTCAAGCTGCAGGAGGCTCCGGGTACGATGTCCACCACTACCAACATACTGTCGTAAATAGATAGAGCACACTGGCTGTATAATGCAAACAGACATTATGGAAATTGACCCTTAGTAGTTGATGATGTTTTTTACACGAAGCGCATTGCATCAAAGACACGTATAGTAAGTATCGTAACCGCGTCCTCAGATGACATGCCGGCGGGGCGCACGCCGGCCACGGTGAGCGTGATGGCGCACGGCGCGCTGGTGGAGGCGGTGGGCGCGGGGGAGCGCGTGGCGGTCACGGGCGTGTTCCGCGCCGCGCCCGCCGCCGTGCACCCGCGCCGCGCCACGCTGCGCGCGCTGCACCGCACGCACCTCGACGCGCTGCACTACCGCAAGGCGCACAGCGAGCGCCTGCTGGAGACCGAGGACGGGTGAGTGTCGTGACTGTGTAGTGTTCCGCCGCCGTGCCCCGCGCTGCACCGCACGCACCTCGACGCGCTGCACTACCGCAAGGCGCACAGCGAGCGCCTGCTGGAGACCGAGGACGGGTGAGTGTCGTGACTGTGTAGTGTTCCGCCGCCGTGCCCCGCGCTGCACCGCACGCACCTCGACGCGCTGCACTACCGCAAGGCGCACAGCGAGCGCCTGCTGGAGACCGAGGACGGGTGAGTGTCGTGAGTGTGTAGTGTTCCGCGCCGTGCACCTAAGAAGCAGCACACTGCACTCGTGCACTCGTTACACTAATCTGGCAATAGGGTACTTTCCGTAGTGAAAAATAAATTATAAATTTTGATAAAAATTAAAATTTATATAGAAATACACCTAAATATTCTGATTTAGAATCATAAAAGCACATTATTGATTTATTATATTGAAATTAAAAGTCGTATATTTTAATCTGTATATCACGTGACCTAAAACACGAGCCGCCATGGTGTGACGTCATACGGGCAATAACAAAGTTCTGTCAGTGCTGTCAACAGCTAGTGTACATACTAATATCTATCAATTTTAACTTCAAGGAGTAATAGTTGTGTTCTTTCGTTTAATAACTCTTCATATCTTGTTCCAACTGAAATAATATGCATTCATTACTAATTTGTTGATGGCTGTCATAGTAATTGTAGGTTATGTTACTCTCTTACATACGTCATACACTTTTGTTATTGCCCATATTACGTCACCAAAATGGCTGTAGCGTTTTCGCGGTAATAAAAAAAAGTTTAAAATTTAATTTAATTTTATGGCATGAAAACGTGTTTATTTTGCCGAAATATATTTTTTTGTGGCTTTTTATTAGAAAATCAACATTTTGAAGTACTTTTTCAAACATAGTGGAATACCCTATTAGTCACTCACCATCACTTCAGGCTATCACAGTCCACTGTTGGAAATAGGCCTCCACAAGTTCGCGCCCGACATTATGACGCGAACTCATGTGTTTTGCCCATAGTCACCACGCTGGGTTGGTGACCGCAGGGCTGGCTTTGTCGCACCGAAGACGCTGCTGCCTGTCTTTGGCCTGTGTATTTCAAAGGCAGCATGGATGGTGATCCCGCCATCCGTCGGCTTTGTAAGTTCCAAGGTGGTAGTAGAACTGTGTTATCCCTTAGTCGCCTCTTACGACACCCAAGGGAAGAGAGAGGGTGGCTACATTCTTTAGTGCCGTAACCACACAGCACGCAATGGCAATTAGTAACTAGCGTAATTGTCACTTAAGTTAACTCATAAAGTAACTAATGCACTTTTTTTTACAGAAAAGAACATCAATTTCCTCCAGAGCGTATAGAACTATTCAAGGCGCTGTCGGCTCAACCTGACTGCTATGAAAGGCTCGCCCGTGCTATTGCTCCGTCAATATATGAAAACCTTGATATAAAGAAAGGAGTATTACTGCAACTACTTGGTGGAACCAAGAAAAATTTCAATGCTGCGGGACGGACACACTTTAGGTAGGTTATTATACTACAGTTTTATTTTACCAGTTTTTTTTTAAATTATTGTTATTTAATGGTATAAATTTGTTAACTTAGGTCGGAAATCAATATCCTTCTCTGTGGTGACCCTGGAACCAGTAAGTCCCAGCTTCTCCGATGGGTGCATGCTCTAGTACCTCGCGCTCAGTACACGTCTGGTCGTGGCTCTTCTGCCGTAGGTCTCACTGCCTACGTCACCAAGGATCCAGATACACGCCAATTGGTTTTACAAACGTAAGTATTGTCTTAGATTCTTAGAATATGTATAAAAGTTTATAGTATATATAATTATTCTATTTTTTCCCGTTCTAAACAATAGACAACTAGAAATTTGTAATAATAATTTTTGATTTGGTCACTTTTTGTTATTGTTATTTAATAACCAGCTCTTTGTAATAATAAGTTTTGTTTGTCACTTCCCTGCTGGAAAAATCTCATAGGATCTCATAAAAAAATAATACGAAAATATTCTATGAGATTTTATATGTGTATTTGTCGTCGAAATTACTCATAGAAACTCATAGCGGACACAATTCATTTGATTCTAAGTTCTTATGAGCATCTTCAGTATCTCATAGAATCTCATAACTTTTTACGTAAAAAATCTACAATCTTATGAGCATAATGGATGTAATGTAAAAGTTATGAGAATCTATGAGCTCATGTTTAGATTATAAATTTTTATGATATTTTATGAGTTTTAACGTGGACGACGCGTTGGCGCAACGGTTATAGCACTGGTTTGTGGCTGTTGCGCTGGCGGTTGTGGGTTCGATCCCCGCACATGACAAACATTTGGGTAAGTCTATAGGGCATGGGGCATCGATTTATGGGGTTTTAGGGGAGGGGAGGAGGGGTGGGTGGATGCTTTACCCTCTGGTACCACTCCCAACATCAGAACTGGGTATATATTTTTGGGGTTTTGGGAGCGGGTAAGCGGTACCACTTCCACCCCCAGCACTGGGCATCGATTTATGAGGATTTGGGAGGGGGTGGGTGGGTTACCCTCTGGTACCACTCCCAGCCCCAGAACTGGGCATAGATACTCGGTTTTGGTTATTTTTTCGGATTTCTATATATATATTAGTGCAGTGCTGGGGGTGGGAGTGGTAAAGTTCGACAGTTCCCCAACCCCAAAAATCGATGCCTCATGTCCTGTAGGCTATCCAACATTTGTATTGGCCATACAAATGTTTGCCGTGGCAGGGTGTTTGTGCAGTCCTTGTGGGTCTCCCCACCGTGCCTCGGAAAGCAGCTCTGATCCTTAACCAACATGGGGAAAGAAGTCTATGCCCAGCAGTAGGACATTACAGGCTCAAGCGATTAATGTGGAATAAAAAATCGTAAAGAATCAATCGGAGATTTAGAAATGATGTTGTATTGATGAGCTATTAATTTTTAATCCAGATGAACGATGTTAAAAAGTGGATATTGATGAAAAAGTTACCTTGTATAAATATATATACATATCTATCTATCTACATATGTATATATAAAAATTTCGTGTCACGATGTATGTTAGCGATAAACTCTGAAACTACTAAATCAATTTTTATAAAATTTTGTAAGCATCTGTAATTTGGTTCAACTTGGGAGATAGGGTAGTTTTTATCTCAATTATTGATCTCAACATTTGTTATTGCAAATTAAATTGTTTATATAAAAGCGATTTAGCACTGACTTTTTTTATGAATTTATATAAGTTTGAACAATAAATAAATAAGTAATTTTAAACTGTAGGGTAAAAATTTTATGCTAAAGAAAAACTTTTTCATTTTTAATTTTGACAGAACCAATTTTAAATTTGTTGTTTATATAAATAAATCTAAAACTGTAAATAAAAAAAATAAAATCAAAATGTTTCTAGCTGTATGGAAAATGACAACAGCAAAACTTTTCAATTTTTCTTTTTAAGAGAATATAGGTAATTTCAATATTAGTAAATGAAAAATAATATATAACGAATACTAATATATAATATTCCTCAGAAGCACTTCGACATATTGATACAGTGGTGCCATGATGTAGGAATTTTAATTAATACAAACAAAAGTAAACATTTAATTATAAAATCATCACATCAGCGACACTCTCACAACAAAATTGATTGCTCACAACCATAACTGTTTACATGTCAAAGATAAAAATAACTGTGCTTGCTCAGCTATTGAAGTTAATTGTTAATTTACAGATTTACTTAAGTCTGGTAATAGACAACAAATTTTCATGGAGACAAATAGATCGAGTATGTGCCAAATTAAGACAATTTTTAGTTAACATAATGATTTAAAAAAAAAGGATCCCTTTAAAAATTAGATTGTTACTTTATTATGCTCTGGCAGATTCGTATATCCAATATGGCCTCAGTAGTTGTGGTCGTACCTACAAAAGTTACCCAAACAATATATACAAATTACAATTAAGATATTAAAAAACATTGTTTCATCAAATATTAGGACTGAATTTCATAATGACAAAATTGCACTTTTTAATCATTGCAAAGTATTATACCAGTACATAAAAAGTTTGAGTATACTGTTCTAATAGAAAATATCTGGAGTAGTAAGTTTAGGCAACGTGTTCAGCACCCTACATTTACACGGGTTGTAGCGAGAAACCACTTAAACACAGCTCTTGCCAACAACGTGTATGGTGAGAGAACAACGACTTACATAGTCCCTTAATAAATATACTACCATCACATTTGGTTGAATGTATCAAAAGTAATAATATTAAACAAAAACTTAATTTTTTTTATCTTTTGACAACGCTGAGAAAAAATAAATATTATTAAAATACATTGTATAAAAATTGATGTACCAAATGAAAATGTAACTGTGATTGTTTTATTTTTTAAATACTATTTTTACCATTAATACTACTTTTTTATCATTATGAAATGTAAAATGTACAAACCTTACATGTGTATTGTACAAACCTTAGTGCTTTTCTTTTGCTACTTATAATTGTGAATTTGTACATATTGTTTCTTAATTTGATAATTATGTAAATAAACATAAATAAAACCATGACAAAAAAATATTTTGAATGCTACCTACTAAATAGTTCTTATAGGTTATAAAGTTAAAATTTTATTAACTATTTTACCTACATAGGTACTCAATATCATAGAATCGTTATACATTCTCATTACTTCTGAAAACTGATGAATAGGACTAAAATTATTATAAACTAAAAATAATTTATAATTTACTAAATATAATATTCACATTATTTTGTTAATACACTTTTATAACGTTACCACCTTACCTTATTAACGAGCGATAACATTAAAATTCGAATAATTATGCCAACTTACAATAAATGTACCAATTTTGGGCTAAAATTATTACAATTACTTATACCCTGTTTTTTTTCGGTACGGACTAAATTGACACATGCAAATGTCAATTTTCGAAATAATGATACCAGCTTTTTAGTGATAGTGTTGTATACCGATTTTATGAATACGATGCCGTATTTATGAATCGTAACTTTTTACTTTTACCACATAATTTTATTATTATTTGACAATAAATCTTTTTAAAATCATGGTAACTATGGAGCGTCACATATTTAAAAAAAAATTATTAATTTTAATTACTTATTAGTTAAGTAAATACAATAATTATTTATTTGTTATTGAATAATAGGTACGCAATAACAAGTTTTTAACAGGAACTACACTAGAAATTGGTCGATGCACTGTAGCACGAAGTATAGATACAAAGAATCCGAACGTTATAGGCTTTTCCATAGTATTCATGGTACACAATAGTAGTGGATCGTCCTGGCAGGCCCGAAGGCCTGTCCGGGTAGGGGCCTTGAGGACACCCTCCTTACCCGGGCTTTCATCACGGGGCACGTTGCCTCCGGGGTCAAAATAATATGGTACACAATAATAAAACCAGATCTTAGTTCTCTTTTCTGCCACTGGCTGCGTTAGAATTTAGGACGTACCGAGAGTGTTTCCACAATGAGAGGAAATTTCCCTTATAACGTTTAAAATGAACGAAGTGCGAAGTCTTTTCGAGGAAGGGCTTCACCTAGTGACTCCCCAGGGCTGAAAAGAATATAATAAACATGTAATTGGAGCTGTTGAAAACAAAATGTGTACTCTAGGCCATATAGTCGACGACATCACCGACAGATTTATTATTGAAGTAGGTGATGACTCTGACGAATCGGCATCGGCAGGTACGGAGTCATTGCCTGATTTTGATTATTAATTTTTTTAACTTTAATTTTGGACATTAATGAATACCTCAATGATGAAAAGGCATGGGATTGAATATAGCTCGACCAGGCTACATATGTCTATGACCCGCCTTGTAAATAGTTAGATGCATTATTGGCTGTCTCATGTTTGTCCTGATCATTTCATGGTCTACTATTGCGTTTTTACCTTGTATATGATTTTAAAAAATTTAAAAGAGTACCGAGAATCTTTTTCCTCTGGCTTTTTTTTCTCTCGGCCTACACTAGGGACATTACTTTATGTTATTTATTGTAATAAAGCTGAGGATAAAATTTTATTGTTTGATATTTTGCTACCTTAACTTTCTTTGAGTATTGTTTAGTTTTTTTTTTGTTGTAAATGACTTTTTTTTTTTACTTTCGTTAAGTGTGTGTATCACCTTAAGGCGAAATAAATGTTTTCATTTCATTTCAATTTGCATGTGATTACTAAAATTAATAAATACTTAAGAAAATAAGTGTTTTTCATTTATCATAAATCTATACATTAGCCATACAGGTACATTATATAATGTAATACCTATATAGGTATGCCTATAGGTACATTACGGTTGTCGCGACACTCTAAAATTTTAAAGACAAAGATTTTTGTAATTATTACTGAAAAACGATACAAGATTGTAAATTACGTAAAGTTACGGTAGTGGCACATCACTATTAATGTTTCGCAAAAAACCAGCAACACAGCTTATGTCAATTTAGTCCGTACTGAAAAGAAACAGGGTATAATTAACAAATATAAAAACAATAGCTTTTAAAAGTCAAACCACGTCAAACGGCGCTGCTTCAAGGTTATGTCAACTATTTGTTTTTGTAGTGATGTGACAAAATAACGAGGCAATTGTAATCGAATATTTTTGTAATCTTAATAATTATAATAATCTGTCTGTATAATATAAAATAAAACGTTATAATCTATACTAATATATAAAGCTGAAGAGTTTGTTTGTTTGGTTGTTTGTTTGTTTGTTTGTTTGTTTGAACGCGGTAATCTCTGGAACTAATGGGCCGATTTGAAAAATTCTTTCAGTGTTAGATAGCCCATTTATCGAGGAAGGCTATAGGCTATGTATCATCACGCTAAGACCAATAGGAGCGGCGTCCACGCCGCCGAAGTCGCGCGCAGAAGCTAGTTTTATAATATACTAACTGCCGATTTGAAAAATTCTTTCAGTGTTAGATAGCCCATTTATCGAGGAAGGCTATAGGCTATGTGTCATCACGCTAAGACTAATAGGAGCGGAGTCCACGCCGACGAAATCGCGCGCAGAATCTAGTTTTATAATATACTAGCTGACCCGTGCCCACTTCGTTGGGCGTTAATTATTTTAAAAAGTTTTTTATAAAAGACATCAAATTTCCCCGCTGGGAACATTTTGTATTGGAAAATTAAATCGTCGTTTTTAGTATTTTCCGTTACATATTATTTATGTTTCTCACCGTTTAAACCTTCCCTGAACTTCCACAAACATTTCAAGATCAAAATTAGCCAAATCGGCCCAGCCATTCTCGAGTTTTAGCGAGACTAACGAACAGCATTTGATTTTTATATATTTTATAATACATAATGTACTTAGTATTTAATAAAGTTAATGATATAATAAAGGTATGCTCAAACAAAACTTAAAAAAAACTAGTGTCATAATATCAGTCAGATGAATTAAAAAAAAAACATTGAAAATAAAATTACTTACTACTTTATATTTCTGGTAAAAAATGATATACTCTACCGGGTGTATTTGGAACGCTTGAAAAAACGAAGAGGTATGATAGCGTTGGCATGACCTGACATGATACAAGTAAAAAAAACGCGAAAAGAAATTTTTTCTTGCCTCTTCATAACTTTTTTTGGTATAATCCGGTTTGGGAAAAATAATGAAACAGAAATTTGAAGATAATGCTTCAGAATAATCGTGTTTTGAACAAATCGGCAATGTCATTGAATACCACAAGTTCATGCGCGCCATCAGCTGACCGGCGCGAGGTCAACGTACTCTCGCACGCACTAGTCGCGCCTCTCGCGGTCAACGAGAGTTCGCAAAATACATAAATACTAAAACGTTCTTAAAAAACGTTTCTGAGATAAATGGTTATATGTATTATATAGAACTAGTGGACCCGGCAGACGTTGTCCTGCCGGAAAAACAGCTACCAAATTTGATTGCTTACATACCGATAGCAGCGCCACCTACCGGGTTCAATTGAGATAAAAACTACCCTGTCACCCAAGTTGGACCAAATTACAGATGCTTACAAAATTTGATACAAAAAAATAAAAGTATCCTATGTCCGTTTCCTGGTTCTAAGCTACCTCCCTACCAATTGTCAGCCAAATCGGTTCAGCCGATCTTGAGTTATAAATAGTGTAACTAAAATATAGCATGATTATATATAATATTACTTATAGCACGATTTCACGACTTTCTTTTATATATTTAAATATATATATGAATAGTATATTATTAGGTTTAAATCTTTTCAAGCGTTCCAAATACACCCGGTATGACATAGTCTTCATTGTTTAATGCTTAAAATTATGTATTTCATAATATACGTTTTCCAATAAATAAGACTTTTTTCCCTTCGTTAATTCAGAAATTACGATTCAATTCAATTGATTCATTAAAAATTTATTTACATTGTGAATATTTATTGAATATATTGATATATAATTCCTATAAAAAATAACAACATTTATATTAAATTGAATAAATATGCATAATGAATGCAATAAATAACGTTACTAAATATTTTTAATGTTATTTATTGTACATCACTAGTCATGACGATTTGACAGGTGTCAGAAACGCATTCTTTGAGCGGCCGGACTGTAGAAGTGTAGATATTATTTGCAATTGCAACACGAACGAAATGGCGATGCATGAAAAGGCTGTGACAACTCAAGGGTAAAATTTATCAAAACACAGAGAAACCTCAAATACCGAAAAGTACTTTCAGAAATCTAATTTAAAACGAACATGACAAATAAAAAAATATTTCATAGTGCCTTCTTTCATTAGCCACTCTATACGGAATAACTCACTTTTGTAATATCGTCAACTTCATCAGATTATTTAAAACATTAAAATACAAAAATCACGAAATTATCATGTCAAGTTATCTCTAAATAATTTACCGACATCGACATTTATCAACATATATTACAGCACTATAGTAGTCTATGGTTACCCATTACGCCATATTTATTTACAAAATAAGATTTATTTTAGGATGGATTGTATATGGATTGCATATGGGAAATACTCATAAATACTCATAGGAATTTCAATTGCAATACTGTTCATAACTACGTCATAAGTTCTCTATAACTTCTTATGAGCTACTGTTCTTTCAATTTTCCTCATAAAATCGCATAGAAATGTTAATCTCGAAATTCTCATAAAATATAGATATTCTATGGTATTTTATATGTGTATTTGTCGTCGAAATTACTCATAGAAACTCATAAGAATTTCAATGCAATACTGCTCATAACTTCTTTATAAATTGTCTATAACTTCTTATGAGCTACTTTTCTTTCAATTTTCCTCATAAAATCTCATAGAAATGTTAATCTCGAAATTCTCATAAAATCTCATAAGTATTACTCATTGTTCGTCTAATGTTGAAATTACTCATAAAATCTCATAGCGACAAGAAGTAACATTTTTATGAGAATCTATGAGTTGGTGAAATACTCATAAAATATCATAGAATGTTTATGATCAAATTTTTTTCAGGCTCATAGGAATACAAGTAACTCATAAAATCTCATAGAATATTTTGTTTTTCCTATGATATTCTATGAGATTTTTCCAGCAGGGTTTGTTATTGTTATTAAATAACCAGCTCTTTGTATAAATAATTTTTGTTTTTTTCACTTTTTGTTATTGTTATTTAATAACCAGCTTTTTGCATTAATAATTTTTGTTTGTCACTTTGTTATTCTTATGAAATAATTAGCTCTGTATTAATAATTTTTATTTATGTCACGTTTTGTTATGGTTTTTTTAAAAACTACGTTTTTAAAATAATAATTTTTGAATACGTAACAGGGGTGCATTGGTGTTGGCTGATAATGGAATATGTTGTATTGACGAGTTTGACAAAATGAATGACTCTACAAGGAGTGTACTTCATGAGGTTGGTATTTTATTCCAATATGTTAAATACTCATTTTAATATCGTTTGTCGTCGTAATATCTATATTTGTTATATAAAAATCTTTATTGTAACACTATCAAAACTGTACTCAATATAACTTTCAACAAAAAAAAAAAAAAAAAAAAATCAGTAAATATCATTAGTTTCTAAGACACTACTTTCTTTTACCTCTCCAAAAAATGGACTTTGTATTTAAATGCATATTTTTCCATTCAAGGTAATGGAACAACAGACACTCTCAATAGCAAAAGCCGGTATAATCTGTCAACTCAACGCTCGCACGTCAATCCTGGCTGCAGCCAACCCGGCTGAATCACAGTGGAACAAAAATAAAACTATTGTGGAAAATGTGCAACTACCCCACACACTCATGTCCAGGTATTGTTCTATTAGCTTTTTTTTTACACAACAAAGGTACGGTCCGCATGGTGGTAAGCGGATAACGTAGCTTAGCGATCTTTGCAATATAACGTGCATTGCAAGTGCTCTGCTGACTCTATTCACTACCCTCCCTAGAAGCTCTGGCCACTTTACCACAGGAACAGAACACTGAGAACAGTTTTATTTATCTGTGGTTTTCTGTACGATACTTCCCCAGTCGGTCTGCTCCAAATTTTATTTTAGCAGGATATATCCTTCTTTGTTCTACCTTAATAATCTAAACGTTATAATAACCACGTTTTTGCATTTACTTAGCTGTTATGATATTTGAAAATTATTTAAATTATATTAGTGACAAAATTGTATCATCTATTTTTTGAAATTACTCTGTCTTGTATAAAAGTAATTTAATTTTTTTTTTGTCCTTTTTTAGGTTCGACTTAATATTCTTAGTGCTAGATCCGCAAGACGAAGTCTTTGACAGGAGGCTTGCTTCCCATCTGGTATCATTGTATTATAAAGATCCCGCGGACACGCAGGATGATGAAGATGTCGTCGTAAGTTTTAACTTAATTAAGTTACAAAAAAATTTTGCCACTATGATGTAGTGTTGTACTTTAAATGAGCTAATTTCTATGATCAAATATGTGGACATTTTATTTAAGAAATTTCATATTAAAGCAAGTGTTTGTTGACTTTCACAACTTATTTGTTGCAAAGCTCAAAGGGGTCATCCATAAATTACGTCACATGAATTTCTAGATCATCTAGATCATTTCATCGCAGCAGCGTCTTCGGTGCGACGGCGCCAGCCCTGCGGTCACCAACCCGCCTGCCCAGCGTGGTGACTATGGGCAAAACACATGAGTTCGCGTCGTAATGTCGGGCGCGAACTTGTGGAGGCCTATGTCCAACAGTGGACTGTGATAGGCTGTAGTGGGGGAATTTCTAGATATTTAGACCCCTCCCCACCTTGTAACAGATGGTCACATTTATGAGATCCCCCTACCTTGTTTGACATCACACATTTTGTAATATTACACCTATAAATTCTTATTTTTTAAATTAAAACATCAGTTTCGATATTTATTTCCATTTAACTAACAACTAGATATATATTATTTTGAAATGTGATGTCACAAATTTGGACCCCTCCCCACCCCTGTCATACAATGTCACACTATGTCACACTTTGTTGACCCCACGTCGACCCTAACCCCCTCTAAAACGTGTGACCTAATTTATGGATGGCCTCAAATTTGTAATGCTTCGTTATTATATAGTAAGAATTAAGAAACATCACTGATTGTCTATTGATATCTTCTACGATACCGCTGATAAGAACTATTTTAATAAATTGCGCTTGTGGCGTTTGTCTGGACGCCGATCGGATAAGACCTTCAGCCTGTAGGCAGTAGAGTGTAAGGCATTTATTAATTAGGTTATGAATGTCGTAGAACATGAGCTTGATGCGCGACTACATCGCGTTCGCCAAGGAGCACGTGTCGCCGGCGCTCAGCGAGGCGGCGCAGCAGCGGCTCATCGACGCCTACGTCGACATGCGGTGAGGCGCGCCTTGTTCATGTAGTGGAGCGTGATGACGCGCGACCACATCGCGTTCGCCAAGGAGCACGTGTCGCCGGCGCTCAGCGAGGCGGCGCAGCAGCGGCTCATCGACGCCTACGTCGACATGCGGTGAGGCGCGCCTTGTTCATGTAGTGGAGCGTGATGACGCGCGACCACATCGCGTTCGCCAAGGAGCACGTGTCGCCGGCGCTCAGCGAGGCGGCGCAGCAGCGGCTCATCGACGCCTACGTCGACATGCGGTGAGGCGCGCCTTGTTCATGTAGTGGAGCGTGATGACGCGCGACCACATCGCGTTCGCCAAGGAGCACGTGTCGCCGGCGCTCAGCGAGGCGGCGCAGCAGCGGCTCATCGACGCCTACGTCGACATGCGGTGAGGCGCGCCTTGTTCATGTAGTGGAGCGTGATGACGCGCGACCACATCGCGTTCGCCAAGGAGCACGTGTCGCCGGCGCTCAGCGAGGCGGCGCAGCAGCGGCTCATCGACGCCTACGTCGACATGCGGTGAGGCGCGCCTTGTTCATGTAGTGGAGCGTGATGACGCGCGACCACATCGCGTTCGCCAAGGAGCACGTGTCGCCGGCGCTCAGCGAGGCGGCGCAGCAGCGGCTCATCGACGCCTACGTCGACATGCGGTGAGGCGCGCCTTGTTCATGTAGTGGAGCGTGATGACGCGCGACCTTATCGCGTTCGCCAAGGAGCACGTGTCGCCGGCGCTCAGCGAGGCGGCGCAGCAGCGGCTCATCGACGCCTACGTCGACATGCGGTGAGGCGCGCCTTGTTCATGTAGTGGAGCGTGATGACGCGCGACCACATCGCGTTCGCCAAGGAGCACGTGTCGCCGGCGCTCAGCGAGGCGGCGCAGCAGCGGCTCATCGACGCCTACGTCGACATGCGGTGAGGCGCGCCTTGTTCATGTAGTGGAGCGTGATGACGCGCGACCACATCGCGTTCGCCAAGGAGCACGTGTCGCCGGCGCTCAGCGAGGCGGCGCAGCAGCGGCTCATCGACGCCTACGTCGACATGCGGTGAGGCGCGCCTTGTTCATGTAGTGGAGCGTGATGACGCGCGACCACATCGCGTTCGCCAAGGAGCACGTGTCGCCGGCGCTCAGCGAGGCGGCGCAGCAGCGGCTCATCGACGCCTACGTCGACATGCGGTGAGGCGCGCCTTGTTCATGTAGTGGAGCGTGATGACGCGCGACCACATCGCGTTCGCCAAGGAGCACGTGTCGCCGGCGCTCAGCGAGGCGGCGCAGCAGCGGCTCATCGACGCCTACGTCGACATGCGGTGAGGCGCGCCTTGTTCATGTAGTGGAGCGTGATGACGCGCGACCACATCGCGTTCGCCAAGGAGCACGTGTCGCCGGCGCTCAGCGAGGCGGCGCAGCAGCGGCTCATCGACGCCTACGTCGACATGCGGTGAGGCGCGCCTTGTTCATGTAGTGGAGCGTGATGACGCGCGACCTTATCGCGTTCGCCAAGGAGCACGTGTCGCCGGCGCTCAGCGAGGCGGCGCAGCAGCGGCTCATCGACGCCTACGTCGACATGCGGTGAGGCGCGCCTTGTTCATGTAGTGGAGCGTGATGACGCGCGACCACATCGCGTTCGCCAAGGAGCACGTGTCGCCGGCGCTCAGCGAGGCGGCGCAGCAGCGGCTCATCGACGCCTACGT
Organism: Melitaea athalia; assembly: GCA_905220545.2. Taxonomy (NCBI): domain Eukaryota; kingdom Metazoa; phylum Arthropoda; class Insecta; order Lepidoptera; family Nymphalidae; genus Melitaea; species Melitaea athalia. The sequence continues at coordinate 14,339,171 of HG992194.1, forward strand.
CGACATGCGGTGAGGCGCGCCTTGTTCATGTAGTGGAGCGTGATGACGCGCGACCTTATCGCGTTCGCCAAGGAGCACGTGTCGCCGGCGCTCAGCGAGGCGGCGCAGCAGCGGCTCATCGACGCCTACGTCGACATGCGGTGAGGCGCGCCTTGTTCATGTAGTGGAGCGTGATGACGCGCGACCACATCGCGTTCGCCAAGGAGCACGTGTCGCCGGCGCTCAGCGAGGCGGCGCAGCAGCGGCTCATCGACGCCTACGTCGACATGCGGTGAGGCGCGCCTTGTTCATGTAGTGGAGCGTGATGACGCGCGACCACATCGCGTTCGCCAAGGAGCACGTGTCGCCGGCGCTCAGCGAGGCGGCGCAGCAGCGGCTCATCGACGCCTACGTCGACATGCGGTGAGGCGCGCCTTGTTCATGTAGTGGAGCGTGATGACGCGCGACCACATCGCGTTCGCCAAGGAGCACGTGTCGCCGGCGCTCTTCTATAATTTGTAATTTTGTAGTATAAATTTAATAACAGTGATATAAATTATGTAGTTAAGTGTGGTTAAAATGACAAGTATGGAATTTTATATTTTTCAAATATTCGCAGGCGAGTCGGCAGTGGACGGGGACAAATTTCGGCGTATCCAAGACAGTTGGAATCTCTCATACGGCTCGCGGAGGCTCACGCGCGGGTTCGTCTGTCCTCTGTTGTGGAAATCATAGACGTCGATGAGGCTGCTAGGTAAGTTTAAGGCGATATGGAGATACTTAAAACAATGTTTAGATAGCGACCAAAGAACGAGACCCATTTTCTCTCTCCCCTTCTCCGCAGACTCCACCGCGAGGCCCTGAAGCAGTCGGCCACGGACCCGGCGTCGGGGCGCATCGACGTGGGCATCCTGACGACGGGGCTGGGCGCGGCGGCGCGGCGGCGGCGCACCGAGCTGCGGGCCGCCGTGCGCGCGCTGCTGGAGCCGCGCCGCGCGCACGTGGCGCTGCCCGTGGCGCCGCTGCTGCAGGAGCTCAACGCCGGCTCGCAGATCGTGAGCGCCTTTTGTCTGACAAGTCTCTAGAGCCCCTGCGCATGCGCACTCGGCCTGTAACGTGTGCGCACGTGGCGCTGCCCGTGGCGCCGCTGCTGCTGGAGCTCAACGCCGGCTCGCAGATCGTGAGCGCCTTTTGTCTGACAAGTCTCTAGAGCCCCTGCGCATGCGCACTCGGCCTGTAACGTGCGCGCACGTGGCGCTGCCCGTGGCGCCGCTGCTGCTGGAGCTCAACGCCGGCTCGCAGATCGTGAGCGCCTTTTGTCTGACAAGTCTCTAGAGCCCCTGCGCATGCGCACTCGGCCTGTAACGTGCGCGCACGTGGCGCTGCCCGTGGCGCCGCTGCTGCTGGAGCTCAACGCCGGCTCGCAGATCGTGAGCGCCTTTTGTCTGACAAGTCTCTAGAGCCCCTGCGCATGCGCACTCGGCCTGTAACGTGCGCGCACGTGGCGCTGCCCGTGGCGCCGCTGCTGCTGGAGCTCAACGCCGGCTCGCAGATCGTGAGCGCCTTTTGTCTGACAAGTCTCTAGAGCCCTGCGCATGCGCACTCGGCCTGTAACGTCCCACCGCAACCGAAAGCATACATAATTAATTTAATAAAATCGACATAACTTGAAAATTTTTATCGTTATTATTATAAAATATAAAATAATTATGTCTTTATTTTCAGACGGTAACACGAGAACAGCTAGACGAGGCGCTACGAGATCTACAAGACGAGGGCAAAGTCGTTGTTGTCAGTCATACACACATAAGAATTTGTTAGCTATCTATAAATCTATTAAAATAGGATTATATCCTCCGCCTTATTAATTACACTACTTTCTTCATTCTAATTCACATGTCTCAGAATCGTAGTCTTTATGTATTCATTAATTGTTACGTGAGATTTAAGAAATAAGTTGTTTTAGTTGTAATAAATTGAAGTCTACTGTGAAAAATCGTGTACATGTCATCAGTTAATTATAATAAACTTCTATATTTTTTTACTTATCCTTGTTTTTTTTTAAACTAGGTGTACCTTGCGCGCGTTGTGACGCTTTTTTTATATATATTTTTAGTCGTACCTCAGACACCTTTGTGGGCTCATGCACAACACTTTGCTGAAGATCGACATAACATGATCAAATGCATAGTTTACGATTCTATAAAGGACATACAGACAAACATTCATTTTTATTTAACAAAAAATAATAGATGGTCTATAATTTTAGACTTTATTTAGTCTGTATTGAAATCATCAAAGGACAGATTTAGACATTTGTTTTCAAGTAGGCATATGTATATTTTTTCATCACTGCACGTTTTTAGCGACTTGCTTTTTAAGCGACATTAAAAAAGGAGGAACATAACTTTTCCTAGGTTGTCACCGATTTTGATAAATCATTTTTTTATTATCCTCTCCGATCTTGATCTGGCGTGTAGTTTTTGAGTTAGCCTAAATAGAAAGTACATACTTGACATCTCCATTTAATTATCTACTTGTCGACGTAAATTTAAGTCGGTTTTTTTTTGTCGTTTCCGAGCAAACAATTATTAACATTAATTTGGTCTCACTATCACAGGTTGGCTGGAAGATATTTTCTCTAGAGATAAGACCACCGTTGCCAACTAAAGTTGTATACGAATTACAGTATTATAAGTCCAATAAAGAATATATACATTTAACGTTCATGTTACAAAAAAAATTGAGTTATTATCCCTGCAATAAATACAATTGCTAGGAGGTAAGTATTTGTTTAGGGAAATTTCACTACCTGCGAAAGAGATTAAATGTATTCTTATTTACGTTTTTAGAAAACAATGCCAATTGCTTTGAGTAACATTGTATGTTAACGGACTCCGACCTTTTTTTTGAATTTTAAAAGAATGAAGGACGGACTCTACTGATACTTAATGGAATGCAGCTTCAGCTGCATTCCATTAAGTATCAGTAGAGTCCGTCAAATTCATTTGAATTTTTGAAATAACTATAAAAAGAAATTTGTTGCAAACGTACCTATATCTAATGTTGCTAAATCCTAAAACAATAGGAGCTTGAAAGAACAAAGGGTGTATAATAAACAATATGGCACAAAACAGGCGCGCCCTTACCACTCCTTTTCTAAAATAATAAGTTTCTATTTTCACTTTAAAAATATAATTTTTCTAATCAATAAATATATACCTACATATGTATGTATAAAATGTATTCGATTTTATATACCTACGTAATACTAAAATTCAAAACTGTGTATACTGAATCAATACTGCTGTTGTTGATACTCTCTACCTCATATACCTGCGTGTGCAAAAGTTTTGGTCACGAATTTTTTTAAATGGTCCAGTTTATTGAGGTATTCGAGTTGTCCAGAACCTTTTTTTGTCCGATACAGGCAAAAAATATGCATCTCTTCTAATGTTTTTATAGAGCAACGCTTCACTGCAAATTTCAGAATTAATTTATTTTATGAAGACTTAAAGATTTTTTCCAGGGTAGTGAGTTGAAATAAAAGTAGGTACCTATAGTTCGTATTTTTTAAGAGGGAGTACTTATTGTAAATAAATAAATGCTTTTAGTTTATGTATTTGTTCTCTTTTTTATTTTTTTTATATTATCCATATTCCTTACGTTTAAAAATCAATAAAACTAAATGCACCATTTAGTGAATGAAAGATGAAGAAAAGATGCGTTTAGAAAATGTTCAGAAAACATTAAAAAATTAAAAAGACGTAAAGTTCTTATAACTCCTCCAAAATATAGACAACAATGTATCATATTATTAATAAAAATAAACAATATATTTTAGCTCACATTAAATTTAAGGAATCGCCACCCATCCTTTCTCTTTTCTTCCTACTGTTATCTGCACGGTATTTAAAAAAAAAAACTTCGTATTCCGTGGTAATCTGTGCGTGCCGTAGACAGAGTAATACGTATTTTATTATTATACTCTTTGGAGTAATACTAGTATTTCTCTGTCTACGGTACGTGCACAAGGCCATGTCGCGCCATGCTGAGAGACTTATATCTCCACATGTTTTTTTAAATAAATGTCTAATCATGCCATTAGTTATCGTCTCCATGACCGCCATCGCCCCCGCAGCCCAAACCGAACACATTAATTTCGGCAATCGGCCATCATGTGGCCAACATTGACAATGGGCCTAAATGAAAATTAAAATCTTTTTTTCAATGTATGTATTGGTCGTGTTATTATAATTCGATTAATCGAAATTATCGGCCAAATCTATGTTTAGATCAATTTAGATTAGATATGTATGCATGTATTATTTAGATTAGATATATTAAGCTAACGTTCGACTGCGTCGACCTTACCTACCGGTGTTAACCATTTCTATGGAACATACGACAAATAAAAAAAATATTGTATGGTAAAGACACCTACAGCTAATTTTGTATATTAGGTCGTTGCAGCTAATGGTATAAATGGACCGTTTTACCTTGGCCGTGCAAATATACATGGTGCAAGCACGGTGCAAGTAATTACTATTATTGTCACCTATTTTCCTGAAGATCAAGCTTACAGGCTTCAAGTCGAGTGAGACAGTATGAGTCATAAACAGGTACCTACGGTATTTAAATTAAGGGCGCCTTCAAATTAGCCGCGCGGCGGCAGCGCGTCTGCAGCGCTGCTGACGCGCGACGTTGTAAATGTATGTAAATAACAACGCGCGACAGCAGGCTGTGGCGCGTTGTTATTTACATACATTTACAACGTCGCGCGTGAGCAGCGCTGCAGACGCGCTGCCGCCGCGCGGCTAATTTGAAGTCGCCCTAAGAGGCCTAAGAAATAAAATCTCTGAAGTTGACTTTGGAGCAATAACTTTTTCATAGATGATGCTTTAAATGAAAATAGTCCAAATAATAAAATATTAATATTAAATTATCATTTAAAAAATACTTAAATTATAAAAAGAAGACAAAAAAAAGAAACAACAAATAAAATTTATAAACAAATTTTTATTAGGTAGTTAATTAATTATACAAGATAAAAAAGTCAAACAATTTTATTCCAGTCGGAAATAAGGCACATTAATTATACTTCATAACCTTGATATTATTGGCTCTGTCGCGTCTACATCGAAAATCATAATATTAGAATTTGAAACTTTAAAACTTCATACTATATATTAAGGCTATATACTTATATCACAGTATCAAGTTTTTAATTTTAAAAAGCGTTAGATTCTAACAGAAAAACAGAGAAAAGATGTTTAAATATTTTAATATGATTTCAAAGGTACAAATAATGTACAAAACGCATAAATATGTTAATAAATAAACTTTATATAGGTACAGGTTTTACGTATAAAATCTTAAGCTCCCCAACAATAATAATCTACAAATAAAATAATTATAAACCTTTACTTGTGCAATTTAAAACTAAATTAACATAAACTATAACTTATGTAGAGAATGTAAAATATAAATAAAATAATTATATTTTTCAAGGACATGTAGCAAAAATATAAAGGCACTGTTAATTACATTAGTCTTATATTTTAGCTTATTAAATGAATCGAATATTTTAGTCTGTTGTTTAATATGAAACTTAAATTTAACTAATACAGAATAAAGCATTTTTGAACATAATTTTTTGATCTTAGTATTCTAGGGCCTGTTTCACTAGTTGTGGATAACGTTATTTGACGGATAGTCAACAGATAAAAGCTTTTGATGTATTATCCTTTTTCACCATCGAATTCCACTATATTTATGTGATATTTCTATTCGCAAAATGAAACTGAGGTAGGAGACAGCAGGAAATTAACTAAGGTAGGGCACAGCAGGAAATTAGCTAAGGTAGGGCACAGCAAGAAATTAGCTAAGGTAGGGCACAGCAAGAAATTAGCTAAGGTAGGGCACGGCAGGAAATTAACTAAGGTAGGGGACAGCAGGAAATTAGCTAAGGTAGGGCACGGCAGGAAATTAACTAAGGTAGGGCACAGCAGGAAATTAACTAAGGTAGGGCACAGCAGGAAATTAACTGAGGTAGGGCACAGCAGAAAATTTCCTGCTCAAAAAATGGAGCAGCCCGACAGGGGTAGTACCTCGACCTTACAGAAGACCACAGCTAAATAATACTGCTTTCAAGCAGTGTTGTGTTCCTGTTGGTGAGTATTGTGACTAGAGCTTCTGGGGGAACTGGGGATGGAGTCGGCAACGCGCTTGCGACGCTTCTGGTGTTGCAGGCGTCTACAGGCTACGGTCTTACCATCAGGTGAGCCGTACGCTTGTTTACCGACTTAGTTATATATTTAAAAAAACAAATATAAATGCTGTAGTTTATTAATTGATCTGAAACAGTTCCTAATGGCTAATTCTACCTCCAGCTGTTAAAGTCTAATCGTAACTTATTTGTAGGATAACCTATATCCAGAACTGGTGAAACAGGCCCTAATAGTCTTAAAGTATGTAAAACAAAAGGTGTCGCTTTCGCGAGTCAATAATACATATGTATAAAATTATAATATATAACATACTAGCAACCCCCCTGGCTTCGCACAGTTGCAAAAACTATCAGTGTCCCTCTATTATATTATGCATTTATTATACATTTTGACCTTTTCTGGAATCACTCTATTTACTAAAGAAAACCACATCAAAATCCTTTGCATAGTTTTAAAGATCTAAGCATACAGGCAGCGGGAAGCGACTTCGTTTTATACTATGTAATATATTACTTATATATAATTATGTAACATTTTTTTAAGTATATATACATATATAACAATGAAATCCAAAACTTTTAAGCGACACGATCTTGTTTAATACTGCTATTGCCCACTGCTTATAAAGCAATATTCCTTTTACAACAGGCACATTTGTGATATATCTTATAAATAATATTTAAAACGTGCGCAGCCTACACCTAACTTATCTTAACAATATCAAGAGGGTGTGACGTTATCTGTATCTTTTTTGCTTTCGTTATTTTTTTGTCTCGGTTCGTTGTCCGCGCGGGTACAAGCTTCGAGTACAAATTTGTTGAATAATTCCGGTTTATCGAGGTAAACGTGGTGCCCGGCTCCATTTATTACCTGCAACAAAAAATATACATTCTTATTCTATTTTAGAGAACAAAGCGTAACTACCTACGAAAGACAAAAAGTTTTCGTGCATTATTTGCTCTTAGACAATACCCAATTGTCTTGACTAATAAAATACCGATGGACCGTGACAATGTTTTGATTTCTTTTAATTGAAGTGTAAAAAGATTTGTAATACCTTTTTTATGTTTACTATGGGAACAGACAGTTCGAACGGACATATATTTAGTAAACCACTAAATTTTAACCAAGCACAAGATATTGCTAATAATTATTAATGTTCTAAAAAGTTGCTATACAGATAAAAACTTTTTTGTACACAACTATAATGTAGATAATAAACAATAAGAGGACTGATATTCTTATTTCTTAAAACAGATTATAACTTAGCAAAGAATGCATTATGTACTTAAAAGACTTGGTACCTTTTAAAGTGTGCAAGTCCATATTAATTTGAAACATTTACTGTAATATTTTCAATCAGAATTTATTTATAGCCAAATAAAACTGTAGTATCATAGTCTTTTATTAACTTGTCGTCTCTCATCATGGAACAGGTTAATAAAAACATTTAGAAACAAAAAATGGGCGTCCACATGTGGCGGATTGTATTTCCGACCGTTAGCAGTTTGAGATTAAGAGCTTCACATTACTTGCTATTCCATTAAGACACAATTCAACACTGACATATTGTTATTCATTTAATTCATTTAGATAAATGGAACGGATCCTATTCAAAAGATACCGCATATCGAACATTTTAACAGACTTTAAAAAAGAATTACGTAAGTTCTTAATTCAACTGTATTTTTGTGACAACATTTTACATTACAACACACAACATTATACCTACTGATTGATCGAGATGTGATTAATAGTTTTTGAGTTATGTCTAATAATACAAATACAAATATATTTTATTGTACAACCAGAAACAATACATGTAACATAAAATACGCAAGAAAAAAAAGATATGTGTATAAAAGGCGGTCTTATCGTTAAAGAGCGATCTCTTCCATTATCCATATAACCTTTAGAAAAAGGACAATACTTATTTAATTTACTTCGATAACGTTGATGATACATTTTATTACGTGTCGGTGTAAATAAATCGAAGTCGGTTTTCTTTTCGTTTGAAAACAAACAATTATGTTTAATTTAAAATTCGCCAGCATTCTCATAACGCGCGGGACGCGTAGTAACGACCCGCGCCACGTGATTGGCTGGTTCAAATAAAGCGTCCTTTCAGACATTCATCTTCTTCATAGTGATAGGAAAATTAGATATTTACATTTTGATAAATATCACCAAAAACTCACCATATAGATGGTTGACTTTAATAATTTTAATAATCGGATATGTGTAGGTATAGTTCGTCGTTTTATGAAATTTCTAAGAAATAATACTTAAAATGATAAAAATTGAAGTTAAAATGAAACATTAACGGCAGATCTCAAAACAGATCTCAAAAACCTAACTAAAATTGAAATACGCAAGATAGAGCACAAACTGCTGTGAGAGATGGCACATCGTCATCCAGCATAAATAGGGAACTGCGATTTCATCAATTTCCGCACACGCAAGAAAGATAATATATATAGTATACTAGCTGACCCCGCAAACGTTGTTTGGCCATTTATGTTATTAACCCTCGCAACCCCTTCTTGTGGGTGGAATTTTGTAAAATCCGTTCTTAGCTGACCTCTACTTGGCGAAAGGAATATTCCTATTTCCTACCAAATTTCAAGTCTCTAGGCCTTATGGTTCCAGAGATATCGTGATGAGTAAATGGGTGGAAATCTCTTTTATATATGTATATAGATATAGATATACCTATTATAAATACAATTTTATACTACTTGTACATTTTGCCATATTTTTATTATCCCAACGCAAAAAAACAAAAAACAAACAGTACACAAAACATTCAAAAATCTCAAATAATATCAGAGAAAACGTTAGCCATTTTATGTATTTTTTTTAAACCTTTTATTTAACTTGTAGTATATATAAGTATGAATGTAAAATTAATAAATTATATGTTTGTTAGGATGAAATCTTTAATAATTACGTTCATTAGCAGATATTTCAAATCCAGTAGATCTAGAAATGCTAGAAACCGAAAATATAATTATGTCGGTTAATAGATGATTAGGAAATTTACTAATTATTCATTAATTACATTATATTATAAAAAACATTGTAAAACTTTTTTTTGCATTTGTCTCCGCGAGATGCCTTTCTATTTTCTTTGTTATGAAGAGCTTCAATAAATGACAAAATAATAATTTTATATTTTAACTAGCGGCCCGCCTTTCGCAGGGGTATTTAACAAAAATTTCAAAATTAAAAATTATAATACACACACAAACCCTTCTATTTTTTATTATATTTGCGTCAGGTTACAGGTTATGTTATTATATGTCATGGTGTCATTATGTCAGGTTATTATATTTGCGTTTTCTTATTATATTTGCGTCAGGTTACTTATTATATTTGCGTTTTCTTATTATATTTGCGTCAGGTTACTTATTATATTTGCGTTTTCTTATTATTGCATCAGGTTACTAAAAAAAGAAAATTATAAAGAAAGTTTGAATATTATTATTTTAATGAACTTTAAATTTTATTTTAATGATTTTTTTGTAAAGAATACGAGTATGTTAGGTATTTTTTTTCAACTTTTGTTATATTATTGAAGTTTTAGTAATAATCCTTAATTTTTTTTGAAAATATAATACAGCCTATGTCACAGACAGGTGTTGTGTCTGGTGGGCTACTGCCCCAAAGGTTGTCTGTCGGGTTCTTGTATATATTGTTCAATCACTTTTAAAACTTCGATAGCGCGATGTAGATAGTCAGTTTTTAAGTTCGTAGATAGATGTCGCTACATCACTCCCCTCCGAAACCGAAGGTCGATAGCCTTTTGAGTCGTCCATAGTTCCATACACATCTTGTGATGCTTGCCGGGCTAGTGGAATGTTCCAGTGAGTCGGAACCAGATGCCGCATAGTTCACAGTTAGTCGGAACTGTCTGCGGTGATGCCCCAGTGAGTCGGGGTAATGCTGCAAATGCTCCAGTGAGTCGGAGTGGTGCAGCGCTGCGTAGTGGCTGGCTGCTGCGTCGACCAGGAGAGAGGTGCGTCTCTGCTTGCTGACCGGCCGAAGTGCAGTGTTTTGTGCCAAAGTGCCAGGAATGCGCGTCCGCTGCATGCTGGTGGTCAGGATACCCGTAGTAGCCGTGGACTGGCTGTAGGACTCGCTGCTCGAAAGCTTGAGGAAGTGATGATGACGTAGATTGACGAAGGCTGCGCTGATGTTCATGTTTTGGGGTCACCAGTTTAGGAGTGCGAGAGGGACAGGGTGTAAAGTTCCTCATCCACCACCGCAAAGGGAGTATCCTCCGACCAGACAGGTGTTGTGTCTGGGGGGTACCGCCCCCGACGGTTAGGGCGCCTTCAAATTAGCCGCGCGGCGGAAGCGCGTCTGCAGCGCTGCTGACGCGCGACGTTGTAAATGTATGTAAATAACAACGCGCCACAGCAGCGCGACAAATTTGAAGGCTACGCGCTGCTGTCGCGCGTTGTTATTTACATACATTTACAACGTCGCGCGTCAGCAGCGCTGCAGACGCGCTTCCGCCGCGCGGCTAATTTGAAGGCGCCCTTATTTGTCGAGTTCTTGTATATATATTGTTCAATCGCTTTGAAAACTTCGAAAGCGCGATGTAGATACGTCAGTTTTTAAGTTCATAGATAGATGTCGCTACAATGTCATTAGAATTACACAAAAGCTATAAAATTTTATAACTACTTACTTAAATAATATCTAAGTTATGATAAACGTAAACTCATTATTTGTTTACGAATATAAAATATTGGGAGAAAAATATAACATAAAAAGAAAATACTCCAGAGGTAAATTTAAAAAACAATAAGGTGTCTATCTTTAACCTTACTTTTTGGTTGTTATTTGTAGTATTCTTATTTAAAAACGTATCTGTGATACTTAATCAGTACAGATAAAACGATATCATAAAATTAACTTTAATTATTATAATAGTCGACTCATCTAAAGATAGGTAAATATCTAAAGGCAAGGAAATAAGTGTGTAATAGTCTAAGATACGAATTAGACGTGATCTTCACCCGCCTCCTTAATGGATGAAAACTATTTCATATTTATTTTAGTATATTAGATAAAAATCGAAAGGGTTGGTACTGAAAAATTTCTGACCAGGCTATATTTAACTCAAAATTGAAAAATTTATTCTTATTTAAAATGCACCTACAGGTTTAAATAATAAATTTAATACCTAGTGTCTAGTTCGGATCTCCTAATATAACTGAATGTGGTAGTAAAGTCTGACATCGTAGCTTAGAGCGAAAAATACGTGACTCCTTAGCCACGATGTCAATTTCAATTTAAAAAAAAAATACACTTGAATTGAGAGCCCCACTAGTTTTCTGAACTCGGTTAAAAACCGTAAACTGCTAATGAGATTTACCAAATTTCTTAGTCAAGAACTGAATTCTGCAATCTTTAAAACAACACTAATCTAACTCACCTGTACGTAGGTGGGTGAAGCGGGGCGATTTTCCTGAAGCAACTGTCCGGTGGTGTTGTCGACCCAGGAGCGGGACCCGTACAGCACGGTGATGGGGAGCGTGGGGTCCAGCTGGGACACCCTCTTCACCATGGGGTTCTTGGCCCAACCAAACCCTTGCATCAGAGAGTGGAAAGCGCTTTCACCGCTAGAAATTAATTAACTAAATTACTTATTATTGAAGAGAAAATGGCAGTAGTTGCAAGCGACGTACGTTTCACCATAGGGTTATTAGCCCAACGAACCCTTGCATTAGTGTGGTTATATGCTTTCACAACTAGTAATTAACTGAAGTACCGTTTATTACTGACTAGATAACGACATTCTAGCTAATTGTGAACTACCCAAATATACATTTTAAATGTCACTTATTTATTTAGATTTTTTTTAGTTTGTATTGATGAATTAATGAACAAAATTTAAACAGCTGGCTATAGTGCAAGAGTTCATACTTAAACGATATAATACATTCATCATATCTAAACTAACCTAGGTACCTGCGAGGTGTACTGATATAATATTGTTACGAATACACAAAGCACAAAGAAACTAGCGCCATCTAGCGTCAACCAGTAAAACCACTCAAAGACAAAGACAACATGAAACCCTCTACTCAATACTAGATGGCGTTAGCGGAACTACTGTGGAACTATATAGAAGTATAGTCTCGAAAACCGGGTACATGCGCGAACTTTCCAGAATGATCTGGGACTCGTCTCGTCCGATATAAATAGCCGCAGGGAGTTTGAGCTACCTTCGAGGCGACTTCGAAGTGAAAACTAGTGATCAAGAGTGATACCAGCGAAACCTACGACATTGGCTATGACATAGGACATCGTTAGTGCTTAGTGTTTAAGCCTAGTGCTTTGTGTTGGACCTAGTGCTAGTAAATAAAGTTTCCAAAAAAGTCAGCAGGTCTTTCTCTCCAAATCCTTCGAACCCTAACACGTAACAACTGGCGTCAGAAGTGGGATTTGGAGATGCCATTGACTCCGAGAGAGAACTTCAAGGGCAACACAAGGGCACAACGATCTGCGGAGGCCTCACCCACTGGGGACCAAGCTCCGCCCACTGTGGACCAAGCTCCGCCCACTGACCCGCCTACCAGGCCCCGGCCACTGGCCCCACCCACCAGGCCCCGCCCATTGACCACACCCCTCAGGTTCCACCCAATCACAACTTAGGCTCAGGCCCCACCCACTTTGGCTCAAGTCCCGCCCACTTGCTCCACCCACCTTACCACGCCTACCAGACAGGCCACGCCCACCAGCGGCACCGTAGCTTCTACAGATCCTCAAGTGGCTCTTCAATTAGGAAGTTTAATTCAATTAATGGAGCTTCAAAGGGTTGAAATTCAGGCAATGAAGGAATCACACGAACAAGAATCACAAGAGCAACAAAAAGACCTCAAGGAATAGCTTTGGGCTATAAAAGATGTTAGTGACACGGTGATTAAGCTTCGAAAAGATGTCGACGAAGTGGAAGAACGAGTTACCGGGTTAGGATTGGATGTTCAAAATGTGAAAACTAGTGATCACGAGTGATACCAGCGAAACCTACGACATTGGCTACGACCTAGGACATCGTTAATGAGTGTTTAAACCTAGTGCTTTGTGTTGGACCTAGTGCTAGTAAATAAAGTCTCCAAAAGAGCCAGCAGATCTTTCTCTCCAAATCCTTCGAACCCTAACATGTAATAATATGTAATCTGCTCTGTCCGCATCTGGCACGTCGGTGAGGTACTAGTAAACGCTTCAAACAAAGAACCCATTTGAACCTCCTTTTTTGTATTCGGTACTAGTGCGAGATATCTTTTCGGGTCGTATTGACCAGCCACTTGGTGAAGCGTTTAAATGTGATCCTAGCCTGGTTGTCTGCGAGTTACACTGTCTCTGGCATAACGGCGTCAGGTACGTAGCTGAGGTACTTGCGCGAGATAACTGGGAGGGTCTTATAATGGGCATGACGACAGTATCAAAAAATCGTCAATTTAATGATTTTAGGGGAACACTCATATTTAAAAAATTCAAAATACTGGTTTAGTTTTATGTAAAATAATAAGATTATTGTGATTTTCGATAAAATAAAACATTAAAATACTGCAATCGGCCATTTTGATTGAAACACAAATTACAGCGCATGACGTCACAACATAACATAATACGTCAGGCGCGCTTCAAAGAGGAAAGTAAAAAGTAAGGCCCACTTTATATTGTGACGTCAAAGCCGACGCCATGACACCTGCAGCCGTTTTGCCGCTCTCATTGAAAACATATTAGAAAAATAGTTTTAAACATCCTTAAACTTATGTTTATTACCGAAATATAGGTATTTTCGTAAATAGTAAATGTGTACTCACATTATGAAAGAGGTTTACAAAATCTTTCGTCATGCCCATTATTATGTAGTCACTAGGTATGCGATCAAACGCGATACTAACCTGGGTGTCTGCGAGTTACACTGGTATATGTACTCCGGTATGACGGTTTCCGCGTCGGACACGTAGGTGAGGTACTTGCGCGAGATGTCGGGGCGGGTCTTACTGACCAGCCACTTGCCGGCCGGGCCCGCGGCGCGGACGGCCCACAGAGGGTTGAAAGGCTGGAGGGCGGTAGCGATGGCCCGGACCCACAGCGGCATCTTGGACTTCTCGTGCACGTTCGTAGGTTTCTCCGCGAAGCCCCACGGATCAGCCAGTATTAGGTGACGTACCCTGGTGAAGAAATGTTACTTTATTATAAACTAGATGCGTCCCGCGCTTTCCGCCGCGTTAATTTGAGAAAAAAACGTACTAAAATATCATATTAGTTAATTAGCCTTCCTCGGTAAACAGTCTATTCAACAAAAATAATTTCTCAAGTCGAACCTGTAGTTCCTGAGTTTAGAGCCTTCAGACAAAAAAAAATAGATTCAAGAAAAAAAAATTGTAGGACGAAACCGGTTCGCCTACTTGTAAATAATATAATGTAGTGTAGATGACCGCAACCCATTGACGGTAGCTACTACACAGACAATGATTATAACAAGACGTTTGTTCTCTTTCCTGCTTTACATGAATGATGAATCTTGGTATTTAAACAGTTGAAATCATGGACTCGTTTATGCTTTTCATTCACATACAAAGAAGGTATTTCTATAATGCAGCTCAAAAATGGTATCATATGCTTTTATTCAGTTCAAAATTATCTTGGCAAAAAGAAATAATTTATATACGCTATTTATTGTACACCAAAAACAATTTACATATCAACAGAAAAAGAGATGTAAAAGAGGCAACCTTATCGCTAAAGCAGCAATCTCTTTGGGAACCTAAGGTAGAGGATAGCTTTTATAATACAAGGTCTACACAACATTTACTTGTTAATACATATAAATATATTATGACATGACAATATATAGAATATGCATGTATTAAATATACTTATAAATAAATACATATACATCTATACTAATATTATAAAGAGGTAAAGTTTATAACTTTGTTTGTATATACGGGGTAATCTTCGCAAATACTGATCCGATCATGAAAATTCTTTCGCTAACAGAAAGCTACACTATTCAGGAGTGACAAGATAAAAGGAAAAAGATAAAAATATATAAAGATTTTAAATCAGCAGGATTTGAACCTGCGCCCTCTGACGTGCCGTGTCAACAATTCAATCTAATCAAGCATTATTATTTGCCTTAGAAATTAACTGGTGATTTTAAAACATTGATATTTATCTGATTTGCTGAAAATAGTGAGAGTGTATTGGAACATATCAAATTTCACCGTACTCTTCTTATGTGAAATGGATTATAACGCCCAACGAAGTGGGCACGGGTCGGCTAGTATATAATAATATAATTAAATATTAAAAATTATATATTAGCAAACCTATGTCATAATGCCATAATAACATATACAGATCAGCGCATCGTATAATATGCAGATTTCAAAACTAATATTTTAATAAATAAAATAAATAAATAAATAATTCTTTATTTCGGGTATCAAATGACCCATAAAAAGCACAATTTTTACAATTAATAAAAGCAACTAAAATAAATACAAGCAAAAATCTCAATGTCACAATTATTTTACAATTCTAATCAAACTAATAATAATAATAAATAATAGCAATAAACAAATAAACAATTAACAATAATTCATATTCATTAATACTAATACTATTTTATAAATAAATTTAATGACGTCACCTACTACAAAGTTACTCGCAGTTAGACCAGAAGCTTTGCATACGCGTTGTCGACCCTACCCCCCTCCCTCTCCTCGCCAGAGCTCTGACCTTACTCACCACCACAACACTACCTGAGACTCTCAAGTTGAGAGCAGTGTTATTTACCTGTGATCTTCTAAAAGGCTAAGTTACTTCCATAGCAGTACGAATTTTGAACAAGACATAATATCCTGCTATGAAATAATGAAACAGGTATTGCAAGCATTGCTTTCCTTTTTTAATAACGCACCTATCGGGGTACTTGAGTGCATACGCAGTAGCGATGTACCCTCCGAGGCTGTGTCCCAGTAGTATGAACTCGTCTATTTTGACCTCTCGACGCCACTGCTCCACTGACTCTACCCACTGAGCCTCTACTTTCTCAGCTTCCGAAGCAAACTTCGGACGAGAGCTACGGCCGAATCCTAGAAAAAAATCACTTTTATAATAAAATATGAAAAGCTGGTGTTTAATGATATGTATATTAGAAAGTATTGTATTTAACATTAGAATTTTTATATTAATTTTAAATTATAAAAATTATAATTATATATGTACCTACCCTTTCTAATGAAAGATAAATAATTATGTATTAGAGAATGATATTATAAGAAAACTCAAAATGTTATTGTAACAAACAAAAAATTACTGTATAATATTTTCCTCAACTTGCCCATAATAGTTTGAAATTAGCTTTAGATACAAACATGTCAAGTTTGGCACAGTCATTAATGTCAATATGTGTAATGTCAATGACGTTTTTGACGAGTTTATTTTTTACCTAAACTAATAAAACAGTTTGCAATGAAATTTGATAACTATACAACTGATGATGCAAATTGACAACTATAGCAAAAATCGTATGAATAAGCTGAATCTGAAACAGCATGTAAACATCCCACTGGTAAGAAAACCAGCTCCTATTCATATACGACAGTGGTTCTTAACAAGTGGTACACCGACCAGTGGTGGTGTGTGGAGGCACTCTAAGTGTTTCTCGAAAGCGGGGTTCAGAGTGAGTTAGTCTTACTAGGCTATATCTAAATATTCCAACTAATACTAATTAGGAATAACTAATAGTACGAGATTCAACTGCGAAATCAGTATGTTCATAATGTAGGTAATCATACTGTGACGTGAATGATATTTTATTTAAAAAACAATTAAATGATTTTATTGGGAAATTAATTAACATTTTTTTTCAGGGGTTCAGAGTGAGTTAGTCTTACTAGGCTATATCTAAATATTCCAACTAATACTAATAATAGGAATAACTAATAGTACGAGATTCAACTGCAAAATCAGTATGTTCATTAACATTTTTTTTTAATTATCTTTTGAAGTATACTATATATACTGATAAATGTACTAATTTCGCAGTCGGATCTTACAATATAAGTACTCGATATTTTCCCCAAAAACATACATAACCTACGTAATTCGCATTTGACTACTGGTCCCTCATAACTAAAAGATTAAGGACCACTGGTATATGAGAAGGGAAGTTTGGGAGAAGTTTAATTCGCCACGCTGCTTTGACGCGGATTGGCAGAAAATAAGCGCTATTATGAGCCTATAATAACAACTTAGACCAATGACTTAACATGTTCTCCAAGACACAGTGGGGGAAACCAATAAGGACATTTTTTTTTATGTAACTAGGTTGGCAAACAAGCGTACGGCTCCTCTGATAGTAAGACCGTAGCTTATAGACGCCTGCAACACCAGAAGCATCGCAAGCACGTTGCCGACCCTATCCCCAATCCCCCCCAGGAGCTCTGGTCACCTTACTCACCAACAGGAACACAATAGTGCTTGAAAACAGTATTATTTAGCTGTGGTCTTCTGTAAGGTCGAATTACTACCCCAATCGGGCTGCTCCATATTACTCCTCCATATACTAGAAACTAATGTTTGGACGAATACAAATAACTGTCCAAAGCAGGAATCAAACCTACTAGAAGAACTAACTTCTAACAAGATTAGGTATACCATAATGGATAAAATGAAATCATTTATTTTGCAATAACAGTAATAACACACACCACACGTTAACTTTTTTTGTTAAGTCATGGTAGCAAAATCAACACACAATTTTGAAACTGATAAATTTTAGATTAGGTACATAATGAATTGTCAATATCACTTCAAAGTTACATTTTAAATCTATATAAATGAAAATGGAGACCAAAACTCAAGAACAGGTGGATCAGTTCAACTAATTTTTTTTAGTTTTCTTACGATCTGTAGAAGGTTCTTTTATGGAATCAATAGTTAAGAAAGTTACACGGAAAAGTGGAAAATTTCAGAGAACTATCATTCAAACTTCACGCATTTTCTATTCGCAAGGTACTATTGTTCAATATAAATACCTAATAAGTCGATGGCATACACTGGCCGTGTAGCTGCAAAGGCGTCTAGATTGGGACACCATAGAGCGACGCCAGCGGCCATCCCATGCAGCATCAGTAAGGGCGTCTTCTCGCCCTCGTCGTTGAGGGAGATGGTCCATATCTTGTCACACTGGCCCACCACTGACCCCACATCCACGTAGAATCGCTTGTACACCGTCTTTACGCCTGGAATGTGATAAAGTTTTCAATGTTATTCAGTTGGTGTAAACTTAGTAATAATAATGTAGGAGAAGGATCAGAGCTTAATCCACCACGCTGCTTCAATGCGGGTTGTCGGATATATTCCTTACTATGAGTATCGATCGCTATCATGATAACAACCGGACCGACGGCTTAACGTGCTCTCCGAGGCACGGTGGGAATACCCACAAGAACTGCACAAACACCCAGACCACGACAAAAATCTGTATGGCCAATACAAATGTATGCCATGTGCGGGGATCGAACCCGGAACCGGCAGCGCAACAGTCGCAATCTAACGCTGTGATCATTGCGCTAACGCGTCGTGATCGATAAGATTACTGCCCAATCGGCGTTCTATGTACCTACTTTGTTCTACGTAGGTAACACTATTTTCATGAATCATTAGCGTATAATAAGTACAAGGTCGTTTACGTTTATAACGGACTGGCAAATTGTAAAGGTCATTTTTTATCTTCTTGATAACGATATATGACGATAAACCGGATGTTTATTTTTTTTATTAAGTTTGCATTTGCATTAAATTTAAGTTGTAAATCTTGAAATCTAGTAGGTAATGTAATTTAGAAAATTCTATTAGCATTAGATTAGTATGTCTATTTAAAAATGATGGCTAGGCATTTTAGTAGGATGTTTAAGAACCTATAATTCTTAATGGATAATGTAGGTAGCTTCAAATAGTGAAATAGTTGTTTTTATTAGTTTCCGACGTCGTCGAACACAAGCTAACTTCTCGCTTCATTTCTCTATTGAAAATATCTATCTATACTAATATTATAAAGCGGAAGAGTTTGTTTGTTTGTTTGAACGCGCTAATCTCAGGATCTACTGGTCCGATTTGAAAAATTCTTTCAGTGTTAGATAGCCCATTTATCGAGGAAGGCTATAGGCTATGTATCATTATACTTAGACCAATAGAAGCGGAGTCCACGCCGACGAAGTCGCGCGCAGAAGCTAGTTTTTAAATAAAACAACATCTTTGCACTCCCCAAGTCAAGCATGCGTAAAGAAGTTGTACTTCAAAAATACAATCGAATTGAGAACAATTAACGAAGCTAGTACGGAATTAAATGATATTTTACATCTATACTAATATAATAAAGCTGAAGAGTTTGTTTGTTTGATTGTTTGTTTGTTTGTTTGTTTGAACGCGCTAATCTCAGGATCTACTGGTCCGATTTGAAAAATTCTTTCAGTGTTAGATAGCCCATTTATCGAGGAAGGCTATAGGCTATATATCATCACGCTAAGACCAATAGGAGCGGAGTCCACGCCGACGAAGTCGCGCGCAGAAGCTAGTACTATATAGTTAGTAGCGTAACGATCAGAGAATGATGTAGATTTCTTTTAGAACCCATTTTCTTATTTTTCAATAAGTATATAATATGTTATAAGTAATATTATATAGACTATTATAGCATTAAAATTATGTTAGAATTGTATATTTAAAGGAAATCTATACTAATATATAAAGTTGAAGAGTTTGTTTGTTTGTTTGTTTGTTTGAACGCGGTAATCTCTGGAACTACTGGGCCGATTTGAAAAATTCTTTCAGTGTTAGATAGCCCATTTATCGAGGAAGGCTATAGGCTGTATCATCACGCTAAGACCAATAGGAGCGGAGTAAACGCCGACGAAGTCGCGCGCAGAAGGTAGTTTCATTATAAAGTTAAAAAAACTTGCACATTTTTTTTTCGGCGCATAAACTTTAACCTGTGACTTTAACACATTCATAAGTAATTACTATGCTGGCAGTATAAATTTTTTTTTAACAATAATAATTGAACATCGGAAAACAAAGTTAGACGTCACCGTTAAGAGTTATCACGAGTAGCTGATAACAAAATACGTAATAAACGCGTATAATATTATTTCGATATGAAGTATTTATTTGCTATGAAGGTTAAAAATATTACTTCAATTAAAAAATAACAAAAAAAAAATATGCAAACTTGAGGCGAAAGTTTAAGCAACAACCTCTGGACCAGAAAGCAGTGTTACTGCAAACTGCTTCAATGGACTCACTTCAGCCTATCCCAGTCCACTGCTGGACATAGGCCTCCACAAGTTCACGAGGGAGTGGCTATATTCTTTACTGCCGTAGCCACAAAGCAGCATCAATAGACTAATTCATTTATATTATTAAAAGTAAATATTAAATCAAAAACTCACATGATAATATCTTTTGCTCTATATTTCGTAGCATAGCATCAGACTGTCGAGTCCAGCTGAACCAGCCGCCGGTCCAACTGCAAAAATGTTAACAATTTCTATAAAAGCACATTAATAAAAAAAAAAACAAGAAAAAAAAAAGAATTACAGAAATCTAAGTAGGTACTTCTTGGACGGAACATATATTTGCAGTTAATGTAACAAGCTTCATATTTATAATTACCGATACCTGATTATGTATTACTTTTAGTATATTTTGTATGAACCATTACAAACATTGAAAATATTTAAAATAATTAGGGCCTGTTTCACCACTTGTAGATAACGCTATTTGACGGGTGACGATACAAATAGGCTTAGACAGCGGAAGGTAGAATAGGCCAGTGGGACCTCTTTCTCCTCTATTAATAATGTATCAAAAACTTTTCACTGTCAGTTTTTTTATATCACTATGTCGGCAAACAAGCGTACGGCTCACCTGATGGTAAGCAATTACCGTAGCTAGGTGTTATACACCAGAAGTATCGCAAACGCGTTGCTGACCCTACCCCCAATTCCCCCCCCCCCCAGGAGCTCTGGTCACCTTACTCACCAACAGGAACACAACACTGCTTGAAAGCAGTATTATTTAGCTGTGATCTTCTGTAATGGGCCCCGTAAACGATCAAACTTGTTTGATCAAACTTCATGTTTCATATAACAAACATATCAAAAAAACCCGCAGCCCCGCACACGATCAAATAATTTGACAAACACGTTTGTCAAACAGAAATTTAATATGAAGTTTGATCAAATATTTGATCGTCTACGGGGCCCTTAAGGTCGAGGTACTACCCCAGTCGGGCTGCTCCATTTTTTGAGCAGGAAATTCCCTGCTGTGCCCTACCTCAGTCGGACACTCGGATACTATCATCTGTCAAATAGCATCCACAACTGGTGTAACGGGCCCTTACTGTTTTTTTCTAATTAGGTAATTATAATTAAAATACAATTGTATAAATTATTCACAAGTTTAAGAACAAAATTTAGTTATCATGGGAAATATCTTATACAATTCAACTTACTATAAAAAATTAAAGAAAAAATAAGTATCTGTTTAAAATAGTTACATAATGGAAAAAGTAATACATATTTTTAATATGATTGCTTTTAAGGTTAATTTGATATTACAAGTAAAAGTAGTAGTTTCAAAGTAAACATTGATACCGTGATATAAATGTAAGTAAAAAGCCATGCATACGAAATACTGCAATGATTAAAAGCGCTGAGGTGCTAAATCCCTTTTTAACCAAAATGGTTTTTAATAGTTGCCTTGTAATTTTTAACTAATATACAGTTATTTAAATTTCTTCTCTTTATTCATTTTTTAAAAATCACCTTAGACAGTTATTTAAATTTCTTCTCTTTATTCATTTTTTACAAATCACCTTAAACAAGTGTCCATGAAACACATTTATATGCATAGAATTTATTCATATTTATTTGCATTTTTTTATCTTAACCTTTATAAGCATTTATATGTTAATAAATAATTATTATTTTTAATGATATGTAATGTTTATTTTAATAATATTTATTTAAAAAATATATAAGTCAATTATTAAAAAAAAAAACATTTTGTTTTTTCAAAAAATATACATATTTAAATATATTTTTAAAAACATCATTTTTCTCAAATAATATGCATATTTAAATATATTCAAAGTAGACAACACAAGATAATTTTAGAGTAGTCATATAGAACTCTTTTCTGTTAACCATAATTGAAACTCTTTCTCTACATTAGTTAAAAAATGTACATACATTGTTAGATTGTTTGTACTAGGCAAAAAAGATATTAAAAAGCCCTCCTTACATCAACATTTTGAAGTTAGCAATTTAGCACTCCTAGCCAACAATATTGTCAGGATGAAATAAAAATAACAAACTAAGACGATGAATTTACGCAATATACATATATATAGAAAAAGCAGAAATTAGAATAAAACTGTTAAAACAATTACAACGAATCTTACTTCCATACAAAGGAAAATATATTTCCAATCCATATTCTGGCTAGAGAAGCTAGATAACTGAAATGCAGAAATGTACAAATATTTAAAAACCCGACTGCCAAAAACACATGCTAAAAATGACTACACAAAATTGAACCTTTTATCAAAAGTTTTGAAGTATGTAACAAGTACACATTTATGCTATATCTATATATATAAAAATTAATGCCACTTTTCGTTGCAATTTTATAACTCAAGAACGGGCTCACATATCCAAACCAAATATTTAGGATTTGTTCGGACTATTTAGTAGATGGTTTATGTGAAGTTTGCACAAAATCGGTCGAGCGGTTCCTCATTTATCCCATTTTTTGTAACAAAGGAGGATCATTTTGTTAATGGGGATTTTGATGTCAAATTGAAACTTTTTTCAGTGTTGACAGTACAAGCATGTTGTTATGTCATTCATTTCTATCATTTCATTTTGGACGTGCTTCGATTAAAGCAAATTAATGCAAGATGAAGACAAAAAACCCAGGAATATAAGTAGTACATCACAAAAATAATTAAACGCCCAACGAAGTGGGCACGGGACGGCTAGTATTTTATAAAATGATATCTTCTTAAGTATGGAATAACTAAATTTGTCAGATGTTAGCTTAGTTATAGCATTGCAACAACCAATAATCACTGATTAAAAAAAATTGCCAAGTTTGTAAAGGTTTAAAAAATCTCATGCAAAATAATTACCAGTACTGGTAATAATACTTCTTTAACAAGTCATTACATTGTAATTAAACAGCGTTAAAACAATGCCGATTATTCGTTATGTGTAAAACAATGCTGGTTATTTATTATCAATAAAAATTCATGTATAATGAAATAGTTCTAATAAACAAGAAAAGGATTATTGTTGTATAATAATGTGTATTATGTTAAAAACACTCAAAAAACTAAGTTTTAGAAAAAACTTGCTTGTCTAATCCCATTGGTGTCTTCAATATTAAGAAATAAGATATTTTCTGTAAAATATGATAACCGTAATATAAATACTTTGGATATTTCTATGGAATATAAGTATTTATGCTTTTAAAGTCAGTAACACCGATTTATATGTAAAACTGGTTATTTGCCATATTTGTTGTTAGTAATAAGAGTACTTTAGTACTTTTTCAAGCACTTTGGCCACAAAACTTAAAAGAGTTTTTAGTGCATCTGTGACCATGCTTGAAATAATATTAAATATAAATCATAGGTACATAAAAGTTGAGATTTTAAATTTTTTTTAATTATTTTATATTTTTAGGGTTAGGCTAAATTAATGAAAAAGATTATATTTACTAATGATAGAGAAACAGAATAATACATGACATATTAATTAGACATGGTAAATATAAAGCTAGATTATTTTTAATAAATATTTTGTATTCAAGCGTTTGGTAGGTATTATTTAGAATGGTAATAATAAATGAAATATTGACTCAAGCTGCACTTATCTATCTAAGTTTAAGAAAGTAAATTATTATATTATCAAAATTTAAAAGAAAACATTACACAGATTTCTAGAAAAATAAACATCGTCGAGAATAAACACTGAATTAAAGAAATTGTCTTAATTTTTATTTTTTATTTTTTGGTATTAGTAATATGATCAATTATGTTCTTGATAACAGTATATTTAATTATAAATTACTTTGGTATGCTAGAAGATTCCCCTTTAATACAAAAATGTTTTAACATTTAAATGTTGTAACAAATATAATTACCATGAGCATAAAATATAATTAATATGATGTATGATGTATAGCTAAGCCTAATGGATTCAAACATACACATCGAAGAAGTCCAGACATAATATTGAAATAATGTAATATAGCTTGAATTGAAAACATACGACATATAAATAATAAAAGCGTACTTCTTTTTTATTTAAATATATGAAATAACAATAGTAATAATTGCGCAATAGATGATTTTTTGTAAGTTACTATGAATAATGTATATCACAAAAGTTAAATAAATTTTACCTGGATTCTGTTGTTTCGATATTTAATTCACTTCCCATTTGGCTAAATTATAACTACTTATAATCATAGCAGTAATGGTCCAATAAACCGAATAAATTTTCACGAAAATACCGTACGAAGTTCTCTTCTGAATTTCTGATTCAAAATGCCAAAATTGCCAAATTGCTAATATGCCAATTTTCGTAGAATTTATAAATGTCATTTGTTGAAGATTTGAGCACAGATGAATTATAATACTCATGCTGGCTCCAAACTTGGCTATTCGTGTTTGCTGTTCAGTATTTTTGTTGTTTTTGACAAAATATTTGAAGTACGGACTACGGGCAAATAGACGATACGACCGTCTACACATGGAACCAAATATTCGTTGTCAGTTTGGTTGACAGACCATGTGCGGCCAAATGCCAATATATTTGTATGTTTGCTTATTTGTTTCCTTTGATGTGCCTTGAAAAACCGACAGAAGTTCGGTAAGCCGTATTTGTTATTGGCTACTATTGGCACTACACGTGGAAGTTGTTTGTCAAATATGGCAAATACGCAAACACGAATAGCCAAGTGTGGACGCAGGGTTACAATATTATTGTGCTTTGATTATTGATTGAGCACAATTTAAAATCATATTACAAAAATGTAACCGTACGTAACTGTAGCATCTCTAGTTTATTACACACTAAAACTATAAACGTAAAAAGGTTTTACTAATTAAACTTCGAAAACTCATCAGTCTCATCTCATAATTTTTTTTTTCGTATTCGTGTCAACAAACTTATTCGATTTTTGAAGGAAAAGAAATTATTTGATGCTAGATGGATGCTAGTACTATGCTCCATGGTTGCTATGGTAATTAATGTGTCAACATAGTTTAAATAAAGCAGTAAATATAAATAATAAAAACAATTGAAGTATGCAGGCGCCTAATTTACAACCAGTATTTAAATTAGAATTAAATCATAAAGTTACACCTGGAATTGTAACAATTGCAAAATACGATGGTACTCATGCCTGCCTTACAGCGTCCGCTGGATACGATAAAGTAATTAGTTATAAGTAATTAGTTTTAGAAATAATCAATAATGTAAATAATATAATATCAAAACAAAGTTAAATCAAATAAGAAAGTCGGGTATTGTGTGTATAGAAGGTATATGGGCTACAATTTTAAAATCTTATGTTTTTAGGATTTTCTGCCTGTTTAAAAATATAACTAACTGTACGATATAATTCGCAAAAATGTTGAAATGTTTTAATTGTTTATTTATTATTAATTCAGCACAAACACTTATTTATTTAAAATTGCCTCATTTAACTGCAATTTTTATTATTTCTTACGAAGATTATCATACATCATCCCCATGGAGGGATGATAAGTGGACGTGCACAACGCTCGTTAGCCCACGGAGAAGTTTCTGAGCTTAATCTTAGTCAAGCGGTCATAGCTTTAGCTACTGGGCCAATTAAACCAGATTGTAATCGAGATATGCTACTTATTGGATCTCCTACACAGATTCTAGGTAAAAATTTAAATCAACTTACATCTGACTTCATCACATTACAGTCCTGAACATTACAGTCGTGAATTTTTATTTTGTTTACAGCATACGATGTTCATGATAACTCTGATCTCTTTTTCAAAGAAGCTCCCGACGGTGTAAATGTTATTATTGTGGGTTATTTTGGTAAATATAAAGATATATTAGTAATTGTTGGTGGCAATAGCTCAGTGCTTGCGCTTAACTGGGAAGGAACCGAACACTTTTGGAATGTAGTAACTGGTAAAGTTTGCTCAATGATAATATTAGATTTTGATAAGGATGGTGAAAATGAGGTAAGTAAAGGTTTCACATAATACGTAGATTATTCATATTATTTTATCAATAGATTGAATTTATCTAATATATTTTATTCAATATTAGCTTCTCATTGGTTGTGAGGATTCCTACATTAGAGTATTAAAAAATAATCAATTTATAATGGAAATTGTTGAAACTGGACCGGTGATTTGTTTGTCACAAATTAGCGATGTCAAATTTGCATATGGACTGGCAAATGGAACCATTGGAGTTTACGAAGAAGGCATTCGATTGTGGAGAGTCAAGGTAAATGACATTGAGACAACTCTTTGAAAGAATACACATCTTACACAAAGTTCTTGGAAAAATACAAAAATTAAAATCAAGATTACTTTTCGAACATATTTTACGACGACGATTACGATCTATTTAACTGGTCCAAAACATGACCAAAAACTATCGTGGTAAAATTTTATTTCTTTATTTATTTGTACTTTATTGTACATCACAACTACAATTATCATTTACAGACTGTGAAGTACAATGGGCGGACTTATGGCTATTTAGCCATTTCTTCCAGACAACCCAAATTTTATTGCATAATATGTTACATTAAAATGAAACTAGTTTATAATTACAAGAATATCGTAGTCACTCCTCGTATCTTATCAATTTCTCCTTCTACTAGTTTAATACTCGGTTTCAGTCTAAACAAAATGCAGTTTCACTTCAATGGTCAGGAGGAAATCTGGCATGTTGTTGGGCTAACGGTCGTATAGACTGGCGTGATGAAACAGGACGGGTTCAACGTCGCGTTCAAATGCGATCAAACGCAGCAGCAATGTTGCTTGCCGACTATCGTACTGTTGGCGTGCCCGATCTTGTTTGCATTTCTGATCGAGGAGAAGGTATTTTAAAACATAAAGATTTGCCATTTTATTTAAAAACAAATATTTTTTATATGGTTAATTATGTTAATCACAGGTACAATAAGTGTTAACCAGTGAATAAAATAGCAAAACATAAAGCAGACAAAATTACTATTATTTTGCGAGTATCTACTTTAAAATGATTATAGGTAATTGTATATAAATTACTAAGATAGTCATATATACCCCAGTGGTGTAGCGTTTAAAACACTAATTTCAAGCAAAATCTTCATTATACTCATTAACCGACTTCAAAAGAGAAGGATGTCCTCAATTCTACTTTATTTTTTACGGCTTGGAATTTTTTTTTTGTCAATTGAAAAAATCGTGGTTAATTTGCCCCTTTCGTGTGCAATCCGGGGCCATGTCCCCCACGGCATCTCCTACGCTACGCCACTGTATAGCCTATAACATACGTTACTTTAATGGTTATTACTAGAAATAAAGTTAATAAAAAATTAATAAATAAACTCCTACTATTTAAATTATTTTACTTATAGTATTAGGTTATCCTCCTCTCCAAGAAAATATGGACTCAAATACAAGTTCAAAGAAAATAGCATCAGAAGAAGATCGCTTGGCTGTTAATGAGTTATTAAATAAGAAACAGGCATTACTGGTCGAGTTGCAACATTACGAAGCGAATGTTGCAAATGTGAATCACGACCAAGAGAGGACTTCGACTACAATGCCAACGAACACAAGATTACAAGTGGCTGTTGCACCGGATAGTGAGGAAGTTAGTATCATTGAAAAAATATTAATGAAAAAAAAAAACATTAACTTTTATTAACACGTTATTTTTTCACTCTTAAAAGTAACGTATTATAAAAGAAAATAACTTTTAATTTGACTGGTCATAATTATCAAAAAGAAACTGAATGGTACGTATTTATGTTAAAATAGGGCTGTCTTCAACTGGCCATCTCGACAAACAATGAGACCATTGTACGCGTCGTGTTAATCCTAGCAGAGGGTGTATTTGAATATGGAGAAACTTTAGCAAGACATCCTCAGCCGGGGCAGTTGAAATCTTTACTTTTTGTACCTCTGCAAGCACCAAGAGATGTTCCTGTTGATGTTCATATTAAGGTCATAGCTGTATAGTTATATTACTATACTCAGATTAATAAACAAAAGGCAGATGGAGCGTACGCAACAAAAAGTATGAAACCACTTTTTATTCATGTGTGCGTGACGACTAGAAGTGGCACTGTAGGGACACGTGCATCTATGTGCGTGTAATTATACCATAAAAAGAAAAAAACTCCCTGAATTTTTTAAATTTCCTTTTATGACAATAGGTTGTAAAGTTTTATTTGGATACATGAGTTTATAACTAAATGGATACTTTGGGTTTGCATGTGTATTGAACGATTGTTTAATTAAGTTGTTTATTAAACACTTAAATTTTCATGTACATTGTAAACGTCATAGAGCGAAATTCAAGAGCTCGCATGTTTTATTAAGTAAATAAAAAGAGGTTTCGTGAAAATAACAAAAGAAATAATATGTCAAGATTTTTATAACTAGCGGTCCGTCCTCACTTTGTTTCGGGTTTTAATTTTGTTTTTGTTTATTAAGGTTTAAATTAACTTTACACTGTATACCACAGTAGATAATAAAACTTTAGTTTTTTTTCAGTAGTATCATATAGGTATTTATTTTATTAGGCAGATGATAATAATAATATTATTTATTGCACACCATTAAAAATACAAACAAAAGATTTATGTCATTAAAGTCAGAAGGCGCGGGTTCAAATCCCGATGGATCGAAAAATTTTGATATGATTTTAAAAATGTTTACAAACAAAAGATTTAAAAAAACACAATCCAAAATATTTATTACAATCACAGTTAATTATATTGCAAAAAAAATTAACCATCTTCATTTTCTTTTATATTATAGCTTTCACGTGTTGAGAATTAGTTTCTAATTTTGCTATATAGTGCAATCGTACCATTAAATACTTGAATTTACGTCCGTAGAATATAGTAATATCATCTAAAAATATGTCCGTCCATCCGTCATAAAGTAGTTTCTCCAATTAAAGGGAACAATATTTCGCCGAAATCTGGCAACACAGTCAATTAATGTCGAGGTTTTGTGTTTCGAGACAACCGTATCATTATTATTGGGTAAATAAATAATAAAATCAATTAAATAATTTATAATTACTTGTGAAATGATATTCTTATCCTCTTTTTTGTTTTTGGGAACAACTTTTACAATGTTTAATAACACAGGACGGCATTTTTTGACACAAAATAATCAATCACTCGAGACGTTCATGCAGTACGACGCTATCTTTAGCATTGCTGCGACATTGTATTCGCTTTTGAATTTGTATTCGCTTTGGTGGCTTCACTCGCATGTTCGGCGCGCTCCATCTCCCTTTTGTTTATTAATCTGAGTTACTATACATAATTTAAAATTTTCTTTTGATGTAATTACTTTGCATAACTTTAAACATTTCAGGCTCTTGTTGGTTACCCGGAGAGTGAACAATTTCATATTTTTGAACTTACAAAACAATTGCCGCGATTTTCAATGTACATGTTGTTAAATCCGTCTATATTAGTTAAAACGAAAATTGATAGCTATGTAACATTTCGGATCAAGGAGCGAGTTCAGAGAATTTGTATTTGGATCAATCAAAATTTCCTTTTGGATGAAGAAATCGAATTAGGAAATGAAGACACAAAAGAGCTACATGTCCGTTTTTTATGCCTCAGAGATAAATCCTATTTAGATATGGATTTCGGTGCTGATGGTCTAGTAAAATTTACTACGCTTGACATCAGTCTAGCAGGCGAATTAGTACAAAGCATAGCTATTTACTTAAATTTATCCGACTTACAGGTATGTTATTTTAGTTATTTAAATATAATTATATTGAAATAAATATTAATAATTAAATATTTTATAACACTTACACACGGTTGTTTGTTCCTATGGTATTGGTAAGTAACTTAATTAATGCTTGTGTTATAGGTAACAGCCAGCTGATATAGCTAAGTCCTTATTTTTTATAAATATACATAGAAATTTTACATACATATATAAATAAAATATTACACCCAGACTCAGGCGGGAATCGAACCCGGAACACGCGGAGCAGAAAGCAGGACCACTACAAACTGTGCATACGAGCTATTTACAACAGGTTTTATTTTGGTATCGTTTTACATGTTACCATTTGGTTCTATTACAAGTTTAGAACAAAAAAACAAAATCGTTTTGAAGTTGTTTGCTTAAATGAAATGTTAAAAATAAAACTTCAGCTAGATAGGTAACACTTTTACAAAAAATTATTTTTATTGGTTTTGAAAACGTTCAATAAAACCTTTTTTTTCATCTTAGCAATATAACGTAAATGGTTTTAGTCATATTTAACTGTGTTATCACCTGACTTCAAAAAAAGGAGAAGGTTCTCAATCTCAATACAATTATATTTTTGTGTGCTACCTATAGCTATAACTTTTTACTGTATGTACCGATTTTGATGATTCTCTTTTTAATGTAAAGTTGGTACTTGTAAGTTGTCACCTATTCCCATTTAAATTTGATTGAGATCTGACGAGTACTTTGGAGTTATTCCTACTAATACGTATTTAATTAACTTCATTATACTACCAGTAGGTACATCGTATTACTTGCGGCAAGCAAAATTATTATTTCGTCAATATCAAATATGTATACACATGGGCGTATTTACCCCTAGGGCCAAAAGGGCCGTGGCCCGGACGGCATTCTGCAAGGGGAGGCACAAGCCGAGCACAACAAGCAGTGCAAGCTGAGTACTAGGTGATGTAAGAATATGAAAAAAAATTGCGTGCGTACAAAGTACACATGTCAGAAGTGAAACTTTTTTGGTTTTTTGGAAACAATTTATAAAAAAAAATGAAAAACTAATTAAAAATAATTATTAAAAAAAAAGCCATCACGTGGTGCTCCCAGGCGGTCACACATCCAAGTACTGACCACGATACACGTTGTCGCTCAAATTTTACCCCTTATGCAACTATAGAAGTTTCACTTCAAAAAATGATGAATTTATAAATTAGGGCGGTCTAAAAAAAAGGTTAGCCGAAATATAATAGGTATGGTTTGTATGTGGTAATTTTTTTTTAATTTTATCATTTTTTTTTTTAACAAACTATAATGGCATGATTTTTTTTGATCCTACGAGACTTATCGTGATTGTAATTTTGAAACTCCCAATATTTCCCGCGATGTTGTAGACGCTATGGTTACGAGTGTCTCAACTCGAGTTATGCTATTTTGTATTATACTATACATGGGTATTGTACGCGTATAATACAAAAAGCCAATGACGTCTCGTTTAGCATACTTAGCACGTTTTCCAATTACAGAGCATAATGCGACTCAGTGGCGCACAATACTAAACCACTGAGCCACCACGGGCACCACTGAGTTGGTATCCATTGCAAGCACGCACACGGAAGCCCTACTTTTGAGAGTGCTCGTTGTGTGAAGCGTTGCTGTAGCTTTGGAACTTTTAACGTTGAGCATTGAGCATTATACCGCATAATGCGCTTTAGTGCTGATATTGGAAAACGCACATAATTACTATTAAATATTTATAGTAATTTATAATTAATGAATATTTCTATTACTAATAAAAAATCGACACTAATTGCGAATGCTTGTGTTTAAAAACGTATAATATAAATAAAAACCGAATAATCGATATCTAATCGATTAATATTTTTTCTAAACAGCAAGCTCTACCCTTGAAACGTTTAGCCTTTAGTAAAACGTAGTGGTTATATACTCTTTGGCCTTTAGCGTGGTATGAAATGTCAAAATCAAATTGTTAATTTGTTATATCAAACTGAAGTGGCGGGTCTCTAGTTTATTAACAACGAATTAAGAATAACTATACTAAAATGGTTGAAAATAACGAAGTTGAACTATCTGCAGCTGAAGCAGAACAATATGACCGCCAAATCCGACTGTGGGGATTAGAATCTCAAAAAAGATTACGCGCTTCAAAAGTTTTAATTATCGGCTTGTCAGGTTTGGGTGCCGAAATAGCGAAAAACATTATTTTGTCTGGAGTTAAAAGTGTTTGTCTTTTGGATGATGAGAAACTAAAAGAAATAGATCTGTATTCTCAGTTCTTGGCTCCACCTGATAAGATTGGTGAGAATAGAGCGGAAAGTTCCTTGCAACGGGCGAGGGCTTTGAACCCAATGGTTGACGTTACCGCTGAGACAAAATCAGTCGATTCATTGCCTGATTCTTTCTTTACGACATTTGACATAGTTTGCGCAACTGGCTTGAAACAGGAACAGCTAGAACGTATAAACAATATTTGCCGTGACAGCAATAAGAAATTTTTGTGCGGTGATGTATGGGGTATGTTTGGGTATATGTTTTCTGATTTGATCGATCATGAATATTCAGAAGAAATAGTACAGCACAAACCCGTTAAACGAGGTCCCGATGATTCAGAGAAAAGTGCAAGGGAAACTGTCAGTATTACTGTTAAGCGCAGAGCTATCTACGTTCCATTACAGAATGCTCTATCTGCTGATTGGAGTAAACCGGAATCGCGTTCAAGATTGCGACGTGGCGACCCATCTTATTTTGTTATGAAGATACTTCTAAGGTTCAGAGATGAATTCAATAGAAATCCTGATCCCGCTAAGAGGAAAGCAGATACTGAAGTAATATTCCGAATGAGGGATGAACTTGTAAAAGAATTGTCTATTCCCGTTGGATTCATAAGTGACGAATTGTTAACGGACGTATTTGGAATAGTTTCGGGAGCAGCTGCTGTGCTAGGAGGGGTAATTGGTCAGGAAGTAGTGAAAGCAGTGAGTCAGCGAGAGCCACCTCATAACAATATGTTTTTCTTCAATCCAGTTAAATGTGTTGGCTTTGTAGAATTGTATGGTCAATGACTTATAATTTGTGACTTTTATAATGACAAGTTTAAATAAATACTTTTAAATTAACCCTATCTTTTATTTACTTTCTTATATTATTTTATTTTTAAAAATTATCTTCCTGTGATAAAGGTCTGAAAACTCACAGTATACAAAGCATACAGTATAATACATACCATTATTATGAGCCATTAAAAATGTGAAATTTATATGCTTACATTTTAATAAAACAATTTATTTATTTTTTTGCTACAAATACTGTAGTGTAGTTTCTTGATAGAATAAGTGTCTGTTAAGTTAAAAAGGTTTCTTAAAATATTTTCAAGACATTTTGTATTTTAGTCAACTGCTAGATTTCCAGAGGCAGAAGAAAAACTAAGAGCTAAAATGGATGTTGTATCTGAAATAGGAGAAACAAGGCATAGGTTAGCAGCAGAAACAGCTGAAAAAGCTCAGTTGATTACAGCATTGCTACCAGCTGCTCAAGATGCCGCATCCTATGACTTGTAAGTCTTGCTTTTTATGCAATTAGGTCAGCAAACAAGCTTACAGCTCACTTGATGGTAAGCAATTACTTTAGCCTATAGACGCCTGCAACACCAGAAGTGTCACAACTCACAAGCACATTGACAACTCTACTCCAAATTCCCCTCAGGAGCTCTGGTTATCTTACTTACAGGAACATACACTGCTTGAAAGTATTATTATTTAGCTCTGATTTTCTATAAGGTTGAGGGACTTTCCCAGCTGGCCTGCTCCAGATTTTGATCAGGTTTTTATTTTATTTTATTTTCATGCTGTACTCTAGATCAGTTAAAGTCTCAGGAAAATTATAAATGAAAAAAAAAAATTGAACTAATTTCTTCTTTTTAGGAAAGAGATGCTAAATAGATATAAGGATGTTATTTTATTAAATGAAGAACTATTGACAAGCTGTCACATGCGACGTGCTACTCAGGAACAAGCAGTGGCGTCGCTCAAAGATCTTCATACTATTTTACAACAGGCAGCTCGACTAAGAGGTTGGACTTAATGATTAATTAGCCCCGTCCGTTAAGAATGGGGATTAACCCACTTACTAGCTCTAATCATCTTGGTAAATTTTATTGTTAGAGGTTCTCAAGATAAATGTGAAATTTCCTTTATGCATTTAAAAGTAAAGTGATGTTTAGCTAAAATTTAACTCCCATGATCTTTATTTGTACATCTAGTTCACTAGCGGACCAGGCAGATGTTGTCCTGTCCGGAAAACAGCTACCAAAGATTGCTTACATACCGATAGCAGCGCCACCTACCGGTTCCAATTGAGATAAAAACTACCCTATCTCCCAAGTTGGCCCAAATTACAGATGCTTACAAAATTTGATAAAAATTGGTTTAGTAGTTTCAGAGTTTATCGCCCACACATCAAGACATGAAATTTTTATATATATAAATGTATAATTATTTTGTTTCAGTGGGCAAATATGCTAAAGCAGTAATAATGGCATGCAGGACAGCTGTCAGTGATAATAATACTGAAGCACTGGTAAAGATTCTTCAAGCAGGGGATACATAAAAAAAGTCTCTTATAGAATTAATTTATTAATTCATGTAATATTCTTAAACAATAACATTCAGTCAGATCATAAAATGAGGTAATTAAAAAAATATAATAACGAAATACAGACAAATAATAATGAGTGTACTTAACAATTACTCATTAAACAAATTGCAAAAATTAAAAAAAGGTATTTTAAATTGAACAAAAATTCATTTCTAACAGCTCCCTAACTACTTAAACTCTATCAGCATTCAGCTAAACTTAAATTACAACTTATGGGAAAAAACAAAATTAAAATCAGTATATCTTATATCTAAATCACACAGTGATCTGTTTAGTTGCGTAATGTACATCATCTGCACTAACGTTGAGTAACAGTCTTGGTTCAGATGGTTTTGGCTCCATCAGTAATAACTTGATAGCTGCTAGCCTAGCACATATAGTTTGTGCTTGTGAGGGAGTGGGCGCTCTAATGCTAGGTGCGGATCTGTACGGTCGGCCATCTAAAGCAACGATAGCTGCTGCTGTAGCTAATGCACGAGATAATGTGGTCTCGTCTGATCCTGTTCTTTCAACCTGAAAGTAATAACTTTTATTAATATATATAATATTGATGGTAACATAAATAAAAATTATAAGCAATTTTTAATAGTTTTTCTCTTTTTTTTTGTATACAAAATTAGATTACGATATTTACTATTATAGTGGGACTGACTAATATAATAGTAAATATCGTAACTATATAATTATAATATAATAAATATCTTATAACATGCACACACAGTCGTCTGTTCCTACGGTAAGCTAAATGCTTGTGTTATAGGTAACAGCCGACTGTTAAAGCTATTTACTGGACTATATGGGACTTACTATCCTAGTTTATATTGTTAGTATTATGTTAGAACGTCACAAAGGAACACACTTCTAGTATAGAACAAATCTAATAATAAAAATAATTTAGTTTAGTGTATTAATGAAGGTAAATATAAAAGAGGGTGATTTTGGATTGTGTATAGTAAGTAGTGAGAAGATCACAGCTAAATAATACTGCTCTCGAGTATTGTTTTGTTTCTCTGGTAAGTTGGCCAGAGCTGGAGGGTCGGCAATGCGCTAGCGATGCTTCTGGTGTCGCAGGCGTTTATAGGCTACGGCAGCGATACTCAACCTGTTTTTTATAGTTTCCACAAACACGTTTCACTCATGGACTCACGGTGTCGCGGGCCGCAAGCAAAAATTATTTAGGTTTTAATTAAAACGTAATTCCAAGCTAACAATCTAGCTACTTTATTAATGAAAAAAATAAGATTTAACAAAGATATACATATGTATTAAATGCGCATTTGGCCCGCGGGCCGCACGTTGAGTATAGCGGGGCTACGGTAATCACTTTACATCACGTAGACCATATTCTT
The DNA here is from genome assembly GCA_905220545.2 of Melitaea athalia. Lineage (NCBI taxonomy): Eukaryota > Metazoa > Arthropoda > Insecta > Lepidoptera > Nymphalidae > Melitaea > Melitaea athalia. The sequence continues at coordinate 14,375,491 of HG992194.1, forward strand.
GTTTGCCAACCTAGTCATATAAAAAAAGTTATCATACCTCTGCAGCCACAGCTCTCAACATAAGTCTCTCAGCCGGTGAACAGTTTCGTATCGCTCTGACCGTGGCTCCAGATGCAGCTTCACCGAGGGCCTGCTGCACTTCTCTCAATCCAGCGCAGTTTGGTGCCGCTATTTCTAATGCACGAGAGCACAAGGCTAGGGCACGACGAGCGTCACCCGATACTGCTGCCACTTTTCTATAATTGATGAAAAATAGTAATTTATTTTATTATTCTTTTTGAAAGATTCTATGTGGTCCAAATCCTAAATGGTATAAATACAATTTAGTGAATGACTTGACTTGAAAATAATGATCTACTAGCTCTTACATTCTGTAACATTTGTTTGTTAAAATTTATAGGTGTTTTTGATCTTTATTAAATTTTACTTTTTTAGCTGCATGGTTTCAGCCTCGTAAATTTTGAGGTAAGAACATAATAAAGTATTGTAAAGCCCTTCATTGGATCTTCATTCAAATGGACAATACAACACAAAAGAAATTTTTCAATTCGCACGTTAAAACAAACAAACTCTTCAGCTTTATAATGTTAATAATGATACAGATTAGAATGTGTATTATTTTTGTAGTAAGTACAGTACTGGCTTGCCCAGGAGCAATATGAAAGGATCACTTCAGCCTATCACAGTCCACTGCTGGACATAGGCCTCCTCAAGTTCGTGCCAGACCAATATTAAAGGATATTCACTAAATTTGAAAAAAAAAAGATTCATTTTCAAGTTCAGCTAGGCAACTTTGTCTAGTCGGTTCAGTCTATACCCACTAACAATAAAAAAAAAAGAATTAATTGCTAACCTAGCTATTAGTTGGATAGCATCTGCAGTGACATTAGCGCCGGCTAGCCTCGTAGCTACAATACACTGTAGTTGTGTGTGAGTGTAGGGTGGGAATGTCAGTCTAGTGAGACCCAGTCGGGAGGCTACTCTAGCCGCTAGTGCTCGTTCTGGTAAGTCCATAGTATTGGCTACAGCTAAGACAGTCAGTAATGCAGTGTTGTGAGCAGCCCACTCCATTATACTATAAAGGACGTCCTGACGCCTGTTGCAGAGGGCATCTAGCTGAAATTAGAAAGTTTATTTACTTATTTTAGGGTTCGATTTCTGCTTGGGATAGATATTTGTATTTTTACAAATATTTCTTTCCAGTTTGGATATCTGTACTTACCCTCCCCAATGTGCCTAGGAGAGGATTTTAAGCCTTTGGTCCCGGTTATTATCATAAATACCTGATACCAATCGTAAGGAACATATCCGCCAACCTGCAGTGGAGCAGCATGGTGGATTAAGCACTAATCCTTCTCCTATCTGGAGAAAGGCCTATGGCCAGTAATGGGATGTTACAGGCTAAATGCCAATTAATTTATCAAAAAAAAAAAAAAAAAATAACATAATTTTAATTTGTAAAATGATTCAAAAGTTTTTGAAGCCTATTTGAATAATGTAATTTTTGATTTTTATTTACTGAGTGTTACCTCATCAACAACCAGGACTGTTGGTGTCCTTCTCGGTCCTGGATTTTGGAAACGTTTTTCCAGAAGAGCGCAGGCTTGTTCCCACACCACAGACTTTCCTGTTATAACATAATAGAGGTTACTAATAAACTATTAAACATATTTCCATAAATGATTTAGTAGTTCATACTTTTTTTAAGACATAGGTACACAAAACATAAATATTTAAATATAGTCAGTGTATTACTACTTATTTTAAAGAAATTTAATGTAGACTTAATTTAATAATCGAATTTTACCTTTATGAAGTGTAAATAATACTATTTTTAAGTAAATATTATTAAAATATTGTACTTACTGATAGAAATATCAGAAAAAAATATGGATTTACATATTTTAAATATTCTTGGAATTACAACTATTCAAAAAAATATGGAAATTAACAGCCAAATATATTTATACTAGCTGACCCCGCAAACGTTGCTTTGCCATATATGTTATTAACCCCCTTAATCCCTTAAAACTTAGGGGTATGAAAAATAGATTTTGGCAGATTCTCAGACCTACCCGATATGCACACTAAATTTCATAAAAATTGTTCCATCCATTTCGGAGGAGTATCGTAACTAACATTGTGACACGACAATTTTATATATAAGATACATTTTTCACATAACAAACCTGTTAGTTGTTTGTATATTTGCACATAGGCTTGTCTGGGTTCGGCGATCCTCATACCGTTTACTTCAACAAGTTGAAATTCCGGAAGATCTGGTTCCTCTTTTAAAACTTTAAGAGCTGAATTAACAGTTGCTGTTTTTCCAGTACCCGGTACTCCTGAGATATACATGCACCTAGAAAATTTGTTCATTTATGATAGAAATGTTGCAAATTATATTATAATACTAGCTGTGCCCCGCTGTTTCACATGCGTTAATTTGAAAAAAAAAATAGCCTATAGCCTTCCTTGATAAATGGGCTATCTAGAACTGAAACAATTTTTCAAATCGGACCAGTACAAACAAACAAACAAACTCACACATTTACTTCAGTTATTACATTACACTTTATAAACATATTAATTATTGTTACTTAATTTGGCGGAAGACCATCTCCATGGGTTGCAAAACCCACGATTGCGCCTGGTTCGAAGACCTAGCTCAGAAACGTGCCAAAAGACACAATCGCGAAGGGGCTCCTCTACCAATGAACCCCCAGTACGCGTGTCTAAGGTGTGGACGAATGTGTCGTTCACGGATTGGCTTATTCGGCCACGAGCGGCGTTGTCGCATAAATAACACAGACACTGCTTAAATAATCTGTCAAGATGTTACAGGCCTTGTGATGATTAAGTAGTCATACACAAATACTTTTTTCGAAAAATAAAATGCTTAAATTAGTATAGGAAAAATTAGGATAAGAAAATATACTTTGTTGATTATATATTTATGACACATATTTTATAGTATGGGTTCCAATTATGATGTTGCAAAATTGTTCCTCCTTACTTATGTTTATTTCAGTTATTTTTTATGCTTTGAAAACAAATTATTATTATTTAATTTTAAAGTAACAATTTATGTGAAAATAAAGTAAATATAGATAAACTATAGTAATCCATGAAAATATAGTTGAATTCAGTTGTATCTTTATCTGATATTAGAATTCACACCTTTATAATGTTTTGTAATTTGAAGAATTTTGAAAACTTACCCGCTTACGGCGTGCAACAACTTGCTTCTAACAAATGACAATATTTCATGCATTTGGTTTTCTCTGCCTGGTAAAGATTTATTTTCTGTGAGAAATTCTGAAAATAAATTAAAAAGGAATATAGTTTTATATAAAACCTCTATCTTTTAATATTATTTAAAATGTATTTTATTTTTAATCCTTTGTTTAATATTAAATAATTATGCCTTACCCTCAATATTGTCAACAGAATGTGTTCTCGTGTGTAATGTTGGTGTGAGCTCGCTAGTCAATATTCTTTTAACACTTTTCGGTGTTTTAGCGACAGAAGTTCTAGTTCTAGGAGTCCTGGGTGTTTTAGGAGTTCTAGGTGTCTTTGGAGTTTTAGGAACCTTTGGTGTCTTTGGTACATCCTTATATTCATCTGCGCTATCACAACTTGAACTATTTTTCCTAACTGCTCGTCTCGGGGTCCGTTTTACAGGAGAAGTATCATTCTCACGATACACTGGATGTCTAGTGACTCTTCCTGATCGTGTGGCATATGTTTCTTTCCCTTCTTCTTCAAATATTAGTACTTTCTTTGGAGTTTCATCACTTAATTTAAGTTGAGGTGTTTTTCTTTTTGGAGTGGCCGGAATATGCTCTCTTATAATTAGTGTAGGTATCTCGTCATCTGAATTTTCTTTCAATTCCATTGAAAGTATTTCTTGAATATTATTTTTATTTAGTTTTCTCGAACTCTTTGGTGTCTCCATCACAGATGTTGATTTAGTGCTTTGTGGAGTCAATTTTTTTGGAGAATCCTTTTCATTTTTATCAGCTAAAATAGCTCTTTTAAGTAGAATCTTAGTTCCATCATTTTTACTTACACTCCAATTTTTTTCTGATATTGAAACTCTACCCATTCTCTTGACTAAGCTACTTGGTGTTTTAGGTGTTTTTGATTTTGGTGTAACATTATTCTTACTGGGTGTAGTTAAAAGTTGAAGTGCCTTTCTCTCATCTTCAAGTACTGGTTCAATATGAACCTTTTTTCTACCGACTGGCATGAGTCTGTAGCGACAAATGTATGATAGTTTTCCATTTAGAATTTCATCTGTGTCCTTTGTAAATGTGAAAGTAATATCACATTTTTTAAATATTGTTTCTATGGACACATCTGTGTCAAATGGACGATGATCTTCTATTACCTAAAATTAAGCATTTCAGTAATATAACTAATGTTATCAGTATCACATAGTATTAGTTGAAACTTACCAAACATTCCATGAGATAGATAGAATAGAGAAGAAGCGAAATTAGTGACACATAAAACAATTTAGCTATTGAATGTTAGAGTATATTGATGTTAATTACCTCTCTGTCATATAATACAATATTATCCATGTTACATTCTTTAGGTAAACCACTAGGCCTGGAATACCACTGAACTTTTGCCCTAAATGGATCATTGTTATTCGATTGATCTTCATATAAAGTAAGTATCTTAGCAGCATCACAGCCTTCTTCTGTGTCTGGCTCAGCTGCGTCAGCATTTGATATTAAAACATAATCGCCGATTTCGCCAATGATATCCTTAAATTGGAATTTCCTACGAAAAATAACAATCTGTCTATAATATGATGTATTATAATGAAAATTATCAATACGAGAATTGAAATCTTATTACTGATAGTAACGGAAGGAATTGGAAAAGTTTTGTTCGTTGGGTATTTCTTCTGAAAGCCATGTCACATTTCTCACAATTACTTTTCTCCTTGGCATTATTTTTAAAATTATACTATATATTACTATTGTCGGTGTTTAACTTAAAATTGGTTAGTGTTTTTTCTTTTTTGGTTTAATTTTTGTTTTTGTCAAACAGTAGCAATATGTTTACTTTCGCGCCGTTTCTAGTATTACCATTATGAATAAATTATTTTATAAATCTTTAATCTTACACTACACATATACACTTTCTGTTTGAATGATATTTTAGGTGAAATTATTTAAATTATTAACTGACGAATTAAAATACTTACGTGGAAATTGTGTTTTTCCTGTATGGTCAATTATTTTTACTTAAAACTTCAGTATTTTTTTTCAATTTAACCTCTGGTATACCGGACTCGCCCAGCGCGAACTCCCGTTGTCTCCCGCAAGGTTAGATATAACCTCAGCACTGAGTCTACCGCACCGCCCGCACGGCGCTGACCTCGCATTTCCCGCGGTAATATGATTCGATAAGCGCGCGTTACTTGAGTCGTAGTTTTTTCCTCATAACTCACAAGTTTCTACACTTAGAACAAAAACGCTTATATTATTTTGAAGAGTATGAACTAAGCTTTAATTTACTGTATAAAAAGTGTTGTACATGTGCGTATATCAATTATAAAATCGCGCTTGTTTCAGAGGGAGAGAGAAAAAGTGGACTTGGTGCAAAAACATGTCGAAAAAATAAAGTATTAAGATACATTTGTCGTTGATTCTACTTATTCTGTTTCCCAATAGTATCTATCTAGCTCTAACAGCAAAATAAATAAGTTGTGATACAGTTCAAAGTTTCTTTTTTATACTTGAAAATAGGTGGTCTAGATTGAGAGCGCTTGAATCACGATCGACATTTCAATTACACCTTGTAAAGCAATTACCTTAGGTACGGGGTTTCTACTTCATAGTTAATTTAGAAAAACTAATCAAAATTAGTATTGAAGATGAAGAACGCAACGATAAAACTGAAAACAATATTTTTTGGACAATAATATCAAAAGAGGGCGAGAAATTAGGATATTTTTTTGAAAGCAAACTATACATATTTTACCTATTGTCGACAAATATCATTATAAATATTCATAAAGTACACAAAATACACTTTGCATCGGTGTATAATATGTATACAATTTTCTTATTAAGAAAATAAGAAATCTCGATCCAAACATAGAGCATAACGGTGCAGAAATTGATAGGCATGGGGTGACGTTACTGACCTTGGTTAATGTATGACACAAAATCTACAGCATGTTCTTTTTCCTTCAATGCATTTTATGCTCGTTTTCAATATAAACGTAGTTTTTGTCCAATAAATGAATTTTAGTTAATAGGTTCGGGTTGTTTATGTAATAAATACGTTATGTAATAATAATATATAATATATTATGTACATATACAAATAAATAAAATTGGAGTGTCTGTTTGTAATATTAAAATAACCACTTTGACTAAATTTTTATGGATGTATACCCGGTACATATACCAAAATAACATTTTTTACGTCTATAAGCTACGGTAATCGCTTACCATCAGGTGAGCCGTACGCTTGTTTGCTGATCTAGTTACATAAAAAAAATTGCGTGCGTACAAAGTACACTTTACAGAAGTGACACTTCTTTGGCAAACTAATTGAAACAAAGACAACATCACGCGGTGTTCCCAGGCGGTCACCCATCCAAGTACTGACCGCGCCCGATGTTGCTTAAATTCGGTGATCGGATGAGAACTCATGTATTCAATGTGGTATAAAATCATTTACGATGCGTTGCCTTTGTCTCAAATTTTACCCTCATGCGCCTAAAGAAGTTTCACTTAAAACAAAAAGTTTTTTTTTCGATTAAGTAAAATAAAAAATTTATGGCTCAGTATGGGATTGATCTTTACAACATACAGATATCTATTTATTTTCAGTTTTTCAGATGAAATGATGCAGTAATCCTGTGAACGACATGTACAAATAAAAAGGCAGCATTTTTTTAAAATATCATTTATTAACGAACACAACTTATAAAAAACGTTTTCCTGTTTGTTGGCCGTCCAGGCCAATGTACTTCGATTACTGCTTTTATAAAACCTATCAGGAACATGTATCTCTTTGCCAGTACAAGAAAACTAAACAAATAAATATTATAGAGGAAACATTCACATTTCTGTTTTTCCCAGTGCTAGAAAACTAAACTAATCATTATTACAGAGGAAAATCATATTTGCCATGTATGCGCATCGCGTATATATACATGTCGCGAGAAACCCATTACAATTTGCCCGTTCCTTTTAAATCGACGTAAGAAGAGAAGAGATGTCGCAACAAACTCATTAGACAGCATTTTTTTCTAATAATCTTAATAATAAAAACATTTTTTTTATTTCAGGTAACAAATGACCTATTAAGTCAAACAATTCGTTTTAAAATGGATAAAACAAATAAAAGTAAAAATTACGACAATTTGCAAATACAATAATAAAATCATAATAATAATAAATAATACCAAATTCAAATAAATAATTTTAACAATAATTTCTTTACAAACTAAAACAACTAATTACAATAACACGAACAAAAATCAAAAATGAAAACTTTTATTTCGCCATACTTAACGAAAGTAAAAAAAAACAGTCGAATTGAGAACCTCCTCCTTTTTTGGAAGTCGGTTAATAAACAGTGAGGGAGTGGTACCAGAGGATAAGCCACCCCACTCCCTCTCCCCTCTTCCCCCAAAACCTCATAAATCCAGTGGTACCAGAGAGTAGCCCTCCCCTCCCCCCCGCTCTTCCCCAGAAACCCCATAAATCGATTCCGCACATGGTGGGAGTGGTACCAGACGGTTACCCACCCCCCCTCCCCTACTCTCCCCACAAAACCCCATAAATCGATGTCCGTCTTTCTAAAGCTTAGCCCCATGAAATATCTCCTTTCCAACAAAAAAAGAATTATCACTTGACGAATTTAAAAACGATGAAGTTATCCGCGAACACCTTAAAATATAAATATACGGTCGAATTAAGAAACCTCCTTTTTTGAAGTTGCTTAAAAGTATAATTTCGCAAACTTTACTTGTTCGGGTTGAAAACGCAAAAACAATCATCCTGTGTTTGAAAAACGTTAACCGGCCATTTTGAAGCTCACGCACACATAAACAAATTTTAATATTTGTAAGTAGAAAAACAGCCATTTCACATTTACCTATGAAAAACAAAATATTTACGGAATATATTACCAAAACAGTAACTAATGCGTAATCTGCAATGAATTTACTTTACAATAATTACATTTTTTACTAAGGTCTCAAGGAAAAAAATAAAATATCGCACGTTGAAAATGTTGTAAAGGTCATCTACTTGTCTAAGTACATTTTCTATTTGAGTTTTTTTTGTAGGTACGGACATTAGAACAGCCAATGATTGTGTTTGCTGTCATCTTTATGATATAAATACTGTAAAAAATAACAGTAACTTACCTTTTCGTAATAAAGTTTAAGAAAAACACTATAATAAAATACTATAATAAAAAATGGAACGTCTACACGAAAGTGAAGACTTTGACTGGTTGAATCTTGGAAAACTTATATGAAAACTAAATTAATGTTTGGTCTAATTGGTATCTAATTTCGTACTGAATATACTAAAATACGCCTGTAAACTATTTTAAGCTCTATTTTTGTTAAATAAGGTTTCAAAACGAGTTAATTACCTGAGGTTAGATCTAAACGCGCGGGAAACAACGGAGAAAAAATTTGTCGTGTAGATATAACCGCGCGGGAGACAACAGACTACAAAACGGATGAGATCGTGACATATGCGTAGATAAATAATTTGAGGTTAGATCTAACCTCACGGGAGACAACCTATTAATCGAGTTATTCGATTACTAAGTCGTTTGAGTCTCATCCCTAGTAAAGTCATTTTGGCAGTTGCAACTTGCAAATTGTTAATTGTTATCTTTGAACTTTGAAGTTTGATTTTGAACTTTGAATATAGCACAAGCACCACAGACAAGCACGTTTTCTTACGTCAAAACAGTCTCAGTTTTTGGTTAGTTTTTAAAAACTTTGTCAAAGTAAAAATGAAATTGAAACAGAAAAAATCAAAGCCGATATTATCAGATAAAATAGCTGATGCGTTAACAGTGAAACCACGGCTCGACATTGAAGATGACCATGTGTTTAATACCAAACCCAACACTGTTTCACGTGTTGACTTCAGCTCGTCAGATAGCGAAGATGAGGCCGCGATTAGTGATTTTAAGAAAAGAAACGTGAATTTGTTAAGTGATATTAGTAAAAAATATGAGGGTCAAGTGGTTTCGCGTAAAGAAATTGAAAACAATTCCGATGAGGATGATTCGAGTGATGAAAGCATCAATGTCAATAGTACTAGCTTAACAAAGAAGAATTTAGAAGCAGAACGATCAGCTACCGATACTGACAGTGCAGAGGAAAGCGACGACTATAATATTACAAATGTTTTAAAACAAATGAATGCCAGTTCCGATGAACAATCAGATGGTTCTGAGAAAGATTCTGATGGCGATGAAGAAGGTGATGATGACGATGACGAAGAGGATGAAGGTGAAGGTTACGATATCAGTCAAATGGAAGAACCACAGAAAGAAGAATTTGAGCATGTTAAGAAGCAAAATATTAGTGAGGAGGCAAAGAAAGGCGCATGCGTTAGAAACCAGCTTCTTCTATGGGAAGGCCTGTTAGAGATGAGAATACACATGCAGAGATGTGTGAACACGGCCAACCAGATGCCTATGAGTGAAACCTTTAATGAATTAAAGGGTAACAGTGAATTTGCTGAGGAGACTAATACAACTATAAATAATGTATCTACCTTGTTAGATAAGTGAGTATCATTGACAAAATATATGTTGTAAAAGAATTTTCTTATTTTTACATAAATTGATGTAAACAACACTCGTTTAACATCCACTCTCAGTCGTCTGTCAATAAGGCGGTCAACTTTATGCCTGTATTTTTGGCATTACCTAAATATAGTTTTATTAGCCAGCTGTTTAACTGCCTCTATTTTTTTTTAAATCAATGTACATAAAAAAATTGTATATATTGCATGAGACCCTACAACCCGTGGGCAGAGAAGATCACTACAAAATCTTACAAATCTTTATAAGATCACTACACCCTTCAATCAGCTAGTTAATGAATGAATAAATGACTTTGTATATGTGTGTGCTAAACATAAAAAAGAGTAAATTTTAATATTTCTAACATTATAGAAAGTTAATTCATATTTGTTTTATGATATTAGTTATAATATATTTTTTAATTATAAACATTATTTACATCAATTATTTACTTACGTTTCAGATTCCTTACACTGCAAAATATGTTACTACAAAAATTTCCAGAGACAAAATCATTGTCAAGTAATAAACAAATACTAGATGGAAAATCTACAAAAAGTGATGATCATGAGAGTGATGAAGAGATTCCAAGTGACACGGACAATGAAGAGATACCATCAGATACGGAACCTGAAGACAATGTGGCTGAAGATAAAAAAGAAAATATTCCAAAGAAAACTACTCAAAAGAAACGGAAACTTGCTGACTATGATAGTGATTTAGCTTCGTCTCATAAAACATTCAAACCATTTAGAGATGCTACTATACAGAAATGGAATGAAAAAACAAGATTAGCGACAGCTGCAAATATTAAAAATACACCGACAAATACAATATTACAACAAATATCATTTATTCTATCTGATAGAAATAGACTTATTCGTAGGACACAGTTAAAAAGGTCCGAATATGACATCATAGGTTATACTCACAAACTTCCACAATCAGAGAATAATGACCAAAATGACATGAACCCTGTAACAAGAGACCGAAAGGATAATGATGAGTATATTCCAGAAATATTTGACGACAGTGACTTCTATCATCAATTACTTAGAGAATTAATTGAATGTAAAACGGCAGATATAACCGACCCTGTCCAACTCAGTCGTCAGTGGATAGCACTGCAACAATTGAGAAATAAAATGAAAAGAAAAGTGGACACGAAAGCGACAAAGGGACGTAAAATAAAATATGTTGTACATAATAAATTAGTTAGTTACATGGCTCCAGAAAAGTGTCTTAAGTGGACTGACGAAAGTTGTAAAGAATTGTATAGTTCATTGTTTGGTAAAATATTTGAGAATAATAATGTAGGAGTAAATGTTAATTTTGATAATTTATCAACGAATAAAATATTGTAATGAATTTTTTGTTTTTTCAACTTATAGTTATTATCGTGATTTAGTAAAAAAAAGTATGACATCTAATTATTATATTTTTTTACTTGATATCTCAGAACAATTGCAACTATCTATCTAATTGTCTGTTAAATGCTCCTATGTTCTAGTTTAAATAAATAATTTTTATCTATAACGATGACGACGCGTACGCACCGAAAAGTGAAATGTGCGCAGAATAGGTTGCGCACATTTTATTCTATTTACATATAATATGAATAACATCATCTATGGCGTTACGTCAACGACGTGTACGCACCGAAAAGTGAAAGGTGCCGAATAGGTTGCACACAAAAACGTAACGAGGTAATTCATTCAATAGATTTTACACCTCATATTTTTTTCATACCAGGAGCCTTATATGAAATTCGATTCTTAGGGAGTAAACTCCAAAAAAACAACGTTATGTGGTGTTCCTAGGCAGTCACCCATCCAAGTACTGACGCGTGACGCGTTGCCGCGTTGCTTTTCTCTCAAATTTTACCCTTATGCGCCTAAAGAAGTTTCACTTCAAAATATTATTATTAGCTTCAAGTCAGGATGGGCAAATATACCGCCTTACCCCACTGTGGCTATGCCCAAGCATGGGTTCTCGCTCGGCGGATATTTGTACTCATATTCGTTTCTGGTCTGGCGATTGTCCTTGAGGGTATCTCATAAGTCATAACTATTAAATAAAATTTAAGAAAACTTAAAAACGAGCTATAATTGGTCCAGCCGTTGTAAAGTTTAGCGCTGCACGCTGGCTAACACATTAGAGCAATACATTTTTATTTATTAACTAGATGACCCGGTGAACTTCGTATCACATACCTATGTTGGTGAACAATATGGACAAAACAGTTTCTGAACGCATCTATAAATATTTGACAATCAAGTGACAATTTTTTTGACAAAAGACATCAAATGTTTCAGTTAGGAACATTTTGTATTGCAAAATTAAATTGTCATTTTTGCTATTTACAGTTACTTATTATTTACTAGTGGACCCGGCAGACGTTGTCCTGCCCGGAAAGCAGCTACCAAATTTGATTGCTTACATACCGATAGCAGCGCCACCTACCGGGTCCAATTGAGATAAAAACTACCCTGTCCCCCAAGTTAGACCAAATTACAAATGCTTACAAAATTTGATACAAATTGGTTCAGTAGATTCTGAGTTACACAACGATAGCAGCGCCACCTACTGGATCTAATTGAGATATAAACTACCCTATCTCCCAACTTCCCAAGTAGGACCAAATTACAGATGCTTACAAAATTTGATACAAATTGGTTCAGTAGTTTCGGAGTTACATACCGATACCAGCGCCACGGGGAGTAAGGGGAGATCGGAACTAACATCATTACCGGCCCAAATGTCAACCTCACCTGCACGCGCCTGCATCCGGCGGCGGCACAATATGTACCGTGGTACTCCCTGCTAGATAACAGACGAGGCTCTGACGACCGAACTAGTAGCGGTATAACTACTCACCTAACCGAAATACTGGTTAGAAGAGGCTACAGCAGCCTAGAGGAGTAAATAACCTCTGAAATGTCTGATGCAGAAGGCAAGGGGAAACCACTGCATTAAGATTCCCTAGTTAATCAGCATGGAAAAGTCTAATATAACCACGGCCCCGAGTTCCCGGCGTCCCTTCGATGGGACAGGGGTGCGAAGAATCTCCGGGCGACCATTTAAAATAGGAACATGGAATGTTCGTAGTCTTAACAGCCCCGAAAAGATATATAATGTGTGTAAGGAAATGGATCGACTACACATTGACATCCTTGGATTGAGCGACGTGAGATGGAAACATCAAGGCGTACATCGAGTGGATGGTAACCATACCATGTTTTATTCTGGGTCAGAAGAATCGTCCAACATGTACGGTGTAGCAGTAATTGTAAACACAAAATCGCTAGGCACACACGTCACATTCGTGCCTGAATCAAATCGTGCAATGATGATTCAAATTCAGTCAAAACCCAGGAATTTAAATATTATCCAACTTTACGCCCCCACTACGGAAGGTTCAGATGAGGATGTCGAAGAATTTTACAGGCAGGCGGAATTACTAATAAAAGCCACCAAGAAGCATGATATTAATATCATATTAGGAGACATGAACGCCAAGGTCGGTCGAAGAGAGGTGAAAGGTACGGTGGGAAAGCATGGACTGGGTGAAAGAAACGACAGAGGAGACAGGCTGGTTCAGTTCTGTCAAGATCAAGATCTTGTCATTATGAACACATACTTTCAATTACCACCTAGAAGATTGTACACATGGACTTCGCCTCGTCATAGGCCGGACCAGATTGTTCGAAATCAAATCGACTACATTATGATCAATAGTCGATTCAGAAACTGTGTGAAGAGTGCTAAAACGTACCCAGGAGCTGACATAAGATCGGACCATAAACCGGTGGTTGCAGAAATCCTACTTGTCTTAAAGAAGATACGTAAACAACGAATCAATGTAGTCAATATACGGAAGTTAAGTGACAAGAATTGCAGATCCGAGGTAGTGCGAGAGATCAATGAATGGGCTGCGGAGGCTAAGCAATCCCATGAGACTGTTGAACAGCAATGGTACAAACTAAAAACCAAAGTACACAAAATCAATGCAAATATTCTGAAACCAGATAAATGGGTCGCAAAGGAGCCATGGATGACTGAAAAAATATACCAGCTAATGGAGAAAAGGAGACTTCACAAAAATGACGACAAATTATACAAAACTATAGACAGAGAAATTAGAAGAGAAGTGCGCTATGCCCGCAACTCCTGGTATCGTAAGAAATGTGATCATCTGGAAGTACTCCATAACAAACATGATGCATTTAATCTGCACAAAGAGATCAGAGCCATGGTAGGAAGAAAATACCCTACGCACCAATTAGTAGACGCAAACAATCTCCCGGTTTTGGACCTTGAAGAGAAAAAACGCATATGGGAGCAGTATATTAAGAACATCTTTTCAGACAACTCAAGAAGCTTGATTGCCAATAATAATACACAAGAGGGACTTCCAATTCTAAAAGATGAAGTTAGGAAAGCATTATTTAAGGCAAAGACAGGAAAAGCAGCAGGTCCAGATAGCGTCTACGTAGAGGTGCTTAAGCTGGTGAATGAAGAAAACATGGGTGCCTTAACAAAGTTTCTAAACCTGGTGTACGATACAGGCCGAGTTCCGGATGACTGGTTAAAATCTGTCTTCATTACGCTCCCCAAGAAGCCCAATGCGAAAAAATGTGAGGAGTTCAGGACAATCAGCTTAATGAGCCAAGTACTGAAGCTATTACTCTCAATTATTCACGAACGCATTAGGGTAAAATGTGACGAACAACTTGGTGACAGTCAGTTTGGTTTTAGATCTGGAGTGGGAACAAGAGAGGCGTTGTTTGCCATACAGGTTTTGGTCCAAAAATGCAGAGAGATGCAACAGGATGTCTTTCTTTGCTTCGTCGATTATGAAAAGGCATTTGATCGAGTACTGCATGATCATCTTCTCGAGATATTAAAGGACATTGGCCTCGACGATAAAGACATCACAATCATAAAAACCCTGTATTGGAATCAACATGCCACTGTGAGAGTGGACGGAGAGGAAACCGATGCTATTGTCATTCAAAAAGGAGTAAGACAGGGATGCATACTATCACCTCTTCTTTTCAACCTATACTCAGAAGACATAATATCCAAGGCTCTGCATGACCTGGACTGCGGAGTTAAAATAAATGGACGTAATATCAACAACTTACGTTACGCGGATGATACAGTCCTAATAGCGTCTACAGCAGCTGATCTTCAACAAATGGTCGAAAGGTTAGAGAGATGTAGTGGTGAGGCTGGTCTCAGAATGAACATAAATAAAACAAAGTTTATGGTCATTTCCAATACGTTGGATACCACGACGAGCATAATGGTGTCAGGCCAAAATCTAGAAAGAGTTCGGAAATACAAATACCTGGGGACATGGCTAAACGAGGAATGGAATAGCGACTTAGAAATAAAGACGCGTATTGAAATCGCCCGTAGTGCTTTTAACACAATGAGAAAAGTACTCTGTAACCGTAACATTAACATCAAGTTACGAACTCGTTTGCTCCACTGTTACATCTGGCCCATTATATTGTACGGATGTGAGGCTTGGACCATAAAAGAAGACCTTCGAAAGCGTATAGAGGCTTTCGAAATGTGGACGTATAGACGCATGCTTTCCATAAGCTGGACTCAGAAGGTCACCAACGTCAAAGTACTGGAACGGATTGGCCAGAAGCGCGCACTCATGCTCACAGTAAAACAACGGAAGATCTCTTACTTGGGCCATGTTCTTCGACATCAGCGATATAGTCTGTTGCAGCTCGTAATGATGGGAAAGGTCGCTGGAAAGAGGAAGGTTGGCAGAAGAAAGAAATCGTGGTTACGAAACATCCGAGAGTGGACCGGAATAGCCAGTGCCGCTGAGTTATTTCGCAGAGCTATAAATAAAGAAGACAGTAAAAAGCTGATAGCCAACCTTCACTAGTTGGAGAGGCACTATAAGAAGAAGACCAGCGCCACCTACCGGGTCCAATTGATATAAAAAGTATCCTATGTCCGTTTCCTGGTTCTAAGCTACCTCCCTACCAATTTTCAGCCAAATCGGTTCAGCTGTTCTTGAGTTATAAATAGTGTAACTAACACGATTACACGACTTTCTTTTAAATATATAGATGTTTCTCACCGTTTAAACCTTCCCTGAACTTCCACAAATATTTCAAGATCAAAATTAGGCAAATCGGTCCAGCCATTCTCGAGTTTTAGCGAGACTAACGAACAGCAATTAATTTATATATATATATATATAAGATAGATAAATAGATATTATTTACTATAAATATTAATGAAAAATGAAATCATCAGATTGAACGCGTACGTCTCTTTATTTAAGAAATCCTTTAGCGTTCGACAATTTGCTGATTGTTAGTTTATAAGGCTATAAAAAATTACGGCACGACTCATATATTATGAGTGTAAGAAAATTAGTAACTAAAAATATCTTATGTAAAATACATATACTTTACGCAGATAAAACCGCGTGTGATGTCTTCACATCAAATAAATCTGTAATGATAAAAGTAAATGTGCCTTCCCATTTATTTTACTAAAATAATAAATTGAAAATGTTATTTGTTTGAATAGGCTACTCTTAGTCCGATTAAAAAAAATCTCTGCGCTAGATATCTTGTTTATTCAGGAAGGTTTTTCAATGTATTTATATAATAATATATCATTATATAAATTTATTTAAAACGTGGCGATCTGCACGGTTTCACTCGCATTGCAGTGACAGATGGCATTCTTTTACACCTGAGGAGAATAGTGTGAGATATTGTGGCCTATAATGTTCTCCGTAATATGCACGATAACACAATATTCCACAAAAATGTTGGTTTTTAGCAGATCTAAAAAAGAAAATCCTCGGTGCCTCGAATTGGACCAACACCTAACCGACATTAAAAAATTTAAAAATCCAGGCAGGACCTACGATATTTTTGAATGTAGGCAGAAACTTACTGGAGGCGCATCCTCTCTAGCATCTAATCAGAGACTGCAATCCCGAAATCAATCCCCTTATTCCCCGCACTCTTTAAATAATATTAGAGGTATAAAATCTAATTGTAAAGATTTATAATAATTTTTTTAAATATTCACACGGTCGTCCAAGGCAGGACCGTGAGGGCAGAGGGCCGTGGGCTAATACTAATTAGGGCCCACCAAATTTGACCACTATTGAGATGAATGTGTAATGGCAGCAGAACATTTCAACTGTCA
Organism: Melitaea athalia; assembly: GCA_905220545.2. Taxonomy (NCBI): domain Eukaryota; kingdom Metazoa; phylum Arthropoda; class Insecta; order Lepidoptera; family Nymphalidae; genus Melitaea; species Melitaea athalia. The sequence continues at coordinate 14,392,513 of HG992194.1, forward strand.
GTTCGAAGTAATATAAGAATAAAGAATTTAATAAAATTATTGATTCTTTCGCATTGTCGTCTATTTTTGACTTTGAATCCACGGGGTTCTGGGCTGAAGCCCAAAAGGCCATATGGTAGATCCGGCCCTGCGGTCGTCCGTTCTTAAGGTAAAAGCATCTTAATGCTTGTGATGTATGTAGGTAACCAACTGATATAGCTACATATTTTTTTTCGATAAAAAAATATAAATAACACATATATTACACCCAAACTCGGGGCAGGAAACGAACCCACAGCTCCCGAAGCAGAAAGCGGGGTCACTGCATACTCCGTCAACGGGGTATTCAACGGGGTAGTCAAAAACGCAATACATGACTGTATATAATTTGTTGAAACATCAGGCTCACCTTCACTTGACCACACAATTGCATTTATATTTGGTCAGGCGTCAGCTGATCACAGTAGTGACGGTGAACATTAAATTTAATTTTTAAAATAATTCTAGTACTGCTCATAGCAAAATCTCGAATCTTTTATTTTAATTTCCTTGATTCTCTGTTTTTTAAAACCTCCTGCACGTACATAATGGTCCATAACGAACCGGATTGTTGAAGCCTAAATTTTACTACGGAAATATTAGGAATAATTAAATAAATATTACTTGGAATTCCTTTAAACAATTAAGCAACGTGTCCGAGAACAAAGAAACTGCAAACCTTTTTGGACCTGGACATTAGAGTTTTAAAAATACAATAAATACAATTTGTTAAAGCATCAGGCTTAACTTCACTTGACCACACAATTGCCTTTATAATTGATCAAGGCGTCAACTGATCAAATTAGTGACGGACGACGGTAAACAGAAATTTAATTTTTAATGTACTGCTAGCACCGCTCATAGGAAGATCTCGAGTCTTTTAGTTCAATACCCTTGAATCCCTGATTTTAAAACATGTTATGAATAAAATGTTAATACAAATCGCGGTATAAGAACCAGATGAACGTATCTACAAAAAAATCAAAAAAAGTTTATTTTCGTAAAACGGTTCACAATATAGTCCTTTATGAATTGCCAAAACGACGTAACGGTAAAGTCAATATTTATCAAATTCCAAAAAAACGAATTAGCTTAAGAATCATTTTCAATTGAACCAGAAAAACGTATTATGAATACCTACCGTTTAAAAAGTTCTAATTATCTTCCTACCTCTTTAGAGTTATAAGAACGTATTTCTAAAAACAATATTTTTAATCTTAGAATATAGTTTGTTTGGCAATATTATAAAAACCAGAAGAACGTAAAAGCTTATAAAATTGTTTTGGTCGTTACAAAATTTTGTTTTGATGCTTAGTTTAAAGAGCCAGTGTAACGTTTGTGTATTTACGTTTTATTGGCACAAACATTTTTGTTAGATAAATAATACAAATCAATGGCCAAAACGATGTACCTATTACGATTTACGTTTATGTGGCAGTACTATTTTGTTTGATTAAGTTTGATAACAACTTAAGTTTGAAAATAATAATTAAGGGTCACACTAACGTATGTCAACCAAATTTTAAAAATATATATATATTGCGTCTGCGTAAGCATATATAAATAAATAATTTCTATTTTTTTCAAAGCTCTAAGAGTATGGCAATACATAGAAAACATTTTTTTTCCATACTAGTATTTTATCTGTATTAAAAAGCTGGTAAAGTTTAAAGAGCCGAATTTTCACAGTATTTTTGCTTTCCTGTAAAATTGAGAAAATGTAGATACGTTTATCTGACTCTTACACCGCGAAATAATACTCAGAGTTTTCAGGCCAATCGGGTAAATTACCTGCCAATCGGAAATGCGGATCCGCGTTTTGGAGGCGCGGGAGTGAGGGATTCCCACTTAGCGGGATTCCAATCCCTAAATCGTATACATTGTTATTAAAACATACGATAGGTGGCAATATTTTTAATCGGTACGATTAGAAAAAATATTATCGTTTAACGACCTGTTTGGTTTAAATTTAAAATAAAATAATAGGGATAACAACATACATCGATGATACTAATATTTTTAAGCATAATTATATTTGTTAAGAAATTGATGCCCGCGATCTGCCACCCGCAGCAGGTGGTTTGACCTCCTTCTGGCTGGATTCGAGCTTGAGGCGAAGCAATAAAAATATAAAAATCACATTTGATTCATCATTGCGAATTAGATGGCAATAAATGTAGATATACTATAATAGTAGGATTATCAGAAGAAATTCTGAGACACATCCTGCTAGAATGCTTGTACATATTTATTGTCGTTAAAAATTGTCTATAAAAATATTTATAAAAGTATTTGAACTTCCGGGAGCACAGCTATTAAAAAACTCTGTTATAATGTAACAAGAAACACGTCCAGTACCCGTGCATAAACAAATAATTTGCGTTATTAAAATTATCAATATTCAGATAAAGGTGTCTGTTTTGACGTAGGTACTCGTTATAAACTATATATAGATATTTTTGAACTACTAAATACAGCATTTTACTATTTAAACTGGAGCAGGGATGAAATTTATTTAAAAATGTATATTTAACAATATATATTTATATATACCTATTTTCATTTTTACCACGATTCGCTTACGATTAAGCTTCAGCCTGTAATATTTCACTGCGGGGTATATGTAACTTTTCCCATGTAGGAGAAGGATCAGAACTTAATCCATCCACGCCGCTCCAATGCGGTTGGCGGATATATTCCCTACTATGAGTAACGATCGCTATCAGGTGTACATGATAACAACCGGGACCGACAGCTTAACGTGCTCTCCGAGGCACGGTAGGGAAACCCACAAGGACTAGTAACCAGACTGGAAATAAATATTTGTATAAACACAAATATCCACTCCGAGCGGGAATCGAAGCCGTGACCGTCGGTGTTTAGGCGCCACCCCGACACGGCACACGCACCAATTACACTACAGCGGTCATAATGGCTTAACGTGCTCTCGGAGGCACGGTGGGGAGACCTGCAAGAACTGCACAAACACCTAGACCACGGCAAACATCGGTATGACCAATACCAATATTTGTCATGTTCGATCAATTAATTTAATTTAAATTTACTCGTATAAAATGTTGATTAATAAAATACTGTCTGTTAAACCAGTGTTCCGCAAACTTTTTGTGTTCAAGGTACACCTAGGAATAGGAAAATATTTTGGAGGTACACCACAAATAAAAAATCATTTTTTAAGTAACATAAACCAACATTTATTTATTAATAATCGAAATAATATTTATTATTAATCAATAAACGTCAACTTTATTTTTCCGAGGCACACCAATAAACGACCACGGCACACCAGTGTGCCGCGGCACACCCTTTGCGGAACACTGTGTTAAACCAAAGTATGTAGGTAATAAAGCAAAAAAAACCTAGTGTGCTTTAGACTACACGACTGAAGTACAACTTCTGCACAATAGGCCTGCACTGTCTTAGATATATACGAAAGGTAACTGGTTAAGAGAGAAAGAAAATAAGTGCTCGCACCTCTCTCTCTCTTGCTCCATTAGCCTCGCCCGATCACATTTTTCGTAACGCTCTCGTCACACATTCACCAGCTTACTCTTCAAGTCAAGCGTGTGTAAAGAATCAGCTAATCCAGCAAAGCTACAGAAATAATACCCTTTTAGTTTATCTCAATAATACCCTATTTTCCAGTAATATCTACCGCTATCAATGTATGAACTACGACCCCAGAAACACGCCGGGTTATCGCGCGCACACAGACAGCATCTGTAACTGCGACGTTACTTGTTTTTGGGTGATTTCAATCGTTAATTAAAACAACAATTCGTCCGTGAAATTGATAGTGAGTGTAGAAGCTTAGGCTTAATCACATTATAGAGTTAGAGCGAAAGTTGTATGACGCAGGCCACTATACAAAATGTCGTAATAGGTATATGATGGGTATTCACACACAAAGTGACGTATTAGGTATTAAGTTATATTTTATTTGTTTATAATATGTTTTAGTATTCAGGAATCAATATAATGTATAGTTGTAGAAAAAACATTCATGTGAATGACAACATTTTCGTAATTATTAAATTTTGTGTGTAGCATGGTCAATGCCTCAATGGTATGTAGGTGTTTTTAATTAAAAAACAAAATTATATCTATAACTAGCAGTTAGATAACCGTGGCTAAAGGGGCTAAAGTAGTGTATAATGATTAAATTACAACAATTCATAACCTCTATATACCACATTTATGGTTCATCTTTCGGGCGTTAGTAACTACCAGAGTGCTCGCAAATCACGCTTCCTGGAACAGCTGTGTGAAAAACAGTCTTCCCTCAGGTTTCTCAAGACATTTTTAGCTAATTTCAGTTTATGAATTAATCTCCTATTTTACCTTAAAAATTTCCGTAAATGCTGGGATACTTATTTATGTTATATGCAATTATAATCCATAAAAAAAAATTCATGCTTCTAAAATTTTATCTTATTACGATATGACAGGAAAACGTTTAAGATATATTGAGTCGTAAAAATTAAATTAAGATTATAAAAATACATGTGATCATTTACTTATTTATTTATTCTTAAACCAATACCGTTATATTATATATAAATAAATTTCAATAGAGAAGATGGCTGGCCATTACCACCTACTTAAATCCCATTATTAAAATAAATCAAAAATCAAACACAATTTGCCACAGATTAAAGACTCAGTTAGCACTTTCGTAGAGAAGATAAATTAAAATTTTGATGTAGAATAGTTTCGAATAACTTTGTAACCTGACACCTCAGTCCTCCCATGATCTTGGTTACTATAAACTATAAAGTATCCGAAATGTCAGGCATTTAAAAAATAAACCGCGATAAAATCTGAAAAAAGTTTTTTCATAGTAATGAGTGAAATTCGCGTAAACATTAGAAAACAACATGTTTAATTTTCCTCATTATGTCTGCGAAACAAACGTTTAGCGAACGTTTACTAACTAATAACTATCACCCTGCCAAATTTCAAGCTTGTAACACAAAAAAAAATAAGGACAATAAAACTAATACAAACTTTTTCGAGCCCTTAGACCACATTAATCCGGTCTTGTCACAAAATCCGATCTTAGCGGACTTTTACTAACTTCAAACTACATCAGTCCGAGTCACATTTCCAACTTGTAGCACAAAAATTACGGACTTTCATACAAACAAAACTTGTGAGAGCCCGAAGGCCCTAAGACAATATATAGATATAGAAGATATAACTATATGTATAATTTATATTTATAATAAATTATGCATATTATTAATATTTTATATTTATACCTAATAAATATACAAATATATACTATAGTGACATATTTTCAAACTCTTGAAATACTTAAATGAAATACCATTGAATACGTTTTTTTGCAATTCTTTTTTCACACAATCAAACCTGTCGACCCTTTTTGCGTCAAACTTTTACGTGCCTACGACATAATTATTATGTAGGTAAGTTGAGGATATACCTATATATAATCAGAACAGAGACAATGTTTTCGTAATCTTAGACAAGTTAAATTGTCTTTCGACCTTATTTCGACAAACAAACAAATGTTCTACGAGTTTCGAACGAAATCGTTTAAAAAGGATTCAGAGCAAGTATCAAGTTTTAACTTTTCTGAAGTTTTCCGAGTACATGTCAATATAAGTAAATTTGTATACTTTTTATGTATAACATAGACTAGAGTTAGGTACCTACTTGCTTGAAAGCACCGGAAGTAACTATTGGTTGTATGAGATATTTTTTTTGTGTTAGGAAGTTCAGCTTGTTTACCATAAAATCAACTTATCTTAAATATTAAAATATAAGTAAGTATAATGCCTAACGCGGTTGAAATTACGACACTTGATAACACGTATTGAATTTTTGATAAAATTATATTGAAGAATATATTTTCTCAACCTTTTATTACCTAATATTACTACGTATTATAAATAAAGAAATAAGTTTGTTTATATTTTTGTGTTAATCACATTATTGGTAGATTACGAGTATTTACCTATATGACGCAGTTAATCTGTTCAAATGCTCGTTAAATAGAATGGCTAACCATTTGACTGAACCCCAATTCATCTAAACGTGAGATCTTTTGAAAAAAAGTCTGAGAAATTGTACAAATCGTTCAAAATAATTGGTCGGCGCTCTTGAATCATATTTTTATTTTCAGGTACACAGAGACAGGATACATTTTGACAAATATGAAAGCCGGTTGAAATGATTTTTTTTTATAAAATATTCGCAGACATAAATAAAATAATTGTTATAAAATATTTTCATTATGTAAAAGATTTTACGAGTGATGCAGACGAACATTTAAATATTATGTTACGACAGCTTATAAGTTTGCCGTGATGTAGAACATTTTAAATGTCGAAATGTAAACTAAACTATAACGTGTTTTGTTCGACTACATCTCGAAACGATCTTCGAAACTTCGCAACAAAGTATACATTGATCGGATTTTCAGCAAAAGTTGTATTGTTGGTTTTCCAAGAAAGTCCCTTGAGTATTCTAAACCGTATAGTGTGAGCCTAAAATGTTTCAATGTTTGGAAATATTATTAATCTTTTATACCCTTGATTAATACACATAATGATAATAATTATTATTTTAAATACACTTTTGCTATATATACCAATTTTAAATAGCTGATTGTTTCGTCCATTCTGCAGATGACCTTCTATTACCGATGGAAGGTTCAACATCGCTATGGAGTTAATTATATTGCCCCATTTATCGCTATTATAAGGGTCGCGAACACAGAGGTAGTGCGTCGTGTTGTATAATATGTATTCGTTTTCAGAATAGGTACTTTCGAGAAATGGAATATTATCGAAGCAAAAGATTAGCCTAGTAACAAAAGGGTTGACTAAATGAATAAACAGTCGAAGGTTAGGACCTCGTCAGCAAATCTGATTACATGTTAACTTGTTAAGACGGCAGTTGAGTTTTCACGAAAAAATCGTCACTTTCTGACTCAAGCGTAGGTACTAATTGTATAAGATACTAGCTCACCCGTGCTAACTTTATTGGGCATCATATGGTGCTGCAGACTTTTTAGATCTGCTAAAGACTTTTGTAGTCGTAGCTACTTTGTATTAGCTTATCAATAACTATAACATCTGCATTAGCGGACGAAGTCATGCAGTAGTTCTTTATCTTCCGATTTGTTTTTGTACAAAGGTTGTACCCATATATGACCATTCATTTTCTGGATCTATATAATAATGTTTTAGAAATAAAATTTAGGCAAAATTGGCCACCCCTAAAGACTGCAAACTTATGACTACCGAAGTAGAATATAGTCTATGCAACTCATAGACCGGGAGATAGTGACACAAAATATCAGGTCATTTGTACCAGTATGGCGGTTCGTCAGGGGTGTAATTATGTAAAGGCAAAAAGGAAAATGATGGTCATAGCGCTCGCACCGGCGGCCCAATCGCGTGGGCGTTTATCGAACGCGTCGGATAAATAACTAGTGTCGAACGATTTGTTCCACAAAAATGCTTGTATTTTCAGATAGTCGAAAAAAAAGAAGTAGGCGGTAGCGGAATGCCATACTTCTCGGATGTGACTTACAGCCCGCCATACCGACGCGAATACATTAATTTAAATAAAACAATTCAACCATTCGTACCAGGCTAATTTTTGCAAAGCTAATCATCGTCGAGTAGCCATTCACGAAAATCACCTTGCCATACTTTTCCGACAGTTCCCAATGGCCGCCATACCACTGCAAAGGAGTAATTTCTTTTTTTTTCGCCAAACGATTTGTACCACCCTGAAACTTTTTTTAACAGTCCCCTGTATGATCATAAATAGAATTCTGATAATGCCATACCTGCGGGAGGTGGCGAATGTGAACAAAATTTTTTCAAAATGCTAAGATTTTATTCGTAATTCGAGTTTTTTTTCAAGTATGGCGCCACTTTTTCCCTGTACTACAAGTATGGCAAATGTAATAATGGTCACATTGTATCGTATAATTTCCAAAAATCGAAATGCCATACTGGTACAAATCGTCAAAAAAAATTTTTTTTTCACGGTTTAGCTCAAGTCATCCGCCCGATGGTTACAATCTGTAATAATTTTTTTTAGGTACAATTGCATCCAAATGACCAGAATACAATGATGCCATGATGTAAAAAATGATTTTACGTATTTTACAGTCGTATTTTAAAAACGTGTCAAATAAACAAGTATTTCAAGTCTGGCAGAACTTTTCCCCCTACTAGAAGTATGGGATAAATAATAAGGGTCACATTTTGTCAAATACTTTCCACAAATTCAAATGCAATACTGGTACAAATCGTTTGGCGAAAAAAGAAAAGAAATTACTCCTTTGCAGTGGTATGACGGCCATTGGGAACTGTCGGAAAAGTATGGCAAGGTGATTTTCGTGAATGGCTACTCGACGATGATTAGCTTTGCAAAAATTAGCCTGGTACGAATGGTTGAATTGTTTTATTTAAATTAATGTATTCGCGTCGGTATGGCGGGCTGTAAGTCACATCCGAGAAGTATGGCATTCCGCTACCGCCTACTTCTTTTTTTTCGACTATCTGAAAATACAAGCATTTTTGTGGAACAAATCGTTCGACACTAGTTATTTATCCGACGCATTCGATAAACGCCCACGCGATTGGGCCGCCGGTGCGAGCGCTATGACCATCATTTTCCTTTTTGCCTTTACATAATTACACCCCTGACGAACCGCCATACTGGTACAAATGACCTGATATTTTGTGTCACTATCTCCCGGTCTATCAGGAATAATGTATCTTTTAATGGGTCAATGAGTTTTCGAATTGATTCAACGAACAATCTTACAAATTTTACAACTTCTAAGTTGTTGTTTGTAAGTGCTAATAATTACTGTTCTGTTATTAATTCGAAAACTCATTATTAAATTAAATATTGTTTATTTTTATAGATAAATCGTCTTGATTATATATTGATAATAATGTATATATATATTGTTGATCGAACTTCTCATTTCCTTCCAGATATTTATTTTCATTAACGCACAATATAATTAAGCTCGGGGAAACAGGATCAACGTTGCTTAATAAAGGTGTTAATTTGTTCATTACGAAGCAAGAAATATATGTATTAGGCTGTTATTGATAGTTATAATATTATACCAATATTGTGATTGAGTATATGATACAATGCCTTGTTTGATAGTAGATCATCCGGTAAACAGTAATAATTAATTAAGCCTATTAATGACTAACTATGCCTATAACTTTGTTCACGTTTGGCATCCCTTTATTGGATTTAATAGATTATGAGTCTCTTAATGAGATCTGTATATTACTGGTTTCAATCATTTGGATACTGTGGTTATGATGTCACATGAATTTTTATCTGACAAACCAAAGACCTTGAAATATCTAAGGGACAATCTTTCAATCTGCTAATAAAAATACTGTCCTCTTGATAAAAAAGCGATTATCGTAGCCTATAGACGCCTGCAACACCAAGAGCGTCACAAACGCGTTGAAGACCCTATCCTTAATCATCACCAGGACCTGTGGTTACTTCAATCACCACAGGAACACAAAACTATTTGAGACCAGTATTCTGTAAGGTACCTACTTCCCCAGTCAGCCTGACTGATCCACATTTTGAGCATGATATTTTCTTCTGTGCACTATACATCAAAAAAGTTGATTGATAAATACTTATTAAATTCAGTTTAAGATTGTTAAATGTACAGCAATTAAGATAAAATTTTCACACAATATAACCTGTTTACGGCTCAGATGAAATGGGTCGGCCACATCTGCAGACTTTTAATAACGAAGGTCAGGGCTGTGTTTATTATAATAGACTTTGGGTCTACGTCATACCAGAGTAGATAGTGATTATTGGATGGTTAAGGCTGGTGAACTTTACGGTTCTGTATTTTCTACTTGTAGTAACTCCAGTATACACTGTATACATATACTAATTAAATAAATAATCACGATCACGATTCAGCCTGTAATATCCCACTGTTGGGCATAGGCCTCTTCTCCATGTAGGAGAAGGATCGGAGCTTAATCCACCACGCTGCTCCAATGCGGGTTGGCGGATATATTCCCTACTATTAGTAACGATTGCTATCAGATGTACATGATAACAACCGGGACCGACGGCTTAACGTGCTCTCCGAGGCACGGTGGGGAGACCCACAAGGACTGCACAAACACCCAGACCACAGCAAGAATCTGTATGGCCAATACAAATGTTGTAGTGTGCGGGAATCGAACCCGCAACCGCCCGCGCAACAGCCAATCGCAATCCAGTGCTGTAACCGCTGCGCCAACGCGGCGTCAGTTTGGCAGTCATTTTAATATTTAAATAAATAATAATAAATAAAATATAATTTTGTATTCTTATTTTTACAGATATGTAACGAGCTATTATATCTATACTAATATATAAAGCTGAAGAGTTTGTTTATTTGGTTGTTTGTTTGTTTGTTTGAACGCGGTAATCTCTGGAACTACTGGGCCGATTTGAAAAATTCTTTCAGTGTTAGATATCCCATTTATAGAGGAAGGCTATAGGCATCATCACGCTAAGACTAATAGGAGCGGAGTCCACGCCGACGAAGTCGCGCGCAGAAGCTAGTACTAGTATACATATAATCAATGATATAAAAGTTGTTAATATCCCATCAATAGATTTAAGCGATGAAATTACACTTTTGTAGTTTGAGAGCGTCTTAACATATTGAATTCAATAATACCTACTTGCATTTAATGTTAAACAGATATTATGATGACAATGATAATATTCATAAAATTTAACATAAGTATTTCACCGTATGTAAACATATTTATTTATTTCGTTTTGTCATATCTACTTCATATTGCTGTATACGATAACAACATATTAAAAAAGGAAACTAATTAATTTATGTGTGCACGTCAAGAAAAAACAAAATACTCAAAATTATGTCACATACCTAATACATAACAATTTTGAAAATCTATAAATAATTATGTGTAATTTTTTTTTACGGACTATCCATAAACACAGTCAATAAAAATTAAGCAATTTAGACAGACATGTTGCAGCACACATATCACGAAGATTAATATTGTTACGAGTACACAAAAAAGGAGCTTGCGCCATCTAGCGGGGAGCGAAGAAACCACGTTGTGTGCTGTACAAACCACTTTGTTACAAAGACAACGTGAAACATCCACTCAATACTAGATGGCGCTAGAGGACATATAGGTGAATGAACTCAGGATCGAGTACACGCACGAAGGTTCTAGAACTGTCTGGGTGTAGGCTCGGCCCGGTATAAAAAGGCCGATTGAGGCCGAGCGGAGTCAGTTCAGTTTGAGCTAACGACGAAGCGACTTCGAAGTGAAGACTAGAAGTGATACCAGCGGAAACCTACGACATTGGCTACGACCTCGGACATTGTTAGTGCTTAGTGAAGTGTACCTAGTGACAGTGAGTGTACCTAGTACTTAGTGCTTGTATTCAGTGCGTAGTATTTGTACCTAATGCTTGTGTCGGACCTAGTGCTAGTGAATAAAGTCTCTAAAAGAGTCAGCAGGTCTTTCTCTCCAAATCGTTCGAACCCTAACACGTAACAACTGGTGTCGGAAGTGGGATTTGGAGATGCCATTGACTCCGAGAGAGAACCCCAAGGAGGGGGTCAGGACGAGGGCACAACGAACTGCGGATGCCACTGGGGGCCAAGCTCCGCCCACTGTGGGCCAAGCCCCGCCCACTGGCCCCGCCTACCAGGCCACGCCCACTGGCCACGCCCCTCAGGCCCCGCCCACTGGCCCCGCCCACCAGGCCCCGCCCACTGACCACGCCCCTCAGGCTCCGCCCACTTTGGCTCAAGCCCCGCCCACTGGCTCCACCCACCTTGCCACGCCCACCGGACAGGCCACGCCCACCAGTGGCTCCGTAGCTTCTAACGACCCTCAAGTGGCACTTCAATTAGGAAGTTTATTTGAATTAATGAAGGCAATGAAAGAATCACAAGAGGCAATGAAAGAATCACAAGAACGCAAGTTCGAGTCACAAGAACGCAAGTTCAGCGCTTTGCAAGAATCGCAAGAGCAACAAAAAAACCTCCAAGAAAAAGCGCTTTTGGCTATAAAAGATGTTAGTGACACGGTGGGTAAGCTCCGAAAAGATTTCGACGAAGTGCAAGAACGAGTTAGCGGGTTAGGATTGGATGTCGAAAATGTGAAAACCGTCCTCGCTGAACTACAGAAGAGAGTAGCGCGCCTTGAAACCACGGGAGTTGCGATGTCTAGTGGAACTACCGGAGTGGCGCAAGGACCAAGAGTGAAAGTGCCGCCATACGACGGCACTACTTCGTGGAACGCCTATCGTCAGCAATTCCAGACTGTTGCTACTGCCAACGGATGGACGGAAGAACAATGCCTGACCGCGCTCACTGTTGCGCTCAGAGGACAAGCTTTGTCTGTCTTGGAAGCACTGCCACATACAGGACATGGGTTCCAAGACCTGGTAGAGGCACTTGAATCCAGATACGGGGAGCGACACCTGGAGCACGTGTTCCGTGCCCAACTGCGTGACAGAGTCCAACGCTCAGGAGAAGGACTACAACAATGGGCGTTGGAAATTGAAAAACTCGTCAGGAAGGCACACCCAGGGGCCGACAGCAAGATGGTAGACACGAATATTGTTCAAGCATTTGTGGACGGAATCAAAGACCTGGAGGTCAGAGCTGCAGTGAGGCTTCGTCACCATACCTCGCTAAAGGAAGCATTGGCGCATGCTTTGGAGGTCGAGGCTGTTCGCCATGACATAAGGCAGACCCATGAGATATGTGAGGTCTCTGAGGTAGTCAAGGTGGTTAAGGCTCCTATGAAGAAACGTTCTGGGGCCATGTGCTACAAGTGCGGCGAGAGAGGCCATCTTCAGCTCAACTGCCCGCAGAAGGAGGTTAAGGCTCCTATGAAGAAACGTTCTGGAGCCATGTGCTACAAGTGCGGCGAGAGGGGCCATCTTCAGCTCAACTGCCCGCAGAAGGAGGTTAATGCTCCTACGAAGAAACGTTCTGGAGTCATGTGTTACAAGTGCGGCGAGAGGGGTCATCTTCAGCTCAATTGCCCGCAGAAGAAGACCCAGAGGGCAAGGATGAAAAGGATCGAGGAACAAATAGAAGAGCTGAAAAAGCAAAGGGCTTCGTTCCCTGCCCGGGATCAAGGGAAACGAATGAAAGCTAGATCTAAGAGACGAGTTCTGGCTGACGCGGTGGAAACCCTGAAAACTGTTATTCTCCAGACATGCAGCGGGAATAGTCTTACGACACAGGGGACTATTAACGACCGGAAATCGAACACAAGCGGCTTCGAGGAAGGGTCGTTGGTGTGGCTGCATAACCCAACCCGCCGGAAAGGGAAATCTCCAAAGTTGCAGACAAAGTGGGACGGTCCATACAAAGTGGTTACCCGAATGAATGATGTGACTTATAGAATTCAAAAGCAACCAAGAGGGACATTCAAAGTGGTACACATAGACCGTCTGGCGCGTTACCATGGCAGTAACAACGATGCTCGGGACGAGCATCTCTAAGAGGGGAGTAGTGTTACGAGTACACAAAAAAGGAGCTTGCGCCATCTAGCGGGGAGCGAAGAAACCACGTTGTGTGCTGTACAAACCACTTTGTTACAAAGACAACGTGAAACATCCACTCAATACTAGATGGCGCTAGAGGACATATAGGTGAATGAACTCAGGATCGAGTACACGCACGAAGGTTCTAGAACTGTCTGGGTGTAGGCTCGGCCCGGTATAAAAAGGCCGATTGAGGCCGAGCGGAGTCAGTTCAGTTTGAGCTAACGACGAAGCGACTTCGAAGTGAAGACTAGAAGTGATACCAGCGGAAACCTACGACATTGGCTACGACCTCGGACATTGTTAGTGCTTAGTGAAGTGTACCTAGTGACAGTGAGTGTACCTAGTACTTAGTGCTTGTATTCAGTGCGTAGTATTTGTACCTAGTGCTTGTGTCGGACCTAGTGCTAGTGAATAAAGTCTCTAAAAGAGTCAGCAGGTCTTTCTCTCCAAATCGTTCGAACCCTAACACGTAACAATATATTGCTAAAATATAAAGGTTATATAAATACGATAAGACGGGATATTTTTGAAGACCCGCAAGTATGCAAATATTTGAACAGAAACACCTTTCCGCTCCGAGCTCGAATTACACTCACTCAGATCAGTTTAAGTGATGTGATCACGACACTATCTGCAGCGAACCTACTTTAATTATTAATTTCTTGTATTTAATTAGTTTCAGTCGTGTCATTGAGTCACTAACAATTTCGATTGCAAGTTCAATTGAATATTCAGGCTAAATATTCTAGGCTAAGAAAAGTAATAATTGTTTTAACAAACAAAATATAATTTTACAAGTGTTTCTAATATAAATAAATAAAAAATTAATTTTTTTTACTATTAATTCCTTAATAATAGAGAAGATTCTTTATGCATCTTTATTTTGCAATGATATTTGCTGATGTTTTGCTAAATTGTACTTATAAAATCTTGTTTTGGTTTGTAAGAATTTGCAACAGAGATGGTACCATACTACCATAGATGGTGCTTAGATATGGAAATAGTAAAAAAACAATGAAAGGGCCTGTAGAAGTTTACGAAGAAACTTTGGTATATATTTGGTATATATAAGGTATTGGTTATGCATAAGAGCAAGAGGAAGGCATTTTGAGCATTTACTTTAAAAAAAAATTTTAATATAAGGGTTTTTTTTACAAAAATCGTATTTTTATTTTTTCCTGAAAATATCCTATTATATTGCATAAAATAGGATTTTTTTTTATTTATTCCACATGATTATACCTTTTTGTAATTTGCATGAGATGTACCTAGATGTTTTTAAAATAAAATTTCACAGGGTCACCGTACATTTTTTTACACCAGCTTTGTTCAAAGTTTCAAACTTCAGTTCGTAAACTTTTAAACGTTAAATTTGTACCTATTTTTTGGTCTAATTTTCTTGTTGTTGTTAATTATGGTTGAATATCATTTTAATTAGGAAGTCTTATGTATTCTTAACTACCTTGAACAAAAAGTTACAATAAAATAAAAAACAGATTTGGTAAAATTTAATATTTAGCTTACGTGGATGATATTTTCACCACATTTTGAAAAAAAACGCATAAATCAATAACTACAAGGCCTAGGACTATAAATTTTAGTATTTTTGTTAGATAATAAGTCTCACTACCCCCCGTAACCCGTTGGTCCACTACTTACGGGACACTCTGTATACTTATAAAAGAGATTTCCACCCATATATTGACTCATCACGATATCTCTGGAACCATAAGGCGTAGAGACTTGAAATTTGCTAGGACTATTCCTTTTTTTTTTTGTAGAGGTCAGCTAAGAACGGATTTTACGAAATTCCACCCACAAGAAGGGGTTGCGGGGGTTAATAATATATGTCACAGCAACGTTTGCGGGGTCAGCTAGTAAATAAATAAACGTTTAACACTCCGTCCGAAAACACACACAATACACAAACACAAACGCCCAGACCACGACAAACATCTATGTATATGGCCAATACAAATGCCTGTCGTGAGCGGGGATCGAACCCGCGACCACCAGCGCAACAGCCAGTGCGTGACCGTTGCGCTAATGCGTCGTAGTAATATGTGATATACATTTGTAACGTAGAAATGTATTTTTGTATTTAGGAGAGAATACACAAACATTTTCCCACTCATTTTATGATTTTAGAGATTTTAAATCGGTTTTTTTATATTATATATTTTTCATTAAAGACTTCTTTTTTAGAATCACTATACTTCAAAGCTTTTCAGCCAGGCATCCGTTTTCAAGATTAGGTTATTTAAAATTTTTAAAGGCCATAATTGCTTTGAAGTAAATAATACGTTTGACAAGTGACACTTCTTAATGGAATTTAGTTGTTACAGAATTAGTATAGTATCTATGCATTTTAATCGCCCAAAATACTAATATTATCTATACTAATATATAAAGCTGAAGAGTTTGTTTGTTTGGTTGTTTGTTTGTTTATTTGTTTGTTTGAACGCGATAATCTCTAGAATTACTGGGCTGATTTGAAAAATTCTTTCAGTGTTAGATTGCCCATTTATCGAGGAAGGCTATACCTATAGGCTATGTATCATCACGCGAATACCAATAGGAGCGTAGTCCACGCCGACGAAGTCGCGCGCAGAAGCTAGTTATGAAATAAGATGATGTCAATAAACTTAATTGCATTATTAATATTCAATATATATCTAAAATAATTTATATAATAAAATAAATTTTATTTCTCAAACGTAAATTTAAAAACGTAAAAATTATCATAGCTTCATTCTCTACCAGGCCTTGTAGCAAAGCACTAATTTAACATTTATGTATTAAATTTAGTTAAATTGTTGTTACGGATTTAAAGATTAAGCATAACTATATGTCTTAAGCAATTTTTGTTAATGTTATTTGTAAAAAAATAATATTTAACAAATATATGATTATTAGTTATATAGTAATTACAGTTAATAATAATAAATTGGTCGTCTGAAGCGTTATTACTGCTCTCAGGACTTATTAGTATAACATTACGACTTAATGTGATAAGAGGCAAGCTTAATAAGACCTCTAGTAATTCAATATTGTGGTATCAAAATGAATACATAATTATGTACCTATATACGTTATGTGTTGGGCTCAGTATAAGTCTGACAATTCCGATCCCTTTTTAATATACGAGTATAAGCTAAATATATTATACTAGCTTCTGCGCGCGACTTCGTCGGCGTGGACTCCACTCCTGTTGGTCTTAGCGTGATGATATATAGCCTATAGCCTTCCTCGATAAATGGGCTATCTAACACTGAAAGAATTTTTCAAATCGGACCAGTAGATCCTGAGATTAGCGCGTTCAAACAAACAAACAAACAAACAATCAAACAAACAAACTCTTCAGCTTTATTATATTAAGTATAGATTTATTTCAGTTGTTTTAATGTTTTTAAAATGAAAAAAAAAACACTCAGGTTGTCTGTTTTTAATACTTAAGTTAGTACTTAGGTATTTAAGAAAACTTAATAATCGGCAAAAGTGCGAGTCGGACTCGCCCACGAAGGGTTCCGTACCATTAGCTAGGTAAACAACAGTAGGTATAGTTAGTTCAAGTCATCTTTGCGCGCGGCTCTATGTGTGCGTGCGCTTGTAATTATTATACAACTTTAATTTGTGTAGCAGACGGTCAGGGACAGTGCGACGGTCGCGTCACTACGCGAGACCGTCGCACCCACACATATACCCGCGCGCAAAGATGAGTTGAACTTAGTATAGGTACATTGATTTTAATATCGGGCAACAAGCGGCAAAAAAATATCGGGCAACAAGCGGCAAAAAAGTCACTTTTGTTGTATCAGCCCCATAAATATTTTTTGTATTTTAATTTTATTATTTACTAGCTGACCCGGCGAACTTCGTACCGCCTAACAGTCGATTCAAATTTTTTTAATACTTATCCTTCCCGGAAACCCTCTAACACTTAAACTTTATGGTATGGTATTAAAGTTCAAATTGACTTAAATTATTACGAATCTTTTGTATGGGAATATAGAACAGTGTTGTTTTTAGAATTTTTCAGCGAATTTTTTAAATTTTTCTCTCCATAACAACCATCCTCGTACTTCAAGGAATACTATAAAAAAAGAATTAGCGTAATCGGTTCAGCCGCTCTCGAGATTTGCGCTTAGCAACACATTTAGCGATTCATTTTTATATATATAGAGATAGAGATTATTTATTAAAGTAAATATACAATTATACCCTGTTTTTTTTCGGTACGGACTAAATTGACATAAGCTTTGTTGCTAGTTTTTTGCGAATCATTAATAGTGATGTGCCACTACCGTAACTTTACGTAATTTACAATCTAGTATCGTTTTTCAGTAATAATAACAAAAATCTTTGTCTTTAAAATTTTTGATTGTGGCGACAACCGTAATGTACCTATAGGCATACCTATATAATGTACCTGTTTGGCTAATGTATTGTAAATGATTTATGATAAATGAAAAACACTTATTTTTTTTTTTAAATATTTATTAATCTTAGTCCTGTCCATCACATGCAAATTGAAATGAAATGAAATGAAAACATTTATTTCACCTTAAGGTGATACACACACTTAACGAAAGTAAAAAAAAATCATTTACAAAAAAAAATCTAAATAATAATAAAATAAAGTTAAGGTAGCAAAATATCAAACAATTAAGAAAAAAAATTATATCTTAACATTAGGTACATTACAAACTTAGGTAATGTACCCAGTGTTATAAGCAACCTTAAGTTAGTCAAAACGTTAAAATATTAAATTACTCTTAATTTCTAATGTCTCGGTAGACATTAACTATCTATTTTATCCTCGGCTTTATTAAATATTACAATAAATAACATAATGTCCTTAGTGTAGGCTGAGAGAAAAAAAAGCCAGAGGAAAAAAAGCTCTCGGTACTCTTTTAAAATTTTTTTAATCATATACAAGGTAAAAACGCAATAGTAGACCATGAAATGATCAGGACAAACACGAGACAGCCAATCGTGCATCCAACTATTTAAAAATCGGGTCATAGCCTGGTCGAGCTATATTCAATCCCATGCCTTTTCATCATTAAGGTATTCATTAATGTCCAAATTAAAATTAATGTTAAAAAATTAATAATCAGAATCAGGCAATGACTCCGTACCTGAATGTGCCGAATCGTCAGAGTCGTCACCTACTTCAATAATAAATCTGTCGGTAATGTCGTCGACAATATGGCCTAGTGGCAGAAAATAACTAAGATCTGGTTTTATTATTGTGTATCATGAATACTATGGAAAAGCCTATACCGTTCGGATTCCTTGTATCTATACTTCGTGCTACAGTCCATCGACCAATTTCTAGTGTAGTTCCTGTTAAAAACTTGTTATTACGTACCTATTCTTCAACAACAAATAAATAATTGTTGTATTTACTTAGTGTAATAAGTAATTAAAATTAATAAATATATTTTTTTATCTGTGATGCTCCACAGTTACCATGATTTTTAAAAGATTGGTCTATTGTCAAATAATAGGTAATAAAATTATGTGGTAAAAGTAAAAAGTTACGGATTCATAAAACCAGTATCGTATTCATAAAATCGGTATACAACACTATTACTAAAAAGCTGGTATCATTATTTCGAAAATTGACATTTGCATGTGTCAATTTGGTCCGTACCGAAAAAAAACAGGGTATAAGTATTTTGTGAATATTTCAAGTGCCCACCTGTTACCATTTATTGATATCGAGCAAAAATAGGCAATAAATCGCGTTTGTTGTATGAAAGCCCCCAATATTTATTTTATTTTGCTTTTAGTATTTGTTGTTATAGCGGCAACAGAAATACATAATTTGTGAAAATTTCAACTGTCTCGCTATCACCGTTCTTGAGATACAGCCTGGTGACAGACGGACGGACGGACGGACGGACGGACGGACAGACGGACAGACGGACGGACAGCGAAGTCTTAGTAATAGGGTTCCGTTTTTACCCTTTGGGTACGGAACCCTAAAAAAGGACGCCTGATATTTTTTCAATGTATGTATGTTCGTATTTATAGCCAGTTATATAAGTCAAAAGTTTGCGCATTGATCAAATAATAAAACCTTTTCGATGTAAATTGATATTGGTATCCGTGATTAGTATTGTACAGCATCTACTGTACAATACAGCAGAACATCCTTAAGAACTAATCACACCACTCACTTCAGCCTATCGCAGTCTGAAGTCAGAGTCAGAAGTCTGCGCCAGACATCATGGCGTCAACTCATGTGTTTTGCCAATAGTCACCACGCTCGGCAGGCGGGTTGGCGACCGCAGGGCTGGCTTTGTCGCCCCGAAGACGCTGCTGCCCGTCTTCGGCCTGTGTATTTCAAAGCCTGCAGTTGGATGGTCGCTATCGGTCGGCTTTATAAGTTCCAAGGTGGTAGTGGAACTTTGTTATCCGTTAGTCGCCTCTTACTACACCCACGGGAAGAGAGGGGCCCAGGGGGTGGCTATATTACGTACTGCCGTAACCACACAGCAAAAACTACTACTGAGAACTGAGAACTGATACTGAGACTTAAAACGGGACATTCAACATTATTTTTATTGGTCAAGGGCACAATGATATAACAGTGACCATGGTCCAAAAGTACTGAAATATCAGTAATTCAGAATGACAAACTACGTCCATGCTTTTACATTTTAAAAATAGTGTCATAAGCCATAAAAACTAAAAAAAATTACCCTAATATGCGACATGAATGTTATAAGATAGGACCTTCTCATCACCCTTACATTTCAACCTCAGTTGTCGCCGCGTGCTAATAACGTGTCAAGTGCAATGCCACGTGAGAGCGCCCTCAAGATCGAGGAATATTGACAGAATCAAGCTAGAATGCTTAACAGTCGGCTATTTAATTAAAATTCTATTTGAATTTGACAATTGGTTTAATTTTATGTCAAACTAACTCTAACATGAAACTTAGTATGCATGGAACGTACTTCCTTACGACTTTACTACAGCTTTTCGTAGAGTCATAACCTCACTTCTAGGCGGCTTATTCAGATGAAACCTATACTATTTTTAAGCTAAGCCTTTAAAATGAGCTGAACTTAGGAATAAACATACCATTGTCATGTGAAATCTGTGAAAAAAAAAAATGTTAATTCTGTGAAAGACCGATGGACAAAAATCTTCGAAACAGAAAAAAAAATAATTAAAATTAATCGTTTTTACTGTTTTGACTTTTGGTGGTCTCATAAAACCTCTATAATTTCTCATTAATATATTTTGTGCACAGACAAATAGCGGTTGCATTTTTAACCGACTTCCAAAAAAGGAGGAGGTTCTCAATTCGACACGTATGTATGTTAGCTCAGAACTTTTGACTGGGTGGACCGATTTCGATCAATTTTGTTTAAATTGAAAGGTGTTGCGTGTCATGTGGTCCCATTTTAATTTAATTGAGATCTGACAAGTACTTTTAGAGTTAGGTATATCTAATAATGCGTATTTACG
This sequence comes from Melitaea athalia, assembly GCA_905220545.2. Taxonomy (NCBI): domain Eukaryota; kingdom Metazoa; phylum Arthropoda; class Insecta; order Lepidoptera; family Nymphalidae; genus Melitaea; species Melitaea athalia. The sequence goes on from HG992194.1 coordinate 14,413,636, forward strand.
TGACTACTTTTTCGTCGACCTACGTTATATTATACCGCATAACTTTTTACTCGGTGTACCGATTTCAATGATTCTTACTTTAATCGAAAGCTAATACTTGTCTTGTAGTCTTGTTTAAATTAGATCGAAAACTGATTACAACTTTTTGAGTAATCTTTAATAGCGCGTATTTACTTGACTATTTTTTCGTCTTATTACGTTGTATTACTTGTCGATGTAATTGAAGTCGGTTTTTTTTTCGTTTGCGAGCAAACACAATTATATTATTATATGTATAGACTAGCTGACCCGGCGTACTTCGTACCGCCTAACAGTCGATTCTTTAATTTTTTTTAATACTTAAAGATTTTCCCGCTTTTCTGTTGAAATTTTTCATGAATTTTCTTTGCTATAAACCTCACGGAGCCCGATACCTTTCCAACGAATGCAAAACCGTGGAAATCGGTTCGTGCGTTCTGGAGTTATAGCGTCAGGAAGGAAAACCCGACTTATTTTTATATAGTAGATAACAATAACATTATTTCACTTATGAGTATTATTTATATGTCAAAATATGATAAGAATTTGTATGTACGTCACCCCCCTAAAACACATTCGCAGAAGAAAACAGATAAAAATCTCTTATAAACAACATGTTTACCAACAAACAACTCTTTAGTTCCCGCGGTGCAACATAACATCGGTGCAAACAATATAGAGTCATCATTAAGCCGTGTTTACGAGACGCTATCCGGCTGAAACAATTGACGACAACGGGTCCTCGGGGATGTTGCGTGGCGTATTTCACAAGTAACGGCGGTAAAGTATATAATTAGCACTTTAAATAAAGTCTGTTAAAGTGAAGGTAATATAGACGTTGCTTTGCCAAGTTGTGCTTTTTTTCTACACGCAAGATAAGCGCATTTGATTTGATTTTTAAAACGATTAGGGCGTACGGCCTCATCTGATGGTAAGCGGTTGCCGTAGCTTATAGATGCCTGCTAGCTCCGTCTCTCCCTAAGAATTATGGCTACTCTACTCTACTCATCTGACTATGATCATCTGTTAGGCTGAGGTACTCACCCTGCCTGGCTGCTCCAGATTTTGAGCAGGATATTTAATGCTGTGCCTTGCCTATTATTAAATCTGTTTGTAGGTATTACCTATAATTAAATCTGATTACATGTATATGGGTAAGTACTAGTATAACAAGATTGAAAGAATAACTCGCACATTACAGGTATATAGTCGAGATATATAATTTTTAAGATATTTGTGCGAAGGTTAAGTAATAAACCACTTTTGGCGAGTTTCTTTCCCTTGCAATTTTTATGTGATTTTTAAAGTCATTTTAATGTTTTTGTATTACATAAAAACATTAATTAAGAATCATCATAAATAAACTGTCAATTAACATATAAAAGATAAAAATGTTCATTTGATGACCGCTAGAAGATTAACACTTGGCCCCCGATAAGATGAGGGCGGGCCGCCCGCCCGTTCCTACCCAGTAGCGATTCAACGCGCGTTCCTTACTCACGCCTGCTAGTGAAGTGCCAGTGGAGTGATAGTGTAGTGCAACTTGTATCGGATGCCTAAACAATAAAGGTAAGTACTATTTTGTTTGCTACAACAGGACAAGTATCCTAATTATTTTATTTTAATTTTAAAATATGATTTTCATTGTATATTGATAACTAACATCTTAGGTCAAGGAATGTTAGTTTTAACGTAAGCTTTGATAACTATGTTTTGAGAAACGTACGTACTTTAGCTTGTTTTCAACAAACTTGAACATCAAAAGAGACCTTTAAACTTATTCCACTTTATCACTCACGGTTAAAGGATGTATGGGATGTTCAACTTTCGAACATCTTTTCGACATCGAAGATAAAGTGCTCAGAATAATTGAATAGAAGTGCTTCAATACATTACGCGTACCTATACTTTAAAAATAAAACATAGTTATTGCACTTTTATTGCATAAAACAAAATCTATACGCGCGTTTGGAATATTTTTTACTTTCTTGTAAACAAAAAGAAAAAACTTTTTCATCTGATAACAACTTATTTAACGAAGTAACCAGTAGAATATATTAAATTTGTTCGCCTTCTTCGTGAAACTGTTCATAGATACCTATTATTTGGAAATGGATTTTTTTAAAACATTTATTTTATATGCACTACAAAATGTAATAACTACCTACATAGTAGTAGTTTTTTTAAATAATTGAATAAGAAGAAAAAACAACGTCGTCGCCGTCTATATTATATTGCCATTAAAACACCTTTATGAGTGTAGTCGCATCCCACTGGTGAGCATAGGTCTCTTTCTCCACGTAGGAGAAGAGTCTGAGATGATCCACCACGGTTCCACTGCGGTTGTCATACGCCAACCGCTGTGGAACCTACTATGAGTAACGATCACTATCAGGTATTTATTATAACAACCGGGACCGACGGCTTAACGTGCTCTCCGATATATGGTGGGGAGACCCACAAGGAAAGACATCCAAGCCGGAGACTGAAAGAAATATTTGTATGTGTGTTATAATGTAATTGAAAAAAAAAACAAAGCGCCAACGTCATGCGCTGTTCCTAGGCGGTTACCCATCCAAGTACTGACCGCGCCCGATGTTGCTTAACTTAGGTGATCGGACGAGAACCGGTGTATTCAACGTGGTATGGACGTTTAAAAATTCGTGACTCTTGTCGCCGTGATGCGTTTGATCCGTAAAAATTTTACCCCTCATGCGCCTAAAGAAGTTTCACTTTAAAAAAAAAGACAGAAAAAGAAACAACTGGAAGCCAGACGATCCAATATCTGAAAGTTTAACAGTTACAAAGCACTAATGCTGTAATACTGTAGAGCATGAAATACAATCGCAGATGTTTAATATATTTGTCAATAAAAAAAGATAAGCAGTACTATCTAGAGTAGTTTTGATATATTACATCATACTCTTGTTTTTAAATACACTCCACTCCAAGGTAGGAAGTGTAGAGCGAGAACAGTTCGCTAGTTTTCATTCCAAAACATCAATGACCCATCAGGTGAACCGTCGGGTTCTAATAATGTTTATTTTTGTAAAATTGTGCAAATTAAGACATAAAAATTAATAACTCTACAGTCCATCATTCTGTGCACGTCCACTTATGCATAGAAATATACCCACATATATTCGACATATATTATTTTGACCAAAAAAATCCTATCGTAGAAATTACAAACTCATCTACCGGGTCCTAATTATAAATCTACATATGTTGGCCATGGGCATTTAATGTTAAAAAATTCTTTTTGGACAGCTCTATAACAATTAACAAAAACGAATTCCCAACTAAGAAAATCGGCACAATTTCCGACTAATTAAGTAAAATAAAACATGGATATTTTTTAAATATTATAATTAACGCTTATCATTAAACTTACAATTAACTGTAGTTCATAGTTTAAATGATCTTTATTGATCGCCTAAGTAGTTTTTTTTTGTTATCTGTAAGATTTTATACTGTAATGTTTGGTTCAACATATTAATATAAAATCTACTTATATAGATATCTCTCCAACCGTGACAAATTCGTCGCTGAATAAGAAGTCTCTTTGTGGGACAGATTTCATTATTATATTTTCTATCGAAATGTGTTTCTAACAATCCGTACAAAATATGATTTTAAGTTATTAAAAACTCTATACCGCAAGTAGATGCGTAAAAACGTAACCTAATTATTTAACGAAAATTGAACGAAGAATACTTTAAGTATTTTTGCGGTATTTTTATAAGGTATTTTATTATTATATTGAAATAAGGTATTTTTAATATTCCCATAAAAGCTTAAGACGACAGGGATAAGGATTTAGAGACGACGAGTGCCTCGGAGTTTTCTTCCGTATTTAACTAAAACATTTTGTCAGACTACCAGTACATATAGTCCTTTTCAGTAAACGAAAATTTCATGAAAAAGTAACATAACAAATCTGAACGGAACTCATGGAACCGGCGGAATTCGATAAGTGTCCAATTAAACAAACTTTTAGCCTGTGTTACTAAGTTAATAAACTTATTTAAAGTAACTTAATACTAATTAGTTACTGAAAAATATGTCAATACATAGGTACAGCTAACAGCTGTATACATACATAATTATAGATACTATACAATCTATTAATTTCGTAGCTTTGTGTTTTACTTTCTACGATTAACAATCACATTGAGTTCTCAGACATTACGGCTATAATTAAACAACAAGCATTATTTTTCTTCCAAAACATTCTTAAACTTTGTAAAACCGTGTATAAGGGCCTATGCAAACCACGTTTTTTAAACGCGCGTCGACAGCGCGTTTGTATCGCGACATAGGTACGTGCGTTTGCACCGCGTCAGCTGTATCGCGTGACACGCGCGTCGACGGCACGTTTTTATCCTACAGAGCAGTTTGTTGGCGTTTGTATCGATTCAAACGCGTGTCGACGGCGCGTTTGTATCGCGATATACGCGCGTTTGCATCGCGTCACACGCGCGTTCGAATCGCGTCTGTATCGCGTTTAAAAAACGTGGTTTGCATAGGCCCTTAGGGCCTATGCAAACCCCTTAGGGCCTATGCAAACCGCGTTTTTTAAACGCGCCGTCGACGCGCGTGTCACGCGATACAGACGCGATGCAAACGCGCGTATGTCGCGATACAAACGCGCTGTCGACCCGCGTTTTAGAAACGCGCGTCGACGGCGCGTTTAAAAAACGTGGTTTGCATAGGCCCTTATAGTCATGCTTCTATTTGGTGCAAAGTCGCGATTTTTTGTAGAAATCTCATTTGTTTCTTTATATAATAGAATCAATACAACCAGTGTATCAGTACAGTTTTTCGCCATTATTCGTCTTCATGCCTGGTATTTGGGAAGACTTTATACCCACTAACAGTAGTTGTTTAAATACCCGAAGTCTTTTATCCTATTTTTATTAAATACAACATTTGAGTCATAAATATGTTTAGAAGCTTAAAAATTCTTTTAAGTAGCTGGAATATTTATCTTGGTGTAGTTTTATTGTTCTCGTTGAATGTCGTCATATACGAGTACAGGAAAGATATACGAGTACAGGAAAGCACTTTACGGCAGTTCTAACACCATATTGATAGACGAATCTTTTTAAAATTTGTCAGTTTTGGCAGCACAGTCGAGAGACAAAATAAAAAAGCTAATACTTAATTGTATTGATTACTTTATAATTAAACAAAGTGATTTCATAATTCAATAAAATAATTTTTGATATACAAGTGAATATTTCATGTAAATTATTCGACACACTACATTCATGAAATAACATTTATGAAAGCAGCAATAAATTCGAATCTTACTAGAGTTACTAGTAGTCCTATGTCGAAAATACTATCAGAATATTTCGTGCGGGTTGAGCCGAATGGGATAGTCTATTAACGTATTACTGGAAACATAGCTAGCAATGGGATTAGTGATCTCATAAATATTGATTTTTACGAAGTTGGTTCATATTAATTTACTTGATGAGATGAGATAAAGAAATGTCAATTAATATTAAACTTCTTAATAATATGTAGTTTTTTTTTTTTTTTTTTTTTTTTTTTTTTTTTTTTTTTTTTTCTTATAAAAATTTTATTTAAACATTATACATATTTACAAGTCAAAACTTAAGAAATAAATATTTACAGATAGTTTTGATACAAATCATGTCCGCGTGGAATTGTGCCAAGAATGCTGGCAGCATTTCCCCGTTGAATCGCTATGCCGATTCTCTGGGCAAAAAATGCACCAGCCCTCTTGTCACCAGTGGAGGCAATATATATATCAATATGTAGTTATCGATTTATTGCATGTTAGTTATAGCATTTTATGTTTATTGGACATAATCAATTTCTAATAAAGTACATCTTATACAAGATATTTTTAAAAAAAATTGAAATTAAATATTCAATATGAAATTCTTTTCATAATTTGACAATAATTTGATTCAAGTGACATATTAATTTTGCATAATTTGGCTGTTTAAAGATCGAGACACGCGGCAGCGTGTCAAGCCAAGTTCAAGCAAAAGAACTGGCGACTCTGCAACTGCTGACTCTGCACTGCGACTGCTGGCGGCACTATATTTACACGAACCATTTCGAGCGACTTTTGATCCCTCCATAACTCAATACCTATTCAACAGAAACAGATCAAATTATGTATAATTATTTATATCCATAAGGACAACTAGAACCCCAAATTTCATTAACCTAGTTGAAACGGTTACAAAAATATGAAGGTTCAAAAGTCGCCAATTTTCCACTGACTGACAGATCAAAAACCTAACCCACTTCCAGATGACCTAGGAAGTCGAAATTTGGCATCTAGCTAGGTAATTACGTGTAAGCGCAGGAAAAAATCTGAAAACAAAAGAAAGTTAAAAAATAGAGGGTGTCCCCATACAAAAAAAAAAACGTTTTTTAATTTTAGCGTCTGAACCGTTATAAGAGGATATTTGAAACTTGCGCAAAATATGAATTGATACATTTGCTATATAAAACAAGAATAAAAATAAAATGAAGTCAAAAAATAAAGGATGTCCCCATACAAAAAACTTGTAATACGCGCTAAACAAACGGCCAACGGAGTGTGTCGACGCGGCGGCTGGCGCGCGTGGCGCCACAATACACAGATATAGTACAGAAGTCAATCTAAAGTATAAAAACAAATGAAGTTAAAAAATAAAGCCCCATGCCCCCATAACCTTGTAATTATTCATCCGATTGCTTTCAAAATCGATATCTGAGGATCCGGTTGGTTTCCGACATCGAATCCGTTAACAGAATGAGAAAAAGTAGCCGCTATCTTGAACTTTTTAGTTATTTGACCGATTGCTTTCAAAATCGATATCTGAGGATCCGGTTGGTCTCCGACATCGAATCCGTTAACAGAATGAGCAAGAAAAAAGAATAAACTTCAAATAAATATCTCTACAAAAAGTAATGATATCCCACCAAAAACATAAATGTGAAAAATGACAGCCAAGTTCAATAATAAGAATATGTTGTTTGTGGACTTCGCCGAAAAAAGTACTGAGATCTAAATGAGCGCCAAGTTCTACAGAAAATATTAAATTAAGCTAAAGATTTCACTTTAATTTTGGTGAGAGAGATGAGATGATTTTTGGTGAGATCTTGTATTCGGCGAAAAGGATAAACATTGTGAGTGTATATATGTAGTAGTATTAGGTAGGTATATACCTAACATGATTTCTAATTCGGTGTGACATAGCACATTAAATGAGCCCTAAACACTCTCCAATATAAAAGGAGAGGACTTTCCGACTTAGTAGACATAGACTGGAGTAAATCCTAGAGGGCGTTGAGTTAGTTATTTATTTATTACTCCCCAAAAGTTTTATGAGGACAGGCTGTTACAGAAGGTAAAATTTTGTGTGAAAATAAACTTGCAAAAATTTTTAGGTGTAAAAGACATTATTATAATAAATACACTTTGAACCAGTTTTAGTATTTTCGTGCTGTTATTGTAAAGCTAAAATATATTAGATACGCAATAATAACGTCTTATTTGAAACAATAAACTATTTGGATCGACTCGATAATATTGTCTTTAATAATAGACTTCACATCAAAACAAACCAATACAACACGGGTTCTAAATGTCTCTATATGCTGTTTAAATATGGCCTTAGAGTTATATAATATTATTTAAATATATTATTTCATTTACGCAAATCTTGCGTCAGTTTCACTCAAATGTGTTTTGTATACAAATGCGTTTACAAATATAGTATGGAGATATTTATAATATACGGTTGAGCGACTTAAAATATTATAAATCTTTCTTTGAACACAAAATTGATCATCAAAAAATTATTGTTAAAGCTTACAATATGAGGTTTTTCTGTTTTGTCCTTTTTTGGCATTTTGATGTTATTACCCCTTTTAGTGTACCTACCTGTGTACATTTGGAATTCGTTTCGCTAAGTAACGTATTTGTTTTATCATATTTGAAACTACGTAATTAGATATACAATAACGTTAAGTAAAATATTCAAAGCATATCTTATTAGTTATTATCAATTAAAAATCAGAAATGTATATTCAAGTCTTGAAAACTGGCATCGCTTTTAAGAGTCGTCGATTTGACGTATGGCTTTGTGTCGGTATAGAATATGATGTGTAACTAGCTCTCTGTCCCCTAAGTTTGTACGTGTAATGGTACAGATGTATGCAAATGCTACTGAATTATTGATTTTTTATTTATGAAGTTAAAAATTTAATACACCTAGTTTCATTATAGCGTATTCGGTGCGACAAAGCCAGGCCTGCGCCTGCGGCCCTGCGGTCACCAACCCGCCTGCCCAGCGTGGTGACTATGGGCAAAACGCATGAGTTCACGCCATTTTTAGAGCGAACTTGGGGAGGCCTATGTCCAGCAGTGGACTGCGATAGGCTAAAATAATATCGATGTAATAGTAGTTATTATAGGTGATATATACCTACTTATATAAAGTTTTAAGTTTTATGTTTTATTTTAACTTACTCTTAATGGGTAAAATTTTAAGCATTGCAAGTATTACAACTAAATTTTAATTTAATAGATAATACTTAAAAAAATCATTCATCATTTTAAACTCTAATCTCTTAAAGTGTCGCTTTTCATTTTGATTTTTTTTATATAAGTAGGTACTCAGTTCTTACTTTATTTTGTCGTGTTCAAAATTGTATTTTTCATCCGTGTGAATGATCCCTAAGGACAGTTGATGTCGGTATTTCATTCGATAATAAATAACCTTCAAGCAATAAACGCAATTGATCCATTATTGTCGACGCGGACTGTGTACCTATAAATTTTAAAACAAGATAAAATTCTGTAAACTCTCGAAATATCCTCGGGCGATGAGTGCTTTTAGTACTTATTCCTGTGACCGTGCCCTGTCCATGATCGTTTATATCTGGTTATATATTGTAAGATGAATAGGCATTTTTGGGATAACAAAAATAATGCTTACTTTTTAAGCTCTCTCAAAAATTAAGATTTACTAACTTTTACTAGTTACTGTACCATGTACCTTTTAGCGAATTTCACATTCATTTATAATACTTTGATTTCTTCGATACCTACTGATATCGATCTCAAATTGAAGAAGTAATTGTTATTACTATAATATTAGAGGAATTTTAATATTATAGGGAAAAATAATTTATCTAAGTACGAAAGACTTCCATTAACTTTTTTTATTTATATTTATGATACTTACCTAAAAACTAAATTATTGATTTTTGTGTTAAAAATGAAAGCATTCAGTAGCAGTAGTACTCATTCGGATTCAGCCTGTAATATCCCACTGTTGGGCATAGGCCTCTTGTCCATGTAGGAGAAGGATCGGAGCTTAATCCACCACGCTGCTCCAATGCGGGTTGGCGGATATATTCCCTACTATGAGTAACGATCGCTATCAGGTGTACATGATAACAACCGGGACCGACGGCTTAACGTGCTCTCCGAGGCACGGTGGGGTAACCCACAAGGACTGCACAAACACCCAGACCACGGCAAACATCTGTATGGCCAATACAAATGTTGTCGTGTGCGGGAATCGAACCCGCAACCGCCCGCGCAACAGCCAATCGCAATCCAGTGCTGTAACCGCTGCGCTAACGCGGCGTACGAGTAAATAAATACAAAAAAAACGTGTCTATAACGTGTGTATTTTATATTTTCTTTATTTAAAGCTTATACAAATTATTTAGTAGTAGTTATTTTCGTGTTGCTTTTGAGAAAAATCTCTACCCTAGACCCTATTTTCTTTAACCTTTAGAGGTAAAAATAAAAGGTTTCAAACAAATAATATAAACAAATAAAAATAAACGTAACAAGTACTTTTCGAGTTATATCTTATAATGCGTTTTTCCTTGACTATTTTTTCGTCGACCTACGTTGTATTATACCGCATAACTTTTTACTGGTACGATTTTGATGATTTTTAATTAAATCGAAAACTGATGCTTACCGTGTGATTCCACGTACACATACATATAAATGTTTATTAAATATTAAAAATAGAAAGATGAATTATTACGAAGCTTTTAACCTCTCTGAACTTGTCAGTTTTTATTTCAAAATAATAAGGAATACAAGATTAATTCGTCAACTTCCGCCATAATATACCACAGAGAAATCTATTTAAAACTAGCTGCTGCCCGCGACGTCGTCTGCGTGCGTTCACTGCTCGTTCCCCGTAGGTGATAGCGTGATAATATGTAGCCTATGTTCTGACCCGACTTCTTAATAATATTCGTGCCAAATTTGAAGTAAATCCATGCAGTACTTTTTGAGTTTATCCCGGACATACATTTGAAGAAATAAAGGTTCACTGCTCTTTCCCCGTAGGTGATAGCGTGATAATATATAGCCTATGTTCTGACCCGACTTCTCAACAATATTCGTGCCCAATTTGAAGTAAATCCATGCAGTACTTTTTGAGTTTATCCCGGACATACATACAGACAAACAGACAAACAGACAAACAGACAAACAGACAAAAATTCTAAAAACTATATTTTTGGCTTCGGTATCGATTGTAGATCACACCCCAAGTATTCTTTTAAAAAAATATTCAATGTACAGTTTTGACTTTTCTACCATTTTATTATATGTATAGATAATGAACGTTCCTCACCATACGTATTACTTACGTAGACACGTTATTTGGATAACAAATGCTTGTATTAGGAACATTTTAGTCATATCGAAGTTGTCTTTATTGATAATTTTTTCATTCAATAAATGAAAAAAAAAAACAATGTATTAAAATAACAATGTTTAATATGTGAATATGAATATTATTTAATTCTATTCCCACATTCTGCAACATAATATATAAAATGGAACGTGTTTGACAATGTGTCATGTCTAAGTCAAACGTCCATGTTACGATGGGTGCGTTCCACCTACAGCCCACAACCGTCCGAACGTAATGTTGAACGAATGATCGAATTTTGGGGACAGAATTTTAAATCTAACTTTGCAGTTAGAGCGCGCCATTTTTCAATAAGTACTCATTTAAATGCTTACGCAGCATTTTTGTTGCTATTGACAGCTCTGAACTACCAATTTTAAATAAATAAATAAATATATTACATATACTAAAATTAATTGAATTCAACATTCGCGAGCCCACTCGTGTTAACGTGTAATAAATAATAATGGCATCGTTACGTCCTAAATTCTAGCGCAGTCAGTGACAGAAAAGAGAACTAAGATAGGTTTAAAGAACTTTATTTCTCTCAAGAACATTACAGTTCACTTATGAGCATAATTACATATTGTACATATATGTATATATTTTATTAAATATGTAACAAACAGTTCGATCGCATATATCACATTTTAGTAATTTTTTTTTATGTAATGTAATGACTCAAAAAAGGGAAATTTGTTTTTAATTTTTATATTTATTCATTTATGTTTATTTATAGATCTGGGTTTATTATTGTGTAATATGAATACTATGGAAAAGTCAATTACCGTTCGGACTCAATCAAGGAATGGCCGTTGCGGGCGTTGTGGACGCTTAGTGGAACGCGGCCAATATTGATAATTGATTATTTTGATTGCATTGCCGTTAATTTCTTCGTTGCGCTTGCGTTCGTTGTACCTACTGTGTTGGTTTTTGCGATTATTTTCTAATATTTTTAAATGCCTATTATTCCTAAATTCCTTCCATATCAGTTTAACCGTAGTCCATAATAATCCGAAACTGATCACTATTTAAAAGCGCCTAGTTTTTTTTAAGTCATAACCTATACTCTTACATGTTAACTTCTAGTCTATACTCTATTGTAATGACAAGTTCTGTGAGTTTGATAATTATACCAATTTAATGTGCCTATTATCACGAATTTATAACACCAAAAGTCATCGGTGTACACTAAGTTTATACGCCCATACAAAAATTGGCCATGTCCTTTCATCGAGATCTTATTACAACTTTTTGAGTAATCTTTGATAACGCGTATTTACTTGACTACTTTTTCGTCTACCTACTCGTACGTTGTATTACTTGTCGATGTAATTGACGTCGGTTTTTTTTCCTTTGCATGCAAATACAATTATTAAGTAACGAATAAATCAATGTTTTTACAAATGAATATTGTAACATAATAATAATATAAATAAAAACATAATAAACATATTTGTAAAATGGTTAAAAACAAAAGTCATCAACGTTTTTAATTTACCGTTTTTAGCTAGACATGTCGCTGAGAACGAAAGACGTTTTAAAACTAAAAAATTGATCGTCAAATTATTCTGAAAATCCAAGCAAGGTTCGAAAGTCAGTTTCCGTAATGTTTGAAGTACCCTTATAGATATACTCGTAATTTAAATAATTAACAAACGAACTGCTTAATTGGTGCGGGTTCAAAAGAGATTTTATCAAGGGGTTGTAATCTTATGTTGTAAGCTTTTGGAGGACTTCAGAGACATCTAAATATATCTACCTACTATTCAATGCTGTATACTAAGTTTTATCTTTAGTTTCGTTTAGATCGGCGGAGTCATTCAACATCTTCATTGGCAAAATAAATAGGTACTTATTTATAAATTTGAAAGTCAACGGATATAACTTGTTCACAACTAACATTAGTTTAATATTATATTAAATTGTACTAACTACAGCATGATTCTTGAAGGATTTCTTTTTAAATTTTTGTTTAACATATTATTTTGTAACTAGCGACCCACCCCGGCTTCGCACGGTTGCAAAAACTATCAGTGTTCCTCTACTATATTATGCATGTATTATACATATAAACCTTCCTCTGGATTCACTCTATTTACTAAAGCCGCATCAAAATCCATAGCGTAGTTTTCAAGATCTAAGCATAAATATAGGGACAGACAGACAGCGGGAAGCGACTTTGTTTTATACTATGTAGTGATTTTTAACGGCTGATATCATTAATCAATACTTTTTTTATTGCGATTTAAAATATTTTACAAATAGTTTTTTTGTTAATGTAGCCGAAATTTTTAATAAACCTAGGAATAACTTTCACAATAAAATCAATATTACGAATATTTTATTGGGTTAATTAAAAATTTACCCCATTAATAAACAAAAGAAATCCATTGAAATAAAAACAATGTTATTCACTTATTATAAATGTATAATATTTTCTTACACAAGTTTAATTAGAAAGACTAAACATTGATGAACAATATAATCATAAAATCGGAGTATGAGTATTTCATTGTACTTTGTAATTTGATATTCGTTATTTTGACTTTCATTCCACATTTTTCAAACTAATTAAATATTATGTTTGAATGAGATTTCAACACAGCTAATATTTCAACTAACTAAGCCTTTATACTTTTAAGTAGACATCACTTCCGAAATTATTCACACGAAATTTATTTTAACAAAATTTATTTATAGGCATTTTAAACAATTATTAAACTAGGGGATATAAATATAACAATGCTAATTTTAAGAAAATTTCTCTTAAAAGAAAAGGTAAAAAAAACAATTGTTGTTTCAACAAGTGACTTTATCACTATTATCTTTTTATAAGAAACGAAAGAAGCATTTTTTTGATTAAATTAAAAAAGAATGAGGTAAATTTTAATACAGACAAAATTAGCAAATAATGAAAATACTGTTTCAAAAGTATTTTATAACTAGTATTCGAATTTGTCATAAAGATATAAAAGTGGGAGAAAATAATTTACTAATTATATTTGTATGAATAATAAATATCATTCTTCAATAAAATATCTCTTAATTCTTTCTCAGAAAAGTCATTTGGGTATTACATCAACAATTCTAATTAATACTCTTTATGTAGCTTTGAGTACCTGTATAATGAAAACCTAAGTATAGATTTATTATTAATAGTTTGTATTTCTAATGACTATGTTAGTGAATCTGCTATCTATAGCTTAATTTTGACGAAGGTAATCTTGAACTGTTTGGGAGAAATCCTATATCAATTTAATACATTTTCGACAAGAGGTTACATATTAGTTATAGGTATGCTGTGTGGTTACGGAAGTAAAGAATATAGCCACCCCTCTCTTGCCGTTGGTGTTAACACGCTTAAATTGTGTTTTTACTAGGAAAGTCTTGGGGTAGTTCTGATTTCTTTCATTCTACACGTATTTTGGGGTGCTGAATCCGAATCTGAGGTTTGCGGACAAAATTTCGTGATGCAACATTGTAAAAATCGCAAAAAAAATCTGCTTTTTTTCGGTTTTCGTCGAGTCTTCGCTTCGAAGATAGGAATGTCTATCCTTATATATAATAAGATTCCGGCTGCGCTTCAATCTCTGCCTTTTTTGAAGTTTAAAAAAGTTATTAAGCGAGTTTTATGTAGTAAAGCCTACTATACCATTAATGATTATCTCAATGATGAAAAGGCATGGGATTGAATAAAGCTCGACCAGGCTATGTCTATGACCCGCTGTAAATAGATAGTTACATATATTGTGAGCAGGTGGCATGTGGTGGTCTCGGCACGCACGATTGGCTGTCTCGTGTTTGTCCTGATTATTTCATGGTCCACTACTGCGTTTTTATCTTGTATCTGACTGCATTTTTTTAAAAGAGTACCGAGAGTTTTTTTTCCTCCGGCTTTTTTTCTCTCGGCCTACATTAGGGAAATTGTTATTTATTGTAACATTTAATAAAGCCGAGGATAAAGTAGGTAGGTAATGTCTACCGAGACATTATAACTTAATATTTTGACTAAGTTAAGGCTGCTTATAACACTGGGTACATTACGTAAGCTTGTAATGTACCTAGTGTTAAGATATAAATTTTATTTTTTATTGTTTGATTTTTTGCTGCTGCCTTAACTTTTGTTATTTTTGTTTAGTTTATATAAATGATATTATTTTATTTTTTGACTTTCGTTAAGTGTGTGACATGCACCTTATGACGAAATAAATGATTTTGAATTTGAATTTGAATTTGAATTTGAAGATTCCGCAATGCTTGAAGACAAAAGTCTTTGAGCAATGCGTCTTGCCTGTGTAGACATATGGAGCCGAGACGTGGACACTGACGAAGGGACTGTCCACAAGTTTAAAGTCGCTCAACGTGCAATGGAACGGGCTATACTTGGGGTTTCTCTTAAGGATAGAATTAGAAATGAGACTATCCGTGTGAGAACGAAAGTAACCGACATAGCCCACAGACTTAGCAAGTTGAAGTGGCAGTGGGCTGGTTATCTGTGTCGCAGGAACGAGGGCCGTTGGAGCAGACGGGTCCTGGAGTGGAGACCGCGTCTTGGCAAACGCAGTGTGGGACTTCCTCCGGCCCGTTGGATCAACGACGATCTACGTAAGATTGCCGGTGTAGGCTGGATGAGGATTGCTGAAAACCGGGATGTCTGGCGCGAACTTGGGGAGGCCTATGTCCAGCAGCGGACTGCAATAGGCTGAACTGATGATGATGATGACTGATGAAAAGTTTTATTAGTAAGATATGAAGTGAAGCTTGTATTTCTTTTTAACTTAGCACAAAAAAATACAAAAATAAACTATATAAAATTGAAATATAATATTAGTTTTCATATCAGCTATCGTAATAATCTAGTGTTAATAGATGTTTCCCACATAATTATATTTGAAAGAAATGCTGACGCAATGGAGTGCCGTTAAGGGTGTCCCATATCTAAAACCGACTTGACACTCAGGTGATGACACTTAGTAAAATTATAATAAGGGAATATAATATTCCTAATATATAGTAATTTGACTTATGTATTATTTACTTTATATACTTATAGGAATCGGGGAATCATTTGTGTTTGCTCTCCATTCATCATTAATGGAAGATAAATAATATTATTTATTACAAAGTATGTAATTTAAAAGTATGTTATTATTTAAAAAGGTACCTATATAAAATTCAGATTATACATTTATGTTGACACAATGTAAATGGCTGTTCTAGTTGTCAATAACATATAGTTTTTTTTTCTTTATTGGAAAACAGGTTACAAGTTTTCAAAATATTGTAAAAAATTACACAATAGGTAATTATTATTATTTGATGCTACGTATTACGTAAGGTACGTGATATATCAGTTTTAAATTCAAATACACAACGAATATAGGTAAGTAAATAAACAGACTTGTAATAATATTATTATGATGTCATGTAAAATTTCGTAGCGTGTGGTTTTGTAAGTCATCTGAGGAATTTCACCATTTATCTTGCTTAGTTTCTTAGTTACATAAATATTTTGATACTATTTCAATAATTCCACAAATCTGGGTTAGCAGTTTCGGTTATTATTTGGCCTTATAGAACTTAAGCTTGCGTTAATTAGCTGTTTTAAACTATAAATTAGAAGTTATTCAGTTAGAAGTTATTGTTCGTTAATCTTTGGGTTAGGTAACGTAAATTTATAATCGCTTTCTACGGTGTAAGAAAGTGAATAAGAGTTGATTGGTGGACCAAATTGTTATAAAATATACTTTTTAAATTGATTTGTATGACAAGATAAATGAAAATTCGAATATATTTTATTTTCAGAACTAATTAAAAGAAAGTTAACGAACGATAACGACGCCGCGTTGGCGCAGCGGTTACAGCGCTGGATTGCGATTGGCTGTTGCGCGGGCGGTTGTGGGTTCGATTCCCGCACACGACAGCATTTGTATTGGCCATACAGATGTTTGCCGTGGTCTGGGTGTTTGTGCAGTCCTTGTGGGTTACCCCACCGTGCCTCGGAGAGCACGTTAAGCCATCGGTCCCGGTTGTTATCATGTACACCTGATAGCGATCGTTACTCACAGTAGGGAATATATCCGCCAACCCGCATTGGAGCAGCGTGGTGGATTAGGCTCCGATCCTTCTCCTACACGGAGAAGAGGCCTATGCCCAACAGTGGGGCATTACAGGCTGAATCGTAACGAACGATCTTTGAAAAATTGCAATATCTTTATAATTGGTGGTTAAACAATTAAGGCTTACAGAAAATTGTGAGAGTTTACAGAGGGGACTACTCAAAAGCTTCTTTGTAGCTTTGTATTTTCAAGGAAAGGACTCAAATACCGAATGATCAAAGAATGTTAAATTTCATTCAAGTACCCCTTTTATATTAATAAGCAATTAAAGAAGTGACTTAGAAAACATTCTCATGAACTTTTCACTTACAAGGTAAATATAAAACCTTTAATTCTTACGTAATAAATTAATAACAATAATTATTATTAATGTTTAGTTAGTAATAAGTTGTGTTCAAAAACCATAACTCAGGTTTTATTGCATTTCTACCATTAACGGAATAAAATTAGAAATACACGTCGTTAAATGAAAATCGCTATTTTTTTAAGTTAAAAAAATTAAATTGTATTTAAAGAGCTTATAAAAAATAAAATATGTTTAATTTTTGTAATTCCATTCTTAAAGAATTAGTAGGAAGTACATTTTCTCAAGTAAATTCAGCAATTTTTGCAACAATAAATAAAATTAATAGTTTTGGCTTTTCAATTAGAAAAGATAGTTTCTGAAATTTTAATAATAATAATCATTTATTTCAGAAATAAATCCATATTCAAGTTCAATATTAAATTAATTAAAAAATTCAAACTTTTTCAACGCCACTACGTATTTCATTTTTTCGTAGTAGAACTCTACATTCGTAGTAAGTAGTTCGTAGTTAGCATGTACGAAATTTTTGTTTTCTTAATCTGTATGATTGTGTTACATACATTTTAAAAATATTTTAATTAATAATTTTTTTATCTATACTAATATTATAAAGCTGAAAAGTTTGTTTGTTTAAACGCGCTAAATTCAGATTTTACTAGTTCTAATTGGAAAGTTATTTTGCGTTTGATAGAACATTTACCGAGGAAAGCTCAAAGCTATAAGCTTTTTCCCTCAAATTAACCCAGGAGAAACAGCGAGGCACAATTAGTAATACAATATTTTAGTATTACTATAGTGAAATAAGGCCAACTAATGAATTAAAGTATTCTTAATTTAATAATAACTTTTAGTTTTAAAATCGCTTTATATTATACTACACTAAGCTTTTTTATTATAAAAACATACAATTTTATTATCTAAATATTAATACGTTAAGCAAAAAAAAAATTGTACCCCTTTTTACGAAAATTGCGCGGACGGAGGAGTATGAAATTTCGTACACTTGTAGTTTACACAGAGGAGTGCAGAATGCTAATACCTTTTTAAAATATGCATAATAATATATTAAATCAATAAAACTATACTTCTATAATAAAAAATTGCTTATTATTATAGAAGTATAGTCTTTGATACAACCTTAGTAATGTTCAAACTTATAATTAAAATTAATTATGGTCGAATTTCGACCACTGGGCAACCACTAGTTAAAAACGTCTTGCCGACTATGATGAGAATTAATTAGTTTTAATTAAAAATTATCTACATGGTACAAAACTGTGTGTATACGTAATTAAGGTAATTATTTTACGTTAAGTCTGTTTTATTAAAACAAAACACTTGAATCAACAATAAATGGAAACAGAAGATAAAAAGTACCTAACAGTTAGTTTACTGTCTTCGAAACAACTTAAATTCAGAAAAATAAATTTCAAAATTTGGAGAAGTAAGACTATGTTTTATATGACTAACATTTTTTATTTACTTAAAATAGACTAATTTTATATGACTAACATTTATTTACTTAAAATACCTTTATAATCAAAAGTAAATAGTAAAGATAGCTTCTGATAGTTATAAATAAATATATATCCGATGGTATTCCTATGGTAAGCAACCTAATGCTTGTGTTATAGGTAACAGCCGACTGTTATATGTTATCTAAATATATTTTTGATAAATATACATAGAAATTATACATAAATAAACGTATAAATACAAATATTACATTCCAGAATCGAACCAACAACTCGCGGATTAGAAAGTAGGGCACTACAGACTGCGCCAAAGGCTAGTCAAATTATTAAAGTTAAACATAAATATACAATAGAAGAGCAGAAAAAGGACCTCCCGTTGATAACAAATAACATGACGCTCTTATCTTGACATTGATAATGCAGCGTTGACCTTGACATATAACACTTAACTTTTAATTACTGATTCACTTACCCTTTTACTAGAACGTAGTAGAATAAAGTGCTGTGACAAAATATCTATGTGGGGATAAGGCGGTAGCCATCCAGACGCGCCGAAAAGATTTAATGGTTACAGTTTGAAAGCTAAGTAATTACTTGGCTTATCGGTTCATCGACGAGGATGTAACGTCATCTTCTATTGTACTTGAGTGACGTGTATCCACAATGTGACGGATTGGGGACGATATCTATACGTATGCAACACTTTATAAACTAGTACATCAAACAAATATTTTTTGTATGTTGGTACTGTTTTTTACCTTTTTTATATATAAATATGTAGACAAACAAGCGTACGGCTCACCTGATGGTAAGCGATTACCGTAGCCTATCTAGACGCATGCAACACCAGAAGCATTGCAAGCGCGTTGCTGACCCTATCCCCGATTCCTCCCAAGAGCCCTACCTACTATATCAGTCAGCTGTTTCCTAAAATTTACACTAGACACGCGGGCATGAAGTTGTCTACCTCAGGAGCAGATGACGGTGTTATACGGTACATTAATTTATACGGTATATTAATTTATTTCTCTGTTAAAACGGATTTAAATATATAATCGACTTGATTTTTTTCACAGACCACAGAAAGTGATTTTTTTACTCCCTTTCAATTTCGTTTCTTATCCGATTGTTGACCAGTATATCCAGCCTAGTTTTAAACCTTCATCAATCAAATAATAAGATTATATTTCTGAAGTCATTTGTTAGTAGCATTTTTCCCGTAAGCTTTGATTCTGTTGACTGCCTAAGCTGAGAAGGACAGTTATTATTTAACTTCCTTCGAAATTCATCCCTTGATGTCAATTTGAGTGTCTACTACTTGAGTGACTTTCTATAATCAGTTTTGAACGAATTTTAAATCAAGAAATTTTCAATCGAAGTTATATTTTTCTTAACATAACGTGATTATAAAAGGAATTATGGTTTATTTATATTAATTTCAACAGACCACATAAACAACAATAATTAAACAATAATTTACGAGGATTTTGCAGTGTGAAAGTTTGTTTATTCAACTTGTAACATGCCATTGTTAAACTCAGGCCTCCATCTCAGGCTCTCCATGTGGAAAGGTTGAAAGTTAATAAAAATAATACCTATACATCATTACGAATAGTACTAAACGGTTATTTTAGAAGACTAATCACTTTGCGCAACAGAGGTACTTGGTTAGCTCTCTCGATAATCAATAATTACCAAACATTCATCGCTTAATTGTGGATCACATTGGGCGCGATTCCGTCAAGTATTTATACGCTTCTCAAACTCAATCATTAGGTAGATATATATTCACAAACAAACTTTGATTACGCATTATTGTATGTTCGAACTTGTGTAATTTGACAGTTATCCAAATTGAGCTGAACTTGTGTATATAATTAATTTGGGAATCAAAAAGTGGTTCATTTAAAACGCCTTCTAGATATATATACTAATTACATTGTGCTATTGCATGTACATAAAATAAATAAGTCGTAGTAGTAGTACGTAAGATATCTTGTGAACGACTACACCAAATTGAATAATTTCTTTTTTGCTGCGTTCATATTAGTACGAGGTTTGTATAAAAGAGAAAAATCAACATATTTTTGAAAAATCGCTACTAATATATGAATAAACTAGTTGTATGTAATATATAGTGTATTATTATACACTATCCAGTCTATATAACAAAAGTTTTGTTCAATCTTTTGTTATAAGGGTTTTGTTAAAAGTTGATGGTCGTAGTTTATCTCTTTGTGAACTAGATGTGTCACAAAAATAGAAAAAGTGGTGTCGCAGACGCAATATAAATAAGAAATTGAAATATCATTACGATTATATTGTTGAAAATTGTGTTAGTTTCAGGTAAAATTATGGGTATTGATTATATACTTTTCTTCGTATACATATATGTAAAATAGGATATTTACTGTGTTTGTTACAAGAAAGTTAGTTAAAGTTTCCGATATTTCGACTTTATTGCAAGCGTCTAGTCGTGGGTGCAGTTGAATGCACATGTAAATCGTAGTGTTTGTCGAAAATTACTGTTCCCATGATTTTTTCATCGCAGTACTCCTTAATTATATATAAGTTAATTAAATGTTACGTCTACATAATACGTACGTGTACGAGTGTAATTTGAATTTGAATTAGCTGTAAATTTATTCTAAAATTATATTTTTAGACCAGAAAACATTATATTGTAGGACGAGGCAAACGGGTCTTTTGGGAAACTATATATTATTACAATTGTAGCTAAGTAGATAGTTAATTAAATACTAATATTTGTAAACATTTCTAATCATCTCTTACATACATGTACTCGTATATATAAAATTTAAATTAGTCTTTTAAACGATAACCCATGTTTTTATACTACAAATAACGCTAATTTTGAAAATGTTTTGTGAAAGCAAGGCAGTGGCGGGTTTAAACAGTAGGCTGAGTAGGCTGAAGCCTAGGGCGGCTAATTCTAGGGAGCGGCAATTTTATTTATTAAACGTTATAATATAGATCCAGAAAATGAATGGCCAAGGTCAGCCGAAATAATCGCTTGGCCGTTTTAGACTGTACTAGGATATAGGGTATGGAGTTTTAGAGCTTGGTAGGGGCGGCAAAAATTGAATAGCCTACTGGCGGCATATTTGTAAATCCACCATTGAAGCAAGGTATTTGCGTTAGGTTTAATAACTAAAATATAATGTACAAAAGATAGTTCCCATTTTGCCAATGCGTTAATTAGTCGTTTAATTAATTTCTCAAAACAAGCTACAGATAACTCAGGCCAAAGGGCACTTAAACGGACTCTGGAATGTGACTAAGTGTAAATCAACACTTATTTTAATTGTCGTGATTGTCGAGTGTATGAAACATGGGGATGAAGATTTAATTTTTTTTTACATATTATGTATGCCCTTTTATTTTTTTTATCTATTTACGATTATCTTAGTCATGTCATTTTATCGATATTTTGCTTAAATTTTCTAATATTTTATTGAAAGTTCTGAAGAAATAAATAAAAAAATACGTAAATTTCGAGGAAAATTCGGAAAATTTAATGATAGTTTATAAAAGTCAACGTCTGTCAAGTCTGCTTGTTAAAATATAAATTAAAATAACATTTTAAAACTTCAAAACTAATAAATCGACGTCTATCCAATTTACGAAACCACCAAAAATTGTTTTAAAGAATGGTACGAGTATATATTATTAATCTTATTTTTAACCAACTTCAAAAAAGGAGGAGGTTCTCAATCCGACTTTTTATAATCAAAAGCTCGTACTTGTCATGTAATCTCTCATTTAAATTTGATCAAGATCTAACGAGTATTTTTTGAGTTATCTCTAATAATGCGTATTTACTAGACTACTAGCCGACCCATGCCCACTTCGTTGGGCGTTGATCAATTATTTTTGTGATACAAATATATAGTAAAGTTTTCATCTCGCTTGCATTTCTCCGACTTTACTTACATAATTTATATTATTAATTTTCAGACATTTTTTTACCTATGTCACTCCTGAATAGTGTAGCTTTCTGTTAGTGAAAGAATTTTCATGATCGGATCAGTATTTGCGAAGATTACCCCCTACAAATAAACAAAGTTAAAAACTTTACCTCTTTATAATATTAAGTATAGATTTTCTCTTCTGTCTACTGGTCGATGTATGTAATTGAAGTCGGTTTTATTTCGTTTGCAAGCAAACATATATGAGGAGTATAGTAGACCCTTGACGCGTATTGGACAAAACTTCATTGTTATATAATAGTGAATATCCAATCACGATTCAGCCTGTAATAACCCACTGTTGGGCATAGGCCTCTTCTCCATGTAGGAGAAGGATCGGAGCTTAATCCACCACGCTGCTCCAATGCGGGTTGGCGGATATATTCCCTACTATGAGTAACGATCGCTATCAGTCTTATAATTCAAAACATAGTAAAACCTATATATATTGACTCAGTCATCATCATCAGTTCAGCCTATTGCAGTCCACTGCTGGACATAGGCCTCCCCAAGTTCGCGCCAGACATCCCGGTTTTCCGCAATCCTCACCCAGCCTACACCGGCAATCTTACGAAGATCGTCGTCGGTCCAACGGGCCGGAGCACGTCCCACACTGCGTTTGCCAAGACGCGGTCTCCACTGCAGGACACGTCTGCTCCAACGGCCATCGGTCCTGCAACACAGATGACAGATATATTGAATAAACTATAAAAATTTGGTAATACAATTTGTTTACTTACTCCCTTTTTCGGCGAAGGTAAAGGTCTCGTAATGTAAGGCTAGAAGAAGAGAAGGTAGCTTCTGTTTTTCGTTCTCTTTCGAGAAATTGTTACGTTTTTGCAATAAAGATCCTTAGTGAAATAATAACAAGATGTGTTGTTATGAAATCAGTTTTAAGAACAATGATAAATTAATGGAAGTCGATCTTATAGATGACCATTACTCATAGAGTAATGTAAATAACAAAGTAATGTAAATAACAAACAAAGTTCTGGAAAAGCCGACGCAATTTAGAAAATCGGTAGAATACATTTAGTGTTTACATTAATAAAACATTAATTTAGCGTTTTTCACACGATAAAAAATATGTATTTTGAAATATAAAAATAAACTAGAAATAAACAAGAATATTGACGTTACACTGCGACGCAATTCACAATAATTTTATTGACGACTTCGATTCCATTCAAATTACCTGAACGTTTTCAGATATAATGAATCTTTTAGAATACTTAAAGAGGGAATTTGTGACGCCTCTTGACATTTTGAAAGGTTTTGTATGTAAAACGGGCAAACGGGATATTCGCCACGTTTGTTGGTCCTTTCGAGCACTTATTCGATCTTTAGGCACCAACACAGAAAGGGCACAGAACTATTAATGTCTACTACTAATTTTGTATGCGTGATAAACACACACACAAGCACACACACACACAACACACTCAATTATATTTCCACGCAGATTTATGTTTTAGTAAATGTGTGTGTGTGTCTGTGTGTATTGGACTACGGTTAAGAACGGTTTAAATTTTTACGTAGTATCGACACGGTATTGTAAATTCTCTGTACGATTAAACTATAGCAAGCTTGTATTAGTTTCCGAGTATGGTTACTGAACAAACACACTCGCGACCTATGAGAGGGTAAAGAAGGGACAGTATATGTTTATCTGTTTACCTAACGTACCTATAAGTTTCGTAACTAATCATTAACAAGAAGGTTTGAAGATTCTAAATTGTTTGATGTTTTTGTTGTTTATATACAAGTAGGTCGGCAAACAAGCGTACGACTCACCTGATGGTAAGCGATTACCGCTTATATACGTCTGCAACACCAAAGCGCGTAAGCGCTTGCAATGCTTCTGGTGGTGCAGGCGTCCATAGGCTACGGTAATCGCTTACCATCAGGTGAGCCGTACGCTTGTTTGCCGACTTAGTTGTATAAAAAAAAAAAAAAACTTATCTTGGTAAGCTTTGATGAAATAGACGGCCTTATCTCCAGCACAAGGCATCTATTCCAGGCAGCCTTTAGACTAATTTAAAAAGTAACACTAAGTTTAAAAACAATTACACGACATATTTTGATATTGCAACTAATTAAATTAATTAATTAAATTAAAATATAAAGTTTATCATATATGTTTTGTTTTGAAGGAAATTAGATAAATAAAACATAATCACATTAATTACATCATGATATTGTTTTTGTTGCATCTACAGCAGCGTTGGATGATGCGATTGTTGATAATAACACCTTTTTGATAACCTTTTGTTGTAGGTATAGTATAGCAACCGCTTTGGATTTTTATCAATTTTTGTAAGTATCTCTAATTTGGTCCAACTTGGGAGATAGGGTAGTTATTATCTCAATTGGACAAAAGTTAAAATAAGCAATCAATTTAGTAGCTGTTTTCCGGTAGCTGTTACCTAATCACGTTTCATTACTAATTTTTATATATTTTTTTTGTAAATACATTTACGACTTTTTTACTTCACATATAAGTTTATAAATGTTAATTTTTTTAATAATTTTCTAATGTAAATATAATAGATGTTACTTGAATATATTATATTATAAAAACCGAAACATAAGAGTTTCTGCTTACAGTTTTCCTCTACGAACGAATTCTCTTCACGAAGAATTTAATCAAATTCCTATAGTCCGCTTTTCGTTATATTGATAAAAGTTACCAAAAGATCGATTGATTGGAATAAATTTCATGCATAGCGATGACTAAAGAAAATAAAATTAGGTAACTCTCGAGAACTTGAGAAACTTAGGAAATCTTTTAAGACCTATTTTCGATAGTCAATATATATATTTTTTAATAATAATAATAATAGAAACATTTATTTCGGGACTAGCCCATATAGTGTTAGTAACAATATTTCTTATAACCTAGTGTTAGTACAATAACAAATAACAAATTTAAAATACCTAATAAGATTTATATAATTACAATTTTTTTTCATATTACATGGAGTTTTATCCAATGTTGCCGCATTGGACTCTCCCATCTATCTACAAACACTTTCAGAATACTGTTACGGCTGCCGCGGAAACGCTTAAGTATAATGACGCGCACCTCTTGTGCATGATAGCTTTAAAGTCAACGACGCGCTTTTCCGCGAACATCGCCGAGGCACTACAGCGCCACAGCAGCCCCAGCAGTATCCTAAACACATTATTGTATTTTACGCAAAGGTCACTGTAAGCACGCAAGCTATAGCTGGTCCACAGACTGCACGTATAAAATGATTGGCAGAAACCTTCGCTCTCTGTCTATATTTTATATAACTAGGTCGGCAAACAAGCGTACGGCTCACCTGATCGTAAGCGATTACCGTAGCTTTATATAGACGCTCCCCCCAGAAGCTCTGGTAAGTAAGGTGTACTTACCAACAGGAACACAACACTGCTTGAAAGCAGTATAATTTTGCTGTGATCTTCTGTAAGTGTGAGTTGTGTATCGCAGTGACTTATACATTATTCTGACAGTCTGAAACGTTCAAAAAATCTTTCCTGAGTAAAGACTGTTTTCTTATTTGATATTTAAGGAGAATAATTTAGTTGTTCGACCTGTACGGTTCTCATTTTTTTTTACAATTTGCGATTTTATTTCTAATGTACTGTTGTGTGTGATTTTATGTTTCAATCATTGATTCATTGGACTATCTCGACCCTTTAACTGGAACATCTATACCCCGTCCGGCCACTTATTATCTTTTTGACAGCTCACGCTTATAAATTAAAGTTATTTTTTTTTCGGAATAACGTACTAAAAATTCTACTGTAATGTCATACTTTATTGACGATTTGATTGATTGAGTGAAGTACCCTGTGCATAACAAACAACCACAGACTATGAAACAGTTCTTGAAATAATAAATCGATAATAAATCGATCATATGATAAAAATAATTTTACGTCATATGATTATTGTTTCTATAAATTTAATAAAAAAAGGAAATAAAAATAGTATCTATGACCCCAAGATTGATTACTTGCAAGGAATTAAGTCGAAATCTTGAAATTTAATTGCTAACCAAGACTAAAGAGCAATAACTCTGTTAGTTCATTTATTTATTATTTATATATTTCATTTATAATTTAAAAAACTAATAATCGCATAAATAAATATTATTTTTAAACTAAATGTATTTAATTAAATCGATTGAAAGTTCTTCTTAAATAAAATCGATTATTATTTCAAATCGAATAAAAAACGTGTGAGGCAGTCACTAATGTCAAAATTTCTTGAAGTGTCAAAAAGCTAATAAGTGGCCGGACGGGGTATAGGTTTTTACTAAGCCATCTCCACTCTTTGTCTCATATACCTACACTAGGTAAGACTGTAGGCTTGAGAAGACTTTCGTAATATAGATACAAGAAGATATAAACTTGATATTGACGAAATTTAAACACATTCCTCTCTTAGTCAATTTTCAGATACACGGAATTACTCAATTTACGCATTTGTACTTACGCGTATTTGCACTATCCTCGATGACACAAATTAAATACCTATTTCCTTTTGCGAGTTCCAGAATATTTAATCATTTCTTCGTTTGATGTATTTTACTTGTGTTAGTACATGTTTACTATCGCTTTATTACTATTTATTATACATTCGTAACAAAAAATTCAGCACAAATTTTAAGAAATACAATTAAGGAAAATAATAAAACAATTATTGGTAACACAAAGTGTACTTGTTTATACGCCCAACAATTATTCCATTATAGATAATAATTATTTATTAGTGACTAACTACTGATTTAAATCATATTTGTAATAACACAATTTGATATTGAATTGATTTATCGGTAATTTTTTCATGAAGACACATACAACATATTTACATAACAATAATAGTTAATTTAAAACAATAAACATACGTATTCGTATAATTTTTATTTTTGTGTTTCCCACACATGAGGAAATTCGATAATATTTTTTTTTATTATCATATCAAAATTTCGATTCTGCTGAAAATAGTACCACAGCTTAATGGCTAGAGCACCGGACACGGTATGTCGGGGGTGCGGGTTCGAGTCCCGCTGGATCGAAATTTTGATATGATAATAAAAAAACATTTTCGAATATATACGTATTCCTTTTATACATGTATATGAAATAACCACATACAAAATCTATTTGTATATAAAAATTATTCGCCAAAATGTTTGCACATGTAAAGCTCGACAATGATTGGAACAATTCTGTTAATTCTTTTTTGTGCCTAATTGGCTGGGCAAGACTTTTATAAAAGAAAAGTAAACAAAATCCATATATGTATTCACGAAAAAAATGATAGAACGAAGTTTGTTGGATTAGCTAGTGTATAAATAAATATGTGTGCAGTCCCTTCTATCAACATTGAAGTCTTGCTACGTAGAGGCACCGCCTACGATTTTATCGTCATTATGACGCAGTAGAACCTTCGACGATAAGAGTTAAATGCGTACCACGATATCTAGATTATTGTCAATTCCTTCGTATTATGATCTATGGTCAAACAATTAGGTCGCAGTTAACTAGTTGTAATTTACTATTATATCACTTAAAATGAAACTCTTATTAATTAACTCAAAATTAAGCAAATGTTGAGTGGTAATTATTTTTGACTAGATGTGCCTCGCGGTTTCACCCACGTTAATTTAAGAAAAAAAGGGTAATAACATATTATATAGATTATAGCCTTCCTTGATAAATGGGCTATCTAACATTTAAATAATTTTTCAAATCGGACCAGTAGTTTCTGAGATTAGCGCGTTCAAGTAAACAAACAAACCCTTTAGCTTCATAATATCAGTATAGATACAAAATAGGTATTATAAATTTTCTTTACTTATACGAAATCATTTGACTAGGGACCTTTTTGTATAGCACAAACAATATTATCTAGAATTACTGGTTTTATTTACTATAGGTATCTATTTTAATTTATTCATAAGTACTTTTAGTACATTTTACTCTATAATAGTTAAATCTGTTGGTCTTATTTGCAAGCGATAAATAATAAGTGTTTTTATTTTATAATTAAAAGAATAAAACGTTTATTTTAAAAGACGATAAATCAAAGAAGATGTTATCCCTAAAAAATTAAAAATCTAATCTTTGGTACAAAGGTTTGGGAAATCTTATAATAAAATATAACAGCATGAAAATTGACTTCATAGCGAGATGATCGATTCAATACTTTCTTAACATTAAACGTTTTAATTATAACTTCCAATACATAAATTAACAAGTTATATTGCGCCCGAAACCAATCTCGAAATATTAGTTAAATAAAAGACTTTTCATGTAACAATCTCTGAGAATTACAAATTAAGTTTTGGTATATCAGAATTGCTTGACTAAATTACCAAAACTGTTGGCTCACTTCGTTAACAAGTATTAAGTATAGCACTTATATAAATCTAAGCTATAACTTGAAATATTTATTAGCTTTAACAAGATCATAAAATCTAAATAATCTAAATCTATTGGTTATTGTTTAGAAAAAGAAAGGTTGTGTTAGTTTTCCTGCTTATCAAGGTAAGTTATTAACTATGAAATATCAAATTACAAATAAGGAGAGAAAACAAAAAACTCCTACAAACCTGATTTGTATAATTTACTGCCAGAAGCGACGAGGAACGTGTAGTCAATGTGATAATTCTAATACATAAATATTTTATCTTCTTGAAACATCAGAGGTTTAGCAAAGTTGAGCTTTGAGAAAGATACTCCACAGTGCACGTTATGATTTTGCACGCTAGTGCTAAGATCTCTCTGTGTCATATTATATACCTAATACTTGTACGAGTACATATAAGATTTTTGGATATTGCTGATTCATTTAGTTTAAATACAATTATTATAAATTAAAATTTATAGGCCTTTAATTCGTGTAATAATTACTTTGATTTTTTGTATTAACTTAATGGGTTTTTATAGCATTCTTAACATAACAATGTTATTTTATCATTTGGAATTTCCGAATTTTATTGACAATTACAAAAGACTGTTGAAGTTACAAGCAGGTATAGGGATTCCGCTTTGTCAGGAGATTGATCCGTCGTACGCGTGTATCAATTTCCTTTCTCTGAAAATCGTTCCGAAAATTCTTAAAAGTAATGAATTTGGTTCCTACTTTAGCCCGCTAGCTATGTGGACACATGTAGCATTTTTCATTTGGATTTCTGTATTATTTATGAGCCACCTATTAATAGGTGTACAAGGGAATTTGATTGGCTGTTGTATTAACTAAATAATATTGATTTTTTTTTACAATTTTTAATTATTATAATTTATTTATTTTTGGTTTTTAAGACAATCTAAAAATTTATTAAAAACGCTTTTCAATACACTAACATCCTCACAATTAAAAGAATGGTTGTCAGACTAAAGTGAAATAATAAGCTCGGTCAGTGTCCCAATTAACGTCAACTGAGACACAAATTATTATCAATAATCTGTTGAAAAAACCAGAGAAGTCATTTTTATGTTGTTATAACAACATGTTATCATATTTCGGAAGGTCGAAGTGTGACCTGGACTTGATATGATTTGGCTTCATTAAAGATTTTGTGCATTTGTAACATGATCTTATTAACAGTTTCGCTAAAAGTTTACATCTTTCTTTTTTAGGAGCTATTTATTTATAACATTTTATATTTAATACCACGAATAAACTCATAAAATATAATTATGTTCAGGAATGATTTCGAATTTTATGTCTGGTAAGTGTGGTTTTAGTAGGTATTTACAGAAACATAAACACAAATATGAAGCAAAAAGTGATACATTAAAATGATAATAAGCGTTAGATGATTATTAAATATTGAAACAAACAAGGTTATGTAATAAATTATTTGAAATTCAAATAAACAATATTATATAAGATAATTTATATATACACTAGTTGTACCTATGTGTAATTTTATTATTGCGTATTTTTATTTTAATCTAGACTTGCGACTCTTGTATTTTAGTGTTCTTGTATTTTTATAGTGTTCCAATGGTTAATCAGTGATACTCGTACGTTTCACAAGTATGCAATTGGAAAATCAGTTAAAAAATATTCTACTTATGATTCACTACTCGCTTAGGTACAAAAATGTAGTTTTCATAGGCACATACATAGAAAAGGAGTTTGACCCAGTCTAATCACAGGATACGATTTTTTTTTCGTAGTTTAGGGCCAGACACTCTCATGAAAACTAACCCTAGATAACCCTAGATAACCCTAGATACGCCAATGACCAAAATGTGTAAAAAAAATATTATTATAGTTAAGTAAGTCGCCCCGAACTTTCGATAGCAATCTTTTGATAGCAGAATCGGGACCCAAATCAATTCAGACTTAGATATTTACTTGTCTATCTGATATGTCCTTCCGTTAACCTTATTATCGTGGATGTTTCATATTTTATTTACATTTATATTTTGCTAGTCATTCGTTGAACTGTTTTTGTAACACTAACGCTTTATAACATAACATCGAAATAATAAACTTGCTATTATTTATTATGTATAATTTTTAAGCTATTTCAACAATAATTAATTTTTAGCCGACTTCCAAAAAATAAGGGGGTCCTCAATTCGACTGTATATTTTTATTTGTACTACCTCATAACTTTTTACTGGGTTTACCGATTTTGAAGATTCGTTTCTAATCTAAAGCTTGCACTTGTTGTGTGC
Organism: Melitaea athalia; assembly: GCA_905220545.2. NCBI lineage: Eukaryota > Metazoa > Arthropoda > Insecta > Lepidoptera > Nymphalidae > Melitaea > Melitaea athalia. The sequence continues at coordinate 14,444,944 of HG992194.1, forward strand.
TTACTTAATGCTTTTGAGTAATCAATAATAAGCCTTATATTAATTGATTATTTTTTTACTATCTCTGTTGTATTACTCGCCGATGCAAATTGAATTGTTCATTTTCGAGCAAACACATTAATATGTAGTCATTAAATTTTATATTAACGGCAAAACAAAAACAATATTTACTTATTACTTATCATTGTTATGATTTCTCCATATCTTGTAAATCCAATTTATTTGTCTTCCTTGAAATTCCAAGAACGACTTAACGGTTTTTGTAATACAGCTTTTAACAACTTCTTAGTATTAAATATATTATGATGTATCTAGTAGGTACTTAATTTGTATATTTGATGTAAAAACCGTAATTTGAAATATATAGTTTTAATACGATATAGCACTTGGTTATGATTTAATACGTTTTTGCTAATTTTATTTACTTATTTCATGACTTAAAATGAAATTGAAAAGATTAAAGTGTGGATTAAAGATTGTACTTCGCTTCAAATATTTCATAAAATAAATTTCTTGTTGACATTATACATATTTAAAGTTTAAATAATAAAATTAATAATAGCTGCGAAATTCAGAGCAAAGTTTTAATTTATATGAGTTTAAATTAATTATATATCAATTAAGGCTCTATGTAGACTCCATCATAAGAGGTTTTCTGAACTTGAAAAACCTTAGTACATTAAAGAAACAAATTAACAGTCTCTGTTAATTAGTACGTACAATGACAGCCAGAATCGACTCACATATCAAATTACCTTTATGTTTTCTTTACAAACAAAACAATTACAATTTAAACAAATGAGTTTTAAGCATTTGATATGTGGAGAAAAATTTGACAACGAGTTGTCCCAGCGGCAGCGGCTGTTGTTTCGGAGTCTCAGGTTCGATTCTCCTCTATCTCATTAGAAATATTTGTGTAGACCATCCAGATGTTATGGCTGGTATTTTATGGTCTGGTTGTTTGTATTTGTATTACGTGTGTTGGATACGAAAAAATAAAACAATTTAAGTTTTACTGGATGCCATTGAATTGTTTTTTTATTTTTTAAGATAATATCTAGTATTGTTTGGTGATAACGTATTATCGACATATGACAGTATATGTTGTCTATATATATTGTTTTGAGAACCTAATTTGACGTAAATAATTTAATACATAAATACTTTCCCATAATATGAACGCCTTAATTATTACAAATACAAAAAAAAAAAATTTTAAATATATTTATTTATTGGATCCTTTCAACAGTTATTATGTCTTTGTTTCTTGTTAAAAATGTCAATTATTTCCAGAAAAGAAAACAAAAAGGTAATAAACACTTGAGCACGTTTACAATTCAACCTTTAAAAACAATACCGAGGTCCTGTTTCACCGTTTGCTGGTCAAGCTATCTGACATATAACGCTATCCAGAAGATAAAGTATCTTATAAAATGATATATTACAAGTATATTTACAGATAAAAATGAATCGCGAAATGTATCTACACGCGTTCCGAACGACTACACAAAATTTGATAATTCTTTTTATTTTGTACTAGCTTCTGCGCGCGACTTCGTCGGCGTGGACTCCGCTCCTATTGGTCTTAGCGTGATGATACATAGCCTATAGCCTTCCGCGATAAATGAACTATCTAACACTGAAAGAATTTTTCAAATCGGCCCAGTAGTTCCTGAGATTACCGCGTTCAAACAAACAAACAAACTCTTCAGCTTTATATATTAGTATAGATTTGTTAAGGTCAAGATAAAGTATTTATAATAGAAAATGAAAAAAAAAAAGAAATATATTCACGAACAAAACATGGCGGCATGACGTTCTAGGGTCAGATAATGTGATTTGTTTTTCTTTTTTAACGTTGCCTGTCTGATATTTCAATTCACAACCAGTGAATACAAAAATTGCAAATTGCAATTGAGTTGAATCAGATCCTAAGAAAAATCCCAAAAAAAATATCCTAAAAAAAGAAAAAAAAAATGTAATATCTTAAATTTGTAATATGTACGAATAATTACAATTAAGATCGTAGGTAAATGTTGAACTTTTCATTTCGAATATTCCGATACATTTGAGAGGACTTGAAAATCTCATGCAGTGAAATAAAATATTTACGTTAATTAAACATAAGATTCTAGTATTTTAATTACTGTTTCAATTCTCAAGAGAGTTTGTAACAATAACGAGTAAGTGAACCGTTTGTAAACAATGTATACAATTTTCTGAACAACAACATGTTTGACAATTAAAACGATAATTATTGTTTTTCATTTATAAATTGTTAGATTATTACCAAGTAAATTATTGTATTATTTTATTTTGTAGTCGTAAAGTTTGTATGGATATTCAAGTACGTCAAGTACCTACATAGTCTTAGACCGTAAACACGGAAATAAATTTAGTTAGTAGTAGCTAGAATTGATCGCTCTACTTTCGTATGCAAAAAATGTACTGAAAGCTTTCTCTAAATTATATTTTTCTGTATACGCTAAGTAGAGTCCCAAAGGAAAAATAAGATAAGCATCTAATATCTCTTTAACAAGCAATTTTATTTTTCAATCAATATTCATTAAATGAATTTCAAAATAAATATGTAAATAATACAATTTTTTGTTACAAAAATAAATAAGTTATAATGGTTCTATTAAACAGTCATATAATTCTAACGATGATATTGACAAGCAAAAATTGCGAAGCAATTCTAGTTTATTCTAACGAAAAATCATGACAAATGATATGACATCTACAGGAATTAAAGATACAGGAAGAAACAGGAAGAAACCTTACAAACTTTATACAAATCCTTCATGTAACATTGCTTCATAGTTACTTCTTAAGTTTTGCGTAAACAGTAGTCATTAGTTGTATTTATTGAAAGTTTTGATAAAAAATTAATTATAATCCGACCGATAAAAATTAATTATAACCGATAATAATAATTAAAATCCTTCTCCTACAAGGGGAAGAGGCCTATCCCAACAGTGGGATATTACAGGCTGAATCGTCGTCCGATAAATATATTTCTACAAAAGTTTCCTATTGTTTTTATGCACATACTCTAGTCATTAAAAGTTCAAATTAAGTTGGATACAAACAATCAGCGAGACGTAAACAACGGATGGTCATTAATCGTGTGCAATAAAAAAAATACACACACCAAACAAAGCATCGTGATGTCAATAGCATGTTTTGATAGTGGCGATTTCCCGATAGCATTAAACACTAACGATGCTGATACGCCACACAACGTCGACATCTGACCTTCAGGTCACAATGACCCTTTGAAATTGTAGACAGTGCGAAGATTTAACTTAACAAATACCAATGGAATTGATATTATCTTTCAAGTGACAATAATTTGATTGAAAACGTAATATTATATCAATTTTTATTTACTCAGCTAACTGATTTAAAAAGGTTTATTTGGAAATTCTTGCCTTTTATTACTCCGAAAGATACTCTTAACCAAAGAACAATAACAATATTATATTCAATCAAACGCAATAAAAAGTAATTAGAATAAGAGTACCTAATATAACAGATATGTTATCATTATCACATTCAAATAACAATTTATCTAAGTAGACTTTTATTTTAAATGTCTAAAAATCTATTATGTTATAAAAAATACCTTATTTAAGTACTCACTAATTACTAGTATACCTTCAATTCAATAAGCTTGTCAGTACAGTATAGTGGAATATAAACAGGATTACTTATTATTTCGCTTTCTAAGCTCATTTTTCGGCGAAATATAAAAATAAACTTAATACAAAAATCTTGTTCTTCTTTTCATCCCTATTTGTATTTCCCTATAAATTGCAAATTATTTTATCCATTAATACGCATCAAAAACTTTGCGGGCGGTTGAGCAACTTTGGTAATAAAAAGGAATGAGTGCTCTTAGAAGAGCATTTCCTTTTATTTTACAGAGTTTTATTTCAGAAACAATGTAATTATTAATTTAATGTTTAAAAGTAAATATATCACGGCATATATGGCATTTAATTTTTTTTCAACTACGTCTGCAAACAAGCGTACGGCTCACTTGATGTAAGCGATTACCGTAGCCTTTTGACGACCCTTGACCCTTTTGTTGCTGACCCTTCTCCCAGATGTGATTTTCTGTAAGGTCGAGGTACTTCCCCAGACTGGGGAAGTAAAATGGGTAAAAAAATATTAAAATTAAAATAATTAAACCAATTATTATTACAAATAATAAGCAAAACTATAATTTTCATCGTTATTTGTACATGTACAATGTACATACACTTGTATTATTTTATATACCGTAAAATATTTATAGGATCGTGTGGATCGACCCTATAGTTGTCTAACTAAATTCTAATACATTAATAATAAATATTTTAATGCGAATTTTATTCGTTACTATGTAATAAGTTTAATTATAAGATTGTTAAGACATACTCGTATCAATCATAACTACAAATAATTCATATCCATGTTTCAGCAACGTTTTGTGAACGTACGAAATACGCACGAGTACGTATATTATGTAGATACATAGGTATTATGTAGTGTATGAAGTCCAATGACCGCCCAAGCCAACAATTTGTTTCGTCTACGTAAATGACGTTCACCAAGTTTGTTGATTGATAAGCTTCGGATAAATAATGGCAAGCTGCTACAAGTATGATACTATTAAACCTCTTATTTAGGGATCAATGTTACTCAGTGAGGTTGAGTATTATCAATAATACTCATTGTCAACGAAAAATAAGCTACGCCTTTTATTGTATAACATTTAAAAAAACCTGTGTGGTTTTATGAAACCACGGTAAAAGTGAAACTTTTTTTCACATTATAGACATTTAACTAAAAAATTTTGGAATAATATGCCATTAAGGGTAAATCGATAAAAAATCGCTTTATCAATCTTACCGCGCGGCCGACCGTCACGCGACATGCAACACACAGACGAAAAAGTTTGAGATGATGTAATAAAAGTTTCACTTTAATAAATAATAATTTATGTAAATAATATCGCGAATATTCTCGAATCATATTAAACAAATAAGAAATAAACAAACGGCTTTATTCATTTGAAGCAGTTGTTCTAGTTAGACAACTTAGGCTTTTTTGGTATATTTATTTATTTGTTAATGTTTTATTCACGATTCAGCCTGTAAATTCAGGAAATAATGGATTAAATAAAATACCTTAACATAATTATTGTGTATGAGAAAAACTTTGACTCAGGTCTTGATAATTCAGCCTCCATAGAGGATGTTGTGGAATGGTTGATGTAAATTATACTAACAGAAGTATCATGTTTGTAATGATTAAGAGTATTTTTTTTTCAATTCAATTTCGTTCTTCAACAAATAAACATATCAACATTTTTTGCTGTTATATTTTAGTTTATATTAAATAAGTGTACAAAATAAAAGTATTAAAAGTACATAAAACAAACGTTTTAAAGGATTTTCGGATTATCCGGAAATTCGGATCTTATTTATATAAGCTTTGTCCTTCTCAGTCCCTGTGTTCTCACACGTGTTCTGAAGAGACCTTCGAAATTATAACTGGATACCCGTCGTGTGTATGTCTTACACAAACCGATTTTAATAATACTACAACAGTATTTGTTTAAAAATATTTAATAAAATTACAAACAATAATAATGATGAAAATAGCTACTAGACCTAATGGAACATTTTAATCTAGAAACAAAACTTTTGCGTAAAATATTTGTGATTGTAATTTATATTTATTTTTATTTCTACTTAAATGGTTTCAAAACCAAGTTCAAGTTCAAGAAGTAAAACTGACTATACATATGACTCAAGTCAATCCATTAAATACATTGGAGTCTCAAATTTAGTATATAATGGACGTTTTTTTTTTCAGATACTTTCGTAATTAGCTCTGCGATCATTTTATCTGTGCTATTAGAAAGAAAAGAATATCGAAAAATAGGAAATAGATTTTAACGAATCGAACAAACTTAAAACCTTTATAGTTCTATTAAAGATTACTTACTTAAGGGCAATATTTTACTTAAGTTCTATAGTTTATAATTTGCTTTATGGAATAAATAATGGAAGAGCACACTGGTTCATTGTGGCACAGGCTTTTGCCTATTACAAGAACCAGGGAACTCATTATTGTATGAAAATATTTTTATGAATAAAGCATTATTATTTAAAAAAAAAAAAGATTACTTACTAGCAATACCTGTGCGAATAATTCACACTAAATAAGTATAATCGGGGGGCACGGCAGTGCCCCCGCCAAGTCGAGCGCGATCGGGGGGCACGGCAGTGCCCCCGCCAAGTCGAGCGCGAAGCAAACACTGCCGTACCATCCTTTACCCGAACCATTTCGCAGCATTTTCAGGCCCCTATTTGAGAACCTCTGGATAAGACCAGAACGCTGAAATTTTCGTCATCGAGTAAGCTATAATAACATACTTAAAATCCAAAATTTCAAGTCTGTAGGTCATTTAGTTCAAAAGTTAAGCGAAAGCAAAGTTTCGCATTTACGACACTCACTCACTCATGATCATCAAAATAGAACTAGTACTTCCCATAAACTCAGATAGTTGAAATTTGGTACAGAGTTAGGGTTTAATGGCTACATAAAGGGAAAACTATAAAAACTAGGATAATCGAAGATCTGGAGTACCTGGTGACCCTGATTAAAAAACACAAGAGCCCAATCAAACTATTAGAAGAGATCGATATACCACCTTTACATAAAATATAATGCGAAAAACAGGGTGTAAGGGGTTGAAAGGTGGGAATGAAAATTCGTATGGAAGTATATGTATATAATGTTCGTGTTTCGTAACTGTCAAACATTTAATGTTCATCTCGTCGATATGGTAAACTCTACCCTTAAATTAAAGAACGTATTTAAATAAAGGTTTCGAATCGACAACATATATCCACAATATACGGATATTGGCGTATTTTAGATTTTAAAAATTAATAATAATGTCAGTAATGAAAACGGATTGACATTATACATATTGGTTGTCAAATATTTATTTATGCGAGCGTTCAAAAATTTATTTAGTGTAAACTAAGGAAAATTATCAAGCTACTTAAATATACAATAAATAATAAATGTACAAAAGAATTAGATTACAAAAAAAGAAAGTTCAATTGATTGAATTAGATACAAAAAAAAAAGTTCAATTGATTGGTCTCCTTGAAAAATTCCAGATTATTCTGTCAATCCAATCAAAGTCTTAAACCATATAAATATTTTCGCCGCGGAAGTGTAAAAGATATGTTTTATATATCTTAATCTGTACTAATCTATACTAATATTGTAAACCTGAAAGTTGAATTGTTTGTTTGTTTGTTTAAACGCGCTAATCTCAAGAACTATTGATTCGAATTGAAAAATTCCTCTGAGGTGGATAGCCTATTTAAAGAGAAAGGTTATGCTTTAAGAAGAAGGAACGCTATTTTTTTCCTCAAATCACAGTGGGTGAAACCGCGAGGCCTAGCTAGTTGGTACATAAAAAAATCGACTGTCATTGCAAAAATCAGATCACATCTTCTAATTTAATCTAGCCTATAGCGTCCCACTGCCGGGCGAATGCCTCCTCTCTGCCTGCTCTCTTAATTCTACTCGAATATTACACAAATTACACTAAAATATTAATTTCGCTCAAAATTTGGTCAAATATAATGCATTGGACTAAGAGTGGTGGTGATAGCAACACGTCAAGTACAAGAATCAGAACCGGAAGAAAGGAAAAGAAATATTTGTATTTTAATAATAAAAAAACTGTTACTAAAAAGAAAAAAAATGTGTCAAATAAGAAATTCTAAAAAAATAAATCAATATGCCTGAATATGCCCACGTTTCTACTTTCTACAAAAAGAAGTGAAATCCCACCAAAAACATTCTGTAAAAAAACTAGCCAAGTCTCGATGGAGCTGCTTGTTTATCTCTAAAAAGTAATGAAATCTAGACAAAGTCGTACCAAGTCTAAGGTTCATTACTGCGATTTCTTTATTATTATAGTTAATGTTGTGTGACTTGGCCGTTGAAAGGTACACAAGGGTACAAAACCAGGTGCTACATGACACCATTGTACCAATTTGTCGCCAGAACCGCTACCCATTGACGATGGAAAATTGCCACTTGGAAAATGTTGATTGAATAACCAGTCTATTGTAGGCTTGATAAAGCTGCGTATTTCCATAATACTTTTGTATAGGCAAGCCTGAAACAAACTGTATAAAAAATTATTTCCAGTACCAGCGGACTTCTAATCATTGATAGAAGTCCGTTTGTACATCTATTTTATGTTAGATCGGTGGTCGATTTAAGGCTCCAAAAATAAGAGAACAGAAGTCAGCATTGTCAATGCTGAATTCATGTGTTATCAACAACCGCCTAAAATGAGACACTAGTGTCCAATTACCAATACCAGTATGGGATATTATTCTTAGTTTTGTACCCTTGTGTACCCTTTAACGGCCAAGTCACACAACATTAACTATAATAATAAAGAAATCGCAGTAATGAACCTTAGACTTGGTACGACTTTGTCTAGATTTCATTACTTTTTAGAGATAAACAAGCAGCTCCATCGAGACTTGGCTAGTTTTTTTACAGAATGTTTTTGGTGGGATATTAATTGTCACTTTACAAAATTACAATTTTTTTAAACAAAAGCAATAACAATTTTTTTAGTTATTGTCGCCGGTAGAGCAAGCAATTATTTATATAATGATATATAATTTATGTTGCTGTGTGGCTACGGCAAAGAATTTAGCCTCCCCCTCTCTTCCCGTGGGTGTCGTAAGAGGCGACTAAGGGATAACACAGTTCCACTACCATCTTGGAACTTAAAAAGCCGACCGATGGTGGGATATCCATCCAACTGCTGGCTTTGAAATACACAGGCCGAAGACGGGCAGCAGCGTCTTCGGTGCGATAAAGCCAGTCCTGCGGTCACCAACCCGCCTGCCCAGCGTGGTGACTATCGGCAAAACACATGAGTTCACGTCATTTTTGGCGCGAACTTGTGTAGGCCTATGTCCAGCAGTGGACTGCGATAGGCTGAAATGATGATGATGATGATGAATGATGATATAATTTATGTGGAATAATTGTGAGGCTTTTTCTAAAAAGGAGGCAAACATCTAAAACATTTATACATATATGATTATATTAAAGATTTATTAGGTCTTACAGAAAATTAAATCGCTCTTCTTTTTCTTCTTTCTTCTCTTTCGCCTCTTTTTTTCTGTACGAAAAGTAATAATTAATTAAAGCCAATCAAACAAATAAATGTATCAATGAGAGTCAAATTTCTCAATTTTATATTATTAAGATCAAAAGTAATCCCAGTTCCTATATATCTATTCCGTTGAACTTGGCTCTACTTTTCAAATTTATGTATTTGATTATATTTGTACTGCCTCCGAGCGGAAATTTTACCAAAAATAATCAGTGTTGAAGAACCACCGTTTAATGGAGATCGTTACCAACACCCCAATGTTTGCCCGATTGATATCAGAGCCTATTCAGCTGTGTATTTATAATTCAGTTATCACTAATCTTATTTACTTTTCAAGTGAAAATAATTCGCACGTGAAACATCGAGTACGTGATCTACCCGTAAAATATATTACGGTCCAATAAATAGGCTGCGATTTTTAGAGATAGTACGAATAACGTATCAAACGATTGCAAGCTTGTCCTTTTTCTGAGAAAATATTTAACCGAACAAAATAGATTTTATTGATATAACCCTTGGGCATGACGTGACGTAGTTTGAAGAAAGATTCTAATATAGGTACTGAATTTTTTTGTTTGTCAAAGATTTCGTATATCTATATATACATATTTTTTATTATGAATTTCATGAACGAATGTTACATTTTGTAAGTAAATAATTAAATTATATTATATTTTACCATTGATAGTAATAACAAACATTCGTAAAGAAACGCTCAATTACCGATATTGTTTTATTGAGATAGAACACGGTAGGAAATCTTTTTCATAAATTTTGAAGCAGTCCGACTGGAAAAGTACATCCACCTTATGGAAGGTCACAGATAAATAATAATAGGTACTGCTGTAGTTTTGTCTTGTGGTGAGTAACGTTATCAAAGCTCTTGTGTGAGTTTGAGTGTAGGGTCGGTAATGCCCTCACAGCGCTTCTATAACCACAGGCATCATCGCAATTTGTATTTTACTATGAAATGAGCGCATTAAAGAAAAAAATAAGCATTATGTATCTATACTTTAAAAAAACTACAATTATTTATGCTACAATATATTATTTTTTAATTTATATATTTTATATTCCTCGTTTCAAAGAAAAAAATCGAGGGAATGTTTTGAAAGGTCAATGGCAGAGGTTATTACCAAATAATTCTTTGTGTATATTTTATGATATATAGAATTTGAAATTATAACAAAACTAGAAAATAAATTGGTTTCCAACAATGTAACAATACATTTTAAGTATCATTTTTTATTGCGTTTTTTCAACTATTAATAAAGCTTTTTACGGTTTGTAGAGACATTTTCATGTGTCTAGATTTTTGTCCTTTTTTTCATTAAGCAACAAAGAAAAACATGGACATTTTAAATATGTCGTAATAGTTCTTAATTTGTTTGTCGTACAGACCTAAACAAAACAACAACAAATGTTTCTATAAAATAGCAAGAGTGTCTGTCCACTAAGACAAGTTCCGCATAGAAATCTTATTTACAACGGAATTACTATGTAAATGAGCAGCGATAATGTAAGTTCTAGTTGTATCTTGAACCTTGTAATAGAACAGTAAACATTATGAACTAGCAACTTAACATATTAAACTGTTTTCAACGAGCAATAGAGATCTTTTAAAAATGTTATAAATGCAAAACTTTTGACGTTAGAAAATACTTTTACATAACCTGCCTATTTACCTGTGCATCGATGACCATGTCGCTTGCAATAGTGCAGAGACATCGGAAACTCATCGTGCTGTGTGGTTACGGCACTAAAGAATGTAGCCACCCCCTCTCTTCCCGTGGGTGTCGTAAGAGGCGACTAAGGGATAACACAGTTCCACTACCACCTTGGAACTTAAAAAGCCGACCGATGACGGGATAACCATCCATGCTGGCTTTGAAATACACAGGCCAAAGACGGGCAGCAGCGTCTTCGGTGCGACAAAGCCAGCCCTGCGGTCACCAACCCGCCTGCCCAGCGTGGTGACTATGGGCAAAACACATGAGTTCGCGTCATAATGTCGGGCGCGAACTTGTGGAGGCCTATGTCCAACAGTGGACTGTGATAGGCTGAAGTGATGATCGGAAACTCAAACTGACCCACATGGTAAATATACCCTTTTACTTATAAACTAGCTAGACAAGGATAAGTCTATATTTATTTATTAAAAAAATATTATAGTATTTTTTTAAAATACATATAATAAATTCCTCTTTGAAAATTAGACATAGGTTTATTTTATATAAGTATATACATTTATAAAATATAAGTAAAATTTTTTTCTCCATTCGTATGACACAGGGATTTCCGTGAAAACGTTCCGTTCTATACGATTTACATTTCATAAAAATGAGTTTTATGTAATCCCAGGATCACTTGACAGCTATTTCTTCGCAGATATTATGTATACCTACGTAAAGTATATATTGTGACGGGAAAGTTATACTAATTTAAAACTTAACTTTAGGAATTACAATCTATACTAATATATAAAGCTGAAGAGTTTGTTTGTTTGGTTGTTTGTTTGTTTGTTTGTTTGTATGAACGTGGTAATCTCTGGAACTACTGGGCCGATTTGAAAAATTCTTTTAGTGTTAGATAGCCCATTTATCGAGGAAGACTATAGGCTATGTATCATCACGCTAAGACCAATAGGAGCGGAGTCCACGCCGACGAAGTCGCGCGCAGAAGCTAGTAGCAATATAAAGGAACTGAATAAAGTATTTCGATTAGTAATGTGCCTTCATCTTTATTGGAGTTAGATGAAATGGATAGTTTTAGACTTGTTCGTAATTAAAATTGAAAATATTTTAATTTAAAAATATCACTTAATCGAAAATGAAATTGATTTTAACAATTTAGTGTTTTAAAATGTCTTTTTAAATTAAAATATTGGCTGCACATATCATCAGACACAATATTCATAATACTGATAAGAAAAAAATGAATGTTTCAAGATTTTCCTATATTTCCTCTTTTTGATTTCAAACCCTTTTTTTATATATTTTTTTACGTTAAAAGAAATATTTATCGTTATAAGACGTCATCAATACGGAAACGAAGACGAAGGAACGTCGCAAAAAGTTTATGAGATACAGGTATGACATGGGTCGTTGGCGCATGGCGCATACACATAGGTACTAAATATAATATTGTTTGAACTTACCTAAACCGCGGACATGATTTGTACCAAAAATATCTGTAAATATTTAGTTGTTAAGTTGTGAATTGTAAATATGTATAATGTTTATTGAATAAACTATTGTTAATTTCTTCAAAAAAAAAAAAACATTTGCAAAAAAAAGTTTTTAATTTTTTTATGAATATCACAGTCTTTCTTTTGCTATATGAAATGAAACTTGTGAGTACAAGCTACATTCAGTAAGTTTTAACATAAAACAGAAAGCTTAAATACGATTACCTAATTATTTTATTTATTTATTGCCATATCTTTTTTTTGTATAAATTTAAAATAAAAGCTCACGGAAAAACGATTTAGGTTTTGATTGTGTGTTATTCCTCCTATTAGGACTAAATTAGCGAAATGGTAATTAGTTTTAATTTTAACTAACTATTCCTGCTCTGTTACTGATCTGTCTCTGTAAGCCATAGATTTATGCGTTGGCTCTACATAATTATGAATTACAAATATAAATTCTATTCTATATATGTAATTATATAAAAGAGATTTCCACCCATATATTGACTCACCACGATATCTCTGGAACCATAAGGTGTAGAGACTTAAAATTTGGTAGGAATATTCCTTTCGTCGAGTAGAGATCAGCTAAGAACGGATTTTACGAAATACCATATACATGACATACATAAACATAACATATTTGGCAAAACAACGTTTGCGGGTTCGGCTAGTAGACTCTAAACCGTTTTAGTCGTGTACCTTTGCTTTTATTCATATTAACTACTAGTTTCCCGCAGTTTTTCTCGGGTAGAGTAGATACCCAATTAAAAAACTGAGTAGTAAGAAGTTCCTAATTGGTAAAAAAACTAAAATACGTATTGTAATGAAACATCGAAATAAGAAAAATATTTTAACATCGTATTTATTTCATAAATAAATTGATTTCTAAAGTAACAGGGCTCCCATACAAACTTTGACTCCCTTGGGAATAGAATTTACTATAATGCTTCCTAATTGGGTTGTTAACAATGTATAGAGGAAAACCGGGCAAAAAAATTTCTTTTAGTAGTTCAAACTCAGCAGTTATTATATACGATACGATTCAGCCCATTTCATTCCTATTGCTGGGGTGCTGGGCATAGCCTCTTTTTCCATGTAGGGTTCTGCTCAACTGTGTAAGTAGTCCCTACTATGAATAATGAAGAATCATCAAGTACCTATACTTGTTTTTTTTTAGTGAAACTTCTTTAGGCGCATGAGGGGTAAAATTTTTGAGCGACCGCTAACGGGGCAACGTTTCACGCGGTCAGTACTTGGATGGGTGACCGCCTGGGAACACCGCGTGACGTTGGCTTTTTGTTTTTTTCAATTAGTTTTTTTTTCAATATTTTTTTTATTACCTATGATACCGCCTACTTTTTCAATTAGTTTGCCAAAGAAGTTTCACTTCTGACATGTGTACTTTGTACGCACGCAATTTCTGTAAACAATAATATTTTTAACTCGTAATATCAAATCTGTTTTTGACAAACCTTCAAAGCTTAATCCTTCGAATCGAAGAAATATGGTTTAATAGGAAAATTACTTTTTAATAATTACAATATTATCCGATGTGCGGTTCGTGCAGTTCATATTAAAAATTTTATGTTTGATGTGTAATAAATTAATTACTCATTATTTAATGTCAAATATAAATATTTATAAGTAGAAGATGAGAAAGTTTGCTGTCTCTTACCTAATTAGATTGAATGAATGTCTTAAAATTAAATGGAACATGTAAATGAGTGTAATTAAAATGATTTATACGAGTATCTTACGTTACGTTTTATTTTTACTCAATAAACAGCACGCCCACATTATATCAAACAATTTTAATTGTTTTTACGACGCATCCTTTTACAATACATCCCATAAGTTATTTGTTTCTACGACTAATATTAAGTCATTCGCTCTTTCCATAGTAATAAATTTAAAAAAAACAATATCGCATTTAATGCAGAAGTCAGATCACGTTATCTATATTGTAATATAATAGATTTTACTCCTTAATCAACTCAGCATCCTTATAGTTTAGAACTGCGATTATCTGAATAGAATTTTGATTTTCCGAAATTTATTACGTCTATTACTTTGACAAGGGAATGCCTTTAAAATCTAATGTCGTGATGAATAATTAAGTATTTTATGTGACACAAGAATATCCGGCGAAATTCCTACCGCCATATTTTTTTTGCGATTATATTGATTTCTTTTTTAATTATCTTTTACACAAGCAGTCTTTCGTAATTTACACGCGTTCATACATTCATAATTCAACGATTCATTTTCATTGCCCCTATCAAAGGTATTCTCAAAATTAACGGAAATTACTTAATTTCTATTATACGATGAGAGCATTTTGCAATGTAAAAGCAAAGTAAAAAATTTATCATATATAATAAAACTGCTTCAATGCAAACAAATTTAGTCGTAATTATATAATATTACTATCAAATTAATTTAAACTAAAGTTAACACTTAGATATCCAAAACAACACAATAAAATTAATACATTTTAAGTAGACTATTAACATCTTTTTCTTTTTTTTTTTTTAAATACCCTACTTTTTATACAATATTACTATCAAATAAAGCCCTGCGCGCACTAGTGACATTTGTCACCGTGACAAAAATTCTTTGTCACTGTCACGTCACCGTCACCTTCGCGACTGCGCGCACTTGCAGTGACAGATTATATACAGATATAGGTTGTCTGTGAGCTCGTTTTTAGAAATAGAAAGAAATACAATAATAAAAAGTATTGGGTTCACCCGCTTTGGAGTGATAGGCTGATAAGCGGAAAGTTCTACACCATGTTTGCCAACCTACGTACATATGACACGTGACATTTTGTCGCGTCACGGGCATGTTGGCGTCCTCCGCGGACAAAAAAGTCACCGAATTGTCACGCATCCAAGTGCGCGCACCTCCATTAGGGATGATGGACGCGGTGACAGTGACAAAACGTCACGGTGACAAAATGTCACTAGTGCGCGCAGGGCCTTAATTTAAACTAAATTTAACACTTAGATATCTATTTTTTTTTTTAAATACCCTACTTTAAAAATTCCACAAATTGATAGTTTATTTAAAATATCGCAATAAAATCTTATGAATTTGATACACTTTTAGTAGACTTTTAACTGTTTTTAAATGAAACCCAACACATAATAAAATTCCATATGAGTACTGAAAAAGAAACACAATAGGGGACATGACATTGTCACTTTTATTTACCTAATACTTGCTGTGTAGTAAATATTATACTGTGTAGCTAGTTAGCTACATTGTTCTTCGAGTTTTTAATGTTTAAAACTAAATTTCTTTACCTATGTCTTACATCATAATTATTAAAACTCTCCTTGCTGCTGGTGAGTACGCTAAACAGTATTTAGAAATGATTTTGTTTTTATTTTCTATATTATTTACAATGATAATCTGTTTTATCATTATTATACTTGTCTTATATATAAAATTCTCGTGTCACAATGTTAGTTACAATACTAATCCGAAACGGATGGACTTTTGATCAAATTTTGTGTGCATATCGGGTAGATCTGAGAATCGGCCAACATCTATTTTTCATAGCCCTAAGTTATAAGGGGGGGGGGGGAATTAAAGGGGTTAATCTCTATATATAAAAATTAATCGCTGAATGTGTTGCTAAGCGCAAATCTCGAGAGCAGCTGAATCGATTTCGCTAATTCTTTTTTTATAGTATTCCTTGAAGTATGAGGATGGTTGTTACGGAGAGAAAAATTTAAAAAATTCCCTGAAAAAGTCTAAAAACAACACTTTTCTATTCCCATACAAAAGATTCGTAATAATACTTAAGTCAATTTGAACTTTAATACCATACCATAAAGTTTAAGTGTTAGAGGAGGGGTTACGGGAAGGATAAGTATTAAAAAAATTAATAAAAAAGTTCGCTGGGTCAGATCTAGTAACATATATATACGGCAAAACAACGTTGGCGGGGTCGGCTAGTATATATACTACATATATTTATAACATATCTATTTTATAGTGTCTTTTGTCGATGATAATGACAAGTTTCATATTCTGTGTTCGAAACTGTGGTCCTATTTCCGAATATTAGAAAAAACCTAAGTGGCTTTCCCTACATGGCCTACTCTAGTCCAAGGAATTATTTTAATTCTTGGTAATTCCTGTGAGCGTTTTTCTTCCTTCTAAAAGTAGTTTGATTCTCTTCATTTATAGTTAATCCTTCAAGCTTGACAACTCATCCTAACCCGCTGTCCAGTATGCTTCTGCAGCCAAATCCAATTAAAAGACTCAAGAGAGCCGATGTGCTGTCTTACTAAGGGGAGATGGAGCGGTGGCTCTTTCCCTCGAAACATTAACCTTTCGTAACACACCTGATTATAGTCTAGGCGACTGATCGCAGGTCTAAAACACACGAAAAAAAGTCCTTCAAGCTCCTCTTTAAAAAGACGGCTAGAAAGCATTTATTTGATTCGTTCCCGTATATATTTGTATATGCGTTTTTTTACAGAATATAAATATTTTTGTTGAAATTTGTACGACTATACCAACAGAAAGCCATTATCTCTCGCCTGAAGTTATTTGGAATAGATCGATCTTCAGCGATACCCGCCGCCTTTTGTAGAGTAACACGCTTTATTATGTTGCTTTCCTAAGTAATATTTCTCTTTTTTAGTCAATAAAAGGCAAATTATCATTGTTAGATGTAGCGTAGCATGACTGGTAATATGTTTCAATAACTGGTTAATATAAAGCGCCCTGTTAACGATCATGCTGATCGTCAACTTTTAATTTTTTGGTCAATTATTTATAGTTTACTGCTTTGTTTGATGCGTTTTCTAAGCGATATACTTGTTTGGCCACGAGACTTAAAGTGCAGAATTGTGTCGGTCAAATGACGTCATAGTCCAAGGTTGGTAACGCCGTAGGTACGACACTGAAAAAAAATATTGTCAAACTTGTTGTAGTCTTTGATTTGATGATTTGATCGAGTAAGGAAATATTTGATGATAACGTGAAGTTTACCAGCGGCTTTATGAATAAAATTTCAGAGCCCCTAAGGCCCTAACGACCTCAAATCGTGACCTTGAACATCTCAAAGAGAATACTGAAACGTCACGCGAATGTCAATAAAAAACATAAAATGATATTCCTTCCCTTTGTTTCAGGCGCACAGAATATATGATTGGAAAAAAATGTTGTTGAATTTAGACGTCACGTACTAAAGCAGTTTTTTGTAGTAGAAGTGTGGTGGTTTATCACGATGGATATAGACGAGAAAGTCTCGGGGTTCGGAGGGGCCTCACAAAAGAACTGGACACATTTAAATAGTACTTTTGATGAACTTCCTTTGGAGATGCGTTTTAATCACGGACATTTGGTTTCTATAACAGTGTATAGTGTTCTGATGATGATATCTGCTGTTGGGAACTTAACAGTGCTATCACAGTTGATCATAAGGAGAAGAATGGGCCGAGCAAGCAGACTGGATGTTCTACTTATGCATTTGGCGATTGCTGACCTTATGGTAAGTTTTCATCTCGAAATAATACACAAGATGAAATTACATAAATAAAGTTAGTGATCTTTTTAAACAAGCAGACCCGTCCGATGTATATTAACGTTAATGCAGGCGCGGGAGTTCAATCTTTAAATTTGTACAAAAAAGAATAGATCATTGAAAAAAATAATTATAAATTTAAATTGATATTGATATTTTTGGATATGCAGGTAATAACTATAACTATGCAAGTAATTTTTTTAGTATATTTGCTGATAGAAAGGTCTATAAAAAGTCTGCTCACAATGGTTTTCTAAACACAGACTATGTACACAAGCTTGTATGGTTAATTAATGTAACAAAATAATCATTACTAGTGTTTTAGAAATAAGTAGGTAAGCCCGAAGCGACACATGATATATGTGATAGCTTTGAACTGTGTGTCGTAAGTAAAATTACAAACGCTTCTTACATATTATGAATACTTAACTACATTCTATTAAATTAATTTTATAACATTTATAACATTAGGGTGGGTTTAGACCAAACGAACACAGAGCTAGAGCTAGAACAAGAGCATTCTTTCTTGATAAACGAACACTCGTATTCATATAATAACAACGAAAGAATGCTCTACGCCTGTTTACACTAAAAGAATTTGATAAGAGTTTGATATAGTGGGGATAGAATGAGCATTCGCTCGTTTGATGTAAATCGACCTTAATATTTCAATATTTTTATTTCAATAATGGAATATTAGAGTTTTAATACGCGAGATTTAAATTCAAAAGTTTGAATTTTGACAACTAATACCTACTTGGTTGATATATCTCTTCTCTATATATATAAAAATGAATCGCTAAATGTGTTGCTAAGCGCAAATCTCGAGAGTGGCTGAACCGATTTTGCTAATTCTTTTTTAATTTATTGCGATTTACGCAATGATTACGCCAGGGTATATAAAATAAATTGGTTAAATTTGTAACGTATATTAAAAAAGAAAGAGAGAGTAGAATTGCTATTGTTAACATTAGTTGTTTAAACTACAACAGTGTGCTTGTTCAGGTGACATTCCTGATGATGCCGCTGGAGATAGCGTGGGCGCGGACGGTGCAGTGGCGGGCTGGCGATCTCATGTGCCGCCTCATGATGTTCACGAGGACCTTCGGCCTCTACCTGTCCAGCTTTGTTCTTATTTGCATCGCTATTGACAGGTACTCTTAGATTAATCTCTACATATATAAAAATGAATCGCCGAATGTGTTGCTAAGCGCAAATCTCGAGAGTGGCTGAACCGATTTTGCTAATTCTATTTTTATTATATTTCTTGAAGTACGAGAACGGTTTTTACGGAGAGAAAATTTTTAAAAATTGCCTAAAAATTCTAAAAACAACACTTTTCTATATTCCCATACAAAAGATTCGTAATAAAACTTAAAAGTCAATTTGAACTTTAATACCAATCGACTGTTAGGCGGTACGAAGTTCGCCGGGTCAGCTAGTTTATAATAATTTCTAGTATTGTAGAAAGGGTCACGTTTTTTTCACGGTTTCTGTAGGTTAGGTAATCAAAAATACAAATACCTTTATTGCTTTAACTATTTAACCTTAGATTTTCTAGGGAGTACAGATCTGAAGTACTATTTTAAAACGCATGCTGATAAGCAAAATTGCGTTATATACAATAAAGCTTAGGACAACTAAGAAAGCGTGAATGTTTGGTCCTTTTTCAAAACATACCTCTTCATATTTGTAATGCAATTTTTACTTTCCAATTAGTTATCACTCAGTAAATATATTAAAAGTATCTAACATACTTAGCGTTGTTATACGTAAGTTATATCCTAAAACCCAGCTTAACCGTAAAATCTTATCACCTTGAAAACCTGTGTTGAAAACCGTGATAAAGAGATTAGAAATAAATTTCCACTCCACTAGTCACGAATCCAATACATTTCCTCACAACTGGGTTTTGCTCTGGGACGGAAGGGCGTACGTTTTATTCTGCGATATAATTTCGTGTTCGGTTATTGCTCCTTTCGCATAAAAATAATGATTGCAATGCATGATTTTAAACGATTACACAGATTCTTTTATTTACAATCGAATGAAAATGTATGAAAAAGTTTATTTTGAACACAATTGTTTGAATTTGTATCTAAAACTCGATCAAATTAATATATATTGTGAAAATAACAATTATTTTTCGTTTGATTGATTACTCTTACCAAAGTTTACACACGAATTCATGAATTTCACATATTTTTAATTGTTTACAGATATTATGCGATACTAAAACCATTAAATGTGACATGGGAAGCCCGAATTCGAAGAGCGCTGACTGTCGCGTGGGTGTGCGCTGCGCTTGCCAGTTTGCCACAGAGCTTCATCTTTCATTTGGATGAGCATCCAGATGTGAAAGAGTAAGTAATCTGGCTTTTGTTATCTTAGGAATTACGGACATCGAGCACAGTCAGTCAGTTCAGCCTATTGCAGTCTGCTGCTGGACATAGGCCTCCACAAGTTCGCAACATCGAGCACAATGTGAGTGATCTTAACAAAATATAAGTGAATATTGTTAACAATTGAAAAATGTGTACAGCGACAAATCTATGTTAAAATGTCTAAATAGTATCACGGGCTTAACAAATATTTGTGTTAAATTAATTTTAGTCATAGGTTTAATATTTACAAACTATAAAATGTTATTTATTATCATATCAAAACTTCGATCCAGCGGGATTCGAACCCATGAGGAAATTATAAAATGTTGTTTATTATCATATAAAAATGTTGATATGATAATAAATAGCATTTTATAATTTCCTCGTGTGGGAAACACAAAAATAAAAAAATAATAATACGAATTTACAAACAAATTTACACGCTGCACGCTGTCCAAAAAAATAACTTGTTTCTTTATGAAATGGTTTTTATTTTTATTAGAAACTAGTTTCTGCGCGCGACTTCGTCGGCGTGGACTCCGCTCCTATTGGTCTTAGCGTGACGATACATAGCCTATAGCCTTCCTCGATAAATGGGCTATCTAACAGTGAAAGAATTTTTCAAATCGGCCCAGTAGTTCCAGAGATTACCGCGTTCAAACAAACAAACAAACAAAAAAACGAACTCTTCAGCTTTATCTTAATACTAGCTTCTGCGCGCGACTTCGTCGGCGTGGACTCCGCTCCTGTTGGTCTTAGCGTGATGATATATAGCCTATAGCCTTCCTCGATAAATGGGCTATCTAACACCGAAAGAATTTTTCAAATCGGACCAGTAGACCCTGAGATTAGCGCGTTCAAACAAACAAACAAACAATCAAACAAACAAACTCTTCAGCTTTATTATATTAGTATAGATATATAAATCTCGTGTCACAATGTTTGTCCTCAATGGACTCCTAAACCACTTAACCGATTTTAATGAAATTTGCACACCGTGTGCAGTTTGAGCCAACTTGAAAGATAGGCTATATTTTATTTTGATATAGGTAATTATTATATTTAAGAAAAAAAAAAAAAAAGCGGTACGAAGTTCGCCAGGTCAGCTAGTATATTAGTATAGATAATGGATGTATACATGTATGTTCACTTTATTTAAAAACAATTATAAATTGACTCTTATGAACTTGATCACAATTTACGTAATCATTTATAGTGACAAATCGATCTCTGATTACAATATAATACAACATGTAATAAAACACACATGATTAGAAACTTATTTCCTATAAACACATTATTCATATCAGTAATTGTGATTAAGGAAGTAGAAAACGTTAAGAGGTTTCCTAAGAACTAGACATCTGGAACTAACTTCCTAACGCACTGGCGTGTTGCCAAACTTATAAATTGCCACCAATTAGATTTTATCTAAAGTGATCAATAAATAGACTTATTATAGTTATTTTAATAATATACTAACATGACTCACGTTTGCTAACCATTGCAAAGATATTCAAATATGTACATATAAAATAAGATCTAAAGATAGGTACATAGATCTAGGAGCATTCATAAAACGATTTTGGTTATAGCATCTGAATGTTTTATTGCTCTTCAACTGTTGTATTATTATTTCGACTGCCATTATATACATATACTAGCGAGCCGCCCCGGCTTCGCGCGGGTGCAATGCTGATATCTATACTAATATTATAAAGAGGTAAAGTTTATAACTTTGTTTGTATATACGGGGTAATCTTCGCAAATACTGATCCGATCATGAAAATTCTTTCGCTAACAGAAAGCTACACTATTCAGGAGTGACAAGATAAAAGGAAAAAGATAAAAATATATAAAGATTTTAAATCAGCAGGATTTGAACCTGCGCCCTCTGACGTGCCGTGTCAACAATTCAATCTAATCAAGCATTATTATTTGCCTTAGAAATTAATTGGTGATTTTAAAACATTTATATTTATCTGATTTGCTGAAAATAGTGAAAGTGTATTGGAACATATCAAATTTCACCGTACCCTTCATATGTGAAATGGATTATAACGCCCAACGAAGTGGGCAGGGGTCGGCTAGTTAAATATAAAATATAAAATAAAATAAATATAATATCACTACACAGTATAAAACATCCGCCTCCGCGAAGCCGGGGCGGGTCGCTACTATAATACACAAAAAAATGTGTTTATTTATGACATCACATTAGAAACATCTATCAGTGTTCCTCTACTGTATTATTTTATACTTTGTTTACTTGTTACTACGCGACTTTGTTTTATACTATTTCTTTATGCTGTCTTGTTTACTTCAAGAGAACAAAAAATGTGATGAAAGACCAATTAGATTTGCTACAAGAATAACGGTTAATTAAATACATGCCTATTTCGAATAAATCAGTAAAAGCAATTAGGATTCGTAAAAAATTGATGTAGGTAATCATTTGTTTTTTCTAGTTAATTATAATATTCATAACTAAAATACAGAGAGATAAATGATTTCTCGATATTTTTGCGCTTAAAAAAATTAAAAACGTTTTAATTAAGAAAAAGCGTTCCGGAAAGTAAGTAATAATTCCAAAGTAAGCTTAGGCTTATGTTCCTCCCTTTCTACCCTTAAATATTCAATTATAATTATAGATTGATGAACAGTGTTTATGAAACGGGTTTACGACGTCTATATAAAGATAGACCTTGGTACAAGAGCATAATTACAAGTGTCATAAAATTTCCTATGTGCCGTATAATATGTTGTATTGATCAAAATATTAAAGGAACTTCTAAGTCAACTAATATTGCGTTGATTTAAGTAGACTTGAATTAAATAGACTCACTTTGCCTTGATTTAAGAGACTATATTCAATATGTAAAATGCTTTTACCAATTTTTGAACTTAACCCCTTATAACCCAAGAGTCCGTGAGGGCCAGACCTTCGTCATTTTATAAAAGCTGAAAGTTTCTCAGCGCAATATGAGCACTTTGTACGCCTTTGATACCTAGTATCTGCCAAAGTAACCATCAGTTAAACTTCATATTTGGCCATTACTTCTATCGGTGCTGGGAGCATGCACAGAGAAATTTTCAGCTTTTATGAAATGACGAAAGTCTGGCCCTCCTGGGCTCTCGGTCTATTATGGAACGGAATGATGTAAGTGAAACGATGCCCGGGATATGAAAAAATATGAAACAGGGACGCTAACTGTACCTACCTATACCTACGAATAGCAAACGTCTATAGCAAGTCTTATAATTTTAATTACCTAGTTATAATTTGATTCATTTAATATAAACTTTTAGTCTTTTACTTTTTAAATATTACGGTAATAGTTCTTTAGGAGTTAACTCCAGTCGCGTTTCGGATCTGACACACATATTTTTTAAGATATTACCAACAGATTATTAATACCTTAATAATGCTCTTTGTTTGTTATACTTTTTATTTTATAAATAATATGATAAATTCGTTCGGACAGACTAAAGACTTAAGCGAAATTTATTGACAAACAACGTTAATTTTATTTCTCTCCGTTTATCGTCTATTTTAGAGTAGGTACCAGTACAAAATTTAAAGGATACTCAAAACACGTAAATCGCAGTTGGATTTTTGACTTTATTTCTGTACTTTCATGCATTCTTTCTATTGTCTAAAAATCGATTCCTACATTAAAAAATCGAATTTACCATTTTGTGTTAAAAGTTTAACAGTTCCCAACAAAAAAAAAATTATCTTCGAAATAGAACGATTCTTGACCAAAACGTGTCTAATTAGTCCATTGAAATTTTATATGAGCATGTTTGGGACATGTCTGGGGGGTTATTTTTAATTTAAGGCCCTAAATTTAGGGCAAAAAGTTATATGAACATATTTGTAGGCAAAGTGATTTGCTACAAATTATGTTTTCACGAATTTTTTGTAGGATGCATTGTTTCCGAGATATAGCGATAAAGGTGTTGGCACCCTTTTTTTCAAGATGGCGGCCGGGGGACAAGGGTGGCAACCCCACAAACTTGGGGTTAAGCTTCTATTGACACACGTCCCAAAAATAAAATTGCGTCCTCTAACAAATGCAATACTTGGTCCTTAAATTGTAACATTTCAATGGACTAAATAATATAAAAATAATATACGTATTACGAATTACGATACGATTACGATTCAGCCTGTAATATCTCACTGTTGGGCATAGGCCCCTTTCCCCGTGTAGGAGAAGGATCAGAGCTAATATAATATAAGTATATAAAAATACTATAAGAACTGTATATAATTTAACGTTCTGTAATGTTTGCAGATACTTCCAGTGTGTGTCCTACGGTTCGCTTCCGACTGAAAAACACGAGATTGCGTATTTCCTAGTCAACATGCTACTGATGTACGTCGCGCCTCTTGTGTCTACGCTTTACTGCTCGTTTGCAGCTGTATTAGAGATTATACGAAGAGCCAACACCGCTAATGGTTAGTCTACTTTATTATACATAATTAATGTTACACAAATTATAATTACTATCTCATGTACAACTAAGTACTCTACTACATGGAGAAAGAAGCGTTTGCCTAGCAGTGGAAAGTTACAGCCTATCAACAGAGTAGGTTTAAAGAATTTATTCTCATAAAAAGATTACATTAAATCCACTTACATAAGAACAATACATATGATATAAATACTTAATTAAAACAACAGTCACCGCGTTTTAACAAAAGTTCATTACAATAAGTAGGTAAGAGTAGTAGGTAGTAGGTAGGTAGAGTAATAGTAGGTATCTAATTTATTTCAATCAATATTTTATCAGTAAGAAAGTATTCAATAAGCATTTATTCAGAAGTTTTGGTAATTTAAAAAAAGTTCCTGTCTAGACTGAATATTTTAGATGGATTTGTATAATCTGTGTTTGATCCAATACAATACAGGGAGGGGTTGGTTTTTTCACAAAACATAAAAAATAAAGGTACTTATAGAAACTAGTACACCTGCGTGTGAGTGCTTTATCAAAATTATTAGTTTTATGTTTCTGACAGGATATGTAGCACGAATGCCTAGATTTATCTAATCTATTAATTCCCAAGGAGGGTTGATGTCAGGCAGGCGGCCGGTCGTAAAAAATAACATGCCAAATCACTTACAACATGAGTCTGAGGAAGAGGAGAACATGTTGTGCCGACCCTATATAAATAGGATAAGGGCAGGGAGATGATGAATGCCTAGATTTATCTAGCCTATGCTGTATAGTGATAATATGATAAGATTCTTACGACGGGGAACTCAATTGCGTTTTAGTCTAAGATACGAAATAGACGTGTTCTTCATCCATCTGCTTAATGGATAAAAATTAAATGATTATCTTCTTTAGCATGTTAAAGATAAATCGCGAAAAAGTTGGCTAGAGAATTCCAGGCCAGGCTATATTATAATCGGCAACCGCCATTCAAAGCAGACTTTTAGCAGACAACCCTATGTCATCGTATTCGCAATGAAACAGCGTCCATTTCGATGCAAGATTTATTAATTAAACATGTGGATGAAAGTAACTAGAACAATAATACTAATATACCTGTTTATACATGCCAACCAGTTATTATGCTAGAAAAATAACAGACAACTAAACTTTTGCATTTTCCACAGGTTTCATACTGTCGGTAGGTATTCAATTTATTATTTAAACGATTAGGTGCATTAATAAATAAAAATAAGCTTTTAAATTTTGAATTAAATATAGCCTGTCCAGGATTTTTCAGGTAACCCTTTCGCGATTATTTTTCTAATATACTAAAATAAATACAAAATAATTTTTATCCATTAAGCAGATGGGTGAAGTTCATCTCTAGTTCGTACATATTTCCTACTATTTGTTACGACTGGCATTAACTATCAATCACGGTACAACCTTGAAGTCTTATTTTACATATATACCAACAAAGTATTATGATAATTATTACTTTTCATATAATTTATGTTGTAATAGATAATAAGTGAAGGAAAGGATGGGCCTTGGATTTAGATAGTGCTAAATTCAAAACTTTTATTACTCGACACATCTCTAGGGGATTTTTGAATATAAAAATCGAATAGTCATGGTGATTATTGAATAAACTATTTATTTTAAAATTATTTTATTATGACAAACATGTTATTATGTTAATAAATTAATTAATTTCTAAAAATTCTTAAACAAATTTTTCAATAATCGGTATTTTACACCAATTGGCTCCACTAGGTAATAGAAATGTACAATAATATGTTAAACCTGTTTACGAAGATCTCAAGCGAAATAATTTATAAATAGCCTAAGATTCAACGTAATAAATGATGATCGCTGAAAACCGCTATATAGCTAAATAGGTACATGACTAAAATCAGATCAGAAAGGAAGGCGATTATCATCAGTTACTTGTCAATAGCCATTCAAAATAATTGATGGCTGTGGATGAAACAAGATCAAACATGTTGAAGTTTGGTCAATTTCGTAAATAATTTTATTACATAAATTGCATAAACATCATTTGTTTACTTGAGCATGTTGTTTCACTTACGACTGGTAAATAGGCCCGAAGCAATTTCTAAGTAACAACTAACAACAGAGAAACTCTTCCTTACTAAACATACTCGTAGTAGGTATATATTCGAGATATATAGTTCGAGAAATTTGCAACTTTTCAAACATTAATATTATGTATGCAGATTTATTTTATTATTCAGAATTTCATTTAAGACTACATGGCTTGTGTTTACAATTAAGCGTACCTATTATACTACAACGAAAACAACAATTTCGAATTATTGAAATGAAAACATTACACATTTTTTACAAGTTTACAGATTAATTTTTAATTTCTGGAAATCAAGTAAAGGATTATCAATAAAAATCAAAGAAATTTCAAACGATTTCCTCCGTAAGACTTCAAAGAATAAAAATTAAAAAATGATTTTCTTTCTGATTTCCAGGAAAATCGCGGTTCAAAGAAAGAACAACCTTATTGAAACCACCCTTCATCTATATATATTTCGTATAAAACACTGAAAAAAATTGCTGGATTACATTGTCGATGTTAATCTTGTTTTAAATTATTGCTTTAATTGTTATCATCTGTTATCAGATGGTTAGAAAAAAATCAAATAAAAACTTTTTCATTTTAAGACATACTAGTGGTCAACCCAGTGGTCGAAATTCGACCAATAATTAATTTAAATTATTACTTTGAACATTATTAAGGTTTGGTGTCAAATACTACTTATACTTCTTTAGTCACTGTCTGTCGGGGGTGCGGGTTCAAACCCCGCTGGATCGAAATTTTGATATGATAATAAAAACATTTAGAATTTCCTCATGGGTGGGTAACACAAAAAATAAAAAACGAAACACTTCGGTGAATATCGATCAAATGATGTTACATGGCTACATCTACTATAACGTAGTGAAAAGTAATTTTCCACTAGGGTAGCAGTTTATTCTTTATAAATAATTTTTTATGATTCTTCTTGTTTTAATTGAAAGCTGATTTTTGTCTCAAATAAATTTGATCGAGATCTGATGACCACTTTTTGAGTAATCTTTGATAACACGTATTTTTTTTGACTATTTTTCGTCTACTTACGTTGTTTTACTTATCGATGTAATTGAAGTCGGTTTTTTTTTGTTTGGGAGCAAACACAATTATTATAACTTATAAGGTACTTTTATATTACCTATATGACATATCAACCATGATTAATGTTATGTAGTTAGAGAGTTTACGATACTTAAATCTGTTGTCTATCAAAATAATTATCTACATAACGTATGTACCTTCCTTAATAATCGAGCTTATCATTTTTTGAAGTTATACTTCTTTTGGCGCGTTAGAGAAAAATGATGAGAGTAAATTTTTACAATGCGCGGTGTGGATACGAAGTAGTTCAAGCATGCATGAATAGATGCCGCTAGTTTTGCAGACAAGAAAGTAGTCTTTATCATTTCTAAGAGATGGCGTTGTGGACTAATTGTCTAATTATTAAGTGGTAGGTTTTTTTGGAAGTATTTTAATACTCTAGCCGTGAAGTATAACTTCTTACGTGCGTACAGAAGTACACACACACTTTTTTTTTAAATCGTCGCATTCACACAAACAAACTACACATACTTAGTTGTTTTAAGTAATGAATCAATAATATTTGAATTGTTTTAGATAAAATGCGTCGGAGCGGAGTCGGCATCCTCGGTCGGGCGAGAGCGAGGACCCTCAAGATGTCAGTCACTATCGTTCTAGTGTTCTTTACTTGCTGGTCGCCGTACTACTTCTATTGTTTGTGGTGAGCTTTCTGTTTTAGCGTTAATTAAGAAGTAATTTACCACAGTTAAATGCTTGGTGTTCCTTGGTTAGTAAAAACAGCAGTAATGAGCAGTATATTTAGAAATATAAAGGTCGAAAATTTTTCTCGTGCAATTCTACATTGACTTATAATCAAAAATTTTATACCGAATTTTGATGTACCTATTCATTCAGTACTTCTACCTAAAGTTGTAACAGCCACTTAGTTTTCAACTAGATTAAAGTATCACAAAACTATAAAGCCACCACCACCAGTTCCCTTATTTAATTTTGAAATAATTGGTAGGTTTAAGTTGACCCAATGTGACCTTGTTGTTGTATATCATCAAATGCTAATCAGTAATTTAGAATCTAAGACAAAATTAATGATGAATTATATCAAACAACTAGCTGTTTACCGCGTTTTCACGCGCGTAAATTGACTAAAAATAATTTTTCTATTCGAAACAGTAGTTTCTGAGATTAGCAAACATACTTTTCAACTTCACAATATTACCATAGATAAAAAAACTTTATTATTTTTATCACATAACTTAATGTGTATTACTGTAAAGAATTATAACTTTAAAAATATTAAACAATATTTTTTAATCCGTGTCGTACTTTTATCTTTCTTATTTTACTTAATTTTCAAAGGTATTGGATAGACAAAGACTCAGTGAAAAACCTTGACCCAGCCATTCAGAAGGCTATGTGGCTGTTCTCGTGCACGAACTCCTGCGCCAACCCCATAGTGTACGGGGTATTCAACAGAAACCGCTGGACATGGCGGTCAGGACACGTAAGTAAGATTCCAGAGACAAAATTGTTTTGGAATAAATGAGTCTTGGATAAACCATTCTCCCTTCTGATAATTGACTTGATTGATTTGTTGATTATAAGTGCAGTGTTTTGTAATCTATGTTGAAATTAAATTTTGAAGTGAAACTTATTCAGAATCGTTTTCATTTGAACCTCGATGAAACGAAAAAGGACCAAATACATAAATATATAGGAGAAAATGAGATACATTAAATACACATTATTTTATATTCTCAATGAAATTTTTTTTCAGAAGTTTCACTTCTGCCGTGTGTGAGTTACACACACACACTTTTTTTCTTTTTTAAAATAAACGAGCTGTCTTACGCAAAATGTCTTCTGCGATTTTTTGAGTTTTATTATAGAGATACCAGTCTGTCACTTAACTATTCATTAGTGGCCAACATGCATCAGTAGGTATTCACTTGTATGTCAAAGAGAACTTTTGCAATAAAGATTTAAAGTTATCAGTATAAGTACATTTTATTAAATTGCACCTCGTTACGACCTCTGGTGTAGTAGTACGTGTGCCGTGTCGGCAGCACCTAAACACCGACGGTCGTGGGTTCGATTCCCGCTCGAAGTGGATATTTGTGTTTATACACATATTTATTTCCGGTCTGGTAGTTAGTCCTTGTGGGTCTCCCCACCGTGTCTCGGAGAGCATGTTAAGCTGTCGGTCCTGGTTGTTATCATGTAGATCTGATAGCGATCGTTACTCGTAGTAAGGGAATATATCCGCTAACCCGCATTGGAGTAGCGTGGTGGATAAAGCTCTGATCCTTCTCCTATATGGAGAACGAGGCCTATGCCCAGCAGTGGGATATTACAGGCTGAAGCTAGCATCTCATTACGTTCAATTATTAATTATTGCGACTGTTAAATATCAGCTAAATGCAAGTCCATTTAAATACCTTTTTAATTTATTTCACTTCCGTCATTTCTGGTTATCAATGTTCCATCTCCAAAGTACTATGTTATCTGGTTGCCTAAATAGAGCTACACAACTTTACTATACATTACCGTAGAGAGAACAATTTTTATTATTTGAATTAAGGCCATTGAATAAAACATTCGATTTTCAGAATACACGATGTCGAAACGGATTGAGAAGAGGTTCGAGATTCCACCACGGAGATTCTATGGAAATATCCGCTGCGACTCTTGCTAGAGCGAGGTATTCCATCCAAAGTGAGAGAAACATCAGGCGAGACTCGGCGTTCGGAATTCAAAACGGATCACAGAAACACATTAACAATAATAATATAAATGGAGTTGTGTAACTTTAAAAGTGTACAGACTATATTCAATGTACTCTGTGGTACAGACTATCAAGAGACGATAAGTTACACGCTTGAATTGTAACGATTTTAGTTATTTTTGTAGGTTTATAGCAGATTTTTATAATTAAATGTATAAAGTTAGCGTATGTACTCTATTTGTAATGAAAATTCCTAATTTCTCTCTAAATGTTATATATACATGTTCGAAAGAGAGCTTTAAAGTCTTTATACATACATATCTACAATATATTGGATGTAAAGAAATCATTTTCTCTATTAAGTTATTGCGGTATATTACTGTATATAGTTGTTAATCTTCAATTTGTGATAATTTAATCTAGGTTAGTGTATAAATATTGATAATATAAAGTGACGTAAAGTTGTAAATGGTCTTGAGTGTACGTTTATTATATAAATTTTTATTTGCGTTCTTTTTTCAAAACCATACACGAAAGAATATACAATTTTTCCACTAAATAAACGGCAAAAAAGTACTCATACATATACGCATTTCAATTGATTAATTAATTTCACTTATTGCTAAGTTTTATAAACCTCGAAGAAACTTTTCAGTAAATATTCCCAATTTAAGCATTTAACGAAGTAATTGTCGAAAAGTGTAACATAAGTTCTCAAAATTTAAGAACCATAACTTACTTCAAACATGAAAATATATTATAGTATGTATGTTTTGTAAAATTTGACTATCAACATTGAAGTTGAACGCTACCACAACACAAGCTTATACTTGAGGCCAGATAAATTTATATCTTAAAGAGATGTTTTTATAAAATTGAATCTATTGCTTTTCGTAGTAAATTTGCTAATTTAAGTGTATTCTTTAAGTGACATTCCTTTATGCAACAATTTTGTAGACATTACAAAATCAACATTCCAAATATTTTTACGCATATTTGTAAGTCTAATTAATTTTACTCTATCTTTTAAAGAAAAGAAATGAACGAATGAATTATTGTAAATATTTATCGTAATAGATTTAGTATGTTTAAATACATACGTACTTCTATATAGAAAGAAAATATAATTTTGTTATGTTTGTATATATTGTTAAAGATACTCTGTTGTTATATTTGTTATAATTTGTAGTTTAATATTTACACTGGCTGTGAAGCGATGGAGACTCGGTTCAGACGTGGGAGTTTTATACCAATAAGACTTAGGTGAAATGCAAAGAATATTTCATAAATAAAATATGAAACTATCACGACTTTTATTCAACGTCATTATGTGGAAATATGTGGAAAATACACAGGCTAAAGACGGGCAGCAGCGTCTTCGGTGCGACGGCGCCAGCCCTGCGGTCACCAACCCGCCTGCCCAGCGTGGTGACTATGGGCAATACACATGAGTTCGTCATAATGTCGGGCGCGAACTTGTGGAGGCCTATGTCCAACAGTGGACTGTGATAGGCTGTAGTGGTGGTGGTGGTGGATGTGGAAATAAATGAAAACCCAACGCTATGGTAAGTATTTATTAAAATAACATTTAAAAAGTTTAGACAGTAGAAGTAAAATAAGATTACAAACGCCGACATAAAAATCTATAATGATTTTGTACTTGAAGTCAGATAGGCGAAATAAATTTTGGTCATAACCTTTGGCAGCACCAACAGATTACTTGTCGAAATATTTCAAAATAAAGTATATACACGAAAAGAACGAGACAGCCGAGAATATATTAATATATATATAAAAAAAATCTTTACAATAAATAACAAGCAAATTCTCATCTAAGTTGTCTAATTAATTTCTATATATGCACGATTACAATAATATATTTAAATAATAAAATCTAACTATTACAGAGCTCCATTTTTATTTACTTAGATTAAACATTTATACTTAATCAACTAATTTTTGGCCATTTTCGATTATGTAATAAATTAACAATAATAATTCATATTTTATATTTCAAAAATATATAACAAATAATATAATTTTTTAGGTATTCCATACTTTTCGTTTTTAAATCGTTCTTAACGATCGTAAAATAAAAATAATAATCAAATTCAATAAAAACACTAAGTGTTATTGGATTCCGAAATAAGTTAATACTGGAATGCGACGAAATCATGACTGAACACTAGTATCTAATTAACACACACATATGGCACATTTATTAATACATCCATAGATAGAACATTACGACGAACATACATGTAAAGATTAATACGTTCATACAAAAATAGTTGGATTAGATCTCAGCTACTGTTGTTAAAAGTTTATCCAATATAGAAAAGTGTAAAGATTCAGCTAAAAATGGTTTTTCTATACTTGAACTTTACTTACAATGTAAACGAAACTAACAGCGATTTGTCAAAAATCTCAACCAAATTAATATAATTCAAAATCATATAAAATACAATTTTTTTATTCTTATTTCTTACTAGCTGACCTCGCAAAAGTTGTTTTGCCATATATGTTATGTATATGGTTATTAACGCCCTTATTCCCTCTCCTTGTAACTTAGGGGTATAAAAAATAGATGTTGGCCGATTCTCAGGCCTACCCGATATGCACACAACATTTCATAAAAATCGGTCCAGCCGTTTCGGAGGAGTATTGTAACTAACATTGTGACACGAGAATTTTATATATAAGATATATTGCTGTATTACAAACGATAAAAATTGTAATAAAACTGTCGTTATTGTTACTTTTAGTTAAAAAAAAGGATTTGATAATATCTATAGAGTTTTAACGTCTCGTTGTTAGATGCGTTGACTGTATACATTAGAATGACTAAACTTTAACTAGAAAATGTTAGGTATATAGAATTTTAGATATAAAGGAAATTCGTATAGAATTTCGTTATAAAAGTTTTACGTATTCGTTAACTAGTATCAAGTTAGTCTCAAAATCCGTTTCACAACGTCTCAAAATCAATTCAAATGTAGTTCAAGTTAAATGATTTTGAGAAATCATGAAATAGTTTTTAAGTACTATTAAAATCGCTGTGTAAAAGTATAGATTACAATTGGCACATTTCGAACACACTGATACATTTAAGATCCATCAAAATCTTACATTTAAGGTAATAAATAGCGTGAAAATATAAATATTTAAACGAGAAAACCATTTTTGTGACACCAACACTACACGTCAATTACTATAATTTTATTTTATAAATTATGATATTATGAAATATCGATAGAAATTACAGTATTAAATGAATTAAATACTTCATAATTTAATTCTCATACCAGACACTGTTGAACTTAAAATATTCGCATAACCCAGATTTGGTAACCAATAACTAATTAACGACGCAACGCAATAAATTAATCACAACAAAATAATTCGCACAACTTTAACCCGTTCCCATATTCAAAGAACAATTCGTATAGTAATAAGCCGTAAACGGATAGTAACAGCCAAGCATATCGAATCGTTTATTGGGTATAGGAAGGAGGTTTTAAGCGTTATTGTCCTAACACGGAATAACGTGATTGTTATTGAACACAGAACTCTTATCGGTTTTAACGCTAACGCTTATAATCTACCGTTAAATAGCTCTACACCAGCAATGTCAAACAGTCGGCTCGCTGAGTATTTCTTTGCGGCCCGAATCAATTTCATAAGGATCCAAATAAAAAATCTGGCAAAAATAATTAATGTTTTTTTTTTTTAACATGATTTACATTAGAATTTTAAGAAATATACTTACTCTATAATCGTTTTTATCGAAAGATTTTCAAGTTTTGTCTTCTTAAAGATTAGGTTTTGCAGCCCACCAAGTCTACGGACTTCATGCCCACCAAAGACTGATTATGACATGGCTTCTCTAAACAAATATGTAAAGTACTTTGTCTCGCTTTAGCGAGCATTATTGTCAATACACATATTACCCAAATTCTTTATCTTACAATTTATTATTATGATCAAAAGTTTTGATCACATCATAAACATGGGAACGAAATAATTTCTAGATCATTGTAGGGATATGTAAGAATTTAATACTAAACAGCGTGGAAATATGTTATTATTAATAAATTTTTAACCATTAATAAATAGCCGCATAAGACTTTTCTAACAAGTAGTGCCATTGGTCTAGTAGCCGGCGAGCTCTCTATGTAAGTCCGATCAATGCTCACCCTTTTCTAGCTCGGTTAATTCGTGCGCCGGCGCAAGTTCTCTGTCGTTTTGCATCGCTCGGGTCTTGTCAATGTCACCTTGTGACAGGGATGTCACGATGATGGCGCCAAGCGCATCGCAGACAACGTTAATCGTTGTGCGGAATCGATCACTAGAAATGGATAAAAATATTTTGTGTAAGTTTAGAACCAAATAACATACTAAATTGACTACAATATACAACTCAATTTCTCAGTTACAAGAATTCAAAGAGAAGTTATTCTTGTGTGAACGAACGATTCAGCCTGTAATATCCCACTGTTGGGCAAGGGCCTCTTCCCCATGTAGGCGAAGGATCGGAGCTTAATCCACCACGCTGCTCCAATGCGGGTTGCCGGATATTTTCCCTACTATGAGTAACGATCGCTATCATGTGTACATGATAACAACCGGGACCGACGGCTTAACGTGCTCTCCGAGGTACGGTGGGGAGACCTACAAGAACTGCACAAACACCCAGACCACGGTAAACATCTGTATGGCCAATACGAATGTTGTCGTGTGCGGGGATCGAACCCGCAACCGCTCGCGCAACAGCTAATCGCAATCCATTGCTGTGACCGCTGCGCCAACGCGGTGTCAATATTTATTGACGCCGGCGTCAATATTCTTGTGTACTTTATTGATAAATAACATCTTGCAATCTAATTTGCACATTTTAGTTCCAACCCAATGGTCGGTATAAAAGTGCCTAGTGTCAAGTAGGTACATGTCGATCAGGGTATTTAAGTAAAGTCACATGTTCATGACGAAATTTAACATTCAAATCGTTTGAGTATAGAGTTTGAACGTATCAAAGAAAGAGCATAAGCATTCGTCTTTTTTAATCTTTTCACTGTCTCTGTAATACTTCAACCGAAATAAACGTTTTTTGTTGCTTTCTTTCTTTATTTCATTAACTCAGCCTCAAAAATTTTAACTATTTAAATTTTAAAGCAGTAGTTTTTGGCTACGATCTTTCTTAAGATTGAGATACTTGCCCAGTCGAGCTGTTCCAATTTCTGAGTAGAATATTGCCCTACCTCAACAAAATTTTTGATGAACAGCTAAAAAAATTAATATTAAAATGGCATTTGAAAAATCTGTACTGTTGAAAGGTGTAAGGTAACTTACAGTAACCAGTCGACCGCAAGGATGATGGAAACGTCCTCGGCAGGCAAGTTGACGGTGTCCAACACCATTACCATTGTAACCAGTCCCGCCTGGGGAATACCCGCCGCGCCTATACTAGCTGCTGTTGCTGTTACACTGGAATTATACGATGCATTTGATAATTATTTGTAATCATTACAAATATTGAAACTTAAAAATCTATTTGTTTAGTTCATGGTGCATCAGTGTTCGTAAGTGCAACATTCTTGCTTTCTTTCTTTATGATGATGTTAAGAATTTGTTTACAGATTTTAATGTTATCGAAACGAAATAGACGACACTAGTCTTTTAACACTTTTTTTTAATGTTACTCAGTCGACAAACAAGCGTACGGCTCATCTGATGGTACGTGACTACTGTAGCCTATAGCAGCCTGCAACACCAGAAGCGTCGCAAGCGCGTTGCCGACCCCGTCCCCAATCCCCCCAGGAGCTCTGGTCCTTACTCACCAACAGAAACACAATACTGCTTGAAAACAGTATTATTTAGCTGTGGTCTTCTGTAAGGTCGAAGTACTACCCTAGTCGGGATGCTCCATATTTTGAGCAGGAAATTTCCTGTGCCCTACCTCAGTTGATCTTATTAAACGGTTGTTTTTTTAATTTACACTCACCTGACAGCCACGATTTTTCCGAAAGACATGTCAACTTTCCTGAGCTGGGCGATAAATATGGCCGCAACGGCTTCATACAGCGCTGTACCGTCCATGTTGATGGTGGCTCCAATGGGAATTACGAAGCGAGTGATACGAGGGTCCAGACCCATGTCGTCACAACAGCCGATCGTGATGGGCATTGTTGCTGAACTGGAAGACATTTGGCATATAGTATCACTTGTTAAATTACTTTATTCAAGGCTTCAAAAGCACTTTTAATCGTCATTTTACAAATGAAAATTATATTTGTCATAATCCCACTAATATTATAAACGCGAAAGTTTGTATGTATGGATGTTTGTTCCTCTTTCACGCAAAAACTACTAAACCGATTTTTATGAAACTCGGTACGTAGATAGCTGAAGATCTGAAATAACACATAAGCTACTTTTTATCCTCACATTCCCACGGGATCGGAAATCACGTGGATGAAACCGTGTGGCGCAGCTAGTTCAGTATAGTTAAAAGTGAAGCTACCACCGATTCGGAGTGTAGATTCTGCAGGAAAGAATCGGCAAGAAACTCTGCAGTTACTTTAAAAAAAATCATGTTTCGATAAAAAATTTAATATCTTACATGACATACAAAAAAATAATAATTTTGACGTACTTTTGTGAATGAATGATTGTTCTTTATTAAATATTTCTTACCTGGAAGCAGTACCAAAAGCAGTTGCCATAACTTGACCCATCTTAGCAATGTAACGACATGGCAGTTTCTTGGTAGCCAGAATAAATAGTACGCTTAGAGTTCCAAAGCCATGTAGGAAGAGACCGAGGAGAACTGTCATAAAGTAAAGCCCTAACCGACCAACTAACTCCGCAAATGATTCTATTTCCATAATTTTAGCTGTGACTAGGAAGAACACGCCGAGTGGTGACAGCCTGAAAAAAATACATTGGATAATCGTAGCTTTATATTGTTTAATATAAAATCATAGCTTGGAACAAACGTATATAGGAATATTTACTGACGAACAAAATCAGTTTTTTGAAATATGCCAAAAGTTTTATCACGCGCCAAAATAAGTTACAACAGCTTAGTTATTTAACACAATGCAAATAAATTATTAATTACAAAATAAATGGATAAACTCGTAATTTTTTTAATCTTTGGCTTTACTTTATTAAAAGTTGAACATTAAGTTACACTACTACCGTCACCATCATTTTTAAAGTGAAACTTTTATTACATTTTCTCAAATTTTTTCGTCTGTGTGTTGCATGTCGCGTGACGGTCGGCCGCGCGGTAAGATTGATAAAGCGATTTTATACCCTTAATGGAATATTATTCCAATTTTTTTTTATTTAAATGTCTATAATGTGAAAAAAAGTTTCACTTTTACCGTGGTTTCATAAAACCACACAGGTTTTTTTTTAAATGGAATGCTCACCAAATAACCCAGCCAGTGATGATCATCATAGCTTCAGATAAAGCGTGGAAGAAATCTTGCAAAGGTCGACTCTGCTCTCCCATCTTCCCGAGAGTTATACCTAAGACGATACTGAAGCACACCAGTCCCAGCACGTTGCTACCACTCTGATAATCGCCCTCGATCTTGTATGTTTCCAAGTGACCTGAAACATAAGAACAATTTTACATAAAAATAATAAATTGATAGAACGAAATGGGTCTCCCCACCGTGCCTCGGAGAGCATGTTAAGCAGTCGGTCCCGGTTGTTATCATGTACACCTGATAGCGATCGTTACTCATAGTAGAGAATATATCCGCCAACCCGCATTGGAACAGCGTTGTGGATTATGCTTTGATATTTCTCGTACATGGGTAAAGAGGCCTATGCCCCCAGTGGGATATTAAAGGCTGAAGCGAGAACAAAAGAGAGTCGTTTATTCGTGATCTAATTGTTCGATTTTTAAAATATCCTCATTTTGTAGAACATGTTATTGGTTGTCGACATGGTTGCATGCCGTAACATTATAAATGATATACGAATATTTATGACAAATTTAAGAAATAGCGAAAAACTATGTATATTAAATATACAGGTATTTTTCCAATATTTCAGTTTTGTAAAGCGTGAATTGTATTTGTAGCTTAAAAAAAAATACAAAAAAGTGTTTATGCGTTAGTTGATTTGAAATTGAATAAAAAAATTACCGACCGTCAATCATGTTGAATTAAAAATTAAAGCCGTCAGATGGCAGCAGCATATATAATTTTAATAATTAATTAATTTACAAAAACGAAAGCTATAATATATTTTTTAGTTGTTGATGGCAGTAGAGCAAGCAATTATCTATAAAATGATATATAATCAACCACTCGACTACTCGACAATTAGGGTTTTCCTAAATGACATTGTTAATAAAATTGGTCAATTATTATTTATTATCTGCGACAGATTTTTTAAAAGGTTACTGTTGCTGCTTTTATTCTATTGCAACTTGATCTATAATTCTATATATATAAACTAGCTGACCCCGCAAACGTTGTTTTGCCACCCCCGCAACCCCTCTTGTGGGTGGAATTTCGTAAAATCCGTTCTTAGCTGACCTCTACTCGGTGAAAGGAATATTCCTACCAAATTTCAAGTCTCTACGCCTTATCGTTCCAGAGATATCGTGATGAGTCAATGGGTGGAAATCTCTTTTATATATGTATATAGAAAAAAAATGAATGTTGCTAAGCGCATAACTCGAGAAAGATTCGACCAATTCGGGTAATTTTTTTTTATGTTCCATAAGGCCCACGGAAGGTTTTAATATAAAAAAAAATTAAATTTTTTTTTTTTTAAAAAACAATTACATTTATTTAATTTTAACCATTAACAGAACGAAGTGTGTCCGGGCAGCTAGTAAATAAATAAATTTAACTATTAACGTTAATTTATATTATTAGAATTATTAATGATATGAATATATGATATATTATTTTTTTCTTTATATATAGATTACAGAAAATTGACCATGATATGGTTTTACATCCTTAAACTTTAACTTTTTGAACAAAATAGGATAGGTTAGAAATACACTGAACGTCAAAATATATTACACTAGCTTCTGCGCGCGACTTCGTCGGCGTGGACTCCGCTCCTATTGGTCTTAGCGTGATGATACATAGCCTATAGCCTTCCTCGATAAATGGGCTATCTAACACTGAAAGAATTTTTCAAATCGGCCCAGTAGAACCAGAGATTACCGCATTCAAACAAACAAACAAACAAACAATCAAACAAACAAACTCTTCAGCTTTATATATTAGTATAGATTCTTTTAGAGCGGAGATCTATTTGACATAGTTCTTCAATTGCTTTAGAACACAATACATTTTAGCACAGCTACAGTACGAGCACTGGTGCACTTTTAATGTTCGTAAAGGAGGCATTCTCTTGGAGTATGTCATGCTATTGTAGTGATGGTCTATTTTCTTTTTATGTAAAGTGCTAACCATCTACAAATACGTTTTAAAAACTACTTATACTAGGGGTTTTCTACATATTGCTGTTGTCTCCTACAGTACAATTACATCTACATAGGATTATAAATACATCGATAATGATCAAAAGTCACCTTTAATTGCCTTCGTATCGTTCTGGTCATAGGTGAGTCTGGTTCGATACGATGCGATCGTCGCTTGAGCGATGTTCTCTGGAAATACATTTCTGAAAAAAAAAAAACATTAATTTATGAAAGTTAGAAACTCAAAATTAAGTAGATAGCATACGAAAAACTGTCTCATTCAGAGGATTAGCTATTACAGGCATCCAAAAGGATAGGATATTTTTTGTATTCACTTCTGTAATGCGTGTTCACTTAAAACTATATATACTTATTTTTTTGCATAACCGCCATTTTATAAAAGTAGCTCCAAAACAATGTTGTTACAATACCAGCATTACATGAGTTAAATGAGGTAGGGCACAGCAGGAAATTTCCTCCTTAAAATATGGAGCAGCCCGACTGGGGTAGTACCTCGACCTTACAGAAGAC
Organism: Melitaea athalia; assembly: GCA_905220545.2. Lineage (NCBI taxonomy): Eukaryota > Metazoa > Arthropoda > Insecta > Lepidoptera > Nymphalidae > Melitaea > Melitaea athalia. The sequence goes on from HG992194.1 coordinate 14,485,602, forward strand.
CACAGCTAATAATACTGTTTTCAAGCAGTATTGTGTTCCTGTTGGTGAGTAAGGTGACCAGAGCTCCTGGGGGGGATTGGGGATAGGGTCGGCAACGCGCTTGCGATGCTTCTGGTGTTGCAGGCGTCTATAGGCTACGGTCTTACAATCAGGTGAGCCGTACGCTTGTTTGTCAACCTAGTTACATTTAAAAAAAAACATTAAAATTATATTGTGTTAGTGAAATTCTTATAGACAAAAAGAACCATGAGGACATTAAAACCGTTTACAGAAACCAGAGACTTAAATACTATAATGTTTTTGACTAAAATATTCCTCTAATTTATAACAGCACCTAAATCAAGTACAATGGACAGAAGGATAAATCTATTAAATGGATTAGAGGTGCGATCGCTGCATCTAAAGGTCGTAAACTTCCGTCGGTGACGTGTTTATTTAATCTCCGACTTCTAATTCGTACCGCTAGCTGACCATTACGTTTACTAGCAAACGTGATTAAAGAAATTTAGACAAATATTGTTACTAACAGTGAAAGTTGTGTTATAAGAAATTTTAAGACATTATAACATCTCTTATTATTATCATCTTTAAATGATCATCATCTTCGTTTATTTGTTTCAAATTGTATTTACCATGGACAAAATTCGTTTAAATATAAATATTATCTAAACTATATTAAAAAGAGCGATTTTTTAAATGTAATTTATAAAATCACTTGAATATTTTTACTTTCTACAAATATTATTGAAAAATATTCTTCGATGTTGAATCTAATAAGTAGGTATAAAACATGTCTCATAAACTTTTCCAAGGTTTCCTAACCTTGATATCCAAAAAACGTCCTTTGGTTTTTTATTTTTGTCAGTCGCGTATGACTCCTTTTATAAACTGTGCCTACATTTTAGGTATACCTAATAGTATAATTAACGTTATTTTTTCCAATATTTTTTCATATTTTTGTAAAAGAGACTCACATGATGTCTCAAAAAAGTCCTTAAATATCGAAATGTCTGATGAAAGTCCTTAAATATCGAATGGAATTAAGTTTGAAAAATGAATTCACATATAAGTTGATCGTATGACCTATGTCTCCTGGCAGACCAGCAATCTATCGCGTTGTTTTGCTTTATTGATAGTGCTAGGGTTATGCTTTTATTTTATTTAACTATCGATAACTTATATTTTGTATTTAACTAGTGTATTCGTATTTTCTAGTCCTCTATACCCTAAACTCTAAAGCGTTTGGTAAGTTGTTTTTAGGATCACCTTAATATTGTGAAAACGAAAGAGTCATAATATCGTAAATCAGATTTTTAGCTTATCTTTAATAATAATAATTTAGGCCTCATTTACGGAGACGCGGGGCGTCGTGCGTAGCGTGTGGCGTGGCGGAACGAACTAAATTCAAATGTAGGGCGTTGCATGAGTGCGTTGAGGGAGAAGCGATTTAACACGCGTTCATTTCCATACATTTTGACGCACGCGCGACGCTACGCCACACGCTACGCGCAACGCCCTGCGTCTCCGTAAATGGGGCCTAACTCTTTAGTATCTGATTCACAGATCTGAGTTGATAAATTATATTTCATACATACATATGTAAGCCGTAAGCTTAAGAATAATTTATCTCAGAGTATTAATTCTTTGTAGATAGACATTGCGAATAAGTGAAGTTAGGTCTAGTACTAACTAGTAGTAGTACTAATGTGGGCACCTGAATTTAACAAACAGTTCAAAGTTATATGCCAGCCCTATTAATGGTATCTAGGGCGTAATATAAATAGCGTGGCTTGATGAAGACTGACTAGGAGGGAACCGACGATCGCGCCGCTTCTCTTGACAATTGACAATTACGAGCGAATTTCGCGCGAACATTGGCGCCTTGATTCAGAAGATTACATTTGTATATGTATGAATGTATGAAGATGATGAGTTTTGTGAAATCAAAGGCGAAAATTTTATAGGTAGGGATCCCTAGTATATTTTTTTAACCTGATTAGTATCAAGCTAATTTTCTGAAAAAAAAATTAAGAAAAGAAAATCTATTTATGATGACATCAAAAATTATTACTAACTAGCTGATTTTTTTTCTTTTAGTTAGTTAATATCTATATAAATAATTTAATAGTATATACCTAATATTGTCCTACAAATTGCGTGGTACGTTATCCCGGTCCTACGCTCACTGCTGCTCTATCTCCTGCTATCTCTGTTAGCTACCACAATCGAGAGTTTTCGAAGAGGAATTTTTTGTTCGTCTCATCAAAATTAAGCTACTCCTGGAAAATTAGCTTGATACTAATTAGGTGAAAAAAATGTACTAGGGATCCCTACCTATAAAATTTTCCCTTTTTATTTCACAAAACTCATCATCTTCATACATTAAGCTTGTTTACAAAATATCTAGTCTTCGCTAAGCCTAACTTTTTCGATAATATAGTTACTATAATAGATATATCACTTGTAGTAAATAATATGGTTGGTCATTAACTGTCAAAATACTAGCAAAATTTTAAAAATTGTGTGGTTACAATAGTCTTTAGAAATTTTCCACAGCGCACATTTCAAGTATATCCTTTCATATTTGAAAGGATATAGTAGGTATCATCCGTCGTCTTCTGTCTTTTTATTAGAAAATTGTTTTGCAACGACTTAAAAAGATAAACATGTAAATAGGTTTTATCTGAATATAAACCACTAAAGATAGATTAAAAGCCAGTTATTCTGTCAGGTATAAATTAAAAGAACAATCTAGGTGTCCATTCAACTGACAATATAGAACTCAGGTCCAGTCCACTTTAAGTCAGACGTTTTAAAGTCCTGTTCCTTATTATATTATCAATCACATTTAATTTATATGAACATACTATATACATAATATTATCTATACTAATCTATACTAATATATAAAGCTGAAGAGTTTGTTTGTTTGATTGTTTGTTTGTTTGTTTGTTTGAACGCGGTAATCTCTGGAACTACTGGGCCGATTTGAAAAATTCTTTCAGTGTTAGATAGCCCATTTATCGAGGAAGGCTATAGGCTATGTATCATCACGCTAAGACCAATAGGAGCGGAGTCCACGCCGACGAAGTCGCGCGCAGAAGCTAGTGATTAATACTTCTCTTAATAAGTATAGGTGTAGATAGGTTGAGGGGAGGCAAACGTGTAAAAGCAAAAGGCATAGGGTTTTATAAAGCGAACACTTTATAAAACCTTATGCCTTTTATAAACTTTTTTAACTTGATGGTTGTAATCCTTAGAGAAAACTCCTCTAGCTACGCCAAGGAATAATAGCAGAGAAAACTGTAGTACCTAAAACCTTAACAGGCGCCTATAATACAGCACAGTACAGAGTACAGGTATTTCAATTAGAGAATCATCTAAAGGTCAAGGTTCAGTTAATTAGATAAGTTGAACTAATTATTGTTACCGTTGCTGAATAGTTTATTTAACATTTTCGCGAAATTCGTCCGGATGCGAAAATTAACACTTTCATTAAGCCAATCATAGAGCGACCGCTCGATGACGTGTGTGATATTTCATCTGATAATTTAAGTTCTCGTTACCAATATATTGAGTGCACATCTAATTGATATTCCTTTGGATTAATAAAAGGGTCCTCATGATTAAGAAAGATGACTCATTGTTTTGAGGATTGTCTTACATGTCCAATAAATACAAGGCTGTTCGTTTCTGACTTTTTAACGAAGTACTATTCTTGTTTATTTACTCTGCATTGTACACGAAAGGAATAACATACAATTTAAATAACAAATAAAACAACAATTTAAAACAGACTGTCTTAACGTTAGACAGCGATCTCTTCCAGACATCTATCGTGGAGGAAATAATGTGAAAAGGCAGAAGTGGGTGTACCTACAGGATTAAAAAAAGATTTCAGCGATCGTTCAAAATCACAGGCATCAAAAATATTGAGTAATTTACTTAACGATCTAGATCTATTATGGATTTCGATGAATTTAGTAAATTAAGAATTATATTTGATCAAAAACAATCCTTTTCTAGATCTGGAACTTAAAATGCAATGTTTTTTATTTCAATATGCTGTCTAGAAATAGACTTATTAATGTAATACCACAAATACCTATAACTAAAAGACCCCAAAATCACAGAAAACAACTTTTCAAAGGATATTTTTATTTTATACTTCTACCTCAGCAACACATCTTAAAGGTCTAAATACTCTAAAGGTCAACTGTTAATTAAGACTGCACGGGTTTAAGTCCACCTTTTGCGCAACGTATCATTACATGGTATAAAACAAAGTCGCTTCCCGCTGTCTGTATGCAGATCTTTAAAACTACGAAACGGATTTTGATGCGGTGTTCTTTAGTAAATAGAGTGATTCCAGAGAAAGGTTTATATGTATAATACATGCAAAATATAGTAGAGGAACACTGATAATTTATGCAACCGTGCGAAGCCGGGGCGGGTCGCTAGTTGTATATATTTGTGCACATTTGTGTAATAAAGTTAAATAAATAAGTAAAGACATGATAACCATAATTGTGTTTTCGCTCTGTGTTCTCGCAAATGAAAAAAACTGACTTCAATTACATCGACAAGTAATATTATGTAAGCCGACGAAAAAAATTAACAAACGCACTAGTTGTCACTACGATTTTTGAGGGTTCCCCGAGATTTCTCTGGGATCCCATCATCAGATCCTGGTTTCCTTGTCATGGTACCTAAGTTGGGATATCTCCTTTCCAACAAAAAAAGAATTATCAAAATCGGTTCATAAACGACGAAGTTATCCCCGAACATACATATAAAAAAAACATATACCTACGGTCGAATTGAGTAGCCACCTCCTTTTTTGAAGTCGGTTAAAAATACACAGTAATATTAAAAATATAACTAAAAATGTATTACCTTATGAGATCTAATAAAGTATCGGAGGTGAGGGTGTCCTTGGTGACGACTTTCCTAGTGACGTTCATCTCACTGAAAGCCTCGGAGCCTCTCCCTGGCTTGATAGTTGTGACTAGAGCTATGCCGAGCATCACGGCGCACACCGTCGTTGTCATGTAGTAGATAATGGCTCGGAGACCGACCCTGGGGATATGTATTATGTGATGTAAGAGATTAAGATAATGTCCATGAACTTAAGGCCTCATTTACGGAGACGCGGGGCGTCGTGCGTAGCGTGTGGCGTGGCGGAACGCACTAAATTCAAATGTAGGGCGTTGGATGAGTGCGTTTACGCAAAAGCGATTTTACACGCGTTCATTTTCATATATTTTGACACACGCGCGACGCTACGCCACACGCTACGCGCAACGCCCCGCGTCTCCGTAAATGAGGCCTAATCAAGAAATTCTCCATAAAAAGACGTAAAACGACCAAAAATTATAAATTTCGATAATGATTATTTAACAGGATAATTCGCTTTATTCATTTTTTTTTATTTCGATATTCGTTTCATTCATTTCGTTTAGGTATTCAATTCCGATAATAACTATTGAAACAGGATAATTAGCTTTATTCATTTATGTTTTTCGCCAAACGATTAATGATTCTAAGATTTTTTTACATATTTCTACACATTCGTTCGGGTTTTATTCGCTCTTACATTTATGGCTGTTATTTATTACTTCTGATACTTCCTAAAATATTTTTTTTAAATCTATTCAGTAGCTTAACGAATGCATAGAAATTGATAATATTATTTTTTCTATACAGTACAGTTTCAAGAGCTTTTTTTATACAGTCATTCAACAAACACAGTCAGACCGGCGGGGGCAGTCTTGCGAGCAGTGTCCATTTTAATATTTGAAATATAAAAACGGACGAATGTAAATATATTCACTGACATTTTACTTTTATCTCAGGAAATATATTGTAATACAATATAATATTATTCCGAGATTATATACTTATTTCTACTTGTATTTTATGCGACAATTACGCAGCATTTTACAAAATGTTAAAAACGTTGTAGGTACCAATGTAAGTATGTCATGCAATATTACTAACATAGATATTAAACATTTTATAGATACTCAACAAACGCTCAACAACTACATAAATTAAAAAAAAAAATAATAACTTACTTGCCAGATAGACTGAGATCTAGTGAACCGATCGCGGAGACGATCGACGAAACTAACAATGGCACTATCAAACACTTCAGCATCCTGAGGAACAGTTCACCTGGATACTGGAAGTACATCACATCTCGTCTCGACCATTCTATCCCGGAAGCCCTCAGCCCCCAGCCGAGCAGTGTCCCGGAGAGAACGCCTATTATTGTTAGTATGGTCAAGAGGTTTTCCCGGAGGAATTGCAGGCACGCATTTCGCCTTATTTGTAGCGGCATCGTGATTGGACCCCGGCGTTTCTGAAATATGATAAATAGTGTCAATTTTCTTTTATCATATCGAAGAAAAATTACCTTGTAATTAATAAAAAATAAAAACTATTCAATTCCGATCAATTTTGATTAGGTAATATTCAGTATTACCATTTATTGTTTTTAGGGTTCCGTACCCAAAGGGTAAAAACGGGACCCTATTACTAAGACTTCGCTGTCCGTCCGTCCGTCCGTCCGTCCGTCCGTCACCAGGCTGTATCAGCTCAAGAACGGCTATAGCTAGAGAGTTGAAATTTTCACAAATTATGTATTTCTGTTGCCGCTATAACAACAAATACTAAAAACAAAATAAAATAAATATTTAAGGGGGGCTCCCATACAACAAACGCGATTTTCTTGCCCTTTTTTGCTCGATATCAATAATGGCAACAGGTAGGCACTTGAAATATTGACAAAATACTCAGTTGTATTTTTACTTTAATAATAAATAATAAAATTAAAATAAAATTAATATTTAAGGGGGGCTCCCATACAAAAAACGTAATTTTTGCCTATTTTTGCTCTCATACAATAAAAGTGATTTTTAGTCGCTTTTTGCCCGTTATTACAATCAATGTACCTAGTCAATGGTACGAAACCCTTCGTGCGCGAGTCCGACTCGCACTTGGCCGATTTTTTATTTGATACGTCTTAACAATCGAAGATATAAAAATGTATGTAATATAATAATATTTTTTGTAAATATAATTAAAATTATGTTATATAATGAATGTAACATCATAATTTTCATGCTCATGTTTCATGTACACGAATTATGAAATGCAACTTAGAGAAGGATTAATAAAAATTGCAAAATTGTGAAACACTAAGTTTTATATACCTACATATATATACTAGCTGACCCCGCAAACGTTGTTTTGCCATATATGTTATTAACCCCCTTAATCCCTTATAACTTAGGCCCTAAGTAATCGAACAATTTCTATTTTGCATACCCCTAAGTCTTAGGGGTATGAAAAATAGATGTTGGTCGATTCTCAGACCTACCCTATATTCACACAAAATTTCGTAGTATTATAACTAACATTCTGACACGATACTTTTTTAAATAAGACTAGTGGTCATAATTATGGTTGAATTTCGACCATAATTACTTAATCGAATAATCTATTTTATCAATAAACAAAAGAGTATATATGCGTAATACGTCTGTGTGTATGTCGAATACATGGTAGTATGTGTAATGTTTTTTTTAATTTATTTAATGTATTAATATTAATATTATGCATAAACATGCATAATTTACACAAAAAAATTTTTGCATTCTGCACTGCTTCTCTATGTAAACTATAAGTGTGCGAAATTTCATACTCCTCCGTCCGCGCAATTTTCGTAAAAAGGGGTACAAAGTTTTGGCTACACGTATTAATCTATAGATTCTATTTTATTTTCCACGTATGTTCGGTTTTATAAAGTAAACTTTATTAACCAAAATATGATTAAATTTTTTTTCTTATTAATATTAAAATACGGAACACAGATTACTAAATAGTTTACTAGTACCTACGGAAATGGTAGAGTTGAATTTCATAAAAATAATGATGACAATGCTAAAAATATTGGACTAATTCATTAAAAAAATACATGGTAGCCGTTATTAAAAAGCAAGTTGTTATTAAAAAATAAAAATAAAACTACTTTCGTTTAAATTCTAGATAATATCGCCATTTGCACTCTCACTAATTAATTATAGCCAAATAAATGCATACTTGGCACAAGTCTCTTGGCAAACCGTTCAATGATTAAACGAAACAAAATGTCACACTATATTCTTGTTTTAACGGGAAATAAATTTAAAATAACTTCTATTTCAAGTGACTATTAACTACGAATATTCTATTAAAATCTTTACCATGTTTATGATTTAGAGATTTTAGATGTTTCGGCATTTACAGACGCGAAGGCCGCCGTAACGCGGTTTTTCTTATAAAAAAATGGAAAATTAAAAGTTTTCCCGTTTTAATGAAAGTGTTCAGTCATTTCAATTTTAATATAAAGTCAATTCAATTTTAAAATAACATCAACGTCTGTAAAAATTAAAAAGAAAAAAAATATACTTATTGTATGCAAAAAAAAAGTAGAAAGCTATGCATAGGACCTCGTTAGATTAATATCCAACTAGACAACTATTACAGAGCCTATGCCTAGCGTTGATAACAGACGTTGATGTTATCTTAACATGAGTATTAACTCATAGAATATGTTCTATACCTAATACGTCCATATTTAACCAGAGCTTTATTAGTGGATATAAAATATATTAATCTTATCCAAGAATCTCGGGCTCACCTCTATACACTTGATAGAGTTATTAGAGTTTGTTAGTTAGGTTAGGTTAAAAAGGTATTTAAATATTCTGTCTTTTAAATTAATTGATTTAGCCTGTTCCCTTTACTTGACATAGATACGTGTAGGAGAAGAATTGGACTTTAATCCACCGTGCTATTCCTGCACTAATAATATAACTCTCTTCAAAAAACTTTTAACAATAATTAAAGTAAGAATAGTTGAATCTTAACGTCGTATAGCAAAGTGACATTAGCAACGTTGCAAAATTGCCAAATGCACTATTGAGCCACGTGTCTGCACCACTAGAAAACATCTTGTACTGAATAAATTTGTAGAAAAAAAAAACATCTATTTAGTACTTGAAACAAATGTCAGTGCCAAATAGGCTGATAGATAGTGTTAAAGATTACGTTCACTGCTCTTTCCGTGAAAATTCCGAAAATAGAAGATATTTTTTTAAGCGTAATCGAACTTTAAATTGTAAAAAGTAACACATCAAATTAAATTATAATTACAAAATAATTTTATTTCAAAGATCAATGCAATATCATACATGGCATTAACACTCGTAAATTATTTAGGGCTTGTGGTTACAGCGGCTGTTTTTGAGGAAGCGCATTCTGGACGTCGATTTTAAGCCCGTTTTTGCAAAAGGTGCATTTTTCTGGAAGTGATTGATGATTTTAACTGAGGTAGGGCACAGCAGGAAATTTCCTGCTCAAAATATGGAGCAGCCCGACTGGGGTAGTACCTCGACCTTACAGAAGACCACAGCTAAATAATACTGTTTTCAAGCAGTATTGTGTTCCTGATTCCTGTTGGTGAGTAAGGTGACCAGAGCTCCTGGGGGGATTGGGGATAGGGTCGGCAACGCGCTTGCGATGCTTCTGGTGTTGCAGGCGTCTATATGCTACGGTCTTACCATCAGGTGAGCCGTACGCTTGTTTGCCAACCTAGGAACATAAAAAAAAATAAAAAAAAGTGATGGAATTTGGTGAGTCTGTTGTGGATTGGTTTTAGATAACATGTGGCAATTTTGTTCATTGACAAATTCGTTAAAGCAAAAATGTGTCTCATCGCTATATTCAATAAGCATATAGCTTCGACGTGTTGTGTTATTGCATCACTTAAAGTGTATATGCGTAATAAAAATCATGAAGTCGTGTATAAATTGTGCAAATCGAAGACTGATTTAGCGATGATCAAGCGTCACTAATCATAAAAATCAAAATGTAGGCTCATTATGACAGTTCGTTTAAAAGATATCCCTTTTGTGATTTCTATAGAGCTTAAAAAACACAAATTTCTTATACTTAAAGGGTAGCAAAGAAGCATAGGTCCCTTCTGAAGGTTAACTGTCACCCTAGTCTAGGGACGCCTGCAACACCAGTATCATCGCATGCGTGTTGCCGACCCTATCCCCGACCCTCACCTACCTACAGAATCCTTACTACAGGAACACAGCACTACTTGAAAGTAGTATTATTGGAAGTGAGCTTTTGTAAAGTTCAGGTAGTTCCCTATATGGAATACTCCAAGTTTTGAGCAGAATATTTTCGCAATGTCCTGATGTCCGCGATGAAAATGACCCATCTAGCATCATCATGATCAAATGCTTTCCATAGGCTGAGTAGATGGTGAACAAAAATTCTCGCGATACATGAATGACGTATATTACACTAGCGACCCGCCCCGGCTTCACACGGTGGCAAAAATGATCAGTGTTTCTCTACTATATTATGCATGTGTTATACATATAAACCTTCCCCTTGAATCACTCTATCTATTAAAAAAATTGCATCAAAATCCGTTGCGTAGTTTTTAAGATCTAAGCATACATACAGACAGACAGCGGGAAGCGACTTTGTTTTATAATATGTAGTGATTATGTATGAAATACTTTTTGTTACGAATGATGGCTGAATTACTTACCTATAGAGTAGTTGATAAAGATACAATGAATACTTTGCCTAACTTAAATTAAACATGGAATGGTCACTTTTATGGATAAGAAAATGCATTTTTTGATATAATTTCGAAATTGTGTACTGAAGCGCGGGACCACACGTGGGAGACAACGCGTACGCGCCCCGCGCGGATGTCATCGCGGAAATCTTTATTTAGTATCGTGATCAGCTCTCCCCTCGCTCACACGCATCGCAATCTGCCTAACGACGCAGGTACCTGGCTGGAAATGTACACTCGTCACACTAAACTTCATTGTATTGATGGGATGACGAAATCGAACGTATAGGATGAATTCAATCAAATTATCAAACTATGTTGCATTCGAAATCATTAAAATTTTCTTTTTTTTAATTTTTTTTTTTGCTATAGTATAGTACCTAATAGGTAATAGACCTATTAGGTAACTGGCAGATACGACAATATGCTTATACTATTGATTTATGAGAAAAAACTTCGATTTGTAAAAAAAATATTAATTATTATGTGTTATTAAAAGTCAATAGTTTGTTTTTCCGCATCTTAGGTCGTGAGGTTGATGATCTTGCCCATGACATTGTGGTCTACAAACAGAAGGAAATACGATTTATCAAGTGGTCTATGTCTAGAGCATTGCTCCTTCCACTTCTACGTACATGTGATTAAATAATTGATTTTATACTAAGCGATACATGTGTACCTATATGTTATATTTATGATGTACGTAAGTTTCATTACGTACCTACTTGATTAATTAGTATTTTATTTATTCATGTTATTAATATTATTGAATAGACAGGGTGTACCCACAACTTTATTCGTAATTACACGTTTTGATTTTCATTTCATTCTCCTTAACTAAAAATCCTGTGTGTAAAAAGTATCCGGTGTCCGTTCCATTTTTTGGTACTTAATTTGTAGTTGTAGTATGAACTGAAATCATCAATCAAAATCAAATTTAATTGAATTCAATTTATTATAGCTTTCGACATATATAGAATAAGCTAGTGTCATTCCCATACATAGAGAATTCTATTCTATTCTATTCGTTTAGCTTTTATGCCACTTGTCTACAGGGGCTGGACGGTCAATCCACTCGGTCAAGTTTCGAATCAGTAACAGAGGATAGTCGTTCTGTGGCAGAAAGATGAGGCAGAAGCAAGAAAGTTTTTTGGCCACATCCCAAAATAAGATATTTAAGTTATTTCGTTTTGTTGATGCCCAACGTTTCTTCCCTTGACCATGGTTGATGTAAAGTATCCGAAACGTCGGACATCTAAAAAATTTAATAAGCCGCGATAAAATAGGAAAAAGTTGTTTCATTATAATGAGTGAAATTTGCGTAAACATAACAAGTTCTTCAAAAATGCTTAAACTAGGTTAGGTTATAACGTAACTACGTTATTATGCGTATTTGTAATGCTTCAGTTATTAGTTTGCGTATCGAAAGGCTATGAATGGAGGCCCTGATAAGAAAAATAAAATATTCCGCAATTGTAAATCTGTAAAATTATATTGTGCAAAAATAGTATAAATAATTATTATGCATACTGAACTCAACAGCCCTCAGTAGGGTTTTCTCCTATATTGAGGGTCCGGGAACACTCCAGAAGCACAAACGCACAGACAACGACAAAATATATCTATGTCAGGAGCAAAAGTTGAACCCTCAAGTCCAACAGGCAGTGTTGTGACCGTTGCGCCAACATACTTACATAAAAAACTTAAAATCTAATCATTTTGACTACCCTTTGGCTCAGTGTGTAGTGACCCTTTCTACTCCCGGGGTTGCGGGTTTTGACTCCTGCCTCGAGTCTCTATTTATTTGTATGAATTATATGTATGTATTTATCGAAAAAAAAAATGTGGCTATATCAGTTTTTTGTTACCTATAACACAAGCATTAGGTTGCTTATCTTAGAAACAAATAACTGTTTATGAATATTAAAGATATTTAATTCAAGTATACAAAAATTAAATAAAAATGTAATACATTGTGTTATACTCGTTTTACAACCTCTATTGAGGCAGGGTACAGCAGGAAATATTCTGCTCAAAATCTAGAGCAACCCGACTGGAAAAGTACCTTAACCTTACAAAATATCACACGAATAATCTAAATAATACCTTCTGTCCCAAAGCAGTGTTGTGTTTCTGTGGTGACTAAGATAGGAAGAGGTCCTAGGGAGAGTCGGGTCGACAATGCGTTTGTGATGCTTCTGGTGTTGCAGATGTATAGGTTTGATCTACAGTAACCGCTTACCAAACATGTTACCATGTTTAGTTTTTGTTTAGTTTTTTTTTTTTTTTTTGTAAATGGTTTTTTTTTTTATATTCGTTAAGTGTGTATCACCTTATGGCGAAATAAATGTATTCATTTCATTCCATCAGGCGAGCCGTACCTACGCTTGTTACTTTACGTAGTCATGCAACAAAAATATCCCTATTTAACTTAAGTGTTGATAGTAAAACTAAAAAAACATATCAGGTACCTTTATCATTTGGATACCGTTGTACGTCAAATATCAGCAGTTTATCAGCAACTGGTGAACAGGTCCTTAGAGCATAAAATTTTAACAAGATTTGACAAAGAGCTAGGGGACTACGATTTTGACACTCTACGTTGTTACACTAATGATCAAGCTACTAGCTAGCACGTGCGTCGGCATTAATAGTCGAAAATTATTGCACGTATTGTGTGTAGGTAAGTTTATCTATACTAATATATAAAGCTGAAGAGTTTGTTTGTTTGTTTGTTTGTTTGAACGCGGTAATCTCTGGAACTACTGGGCCGATTTGAAAAATTCTTTCAGTGTTAGATAGCCCATTTATCGAGGATGTATGTATCAACACGCTAAGACCAATAGGAGCGGAGTAAACGCCGACGAAGTCGCGCGCAGAAGCTAGTTTTTATATAAACTTACACACAATACGCCCTTAGCATCCGTAGGGCTGCATTCAGCCGAGTGTGTCTGCGTGTGTGCGAGTAGGTATTAGAATTGAATTGCGTGTGAATACGTTCGTGTGGGGCGCCTGTGTGTGTTCTTCGTGTACACATTACAGGTTACCTAGCAGCATATAAGCTTTAAAACTTTCATTGTCACTAAGAGTATGATTATTACCACGTTTATCGTTAGCCATTTTGAGTTTTCAATTGTATCCCCAAGAGTGTTACTTTCTACAAGCGTTATGGTAACGGGGGCACATCTGAGTCATGACCATGATCCGACAACAAAAATACTAAATATTTTTATCAATTATATATAGCGGCATTAAAATCTTACTTATGTTACTGTAATGTACCATTATTATATAACCGAAATTATTTTTTAATAAATAAAACCGCTGTGGTGTAATGGTGTTAATAGTCGCCTAAAACAAAGACGGTTTGGGGGTTTTATTCCCGTTCGGGATTGATATTTGATTTGTACAAATATTTCTTTCCGGTTTGGATGTCTGTCCTTGTGGGTCTCCCCACCGTGCCTCGGAGAGCACGTTAAGTCGTCGGTATCGGTTGTTATCATAAATACTTGATCGCGATCGTTACTCTCACAGTAGGGAACATATCCACCAACTCGTAGTGCAGTAGCATGGTGGACTAAGCTCCAATCCTTCACCTAATTGGAGAAAGAGGCCTATGCCCAGCTGTGGGATGTTACAGGCTGAATGCGTATTTTTTTTACCTTCGTTAAGGTACTGCCAATCGAAAAAGTCCACTTATCACAAATATAATAAATAGGAATGTCCTAGATTTCTAATATAGGTAGGTAGTATTTAGTTACTAATGGAAAACAATATCCACCACAAACAAGAGTCACGCTGTGCCTAATGCGAGGATACCCAAAAGTCACGAGTAAGTAATCTTCCGTAAAAATGTAAACGATGATTTAAGGTAAAAAAAAAAATTAAGGTATAACCGTTATCAACTTTTTTCAATTTTTTACATCTCAATGAAAGGCTATTTTGTAAGTTTTTATAGAATCACAACTAAGTTCTTTCTGAACGTTTACATTCATCACATTTAACTATACTAATATACTAATATACCTATAAAGCTGAAGGTTGTTTGTTTGTTTGTTTGTTTGTTTGTTTGAACGCGGTAATCTTTGGAACTACTGGGCCGATTTGAAAAATTCTTTCAGTGTTAGATAGCCCATTTATCGCGGAAGGCTATAGGCTATGGCTAGGAAGCTAGTTTAAAATAAAGAGAAATATTTATCACATAATTTGTATACAATTTTCGATAAAAAATCTGTACCTATATTAGTAATCGATGGTACTTAAGGCTCAATGCTGCTAGGTTATATAAAACGGTATAATCCTCGATGTAGGCCGATACGTATTGTCAATACAAAACAAAAAGGGGACAAGAGGGTATAAAAGATCTTTTATCTCGTATTCATATAGATTTGAATGCTCTGACATTGAAAATCTGTAGATATTAAGTGTCGTGAACTATTATTGAGATCGACTCATGACGGTTGTTACAATTCTAAGTTGTTACGTCAATATTTGAGTCAATAGTCAGACTGGCTGACAGCGTGTCATCGTATGACAGTATTTTTTTTAACTGTATTTTGCTGTGTGGTTACGGTAGGAATATAGACACCCCCTCTCTTCTCATGGGTGTCGTAAGAGGCGACTAAGGGATAGCATAGTTCCACTATCATCTTGGAACTTAAAAAGCCGACCGATGGCGGGATAGCCATCGAACTGCTGGCTTTGAAATACACAGGCCGAAAACGGGCAGCAGCGTCTTCGGTGCGACAAAGCCAGCCCTGCGGTCACCAACCCGCCTGCCCAGCGTGGTGACTATGGACAAAACACATGAGCTCGCAACATTTTTGGCGCGAACTTGGGGAAGCCAATGTCCAGCAGTGGACTGTGATAGGCTTAAGTGATGATTATTCCCCAAATATGAATCATGATTGGTCTTATGAAAAACATATTGGTAGTTTCGCTCAGATAACATTAAATTGTAATGGTACATTTTCGTTCGTAAATAACCATCAACGAAAAAGAAGAACTTTTACAACTCGGCTTTGCCTTAAGCACGAATATTAATGAATTTACGTTTCCATAGACTTTTAAGTCTACCTTTTTAACCAAATTAAAAAGTTACACGTAGAAAATCTCTAAAAATCTTACAAAAAATAATCAAATTTTGCTACTTCTTCTCGAAGTTCAAAGGACAGGGTCCTTAATGGAACTTTCAAAGGCATTAAATAATAAAAAATTAATCGCCTATAACAAAGAATTATGCTTTCAACAAAAAAGGCTTTGTCGAAAATGGACGTACACTCAATTTAATTAATTTTTTTTTTAGTAAAATGACTTATTTATTTCCTTTTTTATACTATATCCTATACTACATTTAATAAAGTTTTACAATTAAAATCTATAAATAAATATACAATATACTGGTATAAATAATAATCGAAAAACAGAAAACCTTAAACTGCGAATACAGAACAAACTATTAAAGACTTCTTTGTTGTACAAGCTGCGTTGCTATGGAACGCTTTACCGTGGCTTTACCTGTTACCATAGGACGTGCTCAAAATTTATTTTTATTTAAAAATTTTGATAGCACCTTAGTTTATAAATTATTTAAACTCCACTTCATTAAATTAATAAATGATCATTCAATTTGTCTTGTATACACAATTATTGTATTTATTTGTATGTTCAGGTTTATATATGTAGGTATGTATGTACTATGTACCTATGTGTATGTATGTAAAATTGTTATATTTTTGAACTAATATTATATTGTTATACCACTTGCCCATCTACAAAGCAATGTTCCTTTGGACATCAGGTTGTCTTGAAGTGATTACTTTTTAAGAATAAAATCGCCTGGTTGTATAATTTGTGAATATAACTGTTTGTAATGTTATTCGTAGTAAAGAATATAGCCACCCCCTCTCTTCTCATGGGTGTCGTAAGAGGCGACTAAGGGATAACATAGTTCCACTATCATCTTGGAACTTTTAAAAAGCCGACCGATGGCGGGATAGCCATCGAACTGCTGGCTTTGAAATACACAGGCCGAAAACGGGCAGCAGCGTCTTCGGTGCGACAAAGCCAGCCCTGTGGTCACCAACCCGCCTGCCCAGCGTGGTGACTATGGACAAAACACATGAGCTCGCAACATTTTTGGCGCGAACTTGGGGAAGCCAATGTCCAGCAGTGGACTGTGATAGGCTTAAGTGATGATTATTCCCCAAATATGAATCATGATTGGTCTTATGAAAAACATATTGGTAGTTTCGCTCAGATAACATTAAATTGTAATGGTACATTTTCGTTCGTAAATAACCATCAACGAAAAAGAAGAACTTTTACAACTCGACTTTGCCTTAAGCACGAATATTAATGAATTTACGTTTCCATAGACTTTTAAGTCTACCTTTTTAACCAAATTAAAAAGTTACACGTAGAAAATCTCTAAAAATCTTACAAAAAATAATCAAATTTTGCTACTTCTTCTCGAAGTTCAAAGGACAGGGTCCTTAATGGAACTTTCAAAGGCATTAAATAATAAAAAATTAATCGCCTATAACAAAGAATTATGCTTTCAACAAAAAAGGCTTTGTCGAAAATGGACGTACACTCAATTTAATTAATTTTTTTTTTAGTAAAATGACTTATTTATTTCCTTTTTTATACTATATCCTATACTACATTTAATAAAGTTTTACAATTAAAATCTATAAATAAATATACAATATACTGGTATAAATAATAATCGAAAAACAGAAAACCTTAAACTGCGAATACAGAACAAACTATTAAAGACTTCTTTGTTGTACAAGCTGCGTTGCTATGGAACGCTTTACCGTGGCTTTACCTGTTACCATAGGACGTGCTCAAAATTTATTTTTATTTAAAAATTTTGATAGCACCTTAGTTTATAAATTATTTAAACTCCACTTCATTAAATTAATAAATGATCATTCAATTTGTCTTGTATACACAATTATTGTATTTATTTGTATGTTCAGGTTTATATATGTATGTATGTACTATGTACCTATGTGTATGTATGTAAAATTGTTATATTTTTGAACTAATATTATATTGTTATACCACTTGCCCATCTACAAAGCAATGTTCCTTTGGACATCAGGTTGTCTTGAAGTGATTACTTTTTAAGAATAAAATCGCCTGGTTGTATAATTTGTGAATATAACTGTTTGTAATGTTATTCGTTGTTTTAATTTGCAATAAAGTATGTTACCATTACACGAAGTCAAGTTAAAAATTAGTACTTTTTACCTCTCTTTTAATTTCTTTGTTTAAACAAATACGTTGTTCTGTTCTAGCTAATAATATAGATCGTACGAATAATTTCCTAAGTGTTGCATGCTTTCTACATAAACTTATTCAAATTCAGGGTACTTATTTTCAAAATGCTTTCATATTGTGTAAATAACGAGCAAATGATATACTTGAATATGAACAGATTAAGGGGCTCCTTACAAGCACTTGAAGCAATAGAGGGCTTTGTATTTGCCTACTACAGCTGTAGTTACCTTCATCGAACAAACAATACAAGTTGAAGGACGCGATAGTAGTCCTTATTATGTGAAGCAAACAAGTACTTTTCTATGTTAGAATGATTATTTTTATTTTTTTTGAATTACGAAATATAACAAAATATCTTTAATTTAATACATATAGACCGGGAGATAGTGACACAAAATATTAGGTCATTTGTACCAGTATGGCGGTTCGTCAGGGGTCTAACTACGTTAAGGCAAAAAGGAAAATGATGGTCATAGCGCTTGCACCGGCGGCCCAATCGCGTGGGCGTTAATCGAACGCGTCGGATAAATAACGAGTGTCGAACGATTTGTTCCACAAAAATGTTTTTATTTTCAGATAGTCGAAAAAAAAGAAGTAAGCGGTAGCGTAATGCCATACTTCTCGGATGTGACTTACAGCTCGCCATACCGACGCGAATACATTAATTTAAATAAAACAATTCAACCATTTGTACCAGGCTAATTTTTGCAAAGCTAATCATCGTCGAGTAGCCATTCACGAAAATCACCTTGCCATACTTTTCCGACAGTTCCCAATGGCCGCCATACCACTGCAAAGGAGTAATTTCTTTTTTTTTCGCCAAACGATTTATACCACCCTGAAACTTTTTATAACAGTTCCCTGTATGTTCATAAATAGAAGTCTGATAATGCCATACCTGTGGGAGGTGGCGAATGTGAACAATATTTTTTCAAAATGCTAAGATTTTATTCGTAATTCGAGTTTTTTTTCAAGTATGGCGCCACTTTTTCCCTCTACTACAAGTATGGCAAATATAATAATGGTCACATTGTATCGTATAATTTCCAAAAATCGAAATGCCATACTGGTACAAATCGTCAAATTTTATTATTTTTTTTCACCTTTTAGCTCAAGTCATCCGCCCGATGGTTACAATCTGTAATAACTTTTTTTAGGTACAATTGCATCCAAATGACAAGAATAAAATAATGCCATGATGTAAAAAATGATTTTACGTATTTTACAGTCGTATTTTAAAAACGTGGCAAATAAATAAGTATTTCAAGTATGGCAGCACTGTTCCCCCTACTAGAAGTATGGGATAAATAATAACGGTCACATTTTGTCAAATACTTTCCAAAAATTCAAATGCAATACTGGTACAAATCGTTTGGCGAAAAAAAAAAGAAATTACTCCTTTGCAGTGGTATGGCGGCCATTGGGAACTGTCGGAAAAGTATGGCAAGGTGATTTTCGTGAATGGCTACTCGACGATGATTAGCTTTGCAAAAATTAGCCTGGTACAAATGGTTGAATTGTTTTATTTAAATTAATGTATTCGCGTCGGTATGGCGGGCTGTAAGTCACACCCGAGAAGTATGGCATTCCGCTACCGCCTACTTTTTTTTTTCGACTATCTGAAAATATAAAAATTTTTGTGGAACAAATCGTTCGACACTCGTTATTTATCCGACGCGTTCGATAAACGCCCACGCGATTGGGCCGCCGGTGCGAGCGCTATGACCATCATTTTCCTTTTTGCCTTTACATAATTAGACCCCTGACGAACCGCCATACTGGTACAAATGACCAAATATTTTGTGTCACTATCTCCCGGTCTAATAATTTTGTTTGCTCGCAAATGAAAAAAAAACCGACTTCAACTACATCGACAAGTGTGATAGACGAAAAAACAGTCAAATAAATATGTGTTATCAAAGATTACTTAAAAATTAGTCACAATTTCTCAATCAAATTTAAATAGAACCACATGACAGGAACCAGCTTTCGATTAAAACAAAAATCATCAAAATCGGTACCACCCAGTTAAAAGTTATGCGGTATAATAGATACAACGTAGGTCGACGAAAAAATAGTCGAGTAGAAACGCATTATTCTCGAAAATTACTTGTCAAATCTCAATTAAATTTAAATGGGACCACATGATACACACCACTTTTCGATTTTAAAAAAATCGACGCAATCAGTTTACCCAGTCAAAAGTTTTGAGGTAACATACATTTAAAAAAATATAATCGAACTCTTCCTTTTTTGGAAGTCGGTAAAAGTAGAGAACGTTCTATAGATATGCTACGTATGATACGATCAACGATGTAAGATAAATATTTTATGGAATAAGATCAACTTGCTGTAATAAATATTACAGTAAAAATAACACAGTGTGTTGAAAATAAAACTACATCATCATCATCATCATCATCATCATCATCATCATCATTTCAGCCTATCGCAGTCCACTGCTGGACATAGGCCTCCACAAGCTCGCGCCAATAATGGCGTGAACTCATGTGTTTTGGCCATAGTCACCACGCTAGGCAGGCGGGTTGGTGACCGCAGGGCTGGCTTTGTCGCACCGAAGACGCTGCTGCCCGTCTTCGGCCTGTGTACTTCAAAGCTAGCAGTTGGATGGTTATCCCGCCATCGGTCGGCTTTTTAATTTCCAAGGTGGTAGTGAAACTATGTTATCCCTTAGTCGCCTCTTACGACACCCACGGGAGGAGAGGGGGAGGCTAAATAAAACTACACTTTTCGTAAATACAAGACAATCGTTCTGGTGTATATAGTACGGCGAGTAGTCACCTTAGCGCATGTTCGGTTCCCGCTAATATTTTTTTCTGGTATATATATATATATATATATATATATATATATATATATCCTTGTGGGTATATTGTCAATTCGTCATGCCTAGCAAGCATGTGATCCGTCCTGATTATTATGTCTAAACATCTACCAGCAATCTTAACTCGCTCGCTTCAGCCTATCGCAGTCCACTGCTGGTCATCCGGCTCTCCGCAATCCCGATCCAGCCTCTACTGGCGTTTTTACGTAGATCGTCGGTCCAGCGGGCCAGAGTTCGACCCACGCTCCGTTCTCAAACCCATAGAGGGAAATTATGTGTTTAACCACATTGTAGTAGCTTGATAGACTAAGTTTCAAACCTTCTTTTATACGGAGAAGAGCCCCAGCAATAGGATTTTTACTAATGGCCGATTCAGATTAGTGCAGTTCCGTCCATGCAACAGTCTATTATTTCTTCTACGTCTTCACAACCATAATACATTAGAAATAAATCTGAATTTTACGGTTTATTTGTTTTATACAACGAGAAGTTGTAATGTTAACTTTGTTTGTTTATACTTAATCCTTAATACCTAGTTATAAAAAACCTGGGACTTCTCATATTTTTTTATCGAGTTAATTTAAAATGTTAGTGTATTTAATATTCTAAAAAGGAAATAACGAATAATCTCAAGCTATAAAAGGACATTATCATAGTTAAAGGCCGCGCCTCAAACGCGTGTCGAACCACGTGTGGCGTTTAGTTAGTCATAAAATAAAGCAATTTGTAATAAAAGTATTTCTTTTATTTATTGCCTACTCTTAAAATACATATGTCTCGTAATATATACAAGAATTCGAGAAATAGAGTTGCTAAACATGTACTTAAAACGATCATATTATAGTTTTAAAACATTTTTTTATTTTACGTCGTGTTTGTTAAGCGTCACGTCGCATGATAACGCGTTGCGAGCTATTGGAGGACGAGACGCAGCTCCGGGCGAATTTCCTTACGTGCTTAAAATGGATCTAAAAGTTAAAACAGTAAACGAAACCGCTATGTATGCGCCCATTTGTACGTGTTCGCTACTTAAATCTACGTGGAGCCTGACAGCTGGCCACTGCATTGTTGGATTACGCAATCACCTTTCGAAGATACCAACAGCAACGGGTGTAATTAGGTACAATTTATCTTCTGTTCGTGAACCTCCATCCAGCAGTATTGTGTCAACGTTTCTGCATCCAAGTTACATTGAAACTTTAACGTACGTAACAAATGATATCGGACTTTTACGATCTGAAAAAGTCACAGTGTTTTCTTTTGCAAAATTAAGTTCTGTGGATTATTTGTCACTGTTCGGAAGCAAAGTGTTAGCGTTAGGATTTGGTCTGACGAAAGACTCTAGCGGCTATTACGGTGATGCTTACAGTGTTAACAAATCCTTACAAGTACTAGATACGATTATCATAAAATGTTTTGAAAGTTTAGTTTATCCGTCGTTTTGTCTTGGAGGTCTTTGTGGTCGGTCGTCAAGTTTATGCCCAGGTGACTCTGGTGGGCCCGTGATACACACGTCTGGCATAGTAGGCGTTAATAGTGCGGGAATTCAATTATCAGCCTGTAATATAAGAATAAAAGCCTATAAAAAATATGATAAATTTCAAGCCTTTCCTGGAATGATCACACCCACGAGTGTCTACATCGACTGGATAACGAACATTTTACAGTCACACTCACCTAAAAATGTTACTACTTTATAGATTTCATTTACACTTTTGTTTCTTTCATTTCTTTCATGTAGAGCATTTCCTTTGATTCTCTGGTTATTCGGTTGCCAGGAAGCTATTGTACCTACGTTAGTGATAAGCTCGCCTTATTTGCATGATTCTGATTTGTTCTTTAAGTTACATTTCCTAATGTACAGTAAAGTGTTATTTTATAATTATTTTACACAAATATTTTATAATTATAATTAATAAAGGTATAATTTAGAAATAACTATTGTAAAAAGCCTATATTTAAATAAAGTTTACTCTTAATTGTATACGTATATATTAAAAAAATACATTTTTTGTAATTTCATATTAAACAGACCTAAACTCACTACTTTAATCTCAATGTATCATTCTGAAACTATGATATTATAATTGTACATACATAAATTGAGCATATCACGATTCAGTGCTTTTTAGCAACAATAATATGTGCTAAGTTAGGACCACAAAATTGTTTCTTGTTATAGTCAAAAAGATGATGAAGAAGTCCGAGTAACGGCCTTAAGGTAGCCTAATAGCAAAACAAACATTTCAAAAGGAATATCTCACTCAATATATTAAAATTTACCCCTACCTTTAAAAAAGTAAATTATGATACGTGTTATTCTCCAAGGCTATTGGCAAGCAAGCGTACGGCGCACTTGATGGTAAGCGATTACCGTAGCCTATTACATATTATTATTTCTTTTACGTCTACACGACCTTAATACATTACAAAGAAATCTCAATTTTACGGTTTATTTTTTTATACAACGAGAATTTGTAATGTTAACTTTGTTGGTTTACACTTAATCCTTAATACCTACATGACATTAATTATAAACTGGGACGTCTCATATTTTTTGATCGAGTTCATTTAAAATGTTAGTGTATTTAATATTCTGAAAAAGAAATAAAGAATAATCTCAAGTTATAAGGACATTATCATAGTTAAAGGCCGCGCCTCAAACGCGTGTCGAACCACGTGTGGCGTTTAGTTTAATATAAAAAGTTTGTGATAAAATAAAGCAATTTGTAATAAAATTATTTCTTTTATTTACTGCCTTCTCTTAAAATACATATGTCTCGTAATATATACAAGAATTCATAGAGTTGGTAAACATGTACTTAAAACGATCATATTATAATTTAAAAACATTTTTTTATTTTATATCGTGTTTGTTAAGCGTCACGTCGCATGATAACGCGTTGCGAGCTGTTGGAGGACGAGACGCAGCTCCGGGCGAATTTCCTTACGTGCTTAAAATGGATCTAAAAGTCAAAACAGTAAACGAAACCATTATGTATGCGCCCATTTGTACGTGTTCGCTACTTAAATCTACGTGGAGCCTGACTGCTGGCCACTGCATTGTTGGATTACGCAATCACCTTTCGAAGATACCAACGGCAACGGGTGTAATTAGGTACAATTTATCTTCTGTTCGTGAACCTCCATCCAGCAGTATTGTGTCAACGTTTCTGCATCCAAGTTACATTGAAACTTCAACGTACGTAAGAAATGATGTCGGACTTTTACGATCTGAACAAGTCACAATGTTTTCTTTTGCAAAATTAAGTTCTGTGGATTATTTGTCACTGTTCGGAAGCAAAGTGTTAGCGTTAGGATTTGGTCTGACGATAGACTCCAACGGCTATTACGGTGATGCTTACAGTGTTAACAAATCCTTACAAGTACTAGATACGATTATCATAAAATGTTTTGAAAGTAATGTTCATCCGTCGTTTTGTCTTGGAGGTATTTGTGGTCGGTCGTCAAGTTTATGCCCAGGTGACTCTGGTGGGCCCGTGATGCACACTTCTGGCATAGTAGGCGTTAATAGTGCAATCATGCAATTATCGGCCTGTAATATGAAAATAAAAGCCTTTCAAAAATATAATAAATTTCAAGCCTTTCCTGGATTGATAACACCCACGAGTGTCTACATCGACTGGATAACGAATATTTTACAGTCACACTCACCTGAAAATGTTACTACTTTATAGATTTTTTTACACTTGTTTCTTTCATGTAGAGCATTTCCTTTGATTCTCTGGTTATTCGGTTGCCAGGAAGATATCGTACGTTAGTGATAAGCCCGCCTTATTTGCATGATTCTTATTTGTTCTTTAAGTTGCATTTCTTAATGTACAGTAAAGTTTTATTTTATAATTATAATTAATGAAGGTATAATTTATAAATAACTATTGTAAAAAGTGAATATTTAAATAAATTTTACTCTTAATTATATCGTGAGTAGTTCATTTATTTTGTAAGATTCTGCACGTGACTTACTAAGAATATACAACAGCTCTCTCCGAGTACATGGATATTGTTTTACAAAATAATGTGGTACCTACTAATTTAAAAAAAAAATTTTTTTATATTAAACAGAAGCATAATTAAAGATTTAAACTAACGATTTTAATCTCAATGTATCGTTCTGAAACTATGATATACTCGTACGTACCTATAGGATGTACGTGTATAGCTGGGTCGAAACACTAGTACATAATAATTATGGGTGATTATAATTAAAGGTTGTGTGCTTTGGTAAAACTTAAAGTGCATTACTTGAAGAAATGATATCTCTTAAATATATGTAAAATAATATAGCTATCGAAATGTTAAAAACATATTAGTAAATCGTTATTTATTATGAAACTAGCCGACCAGTGCCCACTTCGTGGCGCATTATTTATTTTTAATAATTACTTCTAACGACGATATCTCAAAAACTATTCATCTGATTGATATAGTGTAAAGGGCAATTTTAATCTGCATTAAATGCCTAAGCTAAATAACACATTCATTTGGATAAGGATTAATACTTTTAAAGAAAATAGCTTTGAAAATAACGTAATATTTTTAATAAAAAAAAATTGAACATAAAAGTGGTTACTGTAAGTCAACCAACAAAGAAAGTTTTTGTAGGATTTTTATAAATTTTGAATTCGCTAGTACATTACTTCTTTGCTAGTTTACGCAGCGTTCGCGTGGAAAGCTCCCGATTGGCGAGATTTTTTGCGACCTTTTCAACATTAATTATCGCCGTATTTTAGCTAATTTACATAAAAGCATAATAAATTATATACTTAAACCATCCTCAAGAATCACTCTTTCTATTGTTGGAAACCGTATAAAAATCCGTTTGGTAGTTTTCGAGTTTATCGCGTTCAGACTGACAGGTGGACAGACAGGAGGACAGAAAGACGCGGCCGGGGGACTTATTTTTATAATATGTGGTAGTATAAGTAACTTAGGAAAAAATATTTAAATACAATTGCAACGGTATGTTACTCATAAAATAACATTGTTATTAAAGGAAAACGTTAACAACAAAAGACTAACATGTGGGCGTTTTGAGCATATTTAATACATTATGTGTGGATTTATGTATTAGTTCAAGGAAAACCGCGACAGAATAATTAAAATTGCAATCATAGACATTAATAGATCTTCAGCTGTCACTTCAACACACGATCTGCGCTAATGTAATCCATACTTCCATACTAATATTATAAATGCGAAAGTATCTCTGTCTGTCTGTCTGTCGCAATCACGCCAAAACTACTGAACAGATTTAAATAAAATTTGGTATACAGATAGTCTAGAGTCTGAGAAAGGACATAGGCTACTTTTTAATGCGAATAAAAGGGTGTAAGGGGTTGAAAGGTGGGAATGAAAATTTGTATGGAACTATGTTCGTGTTTCGTAACTGTCAAACATTTAATGTTCATCCCGTCGATATGGTAAACTCTCCGATAAAATTAAAGAACGTATTTAAATAAAGCTTTCGAATCGACAACATATATCCACAATATACGGATAGTGGCGTATTTTAAAAATGTATAATAATGTCAGTAATGAAAACGGATTGACATAATATATGTATATTGGTTGTCAAATATAAAACGTAGTGGTTATATACTCTGGTCAAATATTTATGCGTGCGTTCAGAAATTTATTTAGTGTAAACTAAGGAAAATATATCAAGCTAATTAAATCTTATACTATTAAAAAAAAGGAAAGCATTTTTTTCCCTTAAATCAACGCAGGTGAAACCGCGGGGCACAGCTAGTTGTATGATAATGCTAATCAGAACGTGGACATCCCTATCGGAAAACCTTAACATACCTATATACAGTTTATAGTGAATTTTATTTAAATAAAAATGAATCCCAGAAATATACGTACATAAATACCGAACAAGAGTAAAAAATCGGATAATTGTTTTTTTTTAATTTGTTATTGTCAGAAAAATATTTTTATAAAAGAGAACGACATATTTGTAAAGAAAGCATATTTTAGTACAAATTTGCTAGGTCAGCCAATATTATATAGTAATATATATGAAGGGTTTCATTTAAAGATAGTGCATTGTTAAATAAATTTGATTTTATCCTTTTGGAAAAAACGACTGAGGATTTTGAATTTCACTTTGCCGAGTTGCCGACAGACTAATTTATAAATCTCTATTGAGGTGTTTTTATCTGTTTTATAAATTGATAAAGCTTTCCCGACACAATAATCTTGGTTTTCCTTCATAAATAATTTTTTTTTAACAATTTTTAAAACTCTGATAAAGTTGTCGATTCATTTTATAAGTTCTATTGATATTGTCTTTTATTCGAGAGCCACTCAGATCATCTGCTGCTGCTGGTATACGCTGCTGTTTGGGATATCTTCAGAATAGTGTTGTGGTAAACAAATCTTTAACTAACTCTTATGTTTTCCATAGAATGATATATCTGCGTCTAACTAGATCTCAGAGCTAGAAGAAATAAGATAACAGTTGTAAGTTTTCAACCAAATCAATTAATTCCTATTTATTAGTAGACAATTAGTTTCCTTATAAATACTTTATAGTTTAGACCCATAGTTTTATTGTTTTATTGTTTAAGTTTGAAACGCTTAGCTTAAAAACTTTGAAGTCATGCGACTGCGATTTAATAAGCTAGTTATTTGACTTATAGATAAAATGCGATTCGAGATAAAATGTTTTCCTTAATGATAACTAAAATTTGATTCAATACATCTTATGATTAGGAACTACAATTTTCTGTTGAAAATATTATCTATTAAAAGCTAAACAAACGTATTTTTAAATATTGCGTTATATTACTTCACGACTGTAATAAAACACAATTGACGGTCAAAACATACGACAATATATATGATTCCGTATTTCAAATTTAAAAATTAAGAAAAAACTTTTAAAGAGCTGCATGTATATTGTAGACTCGTTGGCAATTTAACTTAAATATTTTTTTTGTTTGTTAATCAATCGAAACCAGTGTCTATCAAAGGCTTTACTTTAATATATTATACTATATTTTATATTTGAAATTTAAAGTTAAGTTATACATTTGCATGTTACTTGCGTTAAATATTTGAACTATATACGAAACCACTTATGTAAGATTTCAACGCGTTGCTGAGTCAACACGCTTTCGGTATAAATGAGTATTACTAAACCTTTTACTGTGCTCATATTAATATATATAGTGTATTAAATAACAACAATATAATAATATGTTTAATAAAATCAATTAATCGTTTTAACTATTGTTTTATGAGGACCGTCCATAAAGCCTTTTTTTTGGAATTTGTTTATTTTTTAGTAGTAAAATTTGTTTAAATACTTATACTTATGTAATTATTTTAAAGATCATATATTGAAATTTCAATTACAAATTGTATATTTTTATACGTAATGTCTAAACTTTATCGAAATTACTTTTAGGAATACTTAGTTTGTCATTGAAATATAGAAAATGTTTGAAAATGATGATGTCTAATTTATTAATTTTATTAGATACATAAACGACTCACACTAAGATATATTACATTAATCAATTGCGTATCTGTAGCTGAAATTAATATAATACGAGAAGTATAATATATTAAGCAGTAGTTCTCTATCCCGTTTTTAATATTTTTGTACCGTTATGTACAGCCAGTAGTTATCAGTCAGTTCAGCCTATTGCAGTCCACTGCTGGACATAGGCCTCCCCAAGTTCGCGCCAGACATCCCGGTTTTCCGCAATCCTCACCCAGCCTACACCGGCAATCTTACGAAGATCGTCGGTCCAACGGGCCGGAGCACGTCCCACACTGCGTTTGCCAAGACTCGGTCTCCACTCCAGGAATCGTCTGCTCCAACGGCCATCGGTTCTGCGACACAGATGACTGCCACTTCAACTTGCTAATTCTGTGGGCCATGTCGGTTACTTTCGTTCTCTCGCGGATAGTCTCGTTTCTAACTCTATCTTTGAGAGATAGAGTTAGTAGTTATGTATATAGACAAATAATATACACAGATGACCAGCCCACTGCCACTTCAACTTGCTAATTCTGTGGGCCATGTCGGTTACTTTCGTTCTCTCGCGGATAGTCTCATTTCTAACTCTATCTTTGAGAGATAGAGTTAGTAGTTATGTATATAGACAAATAATATACACAGATGACCAGCCCACTGCCACTTCAACTTGCTAATTCTGTGGGCCATGTCGGTTACTTTCGTTCTCTCGCGGATAGTCTCATTTCTAACTCTATCTTTGAGAGATAGAGATAGTAGTTATGTACATATATAGACAAATAATATACATTATACACCGATCGTTTTTTTTTTTGTTAGATATTTTGTCTTTAAATATGACGTTTTTATTTTGTACAAAAGGTTTGGTAAAGAATATTCAGATTTATATTGCATAAGGCCACGTTACAGGCTACACATAAAAATAATTTAATCACAGAATCGTTATCAGTAAGTGTAAATAATTACATTACATTTGTTATCACACATATTTGTCTAATAAAGAGAAAATAACAATTCAAATAAATTATTCAATGTGAAATTATATAAAATACCAGCTTCTGCGCGCGACTTCGTCGGCGTGGACTCCGCTCCTATTGGTCTTAGCGTGATGATATATAGCCTATAGCCTTCCTCGATAAATGGGCTATCCAACACTGAAAGAATTTTTCAAATCGGTCCAGTAGATCCTGAGATTAGCGCGTTCAAACAAACAAACAAACAAAGAAACAAACAAACAAACAAACTCTTCAGCTTTATTATATTAGTATAGATTTTATATAACTTCATCTGTATTATAATAACGACAAATAACAACTTGAATTTTCACCCTAGAACGGTTATAATTATAATAAAAACCGGCCAAGTACGAGTCGGACTCGCGCACGAAGGGTTGCGTACCATTGACTAGATAAAATATTAAATTTTTAATAATTTTTTTTATTTTTTATTAAATTAATAATTTTTTTTTAATTTTATTATTTATTATTAAATTAAATATAAATAAATATACAATTAACTATTTTGTGAATACTTCAAGTGCCTCTACCTGTTACCATTTATTGATATCGAGCAAAAAGGCACAAAATGGCGATTGTTGTATGGGAGCCCCCCTTAAATATTTATTTTATTTTGTTTTTAGTATTTGTTGTTATAGCGGCAACAGATATAGGTACATAATTTGTGAAAATTTCAACTGTATAGCTATCGCCGTTTTTGAGATACAGCCTGGTGACAGACAGACGGACGGACGGACGGACAGACAGCGAAGTCTTAGTAATAGGGTCCCGTTTTTACCCTTTGGGTACGGAACCCTAAAAACTATCGAAACGTAAGTAATCGATCGCTTTTATCTTTATTTCGTTCCTAATGAATAAACAAGTCTTCAAATTAAGACGAGGAAACGAAATCTCAATTCAGGAGAGTGGATAAACACCAATCAACAAGGCATGGCGAACACAATTCTAGCAACTGGCGCTTCCGGCCAAACGGAGAGATGTTAACAATAGCGGAAATATGCCACCATTAAGTTTGACTGATTGACTTAATGTTTAACTTAATTTTGCTAATTTTATTTTAATTACAAAAAAAAATCCTCGATTAAAAATACAATTTTATGTTACATATTATACGTGAAGACCTATGATTAGGATTGTTGTCTAGCTATTGCTATGTATGGTTATTTGTGCTGTTGGATTTCCAAATTATATTAAATAAATAAATAAAAATACTTACAAATACTTCGTTTATAAGTCATATTCGTATATAAGAGTTTAGTAACTCCGTATTTAACAGTTAAATGGTATGTATATTTTATATCCTTGATTATATTATAATAGCCAATAAAACCATATAATGTGAGTAGTTTCGCATGGTTCGTTATTACTTGTTGCATATGATACGATTGCTATAGATACGTAAGATGGATAAAAAATATAATATATTTGATTTAATTTCGATATTACATACAATAGTATAATATAATTATTGATAGGTTTAATTTTTAAATGTGGCATAAACGTTGTAAGCCATATTTAGTAATATATTTTCTTTTATTTTCACAGGTAAAAATCAGGCCTTAATAAATAGAACTGAATTTAATGTAATCGATCATTTTATAATTTACTGGTTTAATGTTTACAAAACGACGGAGTGCAATAAATAACATATTGCGCATCATTATAGAAAATAATATGTCTATTTGAACTCACCGTTGCCAATAAAAAGCGGGAATCTTATGTGTCACAGTATCGCGTTCAACTAACACTGCATAACTGGGAGTGCGTTATTTCGAGCGACACGTGCTCGCTCGGGGACCGCCGGGAACCGACTGAGATGAGCCACTCCGTCTGGATATCCTCAGATCCTGCGATGGAGGCTGGGTGGGGGACAGAGGGGTGGGGACGATTGATCTGCGACTCGGTTTCCGGCGACATTTCATGTCCTGAATGAAAGCCCTCGTGCGGTACGTCCTACGCGTGTAGTAATCGTAGTTCGTTCAAGTGACGAAATATATTATGTTACTTGTACATATAACCTAAATTGATTTATTTTTTTAATGATATGTAACGCGTTTAAAATGGCATTCATAATATTATGTTATTAAGGCTCTCCTGGAATTCGATCATGTTATTACTATAATTAATAAATCGGTAGAGTTTGATTTCAGGTACTAACATTCCGATTTTAAAAACTATTTTTATATTAAACGTGTTTAAAAACGCGTGGGTGAACGAAGACAAACTGTACTTTTGTATATATGAAGTTGGATATGGCACATAGCTTATTCATATAATAGTATATTATAAATACATGATGAGTCATATTTGTAACACGATTCAGCCTGTAATATCCCACTGTTGGGCATAGGACTCTTCCCCATGTAGGAGAACATCGGAGCTTAATCCACCACGCTGCTCCAATGCGGGTTGGCGGATATATTTCCTACTATGAGAAACGATCGCTATCAGGTGTACATGATAACAACCGGGACCGACGGCTTAACGTGCTCTCTGAGGCACGGTGGGGAGACCCACAAGGACTGCACAAACACCCAGAACACGGCAAACACCTGTATGGCCAATACAAATGCTGTCGTATGCGGGGATCGAACCCGCAACCACCCACGCAACAGCCAATCGCAATCCAGTGCTGTGAACGCTGCGCTAACGCATATTAATTTGTTAACAGTGTCATAAATATAATAAATTTAAAAAAAAATGTAGAGACTAATAATACAGAATCTATCCTACGTCGATAAAAAAACCAAAAGCTATCGTTAACAAATTCTCACTTATTTATAATATTAAATGATAACTAATACTTATAAAGAACAGAAAAATAACAGGCGTTATAAAAATAAGAAGAAGCATGCTTAATTCAAATCTCTGCTACGTCGTAGACGGTAGACGGCGTAGCACGAACTTCCTAAAATAATTTACTGAAAGTCTTACGAGTTAAGCTTTCTTCCAATTTTAATAAAAATTTATACAAAATATCTAGATTTATACAAAGATGAATTTATTTGTTTATTTATTCATTTAATTTAATCAGTTACAACTATAATAAAGAAACAATATAGGTACCTATTCGTTGACCTATTCAGACAGTAGACTAACAAAAAAATTGATTTTTAAATATTACATAAGAAAATTATTATAATTTACTTATTTAAATTAAGATAACACATTATTATATTGATAGTGTAAGTATATACTTTGTAATATACATCAAATAATAATTTAAAAAAAGGTTTCAAACGGGGCCATATCGTTACATTGCGCCGTGAACTGAAATTTATTTTTCATTCAAAGCTCCGCTAATATTTCAGCTATTCGCTATAAGCGAACACAATTTTCCAAGTATTATATAACGGCCTTGCTCCAAATGGCCGCAACGGGATCGCTTCGTCCACGGATTAAAATAATAATTAACGCGTAATGATAGCGACCTTTGACAATTGCGACATCCGACTATGTTAATTATATGTGGTGGATCTAATTTATATAATAAATGCTATGTTCGACGGTTAAACGAATTGTGGAATGTGGAATTTTTAGGAATAATTGTTTAGTTTTTGTTTTATGGAAAAGGTTGTGCATTGTGTGGAATTATATCAATTCAATAGTAGAGCATTTTCACGCAGTTTACATACATAGATGTAGTAAGTTATAGGTAGGTAGTTACTTAAAAAATATATAAAAATATATTTTCAAAATAATTATAACAAATAAATCAGAATCATATTAACTTATTACGTTTTTATTTACTAGCCCGTTGACGCAGTTTTTAGTGACCCTGCTTTCTGCTCCGGGGGTTGTGGGTTCGATTCCCACCCTGAGTCTGGGTGTAATATGTATATTTATTAATATATGTATTATTTATAAGTATGTTTATAGAAAAAATATATATGTAGCTATTACCAGTCGGCTGTTCCCTACACAAGCATTATATTGCTTACTTTAGGAACAGACAACCGTGTGTGTATTGTGCATTTATTTATTATTTATTATTATAATTTAGTATAATATTATTGACATTTATAATGTTTAATACCAATAAATGCTTTAACACATAAATTTAAACTACGAAACCAATAAAAAAAATTAAAAGAGTCGCAATTTAAATATTTCTAAACGAAAGTTCTTTACAAAACAATATGAAATGACTTACAAACAGGATTTTAGGTTCATTACCCATTAAAAGCTTGAAAGTCCTTGATCTTACTTGTATCAGTATTAATACATAAAGCAAAACGCAGTTTTCACAGAGAAAAAAACGTTTTGCCTAGCACGTAGCGATAACTTGCTTTTAATACCTCTTCATCACTTAGACAGTCATACCCTAGTCTTAAAAGCAGAAAATAAAGTTTTTTTTGTAAGCCTAATTTATGTTTCCTAAGTATCTACTAATAAATATAAACGAATATAAAGAGAGGTTTATCTATACCTAGATACTAATATTATAATATTATAAAGAGGAAATATTTAATTTTTATGGCTCGATATTAAAAATTATCACCAGTAGCACTAAGCGACATAGGTAGGTATATTTAAACAAGATGGTCTAAGATCCGGAATATAACAAAATCTTCCCTCATCTGTTAATTAGATGAAACAATTTTTTATAGGCAGATTTCAATATTGTGAATTTATAAAAAAAACCTCTGCCACCCTACGCCTGCTACAATTGATAATACTTAATTAGTTAATCAGTATTTTTTTATGATCTCTTCCCTCTCATGTTAATTACATGTAGTAAGCTAAAACCTTTAATATTTTACATTATATACCTGACTGTAGTAGGCACCCATCTCTATGATTGCTATACTTACCTGCAGCCAGGTCAGAAAAGGTAGATAAATGTAGATTATTACCCTCACATGTTAATTAAAAAATCCAAGTACAATAATAAACGGCGGCGAATTCTAAACATAATAATGTTTGGCTGCCGTATTAAAAGCTGATGCAGCCAAAGATAAATAGTAAAAAGAAAAAATTTATGATGACTATGGGAGCTCATTGCGAAGAGTAAGACAGAATAATACTAATTCCTTCAACGAAAAGAGACAGCGTAAAATTCATGCGCGCGCATCACAGGCTCATTTAAACATACTAGAAAATTCGAAATTTCGAAATTTTCGAAATCCCTAGTACATTTTTTTCAACTGAGGTAGGGCACAGCAGGAACTGAGGTAGGGCACAGCAGGAATAAATAAAACAAATATTTTGTTTGTTTTAAAAAAAATAATTAATTTCACCGTATCAGAATTATAATTAAAGAACTATATAAAAAAAATTAATAATTGAATCATCAAGAAAATTTCACGGTAAGGGTAACTCAAAAGCATTATATATTTTTTAATATTGCGCATTATTCCGTAAATTAAAAAAAATCTTAATAATTTGGAGCAATTTTTTTGTCTATATCTTTCTTATACTTACTCCAATTCTCATCTTCTCTCTTTCTATTCTAGTATACATTTTTCTTAAATTTTCGAAATTTCGAATTTTCGAATTTTCTAGTGTGTTTAAATGAGCCTGTGATGCGCGCGCATGAATTTTACGCTGTCTCTTTTCGTTGAAGGAATTAGTATTATTCAGTCTCATTCTTCGCAATGAGTTCCCATAGTCATCGTAAATTGTATCTGTTTACCATTTATTTTTGGCTGCACCAGCTTTTAATACGGCAGCCAACCATTATTATGTTTAGAATTCGACGCAGTTTATTATTGTACTTGGATTTTTTAATTAACATGTGAGGGTAATAATCTACCTTTATCTACCTTTTCTGACCAGGCTGCAGGTAAGTATAGCAATCATAGAGATGGGTGCCTACTACAGTCAGGTATATAATGTAAAATATTAACGATTTTAGCTTACTACATGTAATTAACATGAGAGGGAAAAGATCATTAAAAAAATACTGATTAACTAATTAAGTATTATCAATTGTAGCAGGCGTAGGGTGGCAGAGGTTGTTTTTATAAATTCACAATATTGAAATCAGCCTATAAAAAATTGTTTCATCTAATCAACAGATGAGGGAATATTTAGCTATCTTGGATCTTACACCATATTTATCTTTGGCTGCATCAGCTTTTAATACGGCAGCCAAACATTATTATGTTTAGAATTCGCCGCCGTTTATTATTGTACTTGGATTTTTTAATTAACATGTGAGGGTAATAATCTATATTTATCTACCTTTTCTGACCTGGCTGCAGGTAAGTATAGCAATCATAGAGATGGGTGCCTACTACAGTAAGGTATATAATATAAAATATTGCCGGTTTTAGCTTACTACATGTAATTAACATGAGAGGGAAAAGACCATAAAAAAATACTGATTAACTAATTAAGTATTATCAATTGTAGCAGGCGTAGGGTGGCAGAGGTTTTTTCTATAAATTCACAATATTGAAATCTGCCTATAAATAATTGTTTCATCTAATTAACAGATGAGGGAAGATTTACCTTCTCGGATCTTAGACCAAGAGAAAAAGCAACAGTCAAAACGTCTAGTCCAAGCTGGCAAAGGCACGGCGGAAAGTTATAACTACATTTTTTTTCTATTAGAAACATAACTCAAACTCTTAAATTAAGAAATTCATTAAGAGCAGTTACTGAACGTAGGTTCCAGTGTGTGCACATTATACCTATGTAGTCAGTTTCGCTCTGGCTTGGTCACAAACGCAGATATAATTATATTCGTTACTTTATTTTAGTGCCTTATTCATGTATAATAATTACCTATATCATTTTGAGGTCAAATCAAAATTTACTATAAAATTAGATATTTGTAAAAAATAATTATTAATTCGGTACAACGGCAACGTCTTTAGATTTTATAATAAATTACTATGTGTGATTTAAAGACGTTAGGTAACACGTGGTTCAATAAGTCCCGAGACTAAGTACTAAAAAAAGGTATTTTTTATAAAATTAATTTTTATTCATCAACATAGTCTCCTCCAAGAGCGATACAGTCCCTCCAACGCTTTTCTAACTTTTCTATCCCATGTGTGTAGAACGATTTGTCTTTGGCTTCAAAATAAGCCTCCGTTGCTGCGATAACTTCACTATTTGAGTCAAATTTCTTACCCTGAAGCATTTTTTGAGGTCTGCAAACAGCCAGTAATCGCTGGGGGCCAAGTCTGGCGAATAAGGGGGATGAGGAAGCAATTCGAAGCCCAATTCGTTAATTTTGGCCATCGTTCTCAAGGAATTGTGACAAGGCGCGTTGTCCTGGTGAAACACCACTTTCTTTTTGTTCATGTGAGGCCGTTTATCCTCAATTTCGTACTTCGATCGCTCCAATAAGCACATGTAATAGTCACTATTTATATTTTGCCCCTTTTCAAGGTAGTCGATGAAAAGTATTCCATGCGCATCCCAAAATATAGACGCCATAACCTTACCGGCCGATTTCTGAGTCTTTGGACGCTTCGGGCGGCTTTCACCAGCCGCTCTCCACTCCGCTGCCTGCCGATTGGATTCCGGAGTGAAATTGTATATCCAGGTTTCATCCATTGTTACATACCGACGTAAAAAATCCTTTTTATTATGATTCATCAGCGCCAAACATCGCTCTGAATCATTGATACGTTGTTCCTTTTGATCAGTTGTAAGCAAACGCGGCACCCACTTAGAAAAAAGCTTTTTCATGGCCAAATTTTTATGTAAAATAGTGAAAACACTACCAGCTGAAATCTTCACTATCTCGGCTATCTCTCGCACTTTTACCTTCCGATCTTCCAATACGATTTTGAGGACTTGGTTAATATTTTGTTGAGTCACTGCTTCATTTGGACTACCTGAGCGTTCCCCATCATTGGTGTCCATGCGACCGCGTTTGAAGTCGGCATACCACCGACAAATGGTTGCTTTAGAGGGAGTTGATCCTGCATAACATTTTATAAGCCATTGCTGTGCTTCAACGGTATTTTTTCCCATTAAAAAACAATGTTTTATCAACACGCGAAACTCGTTTTTTTCCATTGTATCGAAATTAGAACCGTAGCGTCATTTAAATGTTTCAAAATCAATAATTTTATTGTTCCATTTTTAAAAATTTGACACATATTCTTGTATTGATAGCCAGTACTTTTTAAAAATCAAAAGAGTTTTTAATAGATATATGCGCCATTTCCAGGTTAGTCTCGGGACTTATTGAACGATCTAGTACTAGGTACCTAAGGGCGGATCCAGCTTTGGCGCCAGCAGTCACAGTCATGGTCAAGGCGCCAGGGTCACATAGTCGTGGTCAAGTAAAAAGAAGCTATAATTTAATTTTTATAATGATAGATACAGGTAAAAAGTAGGTATTTTATTAATCTATGTAGGTAATGTACTTAAAAATACCTATATTGCGACAAAAATCTTGTTTAACAGTTTTAATTAGTGGTCCACCTAGGTCCTAGACACAGCCCAGGGGGGTCATGACCCCGTGACCCCCCCCCCCCTGGATCCGCCAGTGTATATATAACCTATCAACTATCAATGTAATTATAAGTTTTTTAAATTGTTTTGAAACTGCACTAGTGTTGGATCAACATAAAATTGATAATAATAAACAATGATTTAATATACCAAAAAGCCATTAAATAAGACCTTAGTTACAGCAGCGGTTTTATAACCATATCACATTGTTTTAATGATGCTACATTAATTTCGTAATTAAAGCGCGACGGGTAATATTGTCTAATTTTAACAGCCTAATACCTACACTATTCTATATATAGGTACATTTAATATATTTAAATGAATCTCCCAAATATATGTATGCGGGCTCATAACAGCATACCATCCAAATGACTGCACCGAATTGGATATTTTTTTATTGTATTCGTTATTATCAGGGCAATGTTTGTATAAATGAAAAAAAATAAAAATCGGCCAAGTGCGAGTCGGACTCGCGCACGAAGGGTTCCGTACCATTGACTAAACTAAATAAAGTAAATTTTCTGTAAAATATTTATTCTGTAAAATACTTATTTAATTATGACGCCATCTATGATGCTATTAGAAAACTATTATTATTAGTCTATTGACGAAGTTTTCATAATTTCTGATAGATGGCGTTTTAGACTAATAAAAAATTATCGCCCCCCTTAAATGTTTATTTTATTTTGTTTTTAGTATTTGTTGTTATAGCGGCAACAGAAATACATAATACATTACTCAACTATATCTTTGCTAGTTTACGCGGCGTTCGCGTGGAAAGCTCCTAGTTGGCGAGATTTTTTGCGACCGCTTCAACATTTATCGCCGTATTTCTTCTAATTTACATAAAAGCATAATAAATAATATATCTAAACCTTCCTCAAGAATCACTCTTTCTACTGTTGAAAACTGTATAAAAATCCGTTCGGTAGTGTTCGAGTTTATCGCGTTCAGACAGACAGGAGGACAGAAAGACGCGGCCGGGGGACTTCTTTTTATAATATTTAGAGATTAAATGTTGTTTAGTGATCTTTACTGAAAAAAAGAGCTTGGCGCTCAAAGCCGTAAATAAAATTTTGAATTGGCTAATAAACCGCGATAAAATCCGAAAAAAATTGTTTCATTATAATGAGTAAAATTCGTGTTAACATTATAAAACATTATAAAAATATAAAATAAAGACCATTGTATTAGTTCAAACTACATACAATATTAAAGTTTATACCCCGTCCGGCGACTAATTAGCTTTTTGACAGCTCACGCCTACTAATTACAGGTTTTTTTTCCGGAATAACGTACTAAAAATTTTACAGTAATGTCATACTTTATTGACAATTTGATTGATTCAGTGAAGTACCCTGTGCATAACAAACAACCACAGACTATGAAACAGTTCTTGAAATAATAAATCGATAATAAATCGATCAAGATAAAAATAATTTTACGTCATGTGATTATTGTTTCTATAAATTTAATACAAAAAAGGAAATAAAAATAGTATCTATGACCCCAAGATTGATTACTTGCAAGGAATTAAGTCGAAATCTTGAAATTTAATTGCAAACCAAGAATAAAGAGCAATAACTCTGTTAATTCATTTATTTATTATTTATATATTTCATTTATAATTAAAAAAACTAATAAACGCATAAATAAATAATATTTTTAAACTAAATGTATTTAATTAAATCGATTTAAAGTTCTTCTTAAATAAAATCGATTATTATTTCGAATCGAATAAATAACGTATGAGGCAGTCACTAATGTCAAAATTTCTTGAAGTGTCAAAAAGATCATTAGTCGCCGGACGGGGTATAAGTTATTTAACTAGTACTAACTATTCTAATCTTTTCTAATCGAAATTTTAATCCAATGCACTTTACATTACATAATCAAATCGATCAAATACTCATACAAACTTGAATCGATTTCTCGTGAGTATTGAGTACCGATTCGTATGGTACTTCACTATTTACATCACGATGACACATGTCAAAACGGGCCTATTAAATTGTGACAACTAAAATACCTACAAAATTTAAATAAATTAAAGAAAATTGTAGCGTAAAGTTGCAAACCAAATCATAATAAAAAGTGAAATCATGAATTTATGAACGATTTAAAGATATAAACATTCTTACTTGTTTATATAGGTACGTGTTTTTTTATTGTTAACACCTCTTGCTTATATTGTTCATAATGTCGAACAGACAACTTTGGGGTGAATTTGAAAATGTAGAAAATGATGAGGCAGTACTGCAAAGTGTAAACTTTAATCCTATCATCGAACTTGCTATGCAAAATATACCAGAGATACCGATTACAGTGAAATCCTCACCTATTGAATTACCGAAGCCAAATTTAATCACGCACACGATACAGCTGCATGCGTACTCGAGACAGTTAAATGCAATAATAGAACAAACAGAGAATGCCGTGTATGAAGGTGCGAGATTGGACCCTATGAGCATACCGAGTCCTCCACCAGAACCGGTTCTGACAGTAGAACACGAAGCAACACCACCGATTAACTTCTTACCAAAAGTCTATTGTGATTTTTCACTTGGAAAAGGACCTGTTATTTTGCCATTCACCCCAGAGAGTCACAAAAGAGCTCTGAATCAATGTGCAGCAATAGCCATAGGCCACGTTGGTTTTTCTTCAAGTACGAACACCGCTTTAACTGCAGTGGCTGACGCTTTAGATATTTATATGACAAATATGTGTAAGTTAATGAGAAAAGTTGTCGATCAAGAAGCGAGCGGTCTCAACTCTGGTTTTCCAGATGTGATATCTAAAGTTTTTGCTGAACTAAATGTTGGTAACTTGCATAGTTTTTATGAAAATCGTGTTATAAGGTATCATGAAAAAATTAAAAATAAATGTGAAGACTTAAAAAATCACTGTGAAATATTGGCCATTGGTGATATTGCCCCTCAGTTAAAACTTGAAGAGGTGCCAGAGTTACATTTTCCTGCAGCATTAGATGGAGCATTCACACCATCACTTGAACCTGGAT
Source organism: Melitaea athalia (assembly GCA_905220545.2). Lineage (NCBI taxonomy): Eukaryota > Metazoa > Arthropoda > Insecta > Lepidoptera > Nymphalidae > Melitaea > Melitaea athalia. The sequence goes on from HG992194.1 coordinate 14,526,360, forward strand.
TTCAAATGCTACATAGTCTAGAACAGGAGCAGTTACAGGGCCTGGAGTTATTAGATGTGGTCACAGATGACATCAAAGTGGAAGCAATGGAGTTTTCTCAACCAGAAAGTGTTAAATTGCCTATTTTATCTCCTAATCATGCGAAAAAGAAAAGAAAATAAAATACTTTTATTTATTTAAGCTGTGTATCAATTAACTTAAATTATTATTTTTTGTATTAACTTTTTAGATTTCGCCAAGTTTTTACCTGTTTTAAATATCGATATGTGATAATTTCAACATCTTGATATTAACCAAAAGTAACTAAAGATTTGCCAGTTTTTCAGACTATACAACCAACTTAGTATGTATAAGTTTAAGTATGAATTATTTATCCCTCTTCGCAAACTCATAATTGTAATAACACACCAAATCTATACTAATGTTACAAAGCCAAGTTTGTTAGAATGTGCTAATCTTAGGAACTACTTGTTGAAATTGAAAAAATATTTTTGTTCGTACTTTTTTGTGTTTCCCACACATGAGGAAATTATTTAGGGAGAGAATTGAAAAGTTGGGTGCTGTAAAGGACTCACTATAGACGGCTCCACGGTTGCTTAAAATTTTTTTTTTTTTTATTACAAATAAAACTATTTATAATATACAAATAAAACTATTATTTTTTTATTACAAATAAAACTGAATAAAATCATATCAAAATTTCGATTTGGCTGGACATCTTTCCATAGCTTAGCTAGCTAGCTAGAGCACAGACACGGTGTGTCGGGGGTGCGGGTTCGAATCCCGCTGCACCTAAATTTTGATATGATAATAAATAACATTTTATAATTATTTTTCTGTTGAAGTCTTCGTTTACTGAGGAAACTATACGCTACATATAATGTTTTAGTAATTTTTTTCATCAAATTACCACAGGTGAAGCTATTTCAGTATTATAATTTATAGACCTAACAAGGTATGATTAATAACAATTAATTTTTAATAGTTAAAACCTCTAGGACAATTCTGGTGTAGGGATGACTAAATAGAGCATAGTATCAATCAGCTGGCGGTATCAATCATATTTACAACTAGCTGCTGTGCCCGCGACTTCGTCCGCATGGAATTTAACAAAGTTATTGTTCAGTTCGCAGTTATAAAAAAAAAAACTAAAATAAAAGTAGCTTAAGTTACTCCTTATTACATCAGCTATCTGCCAGTGAAAGTCTCGTCTAAATCGATCCAGCCTTTTCAGAGATTAGCCGGAACAAACAGACAGACAGACAAAAAATGTTATTTTGGTATATGTACCATGTAGGTATAGATCCATATGCATTTAGTAAAAAGCGGTTATTTTAATACTAGCTGCTGCCCGCGACGTCGTCTGCGTGCGTTCACTGTTCGTTCCCCGTAGGTGATAGCGTGATAATATGTAGCCAATATTCGGACCCGACTTTTTAATAATATTCGTGCCAAATTTGAAGTAAATCCATGCAGTACTTTTTGAGTTTATCCCGGACGTACATTTGAAGAAATAAAGGTTCACTCCTCGTTCCCCGTAGGTGATAGCGTGATAATATGTAGCCTATGTTCTGACCCGACTTCTTAATACTTACTTCTTACTTCTTACTTCTGTCACGGGCTATTACGGCAGCTCGACGACTGTAGCGCCTATTCTGCCTGGGTGGCCGGCTGAGGACACTATTCCTGCCAGCCCAGCTCCTTCAGGAAGCCTAGCAGACCCTTGACGTTGCCGACGACTTCCTGGAGCGACCTCGTATTCCCGAGGTGTCGTGCCCTGTAGTTCGCCACACCAACGCAATCCAGCAGAATGTGTGCAGCCGTTTCTTCCGCCTCCATGCACGCTCTACATAGGGGGCTGTCTGTAACACCCATATTATACAGATGTTTATTAAACAAGGCATGTCCAGTGAGAGCCCCTACCAGTAGTCGGAGCTGAGTTCTCCCATACCCGCGGAGTTTTCGGGATAGTCTGGGGTCGATCCTCGGGAGAACTTCTCTTGTCTGCCTGCAGGTACCTAGGTTTGTCCAATATTTTTGGTGCATTACCTTGGTGTTGTGTCGCAGCCGGTCGCGCAGCCAACCGAAAGGCAGGGGCAGAATCGGTTCAGGTCCATAGACCTTCAGCTCCGATCCCTCCCTCGCCAGTCTATCGGCCGCGTCGTTACCTCTCGATCCACTGTGACCCTTTATCCATTGAAGGGTGAAGTTGTTTGTTCCGCTTACCCTCGTCAGAGCTCGATGGCATTCATATATTAGCCCTGATGTCATAACACTGCTCTGCAGGGCTTGCAGGACCGATTTGCTATCAGACAGTATGCGGATTGGAAAGCCCTTTACCTCTCTGGAGCTAATCGCCGCTGTTGCCATTATGATTCCCATACATTCCGCCTGGAAGACGGTATTATGGATGCCCAATGGCGATGAGATGTTGATGTTCAGGTCTTCTGAATGAACCCCCGAACCTGTGCCTGTTGCTGTCTTCGACCCGTCTGTGAAGATTCTTAACTCTTTAAGGTTAAGGCCCTCCACTGGGTCTTCGTGTAAGTGTATCCTATATTTTTTGTCAAATACATACTGTTTGGGTATCCTGTCGGTGACCGCTTCGATGAGCGGTTCCCTGCTTACCAGTTCTCCCAGTATTTCTGTATGTATTACCTTTGCATTCCTCCATAGGTTTAGCTTCCTGAGTCTCACCGCAGCCGCCCCCGCCTCCTGCTGTATGAACAGGTGCAGCGGCGGCAAGTTCAGTAGGGCTTCCAGGGCCGCAGTCGGAGTAGTCCTCATGCAGCCCGTAGTCGCCATACAAGCCAGCCTTTGAAGTCGTTGCAACTTTGCCTCCACAGTGATAAGTTTGGTTCTCGGCCACCAAACCACTGCACCGTAGCTGATGATGGGCCTGATAACGGACTGGTACAGCCACAGAGTGATTTTTGGGGATAGGCCCCATCTTTTACCTATCATTCTGCGGCACTGCCAGAAGGCTATTGTAGCCTTGTCGATCTTGCTGTTGAGATGGTTGCTCCAGTTCAGTTTACTATCCAGAATGATACCTAGATACTTTACCTCCGAGCTGAACTGCAGCTCCGTACCGAACAGCCTATTGGGGTTATAGTTCCCCAACAGTCGTTTGTTAGTGAACATTACCTGTATAGTCTTTGTGGGATTGACAGACAGTTCGTTGTTTGTGCACCATTTCTCTACTATTTGTAGCGCCTGTTGCATGACGTTGCACACGGTACTGCTGACTCTGCCGCTGATTAGAATGGCGATATCATCAGCATACCCGATCGTGAAGTAGTTGAGCTGGTTCAGTCTAGTTATGAGGTCATCTACTACTACGTTCCACAGTAGTGGGGAAAGAACCCCTCCTTGTGGACAACCTCTCCCTACCAGTGCATGTTGTGTCTCAGATGATGTGAGTCTAATGACTCTTTTGCTGAGCATGTTACCTATCCAGTCGACCATTACCTGATGCACCCCGTGCTTAACTAGGGCCGACGTGATGCTGGTAAAGTTGGTCTTGTCAAAAGCTCCTTCGATATCAATGAAGGTGCCGAGACACATTGATTTGTTCCCAATGGCCTCTTCTATTTTGCAGACCACTGCATGTAGGGCTGACTCTGTTGATTTACCTTGGCTGTACGCGTGTTGATGTGAGTGCAGGCGTACCGTAGCTAGGGCGTTTTCTCTCAGATCTCGATCGCACAGCCTCTCGAGGGTTTTCAGCATGAAGGATGTGAGGCTGATAGGTCTGTGAGATCTGGGATCGGAGTAGTCGCTTTTACCTGGTTTGGGAATGAAAATTACCTTTACCTCCCTCCACTGCCTCGGCACGTACCTGTGTGCAAGACAGGCTACCAGAACGGCAGTGAGCCTTTGGATCAGTCGGTTATTTCCCCACTTCAGGAGTGCTGGGAAGACTCCGTCCAACCCCGGGGACTTGAAGGAGCTAAAGCTGTTGATAGCCCAGATGACTTTCGACGGACTTATTACCTTGAGTGCATACTTCCATTGCTCCTCTGTTGCGATTGCTTCCTCCACGGACCAGTCAACCGTCTGCATGATGTGACAGCCTGGGAAATGAGTCTGTACCAGGGTGTACTCTGCTTCTTCCGGTGTGTTCGTGTAGGTGTTGTCCGGCTTTTTCAGGGAGCACCCTATCTGGCTAGGTTGGTGTGCTAGAACTTTCCTTACCCTGTTGGCCTGCGCGCACGTCTCTATATTGCTGCTAAATTTGCGCCACGACTCGGTGCTTCTGTACCTTAGTCGTCTCTTATATCTGGCCTTGGCTTCTTTGTACTTGTCCCAGTCCAGATCGGCGCATGTGTTCATAGCTCTGTTTAGGAGTCGTCTTACCTTTTTCCTGAGTCTTGCCAATTCAGGTCCCCACCAGTTTGCTTTGCCTGTGTTCTCTGGTGGGGTTGATAAGGGACATGCAGTTTGGTAGGCGTCTATGATGTTCCTAGTTAGCGCGTCTACCTGCTCTTCTATCTGTCCTGTTCCCTCGAGTCTGTCCGGACATGTCCGCTCACTGAGCAGCTGCTCCAGTCTCTTGGCGTATTGTGCGCGATTCGTTTTGCGCGGGTTACGCCTAGGGGTTAATGGGACTGTATTTACCTGCACATCGAAGCGTATCCATCTGTGGTCTGAACATGATGCCTCGTTGGATACATGCCAGCCGGTGATGTTCCCGGCGGCCGCTTCTGTGGCTAGAGTTAGGTCGATGATTGTCCTACTTCGCCTGTTCACAAATGTGGGTTCAGATCCCACGTTTATGATCTGTAGGTTTGTTGTCATTAGATATTCAACTAGGAGTTTACCTCTTTCATTTGTCGTTTTCATTCCCCAGAGGACGTGGTGTGCGTTAGAGTCCGTGCCAATGATGAGTTGCAGTCCGGATTCTTCGCAGTATGCTATCAGCCTCGTCATGTCGTGCGGCGGTGGCGCGTCGGCCTCCGGCATGTAGGCCGACGCAATCACCATTTCCGGCAGGCTGTGGTCTTGCGCTCTGTGCAGCTTTATAGCACACAGATCTCTGGAACAGAAACTTGTTAAAGATTGCGCATGTATATTCTTAGTGACCGACTTCTTAATAATATTCGTGCCAAATTTGAAGTAAATCCATGCAGTACTTTCTGAGTTTATCCCGGACATACATACAGACAAACAGACAAAAATTCTAAAAACTATATTTTTGGCATCGGTATCGATTGTAGATCACACCCCAAGAATTCTTTTAAAAAATATTCAATGTACAGTTTTGACTTTCCTACCATTTTATTATATGTATAGATTACAAACAGACACTCCAATTTTATTTATTAGTATAGATGATTTTCAAAGCTCAATCAGTCAAAGTATAACTTATTAAGGCTAGCATTATAAATTGGTAAAGCCAAATGGTAAATTCAAGCATTTTTTATTGACTGGAAAAAAAATTTTGGCTGGCGGTAAAACTCAGGTTTAGCAGATTCACAAATTTTACCAAAACAGTACTGTTTACTGTAGTTATTATATACATTGCAAATCAGTGTGTTGATCATCTGTGTGTAACACTCTTTAAAACTAAGGTATTTATTAAAATATTTTGTTCTACTAGAGACAAGAAAAAATGAGGTTAATAATATGTAACACAAATAAAAGTTTTCATCACTTCTATTACGGTATTTTATTATTTATTTTAAAAAGCACATAGAAAGGACAATGCCTATTTGTGCCCGGTACGTGCTTTGACTAGTTTAGACAATTCATATATTTAAGTATCGTTTATTAATTGAAACTAGATTTTTAATAATATTCTAAAAGTGATCAAAGCCGTGGTTTATAATTTAATTTTAAAAAATATTTTAGTTGTATTCCGCGTTTGTCATGTCAAAATAGTTTAAATATAAATAGCAAGTCGTCATAGCAACCACACAAACAAACGCTTTTTTTAAATTAAAATATAAACCACGGCTTTGATTACTTTTAGACTATTATTAAAAATCTAGTTTTAATTAATAAAGAAAACTTTAATATGTCAATTTTCTGGTCGTGTTGGGGTTTATAATTTAATTAAAAAAAGCGTTTATTTCTATAGTTGCGTTTCCGACTTGGTATTTATATTTAAAATGTTTTGACAGCACAAACCCGGAATACAAATAAAATAACTTTTTTAATTAAAGTATAAACTACGGTTTTAATCACTTTTAGAATATTATTAAAAATCTATTTTCGATTAATAAAGGATACTTAAATATATGAATTGTCTGAACACGTACCAGGGCACGGCTTCATAGAAAATAGGCATTGTCCTTTGTCTTTTTCTCCTCCACCATAGTAGAAAAAAAAGGCCAAACCCCAGCATAATTATCAAGAAAATTTAAATTTAATACAATAAAACACTTTAATATAGCACCAAATAATTTATTTGTACCAAAAATTAATTCATTAATTTCTAGACACCTGATTATTATACGGTGCTCCCTATGATTCCAGATTAATTATATACAATTAAAATTAACGTACAACAATTACAATTTTTGGTTAAATGAAACTATCGAGCTTGTGACAAAAGCTGCAAAAATTCATTAAATTTATATGTCAATGTCTAAAATTTTATATTAAAAATTCACATATTTCTGTTCATTCAGAAAATTAAGAGCAAACATTATTTGTCTTTTAAAAGAATCACGTCTGAAATGTTTTAAAATAACTTAAAATTAATGACTTATTTTAGTAATTAAAAGATACAGAATGAAGATCATCACCCATAACAATCTGGATATATTCTGATAATGGTGGAATACACTGTAACTATTACAAAGTTAAATAGGAACCTTGAAACATGGTTTTAATTTACAGCACTTCGTCTAAAAGAATTTTTTGCAACACAATTTTTATATACAAATTATGAATGTGATTAACACTTACTATTTAACTAACATAATTATGCTTGTGCCATAAAATAATTACTAACTTAAATATTAGAATGTCAATAAAGAAGAACTCCTATTTATCGTCACAATAAACATGTAAAAATGAGCTGAAAATACGCATAAAGTCAAAAAGTTGTCTTATCTAATGTTAAGGCACAAATCCGTCTGTTTGAAACAGTACTAGCTACATATATATAAATTTTAAGTCAAATGGAAAGCTAAGTAAGTGGCTAATAGATAGGTTTAATGGCTTATAACTGTGCCAATGAAGCACAGTTGATTCTGTCAATGTTACTTAGAAAACGCTAGTAATAATAGAGCTCGACGTGATGCAAACTATCATTAATTACGTCTAATCTCATGAAAATACTGTACACTACAATATAACAACCGTCCTCTTACTTCTTCTCTGGCGGAGTCCTCTTTCGCTTGAATAGCAGGATATGGGGTTCTGTTTAGAAAGTATACCAATTAGATAAATGTATGTTGGATTAACTGTGGCTTTTGTAAATTCTCAATTAAATACTTGGGCAAAATTAATTATTTGAAAATAGAATATTTTCAAATATGGCAAGGGTTAGCTTCCTAGCAATATTCAGCACTTGTTAAAATATCTGTTTTGTTCTTATGGTAGTCTCTCTCACATGTATGTCATTTAGAAATACATATTTAACATACAATAAAGACATCTCTTTATAAAAAAACCAAACTTTGCAGTGTTATTATTTGTGTCCTTACCTCCTACAATATAATATGACTGTCATCTATACATATTTGAACAAACAACCACATTTTAAACTTCATCAAAACTTGTTCATGTTTAATGTGATTTTGTTTTAATGTTTTTATATTTTAAATTTTTCTGTTTTTTATTAAATAAAGAATACAAACAATAATTCAAGATACAAAAGCTTATTTTTTGGGTTTTTTTTTTTTTAATGATAAAACGTAAGTTTAATGTCTGTGTTTTCGTTTATAATCATTCAATTTATTGCTAGCTATTAACAAAATTCATACTTAATACTTATATGTAAGTTTTGAATGTACTTTTTTGTAATAATTGGTTTTTCGGGTTTTTAACTTCACATTAACTTGTTAATAAAAACATGAAAATCGGCATAACCTCTAACTAATCTAGCAAGAACTTTTTGCATAGCATGTCAATAAAAAAAATCATTTTTTATTAAAATATACAAACCTGGTTGATGTGTCATATAGTGCACCCATCCTTGACTTTGTTGTACTCCAATACTACGCCACTCCTGTTCAGACATCAGATGGTTCTTAGGCACTAACTTCACCATTTCTTTAGGTAGCACGACATGCCTGAAACGTAAGTAATTCTTACGGAAACCACTTATTTATATAGTAAAATACGAATATTGAATAATGAAAAAGAATTAGCATTTAAATTACACAAAGTGAATCCAATTTTAAGTAGGTATTCATGATTTTAAATTTATTAGCCGCTAATACAGTTATTACCCAAACATTTAGAAATACATAATTAAAAAACTTATGATATTACTTTTAATTTTAAATTAAAGCAAATTATTTTAAGAAAAAAGAATCTACTAATTACCTGTACTCGTATTCCTCGTCATAATATTTATCAGAATAATATATATCTCTAGTCATTGTTTTCATGGAAACAATGTTGGATTCGTATTAGAAAAACTTTAGCGATTCAAATTAATTTACCTCTTGAAATGTTTCAGTATAACAACAACTTTTTGTTCTTTTATCGTCACAAAGAAGAATTCAAATGAGACCCATCAACGACTCCGTTAACGAATTTCAAATTCAAACACATTCTATTTTTCAATGTTGTCAGTAGATAAAAAAAAAATTAAAGAAACATTACACGTGGGTACCAAAAACTAACGTCACAAATTTTATAATCATAAATTACTTTGTTTTAGCCTTCAAGGATGTTTAAAAGCACTTTTGAATATTCATTTTTATTATATCATCATAATTAATATTCAGAAGCGACAGAAGCAAACATCTATTACGAATATAGAATTTGCAGAGAATAATCGACGAGAAACTTTGCAGTTACTCTGTATAAAATAGACATCCAACTGTTTTCAACATTTTATTTATTACGGTTAAGTAAATAACTATTCTTCTGTGATTATCTAAAGTTAAACTTCTTTAGAACCGTTGTGATTTGAAACTTGACGAAACGAAAATGCATCAGAATAAAGAAATAAAAGAGGGAATGAGAGACATTACAAAATATTAAACTGAAATTTTTATTCGTGTTACCCCGGCTCCAAAAGTTGGCCCCAACATAGGTCCCAACGCTACTCGTCCAACGTGTGGATCTAGAAAACGGCATTCGTCCCAACGTTGGGGCGAGCGTTGGTAGTTGTCCGGCTCGTGTCGGTTTTATCAAAGGAATCTGCGTCAACGCTCGCAATCCGTCCACACGTTGGCGCGTTGCTCAGTTCTGTTGCAACACGCAGCGAGTGCGTACGTCGCGCGAGAATAGCTTCCTCATCCACAAAATCACCACCGGCAGGGACAAATGAAAAAATCATAGAATTTATTGAACTTTTGATAAAGTTCAATAAATTCTATGACTTTTCACATCCAATAATATGGGACGCTACTCGAAAGGATCATAAAAATAAAAATTTATTAGCTGATGCATGGCGCACTATTCAACAGAATAAGGGAATGAATTTCTCAATTGAAGATTTAAAAAAAAGCGAGAATCATTAATGAGCACATATCGCCTTTACATAAAAAAAAATTAGTGACTCTACTCGATCTTTGACGTGAATTTTTATTTTTTCTCAGTAACAAATATAAATGTGCACTCAGTACTATAAAAGCGCTCAGAGCAATTTCGATTTCTATATCGGACATCTTCACGTTGGCCCTGACGGGACAGAACTAGTTTGATAGCCAACGTGTGTACGGCTCTCCGAATTCGCAGTCCAACGTTGGTACGAGCGTTGGGGCCAACGTGTGGAGCCGGCCTTAGTGTCGCGTACATGGTTACAGTATAGTTATTAGAGGTGTTCGTTATATTATGTAGCGAATAAATCACCTATTATTTTTAAATCATTTTATCACCTGTTATTTTTTTTACCTGGGAAGCGTGATATAATATCCATGGACTTAATACCTACTAACAGGACAGAGCACTCGCAGCTGAAAAACGAGCCGACAGAGATAGTTAGTACGGAGGCCTTGTGTCCCTTTCTAATAGGGTGACATTAAGATTTGGAAACTTGAAAAATCTGACACCAGTATTGACGACTATTATTATATTATTAGATTTATTTATAATGAATAAATAATAAATGTTATATTATTATATTTATTATTTGTTTTTCATGTTTGTCAATATACAGAAATTTGCACAAGGGATGGATTACAAAATCAATACATATAATAAAAATGTAACAGATCGCTTTCTGTATGAATGGAAATGGAAGATATATAGAAAAAATATTATTGGGACCTTTATCAACGCAAATAGCACTCAAAACAATGATTGTTAGAATGTTTGTCTGTTTCAGAAATGTGTTTGTCTGTCATCTCAGAAACGGCTTATCCAATTTAGGTGTAGTTTTCACTAATATATTGTGTTAGGCTGCACTTAACATTTAGTGTTTGTTTTATGTCAATCGGTTCATAAATAAAAATTTATGCCAATTTAAAGAATCACGTTGAACATGTAAATAACCAAACGACGGTGCTCGTAATCCAAAATAAGCCAAAACATGTATTGAAAAAATGCTGTCCAAAGTCACTATTCCACGCGGACGAAGTCGCGGGCACAACTAGTAAACAATACAAATAGTACGAGTTATTTATTTATTAATCATATACCTTAATGCTATATTTGTTACAGTTGGCAAGTAAATACAGTCCAAATAATGTCATTACAATTATTTTAAATTTAATACTTTATTTTTATTTGAACAACAAATAGTATTTATAACACAAACATTTCTTTAATATCAATAAAAGTGAATAAAGTGACGCATGGTCACCATAGTTGTAGATGGAAATTTGTTTATACGAAAATGAACACTAACACAAGGAGTTAAGCATTATATTCAGTTTTATTACAGTCTTAAACAATGTCCACTGTGATGTTTACGAGAGTTACCGTAAGAAAAAAAAAGAAATAGGCAAAATAATAATTTATGTTTTCTTTTTATTTAAGAATAAATTTAAAGAAATTAATTTTAATTATGATTTGCTGACTTACAATTGTTAAAATAACATTAAAATACAATTGTTTCAATGGAGTTTTAGGTCAGCCATAATTTTTGATCAGAAACATTTTTATGCTGGCAATATGAAAGAACGAGACACAAGGCCTCCGTTGTGACTATCTCTCTCGGCTCGTTTTTGCATTTGTATAATGCGCAACCGATTATAATTCTTAATTCGTTGACTTAGTGTTCATTTTCGTAAATACACATTTTCAGAGTACTCTGTCCTGTTAGTAGGTATTAAGTCCATGTATAATATCACGCTTCCCAGGAAGGTTTGAAAGTATATTTTTATTTTTACTACTTTACAATTTACATCAAATGTACACAGAGCCAAATTGTACTCTATGGTCACAAAATAGGGTATTCCACTGTCTTTGAAAAAGTACTTCAAAATGTTGATTTTCTAATAAAAAGCCACAAAAAAAATATATTTCGGCAAAATAAACACGCTTTCATGCCATAAAATTAAATTAAATTTTAAAACTTTTATAATACCGCGAAAACGCTACAGCCATTTTGGTGACGTAATATGTGCAATAACAAAAGTGTTTGACGTATATAAGAGAGTAACAAAACCTGAAATTACTATGACAGCCATCAACAAATTAGTAATTAATGCATATTATTTCAGTTGGAACAAGATATGAAGAGTTATTATACGAAAGAACACAACTTACTCCTTGAAGTTAAAATTGATAGATATTATATATGTACCCTAGCTGTTGACGACATTGACATTACTTTGTTATTGCCCGTATGACGTCACACCGTGGCGGCTCGTGTTTTAGGTCACGTGATATACAGATTAAAATATACGACTTTTAATTTCAATATAATAAATCAATAATGTGCTTTTATGATTCCAAATCAGAATATTATGGTCTATTTCTATATAAATTTTAATTTTTATCAAATTTTATAATTTATTTTTCACTACGGAAAGTACCCTATTCCTTTTAATGTCCAGAACATCGTATAATATGTTAGTCCCATGTCAAATCGTATTCTGTTGTAACGGACTAAGAACTATTTTCCTTTGAATGTCCAGAACATTCACGTTGCGTATAATATCTTAGCTTAGTCTCATGTCAAATTGTATTCTATTGTAACTGAATAAGAACTATTTTCCTTTCAATGTCTTTTGAAATAAATTTTAAAAATATTTTAGTTCGTATTATTATTTTTATTATACTACACGTTAGACTTATTTTTTTCATATTATTTCGTTTTGTTTAACGGTTAAATTTTCAGTATGGACAACGCGTTTGTTCCGTATGATGTTCGTCATTTTCGTGAGTTTATTTACGAATTTTACGATTGCAGTGTTGCGTTTTGAGAAACTGTCAATATAATTAATAATTATAATTAAGTTGTTTATATAATTAAGTATAGTTCTTTATATAATTAAGTATAGTTGTTTAGTGAGTAGAGTAAAATGCCACGAAAAGGACAAATGTGGAATTATTTTACTGTGGTGGATGAAATTGCAAAAAAGCGGAATGTAAATATTATAAAAATATACTTTCATTTAAAACTACTTTAGCGAATTTAAAAAAACATATGAAACAAAAGCATTTAATTATATATGAAGAAATAAGTAGAGAAAATAACAGGAATGAAAATAGCGGTAAATTTATTTTATCTTGTATCTGTAAACGAGTTACGTAATTCTTGTAGGTATTTATTGAAGTGAAATTTCTTTAGAATCGTTATGATTTCAAGCCGGATGCAACGGCAAAAAGACAGGGAAGGACGAGCCGCGCTGCAAGCCGCTAATTTTAAATTAGTTTTTTTAAATTAGTTTGCCATAGAAGTTTCACTTCTATCGTGTGTGAATCGCACACACACCTTTTTTTGTTATACTTTGGATATCTCAGAAACGGCTGTAACCGTTTTGATGAAATTTTGTATACAGATAGTCTTTTATTTTAAGTATCCTATATGTAATATGCATTTGATCTCACAAATAATAAGAGTTGACCTAAAGGTTGTAATTATCAGGTCAAAAAATCCCAAAAAATAATTTTATCTCAAAAGGGTTTCACAATTGGTAAAAAAAAAAATATTATCACGTAAAAAATAATAAGTGATTTAAAAGTAGCGTAACGTTATAACGTAATATCAAAATGTAGCCGTTACGCCCATCTCTAATAGTTATACACATTACAGTAGCCAAGGCCAATATATGGCGGTGCCCCATACACCCATACCCATAGCTCGCTTCAGCTGTCCGTGTAGCATTTTATATTCTCTGCACCTGTTACCTATAATATCATAGTACTCTGTGCACCTTATCCGTGCAAGTGTTCCACGATATTTGTGTGTTTATCTGTATATTAATGTAAAGCCCACAATTCACTACACGCACCGCGAGCCGAGCCCCGAGCCGTACCAATCCGCGGACAAATCCGTCGTCGTCCACACACTACACAAGCGCCGAGCTGCAGTCCTGAGTCCAGTCGCTCGCTTGTGTACTTTGGTGAGCCTTGCACGTATCGTTGTTGGTATATGTATGCGTTGGAACAAATGGTAGGGTGTCAGATGGAGGAGTACATAATTTAATGTACAGATTATTATAGTCCACTACCACTACCACTACAGCCTATCACAGTCCACTGTTGGACGTAGGCCTCCACAAGTTCGCGCCCGACATTATGACGCGAACTCATCTGTTTTGCCCATAGTCACCACGCTGGGCAGGCGGGTTGATGACCGCAGGGCTGGCTTTGTCGCACCGAAGACGCTGCTGCCCGTCTTTGGCCTGTGTATTTCAAAGCCAGCAGTTGGATGGTTATCCCGCCATCCGTCGGCTTTTTAAGTTCCAAGGTGGTAGTGGAACTGTGTTATCCCTTAGTCGCCTCTTACGACACCCACGGGAAGAGAGGGGGTGGCTACATTCTTTAGTGCCGTAGCCACACAGCACACACAGCACGCACAGCAGATTATTATAATCAATTAACCAATATTTATTTATATTATATTTAATTTTTGTTAATTTATTTGTAGCCTTTGGCATAATACAGTGTTGTCTATGGACACAAAATTAAAAATATAAAAATGTTGTTCATGGTTCTCTCTCTGCTAATGGCGGCCTATCTAATGGCGTCTTTCTTATATGTTAAAACCAGTATTTAAGAAAATAAAACAGTTTATGGCATCCCAAATTTTTTATTTAATCAAAGGTTATGGGCCCAGTAAACAAAAATAAAAGGTTATGGGGTTAAAATTTAGACTGTGGACCGTCGATTTTTGGAGGTTTGAGGGATGCGGGGGGGAGGGGGAGGGGGGCTACCCACCAGTACCACTCCCACATACCAGAAACCCATAGTTATGGAGATATCCATGGTTAAAGTTTTAAGATTAGAAGAAGAATTTAGATCGTTTGGCACGAATTTAAGGGCGAGAGTGGGAGGAGGGAGGTAGCGGTGGTCCCCCTAAACCCCCCCATACCACTCACGATACAAGGTAATGCGCCGTTCTTGAAAAACATAGAAAAAATGAATCTCATAGACCTAACCTCGAAATTTGACAGTTGATCGGTATAAATTCATTCCGTGACGGCTCCGGCGCTTCGGAAGGGCAGCCCTTTCGCCCTTGCGTAACAAAACGCAGACACCCACGCTCGCCTCGACAGCGGGCGAGGTCTGCCCTCCCTCCGCGCCTCCGGCTTTTACAAAACACTCTAGGGGTATGACAGACCAAGACCACGTGGATAGTGGGGTGCTCCGATTCGGTTTTGGGTATTTTTCGGACTTAAAAAAAAAATAACCCTAACCTATCTAACTTCAAAATTAGACTGTTTATCCGCATAATTTCGTTACAAAAAAAATACCCTAACCTATTTAACTTCAAAATTTATAATGTGACCGTAAATAAGCAGAAAAAATATGAAGATCTAAATCGACGGTCCATAATCTAAATTTTAGCCGGTTATGGGCCCAGTAAACAAAAACCAGTAAACAAAAAAGAAAAACAAGAAAATGGCAAATAATAACATAGAAGAACAGCAACTGAACATAGAAAAATTAACAAACGCGGAGGATTTTCATGTTTGGAAATTTGAAATTAACATACATTTTCATGCTTTGAAATTGCAAAGTGTTATGAAAGATGACACAAAGGACATCAAGGACTTTGAAATACTCAATGCTAAGGCACAAAGAATCATACTCGGTTCGATTGATAGGAAGCTGAAAATGCACGTGCTTAACTGTAAAACTGCACATGAAATGTACACCACACTATGCAAGGTCTTCGAGGGCACCGAAGAAAGAAACAAGGGATCACTGCTTCAACAGTTCTTTAATTATAAAAATGAAAATCAAACCATAAATGAAATAATAACTAACATCAAGAATTTACAGATGAGACTAAACAGCTTGGGTCAGAAAATTGATGATGACATGGTTATTTCCAAGATACTTAATACAATTCTTCATAACTGCATGGGAATCTACACCAGATGAAAAGATAACATTATCAAATTTGACCAACAGATTATTGGCAGAAGAAAACCGTAGAGAAATCAGTACAAAACCAGATGAACAAATAACCTTCAGAGTAAACAACAAGAAACCAGAAAATAAAACCAAGTTGAAGTGCTATAAATGTCAAAAACCTGGACACTTAAAAGCAGATTGTGTGCAATATGCAAGAAATATAACCATAGAGAACAAGATTGTCGCATAAAACATTGCTCCATATGGAAGAAAACAAATCATACAGCAGATCAGTGCTATTATAAACCGGGCCGCACATGCCCACACTCGCAATGGTTCACGATACTGTGCCAATGTGGCACTGACATTGGTGGACACGGTGGTGTCCGCATTTGCTTTCACGAATCCTTGCATCAGTGGACGCCTCAGTGGCATTTGTTGCCGGGAATCAAGTAAGATGGACGCAATTGATTTAAGTTCAGAATCTGACGATGATAACGAGTTTTTATATAGATTATTGTTAATAAGGAAAGCGTCCGGAAAAAAAATTGGAAGAGCTTATATTCATATAATCGGGGTGGGGTCGAATATTCATGTAATCGGGGTGTTTTGTGTCATATAAGCATGTTTCGCTTCGCACAGCTTCAATTAATTCCTCCATCTTGCAAAACACTCGCGACACTGCCACTCGAAATTAGTGTCTCGATCACCTAGCCGGCACGCGCGTACACGCTTATGTACGTGCCTGCGTCAACACGTGCGAGCAAATGCGGAGTTCGGTACTGTGCTATAGGTTACAAAAACTGCCACTCGCACGCGGCTCGTGGAGACCAATGCGAGTGTGGGCATGTGCGGCGGGGCTAATAAAAACAAGTCAAGAAACACAGCCTTTCTAACAAGTAGCATCACAGATACAGGTTATTCAGAAAACACAACATTTATTGTTGATTCAGGTTGCACAAGTCATATGATTAACAATAAAAACCTAATAACAAGCTACAAACAGAACAAGTCTCAAGTATTTACTGCAAATGGTGACACTATGAATGTTGAAGGACAAGGCCAGTGGTGTAGCTACTAAGGGGCAAGGCGGGGCGGTGCCCCGGGGCCCTCAAGCTCAGGGGGCCCCTCGGACTCTGACTTACAAACTATAAATTTAACAAATGAAAATTTCTCCCACATTCGGAATATAAATAAACCAGATTCCATGAACGCGAAACAACGCACAAATGCGTCAAGTAAATACTTGACTATTTTTTTCGTCTACTTACGTTGTATTACTTGTTGATGTAATTGAAGGGGTTTTGTTATGTGGCTACGGCAGTCTAGAATTTAGCCACCCCCCTCTACCCGTGGGTGTCGTAAGAGGCAACTAAGGGATAACAAAGTTCCACTACCACCTTGGAACTATTGAAGCCGACCGATGTCGGGTTAGCCATCCTACTGCTGGCTTTTGACGATGAAGTATAAGCTTTGTATGAAGATATTACAAGGGTCATACCTGGCACTACTTCGGCCTTCTACAACGTTGTTATGGGAGATTTCAACGTTAAAGTAGGAGTAAAAGACCGCGACGAATCGAGAATCGGACCACACAGCAGGGGAGGGGGAGCGCTCTTCTTGATGAATTTATTTTTGAGAAGAAGCCCCAAGGGCAGTTAATATGGCAAAGCCTCGATACTGTGACGAGGAATGAGATCGATTTCATCATAGCAGATAAAAGGCTTATATTCAGAGATGTCTCAGTAGTTAATAGGTTTAACACCGGCAGCGACCACCGACTATTGCTTGGCACTCTGACTCTGAATATGTCTCCGAAAATGAGTGGACCCGCTTGATGAAATCTACTCTCCGAGCTACGCTGCCCCAAATACTATGTGGCTCCGAGTAGTTCCAACTGGAACTCCAAAACCGATTTGATTCGCTGGAAACTACTAGCGACGTGGACGACATGACCGACAACGTGGTGAAGACGGTGTGTATACTGGATCGCAGACATTTTCTGACGACGAAGTCAACGTAGCAGTACAATTTTTCTCCCGAAGCCTTAGATCTGATGCGGCGGAGGTGGTGCGGATGGCAGGACCGTTTGCTCTCGCTCTCAGATCCGAGAAGAGGTCGAGAAATTTTATGGACAGCTGTACGCGTCGAGCACACGCGAGCCTGAGACTTGGGACACTGAAGATCCGTGTGCACCATTGTTGAGCTATTATTCGGAAAACATCCCGGACATTGAAGCAGATAAGATTAGTGCGGCGCTCGGGCAGCTTAAAAACGGAAGGGCTCCGGGAGATGACGGAGTGAGAGCTCAGTCCTGAGCTCCTTGAAGAAGCAGGGTGACCTGCCCTAAAAGCCTTGGCGAGACTCTATAACGCCGTCATCCACCGATAGGTACCACACCGGAGGCGTGGTCCAGGAGTGTGGTGGTACTGGTCTTTAAGAGAGGCGATAAGACTCTTTTAAAGAATTACAGACCAATCTCACTTCTGAGCCGCGTCTATAAGCTGTTTTCGAGGGTTGTTACGAATCGTCTCGCCAGAAGACTTGACGAATTCCAACCACCGGAGCAGGCTGGGTTTCGAAATGGCTACAGTACCGTAAACCACATCCATACTGTTCGGCAGATTATACAAAAGACAGAAGAATATAATCAGCCGCTGTGTATGGCGAAACCTGGGCTGTCCTGGACTCTGCAGATATTTCATATCGACTACTGAGATGTATGTACGATGCGGTGACGATGACCGTTCATATCCAAGACCAGAGAACAAGACTATTTTCCTCCAGCGTGGGGTAAGAAGGGGAAATGTAATACCCCCTAAACTGTTTACCACTGCGCTGCGCGAGGATGTCTTTAAGACCTTTGATTAGGGGGAACGAGGCGTCAACGTCAACGGCGAATCCATGTCTCATCTTCGTTTCACTAACGATATCGTCATCTTTGCGGAGACCTTGGATGAGCTAGGCCAAATGCTGACCGGCCTAAACGAGTCCTTCCGACGAGTCGGTCTCGGTATGAACTTGGAAAAAACGAAAGTTATGCTTAACAACCAAGTCATATCGATCGATGGTACCCTTCTCGAAGTTGTTCGGGATTTACCTAGGCCATACCATCCAACTAGGCCGCAACAACTACGAGAAGGAGGCCGATCGGAGGATTCGGTTAGGCTGGGTGGTGTTTGGAAGGCTTCGTCGAGTCTTCACTTCGAAGATTCCGCATTACTTGAAGACAAAAATCTCCGAGCAATGCGTGCTACCTGTGTTAATATACGGAGCCGAGACGTGGACACTGACAAAGAGACTGGTCCACAAGTCGCTCAACGTGTAATGGAACGGGCTAATGCTTGAGGGTTTCTCTCAAGGATAGGATAAATGAGACTATCCGCAAGAGAACGAAAGTAAGCGACATAGCCCACGGATTTAGCAAGTTAAAGTGGCAGTGGGCTGGTCACCTGTGTCGCAGGACCAACGGCCGTTGGAGGCCGACGGACGTATCCTGAAGTGCAGACCGCGTCTTGACAAACGCAGTGTGGAACTTCCTCCAGCCCGTTGGATCGACGATCTACATAATTTGTAATTACCGGTATAGGCTAGATGAGGATTGCGGAAAATCGGGATGTCTGGCGTGAACTTGGGGAGGCCTATGTCCAGCAGTGGACTTCAATAGGCTTAACTGACTGACTGACTGACCCAAAGGGTGCTCAACGGGATCATATTAACGTACCTCCGTTGTCTTCATACTGTTACAGGACTGTACTGTACTGTTTTGAACGGTAACAGGTAGATATTTTCTTTTATTTTCGTAAAATAGTTTAAATTTGTTCACTAAAATAAGTTTTTGTATTTGGTTCTAAAATTTATTACGAAGTCGACTGTATTACGAAAAATTTGGAGTATGTCGAATTCGGAACAGGACGAATACAGAACAAACGATTTTAAATAGTTTAGTTGGGGCCCTCGTTTATATTTTGCCCCAGGGCCTTCGGTTACCTAGCTACGCCACTGAGTAGTTAGTTACAGTATATTTATTTTATAGTCGGACTTTTAATTCGATTCCAGATTTGACATTAGCTACTGTCATTTTGTAAAATAATGATACCAGATTTAATAGTGTAGTGATGAACACAAAAATCGATAAACAATCGCGATTTATGTTTAAGTAATAATAATATTGGTGTGCCAATTAAATACTAAATTATTTATTTTTATTTAAATAAATACATAATTATTCATAATAATTATTTATTAATTAGTATTAGCTTTATTTTATAAAAAGTTAATATTTTTGTTTTTTATATTAAAAACAAAACTTGTAATAAAAGAGCCTAGATAGTTTTCTATTTTCTCTTAGTATTCTATCGCCATTTTGTTTATCTTGTCATTCGGCTTCATTCTCCCAGTCTGACTGCACGAATATCTTGTTTAATTGCGAATCGATATTTTGTTATTTTGTTGGGTTTTGTTAAAGTTTTGTTACGTTGTGTTTGTTGTTACTTTTATAGTTTTTTGTGAACTTTGAGTGAATCTATTAGCTTGGTTTTCCATCAAAATTTATCCTCAGCCAAGTACATCACAAAAAGACGTGGATGTTTTCTTGTCCTCAAGAAAAAAGCGTCCACGAAAAGCTTTCACTGTTACTGAAAAAGTAATGATCCGCAACGCCTACAAGTACGTGAAAAATGAAACTTCTGCGCAATTGGAGGCCTTTGAAGTTGTGGATGAAAATGAATGTATGACCAAAGAGGCGGGTGGCCGAGCGGAGGCAGTTCAGTTTGAGTGATCGACGAAGCGACTTCGAAGTGAAGACTAGTGATCAAGAGTTGATGATGACTGATTGATGATACCAGCGGAAACCTACGACATTGGCTACGACCTCGGACATCGTTAGTGCTTAGTGTTTGTACCTTGTACTTAGTGTTTGTACCCAGTGTTTGTACCTAGTGCTTGTGTCGGACCTAGTGCTAGTGAATAAAGTCTCTAAAAGAGTCAGCAGGTCTTTCTCTCCAAATCGTTCGAACCCTAACACGTAACAATATATTCATTTATAGTTTGAAGTGATTGACTATTCACACTCATTGCTCATTCATCTGATTGAACGAGAACTGCACGCATCACTATTACTTTAAATATGGTATCATTATTTTACAAAGTGACATTAGCTACTGTCAGTTGGCTTCGTCTAATTAAAACGACTATATTTGTTTTATTTCTCATGTTCCTTCATGATCACATTTATTTATTTATTTCACACACAATTATTAAAGAAAACTCTCAGATCCTTAATAAAATTAATCGTCATAACTAAATTATCCGTTTAGAAATATTTAATTTCCTGATATACTTAGTTTACGAGAATAAAATTATAAACGAGAAGAATCGATCCGGAAATATTCGATTTCCGTATCGAATAATTTCGCAACGTCACTATTTATTACTTGTCATAACGCTGCAACACTGAAATTGTCAAATCTGGAATCGAATTAAAAGTCCGATTATAGTAGTATTAACCTCTTGCAATCGCCGGTTTTTACGAAAGAAACCGTTAAGATCGCAGATTTTTTTGCGCGCGAAGGCGTCATCGCTCCTTAAGTGTTATTTTACGTGTAGCGATGGAATGCTTTTGAGTAGGGTGATTCCACTTACTTTATCTGAAAGCTATTGAAATAAGCTATAATATTGCATATAAAATGTTTTGTATTGTGTTTTGATTTTATTTTACACATACCTTTCATTTGACAAAAAGTTGTAAAATAGTTACATTTTAGGAAATAATATTTTTTTCATCAAAAATAATTAGTTTTATTTACTTGTTTTTAAGTTTCTACAGTAAATATGATATGTTCTTTCTAAAATAAAACTAAAATGTATATCCTTTCATAGTAATATTTTGAGTTTTTCACCATGAAACATACCCACGAAAATTACGATGAACAGAAGTTGCACTCGTTAGTGCCTTTCTTTCCAAATCCTTTTGTGACTAGGTTTTTAGCATTAGGCTTTAAATTTATATGCTGTCCGATAGAAAATATATCCAGGATTTAGTTTTACATTATATCAGATGAGATAGTTCAAAAAAATTATATCTTATGAAGCAAAATGTCGGCAATGGTAGGAAATTCATGACAAAATCCGAAGATTTTTATTCTCAAAAAAAAGCTATTATAAAACGCGTTTTCTTTTCATAAAATACTTTCTACAAAACGCCAATGAATAGACCTCTCTGGAAAGGTATCACACAGGCACACCATAGAACAAAAAATCCTTACAAAATGCGTGCATTGCGTGCGTGAATTTTGGGGACCGCGCACTTTACAATCAAATATAAACAAAACTATGGAATGTTGGGCCAAGATAAGGATTGAAATAGATTCTACGATACTTTTGTCACTAAAGTAAAGATATTTCAACACATACCTAACTAAATAACTAATAGAAATATTGCACACAAAACAAAGGATCGGCCAATTCGCGCGCAAATAATTGCGACCCGCTGATTTCTACTCCAAGTTATATCAACAAATACTACTTATTATACTATTGTAACTATGTAAAAAGCTTGATAAAACACTCTAAAACGTATAATAAATAAGCAACTTACCGATTCTTTTCAAAATAAAGGAGAAATCCGCAAATGTTAACAAGTCACAGAAACAATGAACACAATGGTCGGCGCGCTTCGGTAGACTGAACTTTGACCGATCGGATGACAGAACTTTATTTTTAAAATGGTGGCAGTTTCTGTTTCATTCGAACGGTTGGTTCACCTGGCGTAAGTCAATAATTAAATTTTACGAAAAGAGACCTTCACGACATCAAAATAAGGCTCACAAGCAACACATGTCAAAGTGAGTCATATGACTCAGCGCGATGTTTATGTAAGTTTCTACGTGAGCCATATGGCTCAGCGCGATTGCAACAGGTTAAGTAGTAAGTACATTAAGTACATTATAGATTTTATCCGTCCGCCATGCCACCGCGTTATTCGTCCGCCATGTTTGCCGATCCACAAAATACTCACGTTCGTCAAGCGTGAGGACGACTGTTTGTGTTTGATGATTGTGGTCGATGTTTGGAACTTTGTTCGTGTTCGTGGCGAACACCAAGCGTATGGACGGGGCATAAAATGTTTTTATTCACTATAGACACCGCGTTAGCGCAACAGTCACAGCACTGGTTTGTGTCTGCTGTGCTGGTGGTTGCGGGTTCGATCCCCTCACATGACAAACATTTGTATTGGCCACTAGCTGCTGCCCGCGACGTCGTCTGCGTGCGTTCACTGCTCGTTCCCCGTAGGTGATAGCGTGATAATATCTAGCCTATGTTCTGACCCGACTTCTTAATAATATTCGTGCCAAATTTGAAGTAAATCCATGCAGTACTTTTTGAGTTTATCCCGGACATACATACAGACAAACAGACAAAAATTATAAAAACTATATTTTTGGCTTCGGTATCGATTGTAGATCACACCCCAAGTATTCTTTTAAAAAAATATTCAATGTACAGTTTTGACTTTCCTACCATTTTATTATATGTATAGATATAGATGTTTACCGTAGTCTGGGTGTTTGTACAGTCCTTGTGAGTCTCCCCACCGTGCCTTGGAGAGCACGTTAAGCCGTACGTACACCTGATAGTGATCGTTACTCATAGTAGGGAATATATCCTCCAACCCACATTGGAGCAGCGTGGTGGAATAAGCTTTGATCCTTCTTCTACATTGGGATAGAGGCCTATTCCTATCCTATACCCAGTAGTGAGATATTAAAGGCTGAAGCGTTACACAATATATTCTTTTTTTATATTCTCGGTGAAAAAAATCTTTCGTAGCCTACGAACATTTCAGAATTTTCACTACTGCCGCGCCGTGTGTGCATTGCACACAAACACTTTTGAAGTTTTTAAATAAATATGATTAAATATTGTGAACACTTAAATGATTACCATTTCATTAAATATCGTAAATATTTTACTCTTTTTATTTATAAGGTAAATTACAATTATTAGTCAAATAATTTTTATGTCACTTGAATGTATCTTTCCATGTTTAACAAGATCATTCTTTCTCCTGAAATTCAAAGGGCATTGTGAACATTCGTAAGGTTTGTCTTCGCTGTGATGGTACCTCATATGGCGTGTTAAATTAGAAGCGCGTGAGCATCTGAATCCACAAAAACAACAAACATGTAACTTTTCTCCAGTATGCGTCAATAAATGCTGTTTTAAATCACTACGTGTAATAAATGCACGACTACACGTGTCACATTCAAATGTTTTCTCTCCAGTGTGCCGCCTGAAAAAGATAACATGTTAAAAATATTGCATTAAAAAGTGTACTATTAAGTCAACAATTCTTTGCATTTTGCAATTTATAAATATCAGTTTAATTTTTCCAATACCTAACATGATATTGTAGATGTCCCACCGTGCGAAAACTACGCGGACATAAAGCACATTTATATGGCGTTTGTCCGGTGTGCTTACGTTTGTGCGCTGTTAATCCTGACGACTGAGCAAATGATTCTCCACATATCAAGCATGAGAATGGTTTTTCACCCTGTCAATAAAATTTTTAAAGTAAACTTCTTTACGCACGCTTTACTTGGGGATTAAGCAGGTGAATGCGTGTCGAGAGCGTTACGAACGGAAGTGGAGAGGGAGATAGTTAGTGAAAATAGAGAGGGAGATAGTTAGTGAAAATAGAGAGGGAGATAGTTAGTGAAAATAGAAAGGGAGAGTTACGTTTCAAATATGGTAAGTCTTTAGAATACCGGACATCGATTTATGGGGTTTTGGGGGTAGCAGGGGGAGGGGGAGGGGGTGAGTGGGTTATTCTCTGGTACCACTCCCACCCTGCTGAACCCCATGGTTATGGAGATATCACAGTTAGTTTTGAGGTTAGGATGGTCTAAAGACTTACCGAATTTATTCGTTTCATTTATAATATTGCGTTACTGGGGCGGGAGGGAGGGGTTCGAACAACGTGTTACGTAACATTGTTTATTATTTAATTTAAAAAACTAGGGTATTAAAATCTATTGTTTTATTTATTTATTACTACCGCAAACACGATTAAAACAATCAAGATTCAGCCTATAATATCCCACTGTTGGGCATAGGCCTCTTCCCCATGTAGGAGAAGGATCGGAGCTTAATCCATCATGCTGCTCCAATGCAGGTTAGCGGATATATTCCCTACTATGAGTAACGATTGCTATCAGGTGTACATGATAACAACCGGGACCGACGGCTTATCTGTATATGGCCAATACAAATGCTGTAGTGTGTGCGGGGATCGAACCCGCAACCACACGCGCAACAGCCAATCGCAATCCAGTGCTGGGAACGCTGCGCAACGCGGCGTAAAAACAATAACAAAAGTAATTTAGCGACTTTCTGGATAGTTTACGCAACATAGTTCTGACATTTGGGTAAAAATGGTCAGTTGGGTGTTACGTAACATTTCTCTTTGTACAGGAAAACACCTTCAAAATTTGCATTACGTAATACTTGAACATTCAACAATTCAAAAGAATCATTTTAAAATAATTACCGTGTGAACTCTCAAGTGAACATTCAGATTTTGTGATAACGAGAATGTTCTTTTGCAATATGGACATGAGTATGGCTTATCCTTAATATGTGTGGCCAAATGAGTTTTAAGTCGAAAGCTGAAAAAGAAATAGTTTTATAAAAAAAAAATAGTTTTTGTTTTTTTAATTATACCTATTCAATTTAAAATACCTAGATGACATAATTTTCCCACATTTAAAACACTGCCTTTTCTGAGTAATTTTGTTACAAATACTAATATCATTTGTAACTTTGTCTTTTTGATCTAAAACAAATATATCTGATTTCAAGTTTTCATTAGTAAAGGAAATATTTTTATTACATTCAGGAATTTTATCATCAAACTCCATTTCTATTTTTTTTTCTGCTCCATTAATATCACTGTTTATCTGAATATTTCTCATTTGTAGATCAGATTTTTCACAAATTTTTATAAAATCTATACATATATACAGTTTTGTTATGCATTTTTCACATATTGTATTTGGAAGTCCGTCGTTTGGGTGTATCTACAAAACATAATGTTTTAAATTTTGATATTTAGATTTATGGTTTAAGAATTTATTTTTCAAAAAAAAAAAAGAATACAATTCACTTTTAAATATTTGAGAAAACAAGATTAACATATCTCAATGTTATAAATGCGACACACGGGGCGGTATACAGAAATAAGGAACAAGTCGACAAAAATAATGTGGGTATGACATACACAATACGTAATATTGCAGTTTGTTTAGAGTTTGCATTATTATTACAGTTTGTTAGATTTGAGTTAAATATATATAATATATATTTTTAAAGTAACATACATTCCATAAAGGTGAACTTACTTGGACTTGTGATATAGACATAATTTTACTAGATATAGTACCAAAATCTCTTTTAGAGAAAATATTTATCATTGTATTTGAGGCTGATAAGCATATTCTACAAGTATTATTTACATTCATTTTTTATTAAGTATGACTATTTAGAATTAATAATTTTCAATTTTATTTTGACTTTTTTACAAAAAGTAAACAACGCTTATGTCAAAATTTTAATGACAAAAGTATCTAAAGCTACCAGCTCAAAAAATTACTTGTATAATATTGTAATGGCAATGTTACACAGGTTACACTTCTCAAAATCAAAAATCTCAAATCACATTTCACTTCACAAGTTCACAAAAATCAACACTGTATGGAGCAAATCAGCAAATTATTAATTGTGATTCAACTGCTTTCAATAAAGTCCTTATAATATTTTAATATTCTGTAGTATCTAATATAGGTAGTAACCTAAATATTTTATTTTGTTAATGAAACTAGGTAAATATTTAAAAATACCTACGCAAATTAACGAGATACGTTCTTATTAGAGCACATAGTAATATAACATACATACTCAGATACTCTAGAAATACGATAGGCAAATTCAGAGAGGACGATATAATTGAAAAACCCTGCTGACATAAAGCGGCAGTTCTCGAAACTTCAAATAACCTACCTACCTACCTTGTACCACTGTTTTTACGCTGTGATATTAAGGTCAACAACCTTAGATTGAATATAATAACAGTAAAGGACTACAGGTACTCAAAGCTTTAGTTTTTTAACTTTTGAAATGTCGCCTAAGTTGTATCATTTTCCAATTAGTGCACCGTCTCGTGGTGCAGTATTGGCTGCAAAAGTTATTGGTATACCAGTGGAAATTAAAATAATAGATTTAATTAAAAAGGAACAGTTCAACGAAAGTTTTATTAAAATTAATCCTCAGCACTGTGTACCGACTCTAGATGATGATGGCTTTGTTATTTGGGAAAGTCGTGCGATTGCCTGCTACTTAGCAGACAAGTACGGAACAAATGAGGAGATATATCCTAAAGATCTACAGCGGCGCGCCGTCGTCAATCAAAGGCTATATTTCGATAGCTCATTCCTGTATCCAAGGATTAGAGCGATATGTGTAAGTCTTACGCTTAATATTTAAGTTTCGAGCAAAAAAAAAAGAATATAA
This sequence comes from Melitaea athalia, assembly GCA_905220545.2. Lineage (NCBI taxonomy): Eukaryota > Metazoa > Arthropoda > Insecta > Lepidoptera > Nymphalidae > Melitaea > Melitaea athalia. The sequence continues at coordinate 14,553,534 of HG992194.1, forward strand.
AGAATTGTAAGGTATTTTATTCATTGCCCTGAACTAATGATATTAAGGAATAAATAAAAAAATAGGTATATAAATGTAGTTTTTATTGTTTATAAATGTTATTTTTAATATTAATGTAACTTTTTTAAATTTAAAAATGTTTGACTTTCACAGTATCCTATTATTTATGATGGAGTAACAGAAATTAAAGAAAAATTGAAAGATGATTTAAACACTACTCTTGGTTTCCTCAACCAATTTCTAGAGGGGAATAAGTGGGTCGCTGGTGATCATTTGACCATAGCCGACACTTCTATTCTTGCTTCTTTGAGTTCAATCCTTGTAAGTATCTATAAAGTAGTGGTATTTAAAAAAAAAAAACGTGATATTCTGTATATTACAGTCAAACCTGGATAAGCGAGAGTTCAAGGGAGCACAATCTCATTCTCGCTTATAGAGGTTTCTCACTAACACGAGTGTCTCGCTTATGCAGGTACATGGGTAGCGTTTCTCTCTTATAGAGGTACGCAGCAATGACAAGTCACAGCAAGTACGAATGTAGTAAATATGTAATATGATAAAATTATGTGCATGATATGCACAACCTAATATATTATGTAGATTTATCGAAACTGAGTAAGTCCCAGTTCCGACAAACAGGACAGTACACAGGCACACGTGTGTCCATTCGAAAAGAATGGAAAAAAAAGGGAAAGAATGCGATAAATAAGAACGTTATTTAGTCCCACGAAATACAATAGGTACAATATTGACGAGAAAACAATACAAAAACAATTGTAGGAACAAGTTAAGAATGAGTCATAAAATAGCAGATGTTAAATTTGTAATTTGTTTTGTCATTTATTACTGTATGTATTTTTTATTGTAGCTACAGTTCTTCCTAAATAATATAAATAACTAAAGCTCGACTGTCGCTTATAGAGGTATAGATAAGTAGCAGTCTCACTTACGGAAGTCCATGAGGGAAAAACGACTCTCTCTTACAGAGGTTTCTGTTTCTCACTAATAGAGGTTTTGGGAGCTTAAAATGACGGGTCCTGGCTATTACTCTCACTTATAGAGTTTTCTCACTTATCCAGTTCTCACTTATCCAGGTTTGACTGTATTATCCTTTTTTAAATTTACAGGAAGTTGGCTGGGATATGTCTCAATTCCCCAATATTCAAAGATGGCTGAAAGAATGTGCTTCAATACCAGGTTATGAAGAAAATATAGAAGGTGCCAAGAGTTTTGCATCTATTGTCAAGAAGAACTTGAAATAAAGTTTACAAATATATTAATTATATGTACTTAAATCTATTACAGTTTATAATATCCGTTGTAAACAATATATTTTTCTATCTATGAAATTTTAAGACTATTTGCTGCTCATTTCTCACTTGCCTCGTAATAATAGTCTCCGATTTGAAACCATATTTGGACATGATTTGAATGACTTCAAGTGGAATGTTTTCTTTAATAAGCAAGAGGTAGAATGTGCCATCGGGAGACAGAATCTTTGGTATCATATCTAGTAGCCTATCCGTTACTTCTCTGCCTTTCTCTCCTCCTGCCCAACTTGCTTCTATCCCGCATCCCCCACATTCTGCAGGCTCTGTCACCACATATGGAGGATTAAATATAACTATATCAAATTTATTATTTATAAAACAGGAAACCAAATCCATATTGATAGTGTCAAGTAATACTTTGTTTTGAAGAGCAGTGCTTAGGGACATTTCACAGGCTTTAAAGTTTATATCTGTACAAAAACAAAATGAGTTAGGAAAGGCCATTCCAAATGCTGTTATGACAACTCCACTGCCTGAACCGACTTCTAGGCAAAATGTAGGTTCCTTTGCCTTAAGATAGGGTAAATCTTTTTCTAATGCATCTATGAGTAGAAAACTATCTTCAGCTGGTTCATAAACATGGTCAAAGTCAGTTTTATTTATATGATTTTGATAAGGTGTCTCCATACTATCAATTAATGCAACCGCGGTCTGAAGCTAAATTACTGGTGCTTTGCTCTGGTTCTTGTATTGTGGGTTCAGGAACGGTTGTGCGAACACTCTTTTCCTTGTTAATCATGCGCCTTATTTCATTCAGCCTATCCTAAAAAACAAAATTAAAGGATTTTAAATAAAATTTTATTAAATGATATTTTATCACCGTGTTCCGTGTAAATAGTTTTTAAAGAACATGGTAAAATATTTAATCAGTACTTACTTGAGATGCTTGTAAAACATTTAGCACAACAGTGACTTTGTGTTTGCAAGCAATCAGCTTCTTAACATAAGGGTCTAAATCAGGATGATTATTGAGTGCCTCTCTTACTTTTAGTAACTCTTCGTTTAATGATTCGATTTGTTGCTTCAATTCCAACTGAGAAATCCTAAAGAAAGGTAAATAACAATAAAAAAAAAAAATGCTACGTCGTATAAAATTTTCTTTCCAACTTTCCAAGTATTAATATATTGTTGAGAATTTACCTAGTAATCCTAACCCGGTCATCTAGTTGGTCCACTGTTGGTTTAAGTAGGCCTAGCAAACCTTCGGCTAGAGTATCCCTAGTCGGATTATCACACAAGTTGCCAGTATTTTCATCTGCCGATGTTGTAGTGCTTTCTGTGTCATCCATATCGTGACAATTTAATCTCAATCACATTATTACTTTAAAGCTTTGTGATATATTTTGTACTGTTTTTGTCAAGTTCAAGATTTCATTTCCGTCTTAGAAAAAGTCGAAAAAGTTCATAATTTTGACGACTTACATTGACAATTGACAATACATCATTTCTGATTCTGACGTCTGCTAATATTGGGTACGTTCCACTAAACGACCGCAACAGTAACGACCTCTCTATCGTTCCACCTAAAGGGCCCCATAAACGATAAAATTTGTTTGTCAAACTTGTTTGATCAAACTTTAAACAAAGGCACACACGATCAAACCAATAGATCAAATAAACTTATGACTCCCAAAAACCAAAACGAGAAATCTGTACATCTATACAAAAAAATAAAATTGGAGTGTCTGTTTGTAATATTAAAATAACCGTTTTTTTTACTAAATTCATATATTTGTATACACGTTAATATACCAAAATAACATTTTTTTATAATTTTTGTCTGTCTGTCTGCTTGTTCCGGCTAATCTCTGAAACGGCTGGACCGATTTTGACGGGACTTTCACTGGCAGATAGCTGATGTAATATGGAGTAACTTAGGCTACTTTTATTTTCGATTTTTTTTTATTTTATAGCTAGAACAATAACTATTTTGTTAAATTCTACGCGGACGAAGTCGCGGGAACAGCTAGTATATAATAAATATAAATATCATATAAAATTACTAATACAAGAAAGTTGGAAAATATTGGCACTACAATTTAGAAATACACGGAACTTTGATAACTGCAATGGAGCTGTAGATGGAAAGCATAGCAGTTAAGGGGGCCTATACGAATCGGACAAAATCATGCTCTTTTTCAGGTCATTTTGTGACAAAACTAAACAAAATAATATATAACGAATAATTATTTCATAGAGATTGGGTCTTCATCTTCAAACAGCATTACGTTTTTTAAATCTAGTTCTTATATATATATCGTATTAAACGTTTTTCCATTACCATTTTCAAGAAAATGAACAAAACGGGTAGACTTTCGGGTAATGTTTGTTCTATTATACACATATATTAAGTTTTCTAAAAATAGTATGAGCAGGAGGATATGTTCAATTTTAAATGACTGCAAGAAAATAATACAAAAATGCCACCAATAGTCTTAAAAAAAATAAAAACTGGAGCTAATTTTTATACACATTTTGCTATTAAAGATGATTCTTATTCCATTGCAGTAAGGTTTATTTTATTGTTGTTTTTTGTTTTGAAACATAATTCAATTTTTCGAACGAGACCTCACTTCGCGCTCGGGCGCTGTGGTGAGTGGACGCTATGTCGCTTTGTTAGCAACCGGTTACGTAGCAAAACAATTATTATTTTATAAATTTACGTATTATTTTTCGATAAACCAAATTTGATACTTGACAAAGTAAGATCATTTTATAATCACACATTTTTATTGCATTATTTTATTTCGCTAAAAGTACATAGCTAGTATTTTTGAAGTGGAACTTCTTTAGCTTGGAGAGTAAGCAGGCGCGTGACGAGAGCGTTACGAAAAGTGTGATCGGTCGAGGCGAACGGAAGTTGAGAGGGAGATATAAGTTGGTTGATTTTTGATTTGATTTTGAGTTAAAATTTGATCGATCGGTAACGTGGCAGCGTCAGTACTTGGATGGGTGACCACTTGGGAACACCACGTTACGTTGGCGTTTTTTTTTCTTTGTTACATATTATATTTAATTAAAATTAAAATAAGAATTAGATTATTGATAAAATATGAAGCTACTTTATTGAGATCCATTTTATTGAATAATAATTATTTTAAACTACCTGTGCCCGCGACTTCGTCCGCGTGGAATTTAACAAAATAGTTATTGTTCAGTTCGCAGTTATAAAATAATAATAAAAAATCTAAAACAAAAAGTAGCCTAAGTTACTCCTTATTACATCAGCTATCTGCCAGTGAAATTCCCGTCAAAAACGATCCAGCCTTTTCAGAGATTAGCCGGAACAGATAGATAGACAGACAGACAGACAGACAAATTATAAAAAAATGTTATTTTGGTATATGTACCATGTATACATACATACATATGAATTTAGTTAAAAGCGGTTATTTTAATATTACAAACAGACATTTCAATTTTATTTATTTGTATAGATTTAATATGTACCTAATTTGTTTTATTTTATATAGCCTTTATTATATTTATGTCAAACAGTCTTTTTAATAAATAACCCTGAAATCCTTTACTTATTTCATTTATTTACGAAAGTATTATTTATCACTACTTTAAAAAATCGGCCAAGTGCGAGTCGGACTCGCGCACGAAGGGTTCCGTACCATTGACTAGGTACATTGATTTTAATATCGGGCAAAAAGCGGCTAAAAAAAATCACTTTTGTTGTATGAGAGCAAAAATAGGCAAAAATGACGTTTTTTGTATGGGATTTATTTTATTAACGCCTTTAGCGCGTTTTTACTTGACTATTTTTGAAGTGAAAATTCTTTAGAATCATTGTGATTTCAAACCGGATGCAACGGAAAAACGCCAGGGAAGGGCGCGCCGTGCTACTAACACGAAAAAGGATGACACATTGTAGCGTTACGAAATTTGTAGGGTTACGCTGTTTGTAGAGTTACGCTATTTGTAGAGTTACGCTCATTGTAGCGTTACGCTAATTGTAGCGTTACGAAATTTGTAGCGTTACGCTGTTTGTAGTGTAACGCTATTTGTGGTGTTACGCTCATTGTAGCATTACGCTATTTGTAGCGTTACGCTAATTGTAGCGTTACGCTAATTGTAGCGTTACGCGCATTGTAGCGTTACGCTTATTGTAGCGTTACACTCATTGTAGCGTTATGCTAATTCTAGCGTTACACTCATTGTAGCGTTACGCTATTTGTAGCGTTACGCTAATTGTAGCGTTACGCTCATTGTAGCATTACGCTATTTGTAGCGTTACGCTAATTGTAGCGTTACGCTCATTGTAGCGTTACGCTCATTGTAGCGGAAGTTTCACTTCTATCGTGTGTGAATCGCACACACACCTTTTTTTTGTTTTATTACGTTGTATTACTTGTCGATGTAATTGAAGTTGGTTTTTTTTCGTTTACGAGCCAAACACAATTTTTACGTTTAGAATTCGTCAAAAAAATCGTAAAATGAGTAAAAATACTTTAAAAACAAGCTGTCCGCCGGGCTCCCACTCCTCTTGGAGGAGGAGAGAGTGTCACTTGTATCAAATCGCAGCCCTCACCCTCTCCACTCTACTTCATAATCTCAACCGTCTCATACCACACAATTATATGTATATGACTCACACCTCATGAGGGAAAAACTAACAAAGTGAAACAAATAGTATCAAAAAGTGACTGAAGTGGGTATTGGTATATTTATAAATAGTTATTATTTACTAAAAACACAAACACCAATAAAATATATTTTCGTAGGTACCTACGAATCACAAAGAAATATAAATTGTAATCAAATAAAAAATATAAATAAATAAAAAATTGTAAAGTATCAAAGTAGTTCAATCCACTACTATTCTTACACCTAACCGTGCGTACTGCGTCGCTTGTGTGTGTGACTCGTGTAAATGGTCGATTCTATACCTATTAATTTTGTGAATACGTCCTTAACAAAAACCTGAAAATTCAGGTTCCTATTATTATAATTATAAAGGAGTACACAGTCATTGCTGTTGTGTTCTCAATGGTTTCTAGGCGATAACTGAGATTTTATTTGACAAACACAGCTGCACACTATCAAATAGGTTTGTCAAACACACCTTCAATCAAAATTTCCATCAAACACGTCAAACATTTTCAATGTTTGACAAACACATCAATGATCAAACAAGCCCGCACACGATCAAAAAATTTGACAAACACGTTTGTCAAACAGTCATTCCCACCTTTCAATCCCTTACACCCTTTTTTCGCATTAAAAAGTAGCCTATGTCCTTTCTCAGACTCTAGACTATCTGTATACCAAATTTCATTTAAATCTTTTCAGTAGTTTTGGCGTGATTGCGCGACAGACAGACAGACAGACAAACAGACAGACAGACAGACAGACAGAGATACTTTCGCATTTATAATATTAGTATGGATTATCTATGAACACACTCATCCAACGCCCATTTGATTTTGAATTTAGTGCGGGCCGCCACGCCACACGCGACACGCGACGCACCGCGTCTCTGTAAATGAGCCCTTATAGGGTGACAATAAGATTTGGTCAGAGTTGGCCTCTGAGCTGAACAAAGTTGAACTGAAGAAAATTGCGTAAGTGATTTTCCACCACACAGACTGAGATAAGAACAAATAGTTTCAAATTCACACTGTTTCTTGATAAGGTCTACTAGGACTGTTTTGTTTAAATTTAAATCATAAATAGATCCATTAATCAAAGAAAAAGAAAAATTTTACTTATTTTTTTTCGCTTATAAATACTGACATCGCACAAAACTACACTATCAATAATTAAAAATTGGTTATAAAGTAAAACAAAAGTTCAATAAATCAATTTTATTAACTAGTAGTCCACATCATATACTAAAACTAAATAAATATATTTTATGTGAATGTATAAAATATTTAATTAACTATTGGTTCCTGAATTACAGTTCTAGTAAATATATTGAGCAACTAGTATCTAAAATAAAAATGAAAATACATTTACGAACTTTTAGACACGATACACATAAGTATCTATACTAATATATAAAGCTGAAGAGTTTGTTTGTTTGATTGTTTGTTTGTTTGTTTGATTGTTTGTTTGTTTGTTTGTTTGAACGCGGTAATCTCCGGTTCTACTGGGCCGATTTGAAAAATTATTTCAGTGTTAGATAGCCCATTTATCGAGGAAGGCTATAGGCTATGTATCATCACGCTAAGACCAATAGGAGCGAAGTCCACACCAACGAAGTCGCGCGCAAAAGCTAGTATTTGATATAAGTAAGCATCAAAAGAATTATAATTAACAATGGTGATATTGTTTTTTAAACGACAGATTTTAAATTGTCCGTTACGCCCCTAACCTTAAATTAGTTTTACTAAAACATTTTAGTGAAATTGGATTCATAATAATTGTGTTTGCTCGCAAACGAAAAAAAAACCGACTTCAATTACATCGACAAGTAATACAACGTAATAAGACGAAAAAATGGTCAAGTAAATACGCGCTATTAAAGATTACTCAAAAAGTTGTAATCAGTTTTCGATCTAATTTAAACAAGACTACAAGACAAGTATTAGCTTTCGATTAAAGTAAGAATCATCGAAATCGGTACACCGAGTAAAAAGTTATGCGGTATAATACAACGTAGGTCGACGAAAAAGTAGTCACGTAAATACGCATTATTAGATATAACTCTAAAAGTACTTGTCAGATCTCAATTAAATTTAAATGGGACCACATGACACGCAACACCTTTCAATTAAAACAAAATTGATCGAAATCGGTCCACCCAGTCAAAAGTTCTGAGCTAACATACATAAAAAAAAAAAAAAACATACGTGTCGAATTGAGAACCTCCTCCTTTTTTGGAAGTCGGTTAAAAAGGATTTTGTAACAAATGTTTAGAATATCACAGAATCCAATTGCCATTATATCATTGCCAATTTGCAACATTACTGAGTACTATCACAGTACTATCTCAATTCTCAACAAACAAAATACATTAACTTTTGAGAGACGAAGAAAAATGTTTATAACATGACAAAAAAAAACATTAAGTTTAAAGTTTTGCGGCTAAAATTCGTAAATCTAATTTCAGATTTATAAACATCAGTCCTGATAAATATGATTTATCTAAATGGTAATTCAACATGCTCACACTGAGTCACTGTAGTCAAGTTAGATAAATATAAAGGGACTGTATTATTGGGCAACAACGTATAATTATATCTTATATTTGACATTTAAAGTGTTGTTTTGTGCTTATACAAATATCTGCAAAAGATCTGTTCTCTACAGTGGCGTAACGAGCTTAGCTCGCGCCCGGGGTACAATACCTTTTTATCTCCCCCTCCCTCCCCTTATTCGAAAACCATTTTTTTTTTATGTTACTTGGTTGGCAAACAAGCGTACGGCTCACCTGATGGTAAGACCGTAGCCCATAGACGCCTGCAACACCAGAAGCGTCGCAAGCGCGTTGCCGACCCAATCCCCAATCCCCCCCAGGAGCTCTGGTCACCTTACTCACCAACAGGAACACAACACTGCTTGAAAACAGTATTATTTAGCTGTGGTCTTCTGTAAGGTCGAGGTACTACCCCAGTCGGGCTGCTCCATATTTTGAGCAGGAAATTTCCTGCTGTGCCCTACCTCAGTTAAACCATACCAGTTAAACCATATAATATATCCAGCAAAATTTTGTTTTGCGGACCATTTGGTGCCCCTTTGTGAGTAGCGCCCGGGCCGTGATCCCCTCTGTTCGCGCCACAGAAATGACGCGACGAACGAATGTGTATATCATTCAATCTCATACGATCCGCGCGGAAGCTATCGAATGCACTTCCTATTCATTCCATTTCGAGAAGTCGGCGCATGCACCACGGGATCGTCGGCTCATTCCAAATTAAATACAGTGTGTGACATAAGACATTTAAAGTAAATCTCAATATATATAGCCGGCCGGCTACTAGTGTAAAGCGAATGCCGAGTGTAATCAGCCCACGAGCGCAATTTCCCATCATCGCCACCGAGTTTAGCAAGCCCAACAAGTAAGCCCATCTATCTACTTGTATCCCGTTTCCTAAGTATTACCGTTTCCCAACAATCGATGTGACGGGCATAGCCCCACAATTCTGGTTTCATTCGAGCCGGATGTCACATTTTTTGGTCCTTCGAGCCGGATGTCACATTTTTGGTCTTCGAGCCGTTACATCTTCTTCGAATCATCCCCCTATGGATGAATAGTCACTAAAACCCAAGAACATTAGCTCGACCACACCCGGTCTTTTGACTTTCAATTACCCACATTTCAAAAAATAAAATATTGAAATCTCGTAACTACGTAAAATATCTTAAGTATCCAGTTTTAATATATCGGCCCAATAATTAAAATTCATTAATGCAAGACGCATTATTTTAATATTTAATAACAAAAACTCGCATCTCAGTTTTCTATTGTTAAATGATAACCTATCGCGTTCGAACATAATTATAAGTTCGATGCGTTTAGTGTAAGATTTGCAAAATAACGTCCCATATTTTAAAGTGTCTAATTGCATCATTTTAAATTTATAATGTAATAAACGTTTATATAAAAGTTGTTAAAGTTAACATTCTGTTCAATATTGCATTATAATACGTGGCGCCCCCTTGTGACATACCACAACTACATTGCACAGTTGTACACGACCTTGTAACGACATTCAATTCACAACAGCTGGAACAAGGTATATTATTTGCACCATTTAATAACGAGTGCATAGTTTACAAATATGTTACATTAAATTTAAATCAATGGCGTATTAAATACCTAAACAGAACTTAGTAACGGATAAATTTATTTTATAATATTGTTTCGCGTCAGCTCAACAACAAAATTGCATGAACGGTATTGGATGCAAAGTAGTTGCATAATTCGTATTTAGTGATACACGGAATAAAATTTTGTTTTTGTTTTAGTATTGCATCCGCAATATGAGTCGTATTCATTGACTCATTTTTAATGTTAAGTATTAATGTTAGACAAATCTGTTATTCACGTCCTCTAGTGACACAAAGACCAACTACATACTAAATTTGCATATCGCAACACTGGTGGCGCCATCTGACAACGAATAGTGCAAACACATTTCACAGTAACCACATTCAGTCCACAACTTTACTGTAATAAATATATTATTTGCGCCATCTAGTTACAAATAGCTTACAACTTAACAAAAGGGGATATATTGTTTTCTGCGCCATCTGGCGGCGATTGGCTTGCTATTCTCAATTATTATTCTCAACTATAACAAGGTATTTTTATTATTTGCGCCATCTAACGGCGAGTGGTTTGCAATTCCAATGTATTAACGTTAATTAATATCACAAATAATTCACATTTGACATTTTACAGTTAAATAAGTGGTTAGTTTTATTATTCCGTTAGTTCTTTTTATTATCATTAAAATGTCATTCTCATATATAATGTGCGTTGAATGAAACTGTAGTATTACGTTGTAAGGATTATATTGTCTGTTTGTTTTATTATTGGTTAACTAACTTATAACTTTAACAAAAATGTGACATCCGGCTCGAATGGAACCAGAATTGTGGGGCTATGCCCGTCACATCGAGTGTTGGGAAACGGCAATACTTAGCAAACGGGATACAAGTAGATAGATGGGCTTACTTGTTGAGGATTGATGGCGGGACGCAGAGCTGATCTGTCGACCTCGTGGCGTCGAACTGGATGGGAAATTGCGCTCGTGGGCTGATTACACTCGGCGTATATGTATTCGATATAATACAAGAGAGACCGGTTGATAATATTAATTATTTATTGATCACTTGAGCGGGTGAAACGCGGGCGCACGCGCTTGCACCCCCCCCCCCCCGCTACGCCGCTGGTTCTCTAATGTAGCAAATCGTACTAAAATTGCTTGTGCCCTTCATTTAATTCAATTAGAATTGTCATTCTTGAGCATTTATTCGAGTTCTATTAAGTAAATCTTATTTGTAGTATTCATATAATATTTGACAACATTTTTAAAACTGCTATATAATTACTTTACAAAGATTGTCACAAAGAATCCATGAGTAAACGCATCTGATCCTTTACATGAGCCTCCATGTCAGCGAAATCTTTTAAAACTTCTTCAATCATTTCTACGAAGATGGTTGGCCATTGTAGCTCAAGTGTTCGAAGACGTATTGCTGCACCACAGGCTAGCTCAATTGCATGTGATAACTGACCACGACCACGCACTCTCCAACTCATATCTTCCTGTTCATGTAGTATCAATTTGATGATAACATGTTATTTACAAAAAAAAATGTCATAATATTATAATATATTTAAAAGATTGTTATAATAAGAAAAAGCCTAATGTTTTTACCTGAGAAACATGACTCTTTTTATATTGTAATGCTTCTTTAGCTATTACATCGCGTAATGCTGGATCAGTTCCTCTAAGCCAAGTCTTAGCACTGACTAGGCAATTGCCACTTTTTCCTAATCGTGCTAGTAACGGTTGCAACGGTGCATCAGGGAGTGCACGGAGCACAATATCACTTAAACCGCTAAATGTTTGATTAGCTGCCTTCAATTCTTCATCTGTAACCTTATATGTAAAAGAAAAACACAAAAGGTTTAAGTTCTGAAGTAGGTAACACATTTCAAGACTAAAGCAACAAGTATCATTTACCGGTTCATTATTAATTTCTTTAAGACCCCAATGAGCAAGTCGATATATCGCATATTCACGCCAACTTTTTATACATATTGGGTTACCTTCTGGCATTATTATAAGACCTGTTATTCCTCTCAGTTCAGCTAAGGCATGTAATTGTCCTAAATACTGAAGCCCTGTTGCTCTAACTGACATATGTGTTACATTTGGGAATCTGAAAATATATAAATAAATTATTTCCTTCAAGACAGGCTTAAAATACATATTGATAACGTATTTTTTTTAAATATTACTTGGCTTTTAGTTCTGGTAAAGACTGTGCAACCGCATTAAAGTGCACGTAATGAAACGCTGCTTTTGTAACTGTCTTTGCTCGTTCCCATTCCCAGTCACGTGACAAACGACGTACTGCACCAGCACCCCATGCACTTACAAGACCGTCGCTTACTTCAACTAAGTAGTCAACGCCTTGTTCCCTGTCTTTAGAAAGCGGAACTTGTTTAGGTACAGGTTCTGATGATTTTAAGCTTGCTAAGTTTTTACTAGGTTTAACTCGAGCAGTCGAGGCTCGATGAGCGGAGGAGGCCCTTTCACTTCTTCTTACAACCGTAGCACTACGAATATTTCTATTACTTAATCTGCTATTTAAAGATCCTTGTCTCCTTAAAGTTTTGCAGTTATTGTCACTTCCTGAAGTCGATGATGTCGTAACAGAACCTACGTTTGTGTTACACGAGATATTACTGACATTCTCACTGTTGTCGAAATTTCCATAATTTACTTTGACTCTTCGACTTTCTGGATCGCAAACAGATTTAGAACGCATAGTACCAAAGTTTTCTCGTTTTTTTAAAACTGTAGGTACCCTTCGGAAATGTTTTTTGCTTGTATCATCATCACTATCACTTGTTGATGAAGGTAGGGAACTAAATGAAGAATCGCCTATAGGTTCTACACTTGAAATGCTTTCCCAGCGTTTAAGTACCGGTTCATTATTATCTGATAACTTAACATTTTCTAGTGAAGATATTATAGGCAGTAAAATGGGCGGTAATCTTAAATCACTACTAGTAGACGTTGAATGTGAAGCGTCTGTGTCTTGTGAAGCACTTCGTTCTGAAAAATTTACTCGTTTATCTGAAGGTTTGCGAGCAGTTGAACTTCTTTGTAACTTACGTAAAGGCTTAACACTTGCGGTATCTGATTTTTTAATATTTATGTCACTGTTGTTAAATTTATAATCAGAGTCTTCTGCATCTACATGTATTGTAGATGCTATTAAGTCAGGAATTACAGCAGTTTCTACAGTTTGCGTTGCATTAGTTTCGGTAACTATATTAGTGGAACTTGATTGCTCAAATTCTTTTTCAATATCATCTTGTTTGACCGCACTACTTGTAGTAATAAAACACTTGTTTTCTGACCTGAATATTATAAACATTTCTGTATTAAATAGTAACAACTACATCCGCAAGTTCAAACAAATAACGATACTATATAGTAAAAATATGAGATATCAGAAAAGAACAGAACCTAAGTAATTCCCAATTAGTTCGAGCATTATGAATTATTTGGTCTCGACGAGCGGCTTGTTGCGCAGAACCACTAAGTGCACAATAAGCTGCATGGGCTGCTTCTTTATTATCTCGCCAAGCCATTGCAGCTCTACGCACCTATACACCATAAAAATAATAAGACTGCGAATTTTCAGTAGTTTGCTATTATATATTTGCTATTAAGTTCATTATACTTTATGAGAGTTCAAGAAATAACAAATCTATTGAAATCCAAACATTGACACAGTACTCACCTGCTCACTTACGTGCATGTTAGTTAATGTGACCAAATTTGGAAGATAAGATACCAAAAATGGTGTACAATCACCTCCTAAGGCTACAGGATTATTATCCAAAGAAACTTCTGTTAGTGTTGTGGCTTCAGCTAAAGACGCTACGTCTTCTATGCTAAATTTAAAAAGGTACTTAATTATGTTGTTCTTTTTAATAAACATCAAGTGCTTAATAAGAAATTACAAAAATATCACCTTTGCAAATCATTATTTCCAAGAAACAATTTTTGTAATTTAATAGTATTCTGAAAGCCTTGTAATTTTTTCAAGCGATTTCGTTTTAAATTTAGTTCTCTCAATGATATTAGGCCCTGTAGATCAGTCTGACCTATGCATTTCATTTGATTACCTGCTAAGTTAAGAACTTTAAGTTCACTCTGATTTGATAACCCTCCAACTTTCGTAATTCTATTTCCATGTAAATCTAATACTTCTAATTTTAGAAGATTCGATAATCCTTCAATCCTTTTGATTCTGCAATTATTATAAATATAAGATGTACTTTTCTATTTAATAAGTTATTATTTTATCTCAGTAAGATTTACCTGTTTTTGCCCATTAAAAGTACTCTTAAACTGAAAAGTCTCTCAAGTGATGATATTTTATCAATTTGGTTATCATATACATCAAGAAAAACAAGTTTACTTAAATCAAGTGGAGAAAGGCCTGATAAAGTATTTATTAAATTATGTTGAAGGGATAATAAACGCAATCCTGGCTCTCCGACTATGTGAGGTATTGAAGAAAGACCACGTCTGTAAATATTTTTGAATTAAAACACACAGCAGATTATCTAAGTATCAAATCAGTAAGACAAACCAGTATAAATAGTGCAACTATTAATACTATCTAACTAATAACTAACGCGTGTGACGCCGCTTTGTCGCAACGGTCACAGCACTGGTTTGTGCCGCTGGCGGTTGCGGGTTCGATCCCCGCTCATGACAAACATTTGTATTGGCCATACAGATGTTTGCCGTATAGTCTGGGTGTTTGTGCAGTCCTTGTGGAGTCTCCCCACCGTACCTCGAAGGGCACGTTAAGCCGTTGGTCCTGCTTGTTATCACGTACACCTGATAGGATCGTTACTCGTAGTAGGGAATATATCCGCCAACCCGCATTGGAGCAGCGTGGCGGATTAAGCTCTGATCCTTCTCCTACATGGGGAAAGAGGCCTATGCCCAACAGTGGGATATTACAGGTTGAAGAGAACTAATAACTAAATATTTTAATACCTGTCCAGACTAATTCTATCAGGTAGGCGATCTTTTTCCTGTGGTGTTCGAGATAGTTGTACTTTACCTTCTCCAACAGCTTGCAAATTAAGAGTATCATCTTTGACGTCTTCTTTAAACACATAATTACTTCTGTGAATAATACGTTAATATTATAATTATAAACTCAAAGAAACAGGATGTTTTTTTTAAATTTAGAGTACGTTTCACATTGCAAATTTTTCGTTCAACTGCAGTACCTAATCATTAAACATTTTACGAAATAAATTAATATGTGGCAATCAATTAATACCTATTATTTTGTCTGCAAAAACTAATAAAAAGTAATTATACCCGGACAATGTTGTATTGGAACGTTGTAAAGTAGTAGTACGAGGATCTGCCAAGGCAGGTCGTATTTGAAGAAACTGTCGCCCATCTCCAGCTGCTCCAGAATCTACACGCGATCCACTAGCATCAAAAGATTGTGCAGACTTTCCTCTCGCACGAAAAGCTATTCTTCTTACCTAGAGAATATAATTAAGAGAGTTAACATCGCCGAATTCTTAAAACTTATTTAATAAAATATGTCTAATGTTTACATTTCCACGACTAGATGTGATAGGCATTAGTTTAACATATATTTAAAACGGTATAAAATGTTTTAATCAACTGGCCCCTTTTCATATTACTCTTTAAATTCGTATAAAAGGCAGTTTTGGTCCATTTTATCAGAATTCATGTTAGTTGCTAAGTAACCAGACAATTTGAGCTCTATTAAAATGTAACAGCATGCATAATATTTTGTGTGAAATTGAATTACTTAACAAGTATTTATTGGTTTATTTCATACTAAACGAAACTTTATAGTCTCTATGTATATTACATTTCAATGACATTTCAAGTCCTCTAATTATTATTTTATTGTCTAGGTTTCTATGGATGGTTATATAGAAATATTTTTGTATTCTTTATTTATACTGGCAAATCTGTAATATTGAAATTTGAAACTGACGTTTAGTTGACGTTTAGTGAAATATTTTAAAATAAAAACAATGGAAAGCGTAGAAAAATATAAGAATATTTATTTATTATAAAATATAGTGGACATTCAATTGATGAATAATATTTTGTTAAAGGTTCCTAAATTTCGACCCTTACGTCATTGCCTATCTATATTATCGATTATCGCCCTTTGATCTGAAAATGGTACGCTATTTCCCAAATCCGTACGAAGATTACAAGTCGGGAGAAGTATTAGAGTTGAACAAGGATCAAATAATTGGCCAGGTTAATGAAATTATCGGTAACATAACGAAGAGACTACAGCCAACACACAAAAATGTAGAGGGAGGATTATATGTCGGCGTTAGCGGTGTTTCGTTTATGTTTTACTATTTATCAAAAAATCCTTTACTATCAGAAAATAAGGGCACGTATATTGAGAAAGCAATAGAATATCTCTCCCCTGCGCTAGAAACATCAGCTGGTGAGAAAACTTCGTTTCTACTTGGCGATGCTGGAACGTTCGCGCTTGCTGCGGTCTTAATGAAGGAGGTTGGAAATAATCAATTTGCCGAGAATGTAAAAGCATATAAGTCTCTGTATAATTATTATTTAAACCCTAAGTTCCTAAAATGTGGTGGTGACGAATTTTTCGTCGGCCGGGCTGGGTATTTGGCTGGAGCTCTATGGATTAGCCGTGAGATACAAACTCAGATTTTTACCAATGAAGAATTGTATAAAATTTGTGACATGATAATTATGTCTGGTCGTGAATATTCGAAGAGACACAGAAGTCCATGCCCGCTGATGTATCACTATTATAATACTGAATACTTGGGTGCCGCACATGGGCTAAGTTTTATTTTACAGACGCTTTTGTCTGTGCCTGGTTATTTGGACTACAATAAATCAGCAGCTCAGGATGTTAAAGCTACGGTGCAATATATGTCTTCCTTACAAACTAGTGAGGGTAACTGGCCTTGTTGCATGGAAGAAATTGGTATGTCAGAACATAAGCTTATTCACTGGTGTCACGGAGCACCTGGTACTATCTATTTAATGGCAAAAGCCTATTTGGTGTTTAAAGATCCAAAGTTTCTTAATGCCTGCGTGAAAGCCGGAGAGGTAGTATGGCAGAAGGGATTGCTTCTTAAAGGCCCTGGTATATGTCATGGTGTTGCTGGCAATGGGTATGTATTTCTCCTTCTTTATAGATTAACAGGAGATGATAAACACCTTTATAGAGCTAAGCGGTTCGCTGATTTCTTGAATACTGATGAGTTTTTGAGAGATGCAAGGCTCCCTGATAACCCTGAAAGTTTATATGAAGGCACTGCTGGAACTGCATGCTTTTTAGCTGATATACTGATACCGGAAAAGGCTGAATTTCCTTTCCAAGATGTTTTCTCAACATATGTTTATTAAAACGTGTTTGAGCTAAGTTATTTATTTTTAAATGCATAATTACTAATAAATAAAATAAAAATTTAAACAATGCTTTTGTTTATATCTTAATGTATTCAAATATAATTCTGTCAAAATGTCAAACAATGTAGGATACCATCTAGGATCACCACCATACCTTCCATAATAACACCTAGTCTCTATATATATAATAAATCGGCCAAGTGCGAGTCGGACTCGCGCACGAAGGGTTCCGTACCATTGACTAGGTGCATTGATTGTAATAACGGGCAAAAAGCGGCTAAAAATCACTTTTATTGTATGAGAGCAAAAATACTCAAAAATGACGTTTTTTCTACGGGAGCCCCCCTTAAATATTAATTTTATTTTTATTTTATTATTTGTTATTAAAGTAAAAATACAACTGAGTATTTTGTGAATATTTCAAGTGCCTACCTGTTGCCATTATTGATATCGAGCAAAAAAGGGCAAGAAAATCGCGTTTGTTGTATGGGAGCCCCCCTTAAATATTTATTTTATTTTGTTTTTAGTATTTGTTGTTATAGCGGCAACAGAAATACATAATTTGTGAATATTTCAACTCTCTAGCTATAGCCGTTTTTGAGATACAGCCTGGTGACAGACGGACGGACGGACGGACGGACGGACAGCGAAGTCTTAGTAATAGGGTCCCGTTTTTACCCTTTGGGTACGGAACCCTAAAAATGAATCGCTAAATGTGTTGCTAAGCGCAAATCTCGAGAGCAGCTGAACCGATTTCACTAATTCTTTTTTTATAACATTCCTTGAAGTACAAGGATGGTTATTACGGAGAGAAAAATTTAAAAAATTGCCTGAAAAACTTTTCTACATTCCCATACAAAAGATTCGTAATAATACTTAAAAGTCAATTTGAACTTTAATACCATACCATAAAGTTTAAGTGTTAGAGGTTAGAGGAGGGGTTCCGGGAAGGATAAGTATTAAAAAAATTAATAAAAAAAATTGAATCGACTGTTAGGCGGTACGAAGTTCGCCGGGTCAGCTAGTATTAAATAAAAATTAAAATATACAATATACATAAACCTAAAAGCGGGTACAGATCTGCGAAATGTAGCATGCAATGTAACATGCAATGAAAGAATTTGCCGTCCACATTATCGCAATGTATGATACAGAATTCCCATAGTTTATGATACAGAATTCCATTGCACGCACGAACCGTGCTCACTACGCGCACGAACAGAGCATTTCATTTTCAACTCATGCGCGTCGCGATCCGTCATTTGTCGGTTTTTTCGCCGAACACAAAGGGGTACGCAGTGTACACGGAGCGCCAGTGTGGACGCAAGGGCGGATCCAGCTTTGGCGCCAGGGGGGGTCACAGTCATAGTCAAGGCGCCAGGGGGGGGGGGGTCACATAGTCGTGGTCAAGTAAAAAGAAGTTATAATTTAATTTTTATAATGATAGATACAGGTAAAAAGTAGGTATTTTATTAATCTATGTAGGTAATGTACTTAAAAATACCTATATTGCGACAAAAATCTTGTTTAACAATTTTAATTAGTGGTCCACCTAGGTCCTGGACACAGCCCAGGGGGGGGGGGGGGTCATGACCCCGTGACTCCCCCTGGATCCGCCAGTGTGTGGACGGGTTGTGCGTGTCTTTACTGGCTCAGTACTGCGGAACGTGCGCGAACCATGGAAGAAAACACAGCTGCGTGTTCTCAACAGACAGCAATGTTCGCCGCGCGCATGTCGGAAACAGATGCGAGTACGTACATGCTCGATGCGCGCCCTGCGTCCATTCTTATGAAATGCTCCTTTCATGTTACATTGCATGTAGGCCAGTCAATAAAGCATTTAACCTCGCACTAAATTTCCGATCCAATTTTAGTTTTTTATTAGGTTAAGGGTCACTTACTGACCATAAAAACATAAAATGCTGACAGATCCAGGTGGAGCTTCGATCGCAATCTTAAAGAAAAGTTTTTGGCCGATATCTCGAAAACTATCAACTTTAGGGCAAAAGTTATTCACACCTTTTTTGTAGACAGTAAAATTTCGCATCTTTTATTTCCTGTAAACTTTTTTGTAAAACTTACCGTTTAAGATTTATGGCCCATTTAATGAACCCGTTTTTCATTTTTGGCCACTAACTCTTCAAATATTGGATTAATCAATAAAATGCATATACCCTTTTTTTAAGGTGACTTTATTCTCTACAACTTTTGTTTAAAACTTTTTTTTCTAATGTCCATACTTTTCGAGTTATAAAACGTTTAATGTTTGACTACCGGGCGTAAAGTCAAAAATTTCAAGGTACGCATAGCATATAATGGCACAAATTCAACAAACTAATTAAAAAATATATCCCGATGATATATGTACTTAAAAATTTATAGTTCATTTCCTTACCTGCAATAGTAATTAACTTTTTATTTTTTATTTTGTTATATTTCTTACAACTAAACTTCTTCGTTACACTCTTCGGAGGAATACAAGGAAGACTGTAAAGCTTCAATGATCTCTTTATCTTCATGATCAAACACATCAATGTCAACCGACTCTTCGTTGGAGGCGAGGTTCACTGTCGGTTGATTTGTACATGATTCTGCCGTGCAATTCTCGCAAATCACAGTGCACTCTAAACCTGCTTTCCTGCACCCACATGCTCAAATACCACAGCCAGTTCGGCATTTGCAAGAAATTAACTCGAGTCGACCGGGAGGTGCCGCAGGAGATGTTGAAGCAATCGGTAGAAGGCCCTGAGAGGTTCGTGTCCACCCCCATTCCATTAGAGTGCACTGTGATTTGCGAGAATTGCACGGCAGAATCATGTACAAATCAACCGACAGTGAACCTCGCCTCCAAAGAAGAGTCGGTTAACATTGATGTGTTTGATCATGAAGATAAAGAGATCATTGAAGCTTTACAGTCTTCCTTGTATTCCTCCGAAGAGTGTAACGAAGAAGTTTAGTTGTAAGAAATATAATAAAATAAAATATAAAAAGTTAATTACTATTGCAGGTAAGGAAATGAACTATGAATTTTTAAGTACATAAATAATCGGGATATTTTTTTAAAATTAGTTTGTTGAATTTGTGGCATTATATTCTATGCGTACCTTGAAATTTTTGACTTTACGCCCGGTAGTCAAACATTAAACGTTTTATAACTCGAAAAGTATGGACATTAGAAAAAAAAGTTTTAAACAAAAGTTGTAGAAAATAAAGTCATCTTAAAAAAGGGTATATGCATTTTATTGATTAATCCAATATTTGAAGAGTTAGTGGCCAAAAATGAAAAACGTGTTCATTAAATGGGCCATACATCTTAAACGGTAAGTTTTACAAAAAAGTTTACAAGAAATAAAAGATGCGAAATTTTATTGTCTACAAAAAAGGTATGAATAATTTTTGCCCTAAAGTTGATAGTTTTCGAGATATCGGCCAAAAACTTTTCTTTAAGATTGTGATCGAAGCTCCACCTGGATCTGTCAGCATTTTATGTTTTTATGGTCAGTAAGTGACCCTTAACCTAATAAAAAACTAAAATCAGATCGGAAATTTAGTGCGAGGTTGACCAAAAAAAACGTCTATTTTTACTAGCCTAATGCTACATTTCGCAAATCACACAGAAATTTGTGAAATAAAACACAAGTGCTATTTTGAACCGACTTCAAAAGAAGAAGAAGGTTAGAGACTGTACCTACTTTTTTTGTTTGTTCATGTAAATCTATTACAAATTGTATTGTGTTACAATTGTTGTAATATATGTCTCTAGAGAATAAAAAAATTATAGCAAATGTAGCACTACATGCACGGCTACCAAATTGTTTTACAATTATTTTAACAATTATTTGAGTCTAGGTCAGTGGTTCATAAGTGGTGTTTCGACTGTTTCGAGGACCAATAGTGGTCCCTGGAAGCACCCGAAGTGGTTCGTGAAAGCAGGGCGCAGATTTAGTAGGTTATAATAAAAAGCTAAATATAAGATATGCCTAATTTTACGCCCAGACAATTGGTGGTCCGTGGTAAAACAGATTTTGTCAAATGGGTTACACAAAACGGTTAAGAACCACTGGTCTAGATAAAACACTGATGTTTTGGTGCTATGGTGCAAGCTGTTCGCACAGCACATGGTCGCGGATTCGATTCCCTACTCTAGGCAGCTAAATAAAATAAATAATAAAGCAGTAGAATAGAATGTTAACATGTAGATTTTGTTCAGCTCTGTTTTACGTTTATCTATACTTATTATAAAAAGAAGTCCCCCGGCCGCGTCTTTCTGTCCTCCTGTCTGTCTGTCTGAACGCGATAAACTCGAAAACTACTGAACGGATTTTTACACGTTTTTCAACAATAGAAAGAGTGATTCTTGAGGAAGGTTTAGGTATATAATTTATTATGCTTTTATGTAAATTAGCAGAAATACGGCAATAAATGTTGAAGAGGTTGCAAAAAATCTCGCCAACGGGGACCTTTCCTCGCGAACGCCGCTTAAACTAGCAAAGATATAGTTAAGTAATGTACTAGCGAATTCGAAATCTATAAAAATGCTACAAAAAAGTCCGCGACAGCATATCTCTATCTCTTACGGTTGACTTACAATAACCACTTTTATGTTCAAATTTGTAAATAAAAACATTACGTTATTTTCAAAGCTATTTTCTTTAGTTCAGTATTAATCCTTATCGAAATAAATATGTTAGTTAGCTTAAGAATTTAATGTAAATTAAAATTGCCCTTTACACTATATCAATTAGATAAATAGTTTTTGAGATATCATCGTTAGAAGTAATTATTAAAAATAATTAATGCGCAACGAAGTGGGCACGGGTCGGCTAGTAGTCTTATAAAAATAAGGAGTTAGGGACAATACAAATACATAAAAATGTTACAAATTAATGTTTGGTGCATTATTATAATTTTATTATAAGTTAAAAGGGAACTATCGACATAACTATTAGTCACTAGCTGCACCACGCGGTTTCACCTGCATAATTTTCATTTTCCTGGGATCGTCAGTATAAAAAGTAGCCTATGTGTTATTCTAAATCTCCAGCTATCTACGTGCCAAGTTTCGTTAACATCGGTCCAATAGTTTTTTCATGAAAGAGTAACAAACATACATACACACATACGTACTGACATACATCTATACTCACAAACTCGCATTTATAATAGTAGTAAGATTTCCTTAAAACTCGGATAATTTTTGTTATGCTTCGAAACCACAATTTTCTGACGACATCGACAGTAATAACCATAATAAAATTAATCTCTACAATTTTCTAGTGACAGTAAAAACTTATCACCAATTTTCCTGTCAGAGGTAATTTAATAAAACAGAAACATTTCTGCCTTCACTTAACTACTTACCTTTCAACGGAAAAGCACGTTTAAAAATGAATTTGATAATGCTAGTGATATTTTCTAAGATTTTTTTAGTTTCGACGGTATCCATATTTATAGATATTTTTAAATCGAAAAGTATTGAAAACGGAGTTATTTTACATTGTCATAATAATTATAAACTAGTTTTAATTGAAAAAGCTTTCCATGAAAGTAATATTAAAGTTACTAGTTTGAAAACAGATTGGAATTCGTCTCATTTCGGATATTTTAGTCATTCCAATATTGGTTTCATTGTAGACGCATCATGCGAGTATTGGTACCAAATTTTTGAAAACAGTTACAATAATAGATTTTTTAGACGATCATACACATGGCTGATTGAGACTTCTAATTTAGCTGATACGAAGAATATTTTGTCGAACTTCCCAATTGAGATCAACTCCGATTTTATACTAATTTCAAAAGATAATAAAAGTGGTGTTTACTACCTATACGAACTATTTAGTAGAGGATTTTACACACATGGTTCTTTTGTTATTAACTACTTAGGATATTGGGATGTGAAGTTGCACGTGAATCAAAGTCGCAGGATGGATTTAACAGGAGTGGTCTTAAAATGTCCTTTAGTAATTCTGGATCAAGTAGTTAACCAAACTTTTAAACACTATTTATCTAATACAAAGCCAGGTTTCATAGTCGATTCCTTGCACAAATTAAAATTTTATACTTTGCTTAAATATCTACAAAATATATACAACTACAGGTAAAGTAATTCTTAACAACAATATAATTATTTGACAACATAATATTTTAATAATTAAAAAAAAAAATGTCAGTTACATCTTGCAACGAACCAATTCTTGGGGGTATTTACGTAACGGCACTTTCGATGGAGTTGTTGGTGCTTTACAGAAACGCGAGGCCGATATCGGCGGAACGCCTATATTTTATAGGCCAGATAGAGCAAAAGTTATCGACTATGCATCACCTACGTGGCAATCAAGGTAATCGTATACGTGGCATTCATATAATGAGAAAAGTGTGTCAGATCGTATGTAATTAACTATAGCTCAAGTTTATCTTGAAGTTGTCTGGATATAAAAGTTATTAATGCATTATTATATTCTATAATTTATTTCTTTGTAGGCCTTGTTTTATTCTGCGTCACCCCAAGTATCCTGATGGTTTTTATTCGATGTACACTCGGCCTTTAACATCTGCAGTTTGGTATTGCATCTTATCGCTTTTGTTTCTCGCTGGTACAATATTGTGCATTATGCTTAAAATAAAAGTTTTAAAAGTACCCGAAGATGATGTAGACTCTTCAACTTCTGCAGCGTTTCTGTTTATATTTAGTGCGATTAGTCAACAAGGTAAATATTTTTTTTACTTATCTGGATAACATGTTATACCTATATAGGATGACGCTTACGCTTCTGCCTGTAAATATCCCACTGCTAGGCATAGGCTTCTTTCCCCATGTAAGAGAAGGATCAGAGCTTAATCCACCACGGTGCTCCAATGCGGGTTGGCCGATATATTCCCTACTATGAGTAACGATCGCTATCAGGGGTACACGATAACAACCCGGACCGGTCCTGTACAAACACCCGATCAGGGCAAACATCTGTATGGCCAATACAAATGTTTGTCATGTGCGGGGATCGAACCCGCAACCGCCAGCCACAAACCAGTGCTATGGACCGTTGCGCCAATGCGTCTTCATATGGGAATAAATTACCGTTAAAATTTAATAAATTACTATACAAGGATTAGAATCTGTAAGATTCCAAATTAGGTACCTAATTATTTTTACTATTGTAACCGACTTCAAAAATGGAAGCTCATATAGTCTGTACCTTCTGGTGTAACCAGCTTTTATTCAAAAACTGGTGTTCGTCGTGTGGTCCCATTTAAAGTTGAGCGAGATCTGACGTGTACTTTTTGAGTTATTTCTAATAATGTGTATCGTACAGTTTAATCGTAATTTGAAGAAGTTTTTTTTTTGTTGGAGAACAAACGATTATGTATAAGTGATTTTCCCGTAAACGATCATGGGACTTATGTTGGTATTCTGTAATTTATAACGCACTTCATTGCAGGTACAACTATAACAAGAAATTCATTATCAATAAAGATACTAATTTTTATTACTTTTGTCTTTACACTCACTCTGTACCAGTATTATAACGCAACAGTAGTTTCTACATTGCTGCGCGAACCTCCTAAGAGTATTCGAACCCTTCAGGATTTATTAAAAAGCAATCTCAAAGCAGGAGTAGAAGATGTCCTGTATAATAAAGATTTTTTCAAGGTATTCTGAACACTCAATAATTTTTGATGACCTTACGAGGTCATCAAAAATTGATTTTTTTTTCTGATTTTTTTTTCTTTTAGTTAGTTAATATTTATATAATTTGATGGTAATATTGTCCTCCAAATTGCGTGGTACGTTATCCCCCGGTCCTACGCTCACTGCTGCTCTATCTCCTGCTAACTCTATTATTTACCACAATCGAGTTTTCGAGAGAAGAGGAACTTTTTGTTCGTCTCATCAAAATGAAGCTACTCCCAAAAAATTGTTTAACTAAAGAAAAACGCCCTATAATTTCTTTTGGAATTTACCTTATAGTTTAAAAAAGTGAGCTAGTGCTCCCATTTAATTTAAGGTAGGTATGTTATAGGTATGGGTATTTTATCACTAGTAAGTAAAACTACACCGCACAACTAACAATAAGTTCTAACAGATTGGAATTTATAATGTTTACGTTATAGCGTACAACGGACCCGGTAGCTATAGAACTCCATCATCAGAAGATAGTGACAGGACGTGAATATAACTTCTTTAAGCCAGAATATGGTATGTATTTAGTGAAGAAAGGTGGTTTCGCCTACCACGTGGACAGTGTAACTGCGTACCATATCATGCGGAGGACTTTCAGTGAACGGGAGATATGCGATGCCCACGAGATACATTTGTTTCCGCCGCAGAATATGGTGGCTGTTTTACAAAAGGGTTCGCCTTTTAAAGAACATATAACGATTGGGTAAGAGGACTGGTCATTACATATTTTTATAAAGCTTCTACATATCTTACAAGCTTTTAACTTGCAATGTATGTAACATGTATGTATGTATGTATGTATGTTTGTTCGGGTGAAATCTTGCAACTCAATTTTGAAGCAGATATCTTCAACCAATTGACAAAAGTGACGTCAGTCTAAATACAATATGGCGGACTAACTATTTTATACCTATTTAAGTTCAGCTACAATAACAGTTTTTGTTTAAATAATAGACTGAAAAACTTTCCATCGATAAGAAAAAAGTCAAAAATAAATTAAAAGGTAAAAAATTTTTTTAAGAAACAAGCGCTTTTATTTGAATGAGCTTAAACGAAAAAAGAAATTTTTACTTTAAAACTTTTACTATCTACTGATAAAGTCATTACATAAGCTTGTAAGTAAAGTTGTGTTGTAAGTCAGCCCTGCAGTCACCAACCCGCCTGCCCAGCGTGCTGACTATGGGCAAAACACACCACACACACATGAGTTCACGCCACTTTTGGCGCGAAATTGTGGAGGCCTATGTCTAGCAGTGGACTGCGATGGGCTGAAGTGATGTGATGATGCACCATTACCTAGAAGTATCATAGGCCCTAAAATATTAATATACGGACACAGGCAGTTCTATGAGCATAGCAACAAATAATATTATGTTGTTTTGTTTCAGAATTCGTAAAGTATTTGAATCAGGCTTGATGCACAGATTGAGGTCGGTATGGGATGAATCCAAACCTCCCTGCGTCCACACACCCGACAGTAGTATATTTTCTGTTACTCTGCGTGAATTCTCTATGGCGCTGATTATGTTAGCCTTCGGAATGGCGATGTCGGTACTTATTTTATTCGGGGAAGTGTTAATATGTAGATTTCGACCGAGAATTATAGAATTTCATCATTAGATTTTTTCAGTTATTTTGGATTTTATTCATTAAATGTGTCAGAGCCTGTGTGAAAATATCGTGTGTTGTCATAATCTAATCTTAACACAATGTTAGTTACACTCCTCCGAAACGGCTGGACCGATTTTTATGAAATTTTGTGTGCATATCGGGTAGGTCTGAGAATCGGCCAACGTCTATTTTTCATAGGTACCCCCTAAGTTACAAGGGGCGGGGAGGGGGGGGGGTAGATTAAGGGGTTTAAATATAAATATATAATGCAAAACAACGTTTGCTGGGTCCGCTAGTATTTTATATAAATTAAAAGCACTCAAATATTCTTAAAATTCTACTTACCTTAAAACACGATTTTTAAAATTTAGTTTCCTATTGTTAGTAGTCCTATTGTTTTAGTGTTGTTTAGTTGGTGATGTGTAAATGTAGGTCCCTATTTTAGTAGTAATAAATATATTGTGATTTAGCCATTAATAAATAAAAACAACCCTGTTTCGACTGCTTATTTATTTGAGTACATAACATTCTTCAATACATTTACAATCACGTGATTCGGTGAAAAATTACAAAGTTCAGATTTCTGTAGCTGCTTTCATACATTTCATATTATGCTTCGGTACTGTTACTCGCTACCTCGCACACATTTTTTCAAACTAGAAGACCGAATTGAAAAATATTACTTTTGACAAACAGTATGGTTAAAAAAAAAATGTAAAATTTGTTGTTTATCAGCTGTTAGGTATGCTGAAGTATAGATATTGCAGTTGAGTAGTACAATTTAGTGTAAATATAATTTTGTTTTTCGGTGGGTATAAAACGGATACGAGGTAAGAGGCTACCACACAAGCATGTGGCGACATCTTGAAGGGGCATCACTTCTTGAAAGGGGCGTTTTTACTTTTTATATTTATCTATTTTTGTCGATAAATATCTATTGATTTTTATTCAACGTTTCGTTTACGAAATAAATAATTTGGATTGAATATACCATTGAAATAATTTTATAATTTTTGTTTTTTTTTTTTAACTTCTTTTTCACTTCTTTGTTAATTTTGTAACTTAACCTCTTCTAATTACTTTGAATTTTATTTTAATACTTTAAAATTAATATTTTAGACATTTTTTTTTAATTTTGCTTGCACGTGTAGCCATCAGTAACAGATCACATACATATCAATTTTTTTTTATTAATATAGTACCATTTATATAAATATAAACGAAGAACATAAAAACTCTTGAGGTACACAATTCAAACAAGAATTGTTTACAAATAAAAATATCTACGCTGTGGAATTACAACTCTTTTCGCGTCGTACGAGTTTCACGATATTTACATTATTATTATGTATTATTGCGCAAAACTATATACTTCGAAAATATATAAATTGTTTGCTAATTTTAAGACTAAATGTTTAAGAACAAAAATAGTAAGGGTACTCTGTCAATATATTAAAAAAAAAAAATATAACAAATATTATTTATTGAAAATAGTAGAATTTTCACTATTGTATAAAATATCTAGACATCATCAAATTAAAGAACAAAATTCTAGCATTAGATTGACGGATCAGATTAGTTTTATAGCAAATATATATAGATATATTTTAAATAACAATGGTACTAAAGTTTAGTTTAATTGATATTTACTAATTTTCGTATATTTAAAAAAGAAACATTGCTGACATTTTCATGTAAAACAAAACCAATCACACACTATTACTCCTAACATTAAAGTAACAGAAAATAAGTTTCATAAACGTAAAATTTATTTAAACACATCATCGAGGCAGACAAAGAAATAATAGATAGATAGATAGATACAATTATATATGACAGGGCATTTTAATAACAAAAATTGGTCTTTGAATATGAGGGTAAGGTTTGCAATTGAATTTTGTGGGTAATTGCACGTGGAATTTGTGGGGAATACCCTCATTGTGGGTATTATGCGATTTGTGTGGAATACCCTCGGTTTGTCGTGAAACCTGTACGTGTCGCGCTATGCGGAACATTCACCGCTCCTCTAACATGACCGTCTCTTGTGGGTATAACTTGAGCGCCTTCAGTGTACTACTGTGAGATTCCATTGTGAGCTGTAAAAAGTTAATTGTGTTAACTTTTGAGCTGTTGAAAATGTTAATAACACATAGACTAGTGCTAAATTGAGCTTTGCTTTCGAGATATAAAACATACTATAAAAAAAAAAACATTACAATAACTCATTGGCTCAGTGCAGTAGCCTTAAATATTAAATACCATCAAGGTCAGAACTAAGTTTTTCGAGCATAAGTATTTATTTTACTTATTCTTGAGCTAAGTATGTTCTGTATGCGGAACAGTAATAATCACTTTGTAATTAGGTGAAAATTTCTAAATATCACCTTATGTTAGAATCGATAAAGAAAACAAAGAAAAGTATTGAGACATCGGCAATGTTAATTCAATCAGTCAAAATATATGGAATAATTCACAAGTGAAGGTCAACGCTTGGTATACTTGGCAAAATAAAAATCGCATTTAAATGCTTATTAATGTTTTTATCAGTACTTACGTCTCTTCTAGGCCAACTAGCGATGACCTTGTAGTTTTCTTTAGGGTAACCTTTTGATGCAAGAAAATCTAGTAATGCCTGAAACAAAATTAGATTGTTTTAATTAGTTACATACTTATGTATTATAATAATCTGACATAAAAGTATGGTAAAAATCTATACTAATATACAGGGTGGGGATTATAATACAACGATAAATTGGACAGCGTATATGTAATGACATTCCAAGCCCACATACAAAAAATCAATAAAATACATCCAGTAGTTTAGTCACAAATTATGATTTTTCATTTTTTAAAATTTCTACGCATGTATTATACTAAAGACCTGACCTACCCTAAAACCGGCGGTTAACGACTCAAGGACAGCTATTATTATTTTTAAAAAGATTGAGCATAAAAATAATGGATATGGGATCGACTGCCACAAAAAAAAAGGCAAAATTTTTAATCATTGCCATTTAGTGACAGTTCGCAGACCAAATAATATTATAATAACTCATGTTTAAAAAAAAAATAACTTATTCAGTATCGGCTACTGATCAGTTCTGCATATTTAAAAAAAAATTGATGGTTTGAGAAAATTTAAATCAAATAGTTTTTTATTCAATTTAATTTTAAATGCGTAACAATTTATTTTAATTTACTTTTCTAACTTACTATTTTTTATTCAATCAAAATAATGAATTTTTGTAGGTACAAGCACATACCACTTCTAAGCGACTTTGCCGCGTAGAAAGAAGGTCACGCGCCTGTTACACGCGCGATGACGCGTGTAACAGGTCAGTGATCCTGTAGTTACAAAAATGATGTTATAAAATTTTATTAAATTAAACTGAATTAGTTTGTATGAAAAAATCTTTTTTTTTTATTTTGATGTTAGGACTTATCTGATGGTTTTGAAATACTTCTTTATACTAGTACTAACGGTGTTTTCAATTATCGTTCTATTGTCATCCCCACGTTGTATAAAGCTGAAGAGTTTGTTTGTTTGGTTGTTTGTTTGTTTGTTTGAACGCGGTAATCTCTGGAACTACTGGGCCGATTTGAAAAATTCTTTCAGTGTTAGATAGCCCATTTATCGATGAAGGCTATAGGCTATGTATAATCACGCTAAGACCAATAGGAGCGGAGTCCACGCCGACGAAGTCGCGCGCAGAAGCTAGTATTGGTATAAAATGTTTTTTTTGCTTCTTTTGGTACTCACGGCGAGGGTGTCGTGCGCGTGGAAGCGTCGCTCGAGGCAGGCGGTTTTTTAAACGGTTTTATTTAGCTTGACTTGAGTGTTAGGTATTTGTGTGTTTGGGTCAAACTTAGTATCTGGAATTTTACCCCCTTCCAGATGACAGATTGATGTGATATTTGGCACACACTCTTAATCTTGATGACAATACAACATAATATATTTTTTATGGTTGTAAATCCAATATGGCTGCCAATATAAAATGGCGGATTACATATAACTTCACAACAACCTCAATATTGGTATCAAATGAAAGGGCTTGATTGGTAGAATACAGCTCACTATGAAAAATCCAAGATGGCCGCCGCCACAAAATGGCGGATTACATATTTTCCACAAATAACTCATTATGGGTATCAAATGAAAGGGCTTGATTGGTAGAATAGGGCTCACTATGAAAAATCCAAGATGGCCACCGCCACAAAATGGCGGAATACATATTTTCCACAAATATCTCAATATGGGTATCGAATGAAAGGGCTTGATTGGTAGAATAGGGCTCACTATGAAAAATCAAAGATGGCTGCCGCCACAAAATGGTGGATTACATATTTTCCACAAATACCTCAATATGGGAATCAAATGAAAGAGCTTGATTGGTATAGTATAGTTTATTAGACTGTGTAGGTATATTTATTACTAATCTAAAAACTACTCAACAAAACTAAAAACTTGAAAATAAAATAAACTAAAAAATGTTTTATGTTAAACGGTTTTATTGCAATAAAAATGATGTAGCGTGATGGGTGTATAGCGTATCCAGAGTAAACATTATGATAGAAATTTCACGTGCCCAACGATTTTATATTTGTCTCATCAATACCCCAGATTGATGAGAAGATTGGTGCGATCTGGTAGCTAGGACTTACCGAATTATTTTTTAGCTTTTAGTCCATAACCTAACTACATCATTTTTATTGCATTAAAACCGTTTAACATAAAACATTTTTTAGTTTATTTTATTTTTATTTTTTTATATCACTAAGTCGGCGTTAC
Organism: Melitaea athalia; assembly: GCA_905220545.2. Lineage (NCBI taxonomy): Eukaryota > Metazoa > Arthropoda > Insecta > Lepidoptera > Nymphalidae > Melitaea > Melitaea athalia. The sequence goes on from HG992194.1 coordinate 14,585,079, forward strand.
CGTAGCCTTTAGACACATGCAACACCAGAAGTATCGCAATCGCGTTGCCGACCCTACCCCATTTCCCCGCCAGGAGCTCTGGTCACCTTACTCACCAACAGGAATACAACACTGCTTGAAAGCAGTATTATTTAGCTGTCGTCTTCTGTAATGTCGAGCTACTACCCCAGTCGGGCTGCTCCATTTTTTGAGCAGGAAATTTCCTGCTGTGCCCTACCTCAGTTAAAAAAGGCGTGGTGCGGCGGCGGCAGGCGGACGCGCACGTGCGCCACGTCGCCCTCGCCCTCAGTCGGTACACGTGTGTGTGTGTGTGTGTGTGTGTGGTACTCACGGCGAGCGTGTCGTGCGCGTGGAAACGTCGCTCGAGGCAGGCGTGGTGCGGCGGCGGCAGGCGGACGCGCACGCGCGCCACGTCGCCCTCGCCCTCGGCCGGCACACGTGTGTGTGTGTGTGTGTGTGTGTGTGTGTGTGTGTGTGTGTGTGTGTGTGTGTGCGTGTGTGCGGTACTCACGGCGAGCGTGTCGTGCGCGTGGAAGCGTCGCTCGAGGCAGGCGTGGTGCGGCGGCGGCAGGCGGACGCGCACGCGCGCCACGTCGCCCTCGCCCTCAGCCGGCACACGTGTGTGTGTGTGTGTGTGTGTGTGTGTGTGTGTGTGTGTGTGTGTGTGTGTGTGTGTGTGCGTGCGTGTGTGCGGTACTCACGGCGAGCGTGTCGTGCGCGTGGAAGCGTCGCTCGAGGCAGGCGTGGTGCGGCGGCGGCAGGCGGACGCGCACGTGCGCCACGTCGCCCTCGCCCTCAGTCGGTACACGTGTGTGTGTGTGTGTGTGTGTGTGGTACTCACGGCGAGCGTGTCGTGCGCGTGGAAACGTCGCTCGAGGCAGGCGTGGTGCGGCGGCGGCAGGCGGACGCGCACGCGCGCCACGTCGCCCTCGCCCTCGGCCGGCACACGTGTGTGTGTGTGTGTGTGTGTGTGTGTGTGTGTGTGTGTGTGTGTGCGTGTGTGCGGTACTCACGGCGAGCGTGTCGTGCGCGTGGAAGCGTCGCTCGAGGCAGGCGTGGTGCGGCGGCGGCAGGCGGACGCGCACGCGCGCCACGTCGCCCTCGCCCTCAGCCGGCTCGGCGGGAACACGTGCCTCTGCCCCCGCACGTAGCGCCTGCGACAACCAAGTATTTATATCTAAAATCTTTATTGCACTAAATAATTTTTTATTTTTTATTTTATTTTATTTTTATTTTAAGGTGAATTTACAGTTATAATAATACACAATTAGAGTTTATACAAATTAAAAAAATTACAAAAACCAATTAAAAATTCACACAGATAGATATGAAATAGTAATTAAAGCATAAGTTGAGCCCGCAATAGAAAAAACTTATACACATATTGATGTTGGTGGCATAATATTACAAACTGTCATTAAAAGTAAGTTTGAAAGGGCGAACTTATATTAATTTTTTATATTAATTAGGACAAAAATAAATTATTTATAAAAAAAAATTGTGTTTGCTCGCAAACGAAAAAAAAAACCGACTTCAATTACATCGACAACATTCCTTAAAAAAATACAGTCGAATTGAGAATCTCCTCCTTTTTTTGAAGTCGGTTAAAAAACTTATTTAAAATCACTAAAAAGAATAATTTAAATATCGAAATTCGAATTTATCTCAGTGAACTCTTTCATTTGATACCCATACTGTAGGTGTGCATTAAAAATAACTGATCCGCCATGTTGGATTTAGAATGACGTCACATAGCTAACCATGCATTGTCATCCAAGCTAAAGGTGTATACAAATTTTGAGCTTTATATGTATAACAAAAATTAAGTCTAGTTCGTTAATTAAAAATATCCCTTTTTACGTTAATAAATTTATAAAAGTGAAATTTACAGATAAAAAAGTAACATTTAATAACATTTTTAAATCATATCAAATTTTTTCAATCCAGCAGGTTTTGAACCCAAAAAAATTTTGATATGATTAAAAATTTTTATAATTTCCTCATGTGTAACACAAAAAATAAAAATAATACTAATTAAAAATAGCATGGTATCGTCTCTTGGCAAAGTTTCATTGTAATATGAAACTTTGAGTAGTCGGGTGCTGTAAGGGACTCGCTATAGACAACGCCAAGGTTTGCTTAAGGCCGGCTCCACACGTTGGCCCCAACGCTCGTACCAACGTTGGACTGCAAATTCGGAGAGGCGTACACACGTTGGCTAATAAACTAGTTCTGTCCCGTCAGGGCCAATGTGAAGATGTCCGATACAGAAATCGAAACTGCTCTGAGCGCTTTTATAGTACTGAGTGCACATTTATATTTGTTACTGAGAAAAAATAAAAAGCCACGTCAAAGATCGAGTAGAGTCACTAATTTTTTTTCTGTAAAGGCGATATGTGCTCATTAATGATTCTCGCTTTTTTTTTAAATCTTCAATTGAGAAATTTATTCCCATATTCTATTGAATAGTGCGCCATGTATCAGCTAATAAATTTTTATTTTTATGATCCTTTCGAGTTGCGTCCCATATTATTAGATGTGAAAAAGTCATAGGTCATAATTCTATGACCCTTTCATTTGTCCATGTCGGTGGCGATTTCGTGGATGAGGAAGCCATTCTCGCTCGACATACGCACTCGCTGCGTGTTGCAACAGAACTGAGCAACGCGCCAACGTGTGGACGGATCGCGAGCGTTGGCGCAGATTCCTTTGATAAAACCGACACGAGCCGGCCAACTTCCAACGCTCGCCCCAACGTTGGGACGAATGCCATTTTCTAGATCCACACGTTGGACGAGTAGCGTTGGGGCCTATGTTGGGGCCAACGTGTGGAGCCGGGGTAAAACCAAATAAAATCATCATATCAAGAATTTCGACCCAGCGAGTTGTGGATCCATAGCTCAATTGGCAGAGCACTGACACTATTATAATACATATACACAAACAACAATATTGTCAATATTATAATTAACCCAGCCAGCTAACATTACTTCTCACTTCTCAGTTGCTCTCTTTATACTTTTTGGCTCGAAGTTTTGTCAGCTAGATTAAGGTCATCATCTTCATCATCATCACTTCAGCCTATCGCAGTCCACTGCTGGACATGGGCCTCCAGGCAGGCGGGTTGGCGACCGCAGGGCTGGCTTTGTCGCACCGAAGACGCTGCTGCACGTCTTTGGCCAGTGTATTTCAAAGCCAGCAGTTGGATGGTTATCCCGCCATCGGTCGGCTTTTTAAGTTGCAAGGTGGTAGTAGAACTTTGTTATCCCTTAGTCGCCTACGACACCCACGGGAAGAGAGGGGGTGGCTATAGTCTTTACTGCCGTGGCCACACAGCAGTAGTGTGTATACTTTTAAAAAAAAATTTCAACATGTGTATAATTTTCTTTCTCTAAACAATACTTGTGTATTATATAAAAAGAAAATACAAAAAATCTTAGTACTTGTTGAAACTAAATTAATTACCAGTATTTTAAATTTTACATATTAATATAATACACACCTCTTTCCTGGCTTCTTCTAATAACCTTTCTGATTCCACTCTCTCTAATTCTTGATATCTTTCTAATTCTTGTTGCTTTTTAATTTCTTCTTTCGCCCTGTGAATACAATTATATTTTTATCATCTAAAACTTTGTATTAAATTTTTGGTAATTTTTAGTATATATTTTTTTATATCACAGTGGTGGCGAATAGCGTATGGTTTGTCTGGTGGTAAGCAGTAACTATAAAGTATAGACCCCCACTCTCCCCAGGAGTTTTAGCTACTTTACTTACAGGAACACGACACTGCTTGAGGGCAGTATTATTTATAGTTAAATTATAAATAATACTGCCCTCAAGCAGCTATATCTTAAAATAAAACAACTGAACATAGCATTTTTCCAAGGGTTGACCAAATATTCCCATTTACTAGATTTGGTCGAAGGTGTGACAAAACTTAGTTTAAGGGCCAGTTTCACTAGTTGAGGATAACGTTTATCCAGCATATTTTAAGATATGAATAGATTTTAACAGAAGGTGGTAAAATAGGCCAATGGGAACCGTTTTATTTGAATTAATAAATTACAACTATTGTATTCAAAAGCAAAAAAATTTACATCCTTTAACCAGCACTAAACTAACGAGATTTTTAAGGAGTCATACTTTGACTTCTATTTAACCTTTAGGGCTACGTTAACCTCGTACCTAAACACGTATTCAGACGTAAACATTTTTGCTCTTTTTGATTCCAGTATAAAAAATAGGAGACCCCATTTTAAACATGAGGTTGACCTTAAATTAACCTTTAAAATGAAGTTTAAGGTCAAGTCAAAGGTCACCGTTGGATTTCTCGTTGAAAGTTACTTGAGATATGACCTTTGTTTTTGTTTTACGACTAAATTAGCGAGATTATTAAGGTCATACTTTGACCTCTATTGGACCTTCAGGGGGTTACGTTAACCTCATACCTAAACACGTATTCGGTCGTAATTTTTTTTTGTTATTCTCGATTCTGATGTAAAGAAAATAGGGGATCCTATTAAAAAAATGAGCCTGACCTTGAAATAACCTTCAAAATGAGGTTCAAGGTTAAATCAAATGTCACAGTTGGATTTCTCGTTGAAAGTTACCTAGGGTTTGACCTTTGTGTAACGACTGCTCCGTGCGGTTTTCCGAATTTTCCGCGGTTTCCATACTTTTTCCTCACCCGGTATTAAAAAGAGATAAATATGTAGTAGACGCGGCGTTAGTAATATAATTGGTATAGCTACAGTGCGAATCTCACCTGTCAGCTTCAAGACTGCGTTGGTAAGCCTCGTCCTGCTCACGTTTGACACGCTGTCGCGCGTCTCTCTCCCTCTCTAACCTCGCGTCCTCTTCACGTTGAGCTGCGAATCTCTCTAACGCCTCGACTAGACCTCCCACTAATTCTGACACTCCTACATTACCTGTTTGGAAACATATGAGGTGAATTTTTTTAGATATTTATTTATTTATTACATTAATACCTTGTCTCCCGCGGGGTTAGATCTAACCTGTCATTATTTATCTGACGCATCAATTTGGTGACACTCATTTACTATACTTTGTATACCAAACTTGAATTTTTGTATAAATTGGCAGTAATGTACGTCAAATATAAAAATTTTAAACGCTGGAAACGTCATTAACGTCAAGTATAGCAATTTTTTTTTCCAAATGTACTCTACTAAATGTACTCTAAGAAAGAGGTTATTTATGTATGATATGTATTTTATTTCTTTACAAAAAATAATATAAAACAGTTATGCATAGGTTTTCATGTTATTCCAATTATGTAGTTGTATTATGCTCTACGTACATAAACAATTATAATTTCCCGTGTTACGTCTAATAACCTTTTCGTAAAATTACGGATTTACAATTAAATAATGCATAGAAGAGACATAATATATGTATAGCATATTTTTATGTTTAATAGTTTTCATACTTCCATTCCTTTAAAAAATTTAGAAAAGTCCATGAAACCTTATGTGCTAAATCAAAGATATGTATTTGCGGACTATAAAGAACCAAAATAAAAGATAAATTAGTTTATCCATATCCATCCATATTGTTTTGAGCTTGTTCATTTGAGTTTTCAATTTAGTTTTAAGAACAACATTTACATTTTTATTTCTTGCATTAGAAAGCCAAAAAATTGACTGTAAATATATAATTCTGGAGTCTTACATTGTAAATATGTATAATATTAAAAAGAAATTTATTTCAAATATTGTCCAGACAAGTTAGACGTATAATGTCAATGTAGATTTGTGCTACAGGTGGTATATTAAAATAAATAAGTTTGCAAATTGTTGAGAATGTCAAATAGTGAACATTTGTTGTTTTAGAAATTTACTAGCAGACCCGGCAGACGTTGTCCTGCCCGGAAAACAGCTACCAAATTTGATTACTTACATACCGATAGCAGCGCCACCTACCGGATCCAACTGGGATAAAAACTACCCTATCTCCTAAGTTGGACCAAATTACAGATGCTTACAAATTTTGATAAAAATTGGTTCAGTAGTTTTGGAGTTTATTGGCAACATACATCGTCACACAAGATTTTTATATATATAATTATGATGTACTAAGATTTTTGCCATAATTTTATTTATTTTGGTATACTAGGATTAAGTAAATTTGTAATAATTAAAATAAATTAAACAGAGGATAATTATTATTATTATATACTTTATTGCACTAAAAAGAATATACAGAAAATTACATGTATAGTGGATGGCAAAGGTGGACTTATCCCTAGAAGAAATCTCTTCCAGTCAACCAATAGTCATGAGAGAGAGTGTCATATAGCGGGGGACACAGTGCAAGAAATAACAACTTAAAGAATAGTTACATGACTGTAATATATTACATACTTACTAATATAAATACATAAACATATAATACATATATATATACATATACATATACACCACATACATACATATATACATACTACATATACATAACATAATATTATAGATAACTACATACTCACATATTTACTAAGCAGATGATTGTAAATTTACTTGAGAAATAAAGTGCTCCTTTAATTTGCGTTTGAAAGAAACAAGGGAAGGACTTTTTTGGACGCTTTCTGGGAGTTTGTTCCACAGTAAAGAGGCGTGTACCGCAAATGAATTGAGTTTAAATTTAGTATTGCACTTTGGTACATCTAGCTTCGGTGTAATACCAGGGCGCCTGGAACGAGTAGGAGAGGCTAGGAAGTGAAAACGGGATCGAAGATAAGAAGGACAGTTTGGATCACGTAGGATGTTAAAGAGAGTGGATAGGATATGCATATCACGGCGAAGGCGAATGGGGAGCCATTTGATCTGAGCACGGAAGTGAGAGATACGATCAAACTTTCGCAGGCCAAAAATGAAGCGTATGGCGAGATTCTGAAGTCGCTAATTAATATTTTAGAAGAGTTTAAAATATAAATAATTAAAAAAAATTTGTTTTATTTATAAAACAAAAAAAAAACCTAGCATGCAGCGGCTACGCGGAAAAATATTGATAATTTTATCGACTAATTTATCGACCTTTTTCCACACTATTATCGATATCCGGTACACCGCAACCGCAAAGTTGGTACCCCAGGCTATAGTAAAATTTGAAGTCTTGTCTTGACTATGAAGTGACACCTCTTCTCTAAATATGCTCTATGATTTGGGCAAGTCCGGTATACCAGAGGTTAATTCACAATACACTTATAGAAATTAGATACAAAAGATAACTATGGACTCAATGGGAGTACGAAATATAAGGTAAAAATTAGTAATTACTAATGACTACTAGAGTAATTACTAATTACTCTGAGAGTGTATTAAAAATGCAAATTACAAACACATCTATGATCGATATAACTATGGTGTGTACGTGTAAGTACGCGTGTGCGTGCGTATGTGTACCCGTGTGCGTGCGCATGTGTACGGGTGTGCGTGCGCATGTGTACGCGTGTGCGTGCGCGTTGTGTATAAGTGTGATGCGTATGTGTACGAGTGTGCGTGTGTGTATTTACAAGTGCATGTGCGTGTGTGTATGTGTGTGTACGAGAGACAGAAGGTGTTTGTGTGCGTGTACAAGCGGGCGCGCGCGCGCGTGTGTGTATTTGTGTACGAGTATGCGTGTTTGTGTTTGTTACCATTGATGACGGAGTAGATCTCGGTGTTGGAGCGCACGCGCATGATGATGATCAGCGCGGGCAGGCGCTCCACGGGGATGCTGCGGATCGTCATACTGGCCACCGCGCCCAGCGCGCTCGCCACCGATGACAGCAGCCTGTCGTACATTATAAATACATGTGTTACTTGTTTCGACTAGCGATACGTTGCACTGGCGCGAAAGATTAGATTATGTTGAATGTTATGGGAGGGGGACGGGAGGGACTCCCTTTGAGCTTTCCACTATCTTCTTTGAGCAGGACTTGCTCAAAGAAGATATTTATTATAGGTAGAAGGTATTTATACGAATGTTTGCTAAGTTCCAGCTGTCGTCACATATATATAATAATGTTCGGTATTCTTTATAGAGAAATAGAGTAGATCTGTTGACCCGTCGTGGAGTAGCGTGGATTAAAATGCAACCCTCCTTTAACATGGAGCAGCCTTTGTCCACTTGTGAGACATCTGTCTGTACACTGCATGTTAAGTTTGCAGGTATATTTATTCTAATCAAGTACTTTTTAAACCAGCACACTGTATTAGTATAATCGTATTATTTTAGTATTTTTTTTATAAAATTAACTTGACAAACAAGCACATAGCCCACCACATCGTAGTTGGTTACGCTTCAGCCTGTAAGGTACTTCTCCAGATGCATATGTTCCAGATTTTGAGCTGGATATATTTTGCTGTGCCAGACCTCAAAAGAAGTATTGGTTTTGAGTTTGAATACTCACATATTATTATTTTGCGGATGTGTGAGGTCCCAGCCGTAGAGAACAAAGTTGGCAGCGAGAGTTTGTAGCACAGTTTCACAACCTAACAGTTGAGCACAGAACACATTTGACAGAACCGACTGTTCGTGGTGTAAATATACTCCTAGTAGCTTTCTCTGTAAACAAAATACATTATTTGTTATTAAATTATTACAACTCGAATACATACATACAATAATGTGTTCTATGAGTAAAAGTTGTTTAATTCGATGCTACTGAGAGAATGATGACCGCACTTTGAAGCAGCGTGGTGGATTAATCTCTGATCCTTATCCAACATGGGGAAAGAGGCCTATGCCCAGCAGTGGGATATTACAGGCTTAAGCGAGAGAAAGATCCTCTTGCTGCTAGCATTACAAAAATACTTAACGAAATGCTCACTCCTCATGTGTGGGAGTGCAAAACTGCTCACTATTTATTTGACAGTTTAAGTTTACATCACCATTTTATAGCAGATTTTGAATCAACATTTTTCGCGAATTTCTTTCAACCGTTGCAAGTTTTACAGTAAGTTTCCCTTCACAACCAAGCATGATATAAATTTTAAACATAGACAAATTGATGCTCTTGTGAAATCCATCTTAAAGTCCATAAATATATATTGTTATTCTCTTAAAACGCAAAATTATATGAAATCATATAACTATAACTTCATTATACTTATTTACCTCTTTAGCAGGTTTGAGACAGGATTCCTTGATGGCGTCTTGTAGAGTTCCTTCAAAGAAATTGGGCGTGTTTGGTCCGTACCGAGCTCGGAACCGTTGTGCAAACTCTATACACCCTAATGCTTCGTCTTCTACATTGTCAGACACTGGGAACAAAAAAAAAAAATTATTATGTTAGTTTTTTTTATTTGCGGAATATTGTGAATAATAATATAATAAATACAGTTCAAATTTTAATTTATTTTCAATTTATAAAAATTTGAACTTAAGACTTCTTAAAATCACGAAGAAACTAAATAAATAGACGAACCATTTTCACCATTTTTAATACACGAAATGGTAAAAAAATTAAGTATTTTATATTTTAATTATTGGCAAACGCAGTGTGGGACTCCGAAGATCTACGTAAGATTGCCTGTGTAGGCTGGATGAGGACTGTAGAAAACCGAGATGTCTGGCGCGAACTTGGGGAGGCCTGACTGCGATAGGCTGAACTGTATTTTATGGACGACTCCTTAACAATTAAGGTGTATAGATGTCTTTATTGCAATTATTAATTTAATTATTTTGTCTACTATTTACTACTAACTGAGTGGCTGTAACCGTTCTGAAGGTACGTCAACAAACATATCATCTTCTGTGGGGAAACTGTCGCCATCTTCAACTTCTTCCACTGAACTGTTTTCACTGTCCGAACTTTCGACTATTATCTGAAAATTTAATCATTTTAATATTATTTTGTAATACTTGTATAGTTTTGAAGGAGGTAAGAAATAGGCAATTAACAAATTTGTTTGTCCATGGGACACAATACACTAAAGAATCACTCTTCCAAGAGTTAATATTAATGTCATTTATTGGTCCTTCAAGCCAGATGTATTTTAAAAAGTTTTATATTTTAAATAAATCTCTTTGAATATAACTATTCCTATAAATAAAACTTACCCTCTTGTACTCCCTCTGTTTGCTAGGCGCACGTTTGACAGTTAATTCGTGTTGAGGCAAGTCTAGACCGACCATGGCGAGCACTGTGTCATCTAGGCCTGTTACAGTGGGCCAGCCAGTCCAGACCTGTGACAAATATTATTTGAATTTTAGTTAATATGTAAGTTTGAAATACAAACAGTCAAACAAAAATCCCAAAAGTTCACCTTAATGGCTTACTTCAACTGGTAAATTTGAACACGCCATTCTAATTTACTACGATTGAATTTGTGAAGATGTAAAACTAAGGACGCTAATGATTACCAATTTTTTAACGCGTATAGGCGTAGCGATCATATTCTAAAATTTCAAAGTGTTTATATTGGACAGTTAATTATTTTATGTAAAGATATATTATATAGATGTATTTATCTGTATATAAATATGCAAGAAATAGGTTTGTAAGCTAACTAAAACTACTAATAATAATTCTATTTGACAGATTTTTGAGGTGAAACTTCTTTAGGCGCATGAGAGGTAAAATTTGAGCAACCGCCAACGCGGCAACGCGTCACGCGGTCAGTACTTAGATGGGTGTCCGCCTGGGAATACCGCGTGACGTTGGCTTTTTGTTTTTTTTTCAATTACTTTTTTATTTTTATTTTAAATTCGTTTTTTTTATTCGTTTTCTTGAATTAGTTTGCTAAACAAGTTACACTTCTGACATGTGTACTTTGTACGCACGCAATTTTTTTTTGTATACAGCTTAGAAATATCGTTTGATTATAAATGCCTATCGCTTGGTTCCCATGATTCACGATTCTAAGGTGTTTTCTCACCTGATGCCGGACAGGTATGTCTGTGAGAGAGTAGAGATCATTCTTAACTTCTTGAACAGTTTTAGTGCCTGGATACTTGAGCGTATATTCTCTGTCGTCGTGTTTCACATGGAGGACATACGTAGTTGTTAGTCTTTCTGCTACCCTGGTGAAAAAGAAATATTTTTATTGTTTAAAACAATATAATAGTTTTTTTTTGTGTCACAGAAAATTTTTGAAAAAAAAATAATAGTTCAAAGTATTTCATTGTAATGAAACGGAGAAAAAAAAAACATAAAAGAATATTTTAGATAAAAAAAAAAGAATGATACAGCTACATGTATTTTTAGCCGACTTCGAAAATAATAGAAGGTTCTCGATTCAACAGTATGTTTTTTTGTGTGTTATCACATAACTTTTTTTGGGTATTCCAATTTTAATGATTCTTTTTTTATTCGAAACCCGGTAGTTATCATGAGGTCCAATTAGGGAGAGCGCTGATAAGAAATTTTTGATTTATTCCTAACAAGACATATTTAATTGATTAGATTTTAGACTACCTACTTTACTATGTCCTCATTTTATTGGTATCAATGTAAAGTTAAGTCGATTTTTCTTGTTTGATGATAAAACAATTATTTCGTTTATAATATAAGATGTGTTACACTCTTAAAATGAACTTGGTTAAGTTTTTAGGAGTGTATAGTATTAGGGTTGTATAGTCTATAAATAAATAAATAATAAAAAATGATGCAACTCACTCATCATCCTCCATAAGCCTATCAGCCGCCTTGAGCCTTAGCACGGCGTTTCTTGCAAGGCCAAGGCTGGAAAGCGCTGCGGATGAAGTCGCACGAGACCCTCCCAGCCCCGAGATCTGCTGTCGACACACCGGCACCCCGCATACTAGCTCTAGACGCTTCTTGAGATCGCCTGTAACAAAATTTAGCTAATTTAGTCATATCGCTTCAACCTGTAATATCCCACTGCTGGGCATAGCCCTCCTTCCCCATGTATCAGAACATAATCCACCACTCTGCTCCAATGCAGGTTGGTGGATATATTCCATACTATGAGTAACAATCGCTATCAGGCGTACATGGTATCAACCAGGACCGACAACTTAACGTGCTCTCAGAGCCACGGTGGGGAGACCCAAAGACTAACAATCAGACCGGAAATAAATATTTGTATAAACACAAATATCCACTCCAAGCGGAAATCGAACCCGCGACAGTCCGTGTTTAGGCGCCGCCGACACGGCACACGCACTATTAAAGCAGAGCGGTCGTCAAAGTCGTTTATGAAAGTTTGTCAGAATTATAGATTAATAAAAACAAATAGGTAATTAAAAACATACTTTTTAAGTGTGACAAAGGATTGAAGTAGTGTAAACTTGTGTATTTTAGTTTTGTCTGATATTTGACAGTTTATTTTGCCAAACTCTTTGTTTAAGAAATTTTTTTAGAGACAAAAAAAATTGTTTTGATACAATTGTTGGGTAAGTGCCAGTATTAGACATCTAAGCTACGACAGATTTGGAGAGGATTCAAAAAACTGTAGAATTTACAAGTGTTGTTTAGGAACTGTACTTCATACATTCCTACTAACTTCAAAGCCTAACTTGTTCAGTCCAACAAACTCAGAAGGTGATCATTTAAAAAAATGTTTAAACCAATTTAACATAACTATACAATATTTGTACTCACTGACTGTTGCTGAACCGGACATTTTGATTTCATGTATTTTATTATTACAGTGAACTTGTAACTCTACTAAGTCAATGGAATTATTTTTACGCGAAGATGTCGAAGCTTGATTACTATCCTCCCGATCTGCAAAAATAATACATTTTTTAAGGATCAAAGCTATAACAAATCAAAACTGCCTTTGAAGCGTACTTGATTACACATTTTTTATTTTTAAATCTTCTTTTAGCTTTGAATATCCTATTGTATGACAATACAGAGATTGCATTTATTAATAATATTTTAATATTATTAAACCAAAATTTCCTATTCTGTAATTTATTTGTATCTAATGATAAAAAAATATTTTACTGAAAAACGAAGTTCCCACTTTTTACATAGCTAGAATTGAAATGGAATAAACATACAACAATAGTCATTTAGCATATCATGGTATCTTGCTCAAAATTTGGAGAAAATTCTCGAACTGGGGAAGTAACCACAAAACACTACAGCTAAATAATATTCGTCTCACGTAGTACTGCATTCTTCTGGTGAGGAAGGCAACCAGAAAAAAAAACCGAAAGAATTGGCAACCAATAGAATGGCAAACAATATACCGCTTACCATCATGTAGATTGTAACCTTGTTTGCCACTTGAGTAAAAAAAAAATTGTATTTTTGACAAAAATGATTACTTTTGACTTACCAGGTGGGTGTGTTTTTGGAGTTATCACAGATATATCATCATCTATCATCTCAACGTCATGAGTGTCGTTGGACTGGGATGCTGAGTTGTTGCCATCTTGAGGCATTACTCTGTTGATTGCTGACTGTAAACAGTGTATGATTCATTACAATATTTGTTACCAAGCACATTAAACTACCACACGGTGAAAAGACAAATGAGTAATATCTATGTAAATATAACTGAATTGCTAAATATGTTGCTTGCTACGCACTAAATGTGAGAATGGTTAGACTGAGCTAGAACAGGGTGGCATTATTGTTTAAGGTTCTTATGCAATGAAATTAAGACAATTGTGTAAAAAAAAAAGAAAAAAAAATTTGAAAAAAAAATGAGTTGCATGAAGTTGAAATAAATTGCTGAGTCAGTATACAATAGAATAGTGAGTTAAAACAAAAAGTTTACACTTTTATTATAAACTGAGAACTGGTTTATAGCCCAATAAAGAAAATTATTTTAGTTGATAGCCCATTTATCAAGGAATGCTATAAGCTGTATAACATCACACTATAATATATAGCAGTGATGCAAAAATGTAGACAATTTATTCATTTTGATAGTAAGTCGCAGGCAAAAGCTAGCATTAAATAATTAATAATACATTATGTACTAATATACATTTCTTAAAATAGTTGTCTAATTGCTATTTTGTTTATAGTTAAAATTAGACTACGTGGAAAAAACCTTATGGCAAATCTTTTGAATAAACTAAAAACGTGGAAAAAACCTTACAGCAAATCTTTTGAATAAACTAAAAACCAAAAACACAACACCTATCTCTTTTTAATATGAATATAATCTATACTAATATTATAAAGGTGAAGTTTGTTTGTTTGAATGCGCTGATCTCAAGAACTACTTGTAGGAATAGAAAAATTATTTTCGTGTTGAATATTCCATTTTCTGAAGGCTGGCTATATTATATTTTAGTACCTCTTCTTTTTCCTCAAATTCAACAAAGTTCACCATCAAAATAACTATGTTTAAGGATAATTAAACTTTATGAGACTTCTTTTCTTATATACATTTTCCTATTATTTAATACTAGCTTCTGCGCGCAACTTCGTCGGCGTGGACTCCGCTCCTATTGGTCTTAGCGTGATGATACATAGCCTATAGCCTTCCTCGATAAATGGGCTATCTAACACTGAAAGAATTTTTCAAATAGGTCCAGTAGATCCTGAGATTAGCGCGTTCAAACAAACAAACCAACAATCAAACAAACAAACTCTTCAGCTTTATTATATTAGTATAGATGTATCTTCTCTACCCCTAGGTTGCCTGGAAGAGATTGCTTTTCAGCGATAAGGCTGTACTTTGTATCTTATTATTACTTTGTTAAAATCTATCTGATATGTATTATATCTGTTTTGGTGTACAATAAAGTGTATTGTTTTGTTATGTTATGTATTTATACAATATATATTTAGTAATAATGATATGTATGATTTGTTAATGTGTAATGTAATTTTGCTTTAAGTTGACCTTTGATTTTATGTATTACTCTTTTAGATCATATCTATACATCTATATATAGCTAATATATTATTAATTTTGTTTATATACTTAGTTATATTATATATTTGCTATGATTTGTTATTTTTTCGTTAAGGTTGTACGAATAGTATGATTTTTTTTTATTGAGAATAATTTAAGGTACTTACAAGTAAGTCCCAATTCGTTTCTTCTAAATGAAATATGGCCTCAGCTACATCTTCTATATTTGTAATTCCCTGAAAACAAAAGTAATCAAATTATTTTTCTAGAAAATCTAAAGACAAAGGCTAACAACAACTATTATATTTATAAGGTTGCATAGATCTTATACACAACTACACATATTATTCCAAGATTTACCTTGGAAATTGAATTGTTTAAACGTAAATTGTGAAATAAGAGCACAAAGAACTATTTTCAAAATTCAATGAAAATTCTTCGTAATATCGAGAAACGGAATTCATTATAGGAAAAATTAAGGAAAAGAATGTTTGTACCTAATATTTGGCGATTATAATAACAATATAATTTCACGTTAGACGTAGTACAAAGAGATAAAGGAGAATTAACAGTCACTGTTTTCGTATAACACATAACCTGAACGTTTTTAAACTTAAACACAATATCATCACACTCACATGATTGTTAATAATATAAATTATATTTACCTGGAAATTTGCAAGAATTTCCTCTCTGTTTTCAGCCATCTCGATATTATTCAGTTCAAAAATACTATTGACATTTAGTATTGCAGACAAATCACACTCAAACATTGACTATAGACAATTGTTTTAGTGTTGCAGCTTAATTAGCAATATTTTTTAAATAATTTTTTAGAGGGCAACATAAGGATTTTTTATTATTATTTTGAATATAAATTTCGCTACCATATGAAAGTTTAAAATACCTTAAGTGGGGAATCGGGCAGTCCTAATTCCAGAAGAACTCGGTTCGAATCCAATATGTCTCCAGTCCGATTTTGTTCAAGTTTTTTTTTTTGTGAGAATAATTTATTGGAAGTTCTTTATAAAGGTATCTAATAAATTTCTACGTATATTTAAAAAAAAGTTTATAATATTTTATTATTATGTCGGTAAGATCGAAAAATAATAAAATGTATGTCATGTTTCATCAGTATGTTATTCGTATTTAAATATAATTTCTAAGGGTCGACCGAGATCTCGGTCTCGGTCTCGGTCTCGGCATTCTCGGCTACAAATTCTGCCGAGAACTCTGTCTCGGTTTTCGGCCAAAAATGGGTGAGATTCTCGGCCATAACCGAGACCGTGTAAATAGGTACGGTATATAATAATGGGATTCAAATCTACCGCGCGCGTTCACATTAGTCACTTCAGTGGGCTGTCTCCACGAGCGAGCGTATCGCCGGCGATACGCTCGCTCGTGGAGACAGCCCCTTAATGTCAGTGCGTAAGAGAGTTATCGATTGTGATTGGTCAAACATGGCTGCAACAGATAAATCCAACTTATGCGCAGCTCATAATTTCATAGACTTGGGAGATGACCCAATGGTTGTCTGGTTTGTCAATAGCCAGTGACAAAAGCAGTTCAAGTGCTGTGATAGAAAAAGCGCTTGATAGCTTTCTTAGAGAGCCAAGACTGCAAAGAAATGCAAATGTTTTTAGTGTTGGTATTCGTCACCATATCAAGTACCCAGGCCTGCAGCAAAAAAGTTTTTATCAGCACCGCTTACTAGTGTAGCGAGTGAACAGCTCTTTATCAGAGCTGATCAACTAGGTATACGACGAGAGGCGACACTCTTTGAAGGGTGAAAACGTAGAAAAAACATTTTTATGTGCTACACATACAACATCATGCTGTTGAATTTTGATTATTATAAACTATTGAAAAAAAAAATTGCGTGCGTACAAAGTACGTACACATCTCAGAAGTCAAACTTCTTTGGCAAACTAATTCAAAAAAACTAATAAAAAACACGAATTTAAAATAGAAAAAAAAAACAAAAAGCCAACGTCACGCGGAGTTCCCAGGCGGTCACCCATCCAAGTACTGACCGTCATGACGCTGCCGCGTTACCGGTCGCTCAAATTTTACCCCTCATGCGCCTAAAGAAGTTTCACTTCAAAAAAATATTATTATTACATTCTTAAATATACTATAATGCGCTATTTATAATGCATAATAGCGCATTTCCATTTTTAAACAACTTCCAAAAAAGGAGGAGGTTCTCAATTCGACTGTATTTTTTTTTAATGTATGTTACCTACTTCAGAACTTTTGGACCGTTGGAATGGATGGACTGTTTTCGATGATTTTCGAAAGGTGATGCGTGTCATTTGGTCCCATTTCAATTTATTTGAGATCTAACAAGTAGGTAGGTACTTTTCGAGTTGTATCTAATAATGCGTTTTTACTTGACAATTTTTTCGTCGACCTACGTTGTATTATACCGCATAACTTTTTACTAGGTTTACCGATTTTGATGATTTTTAATTCAATCGAAAGCTGATTTTTATCATCTGGTTACACTTAAATTTTATCGAGATCTGATTACAAATTTTTAAGTAATCTTTGATAACGCGTATTTACTTGACTATTTTTTCGTCTACCTACGTTATATTACTTGTCGATGTAATTGAAGTAGGTTTTTTTTTCGTTTGCGAGCAAACACACTTATTGTTTTTAGTTTATCTATTCTCGGTCTCGGCCGAGATTTTAATTTTTCTCGGTCTCGGTCTCGGCCGAGAACAAAAATCCTGTCTCGGTCGACCCTTAATAATTTCCATAACACAAGATACATATACCAAAACAAAAAGAAATAAAATAAAATAATAATAATTACCGAGCTATGCTTGGTCATCCAGGTTCTTATTATATACTAGCTGCTGTGTACTAGCGACTTCGTCCGCGTGGAATTTAATAAAAAAAAAGTTACGCCTTATTACATCAGCTATCAGCCAGTGAAAGTCCCGTCAAATTCGGTCCAGCCGTTTCAGAGATTAGCCGGAACAAACAGACAGACCGACAGACAAACATTTAAAAAAATCTTATTTTGGTATATGCTGTGTATAGATCCATATGAATTTAGTAAAAAGCCGCCTTTTTAATATTACGTTTGTAATATTAGGCCCCTTTCCTCATGTAGGACAAGGATCAGAGCTTAAACCACCACGCTGCTCCGATGCGAGTTGGCGTGTATATTCCCTACTATGAGTAACGATCGCTATCAGGTGTAGGTACATGATAACAACCGGGACTAACAGCTTAACATGCTCTCCGAGGCACGGTGGGGAGACCCACAAGAACTAGCAACCAGACCGGAAATAAATATTTGTATAAACTATAAACACAAATATCCACTCCGAGCGGGAATCGAACCCGCGACCGTCGGTGTTTAGGCGCCGCCGACACGGCACACGCACCATTATATCAGAGCGGTCGTCTATAGCATCATATCAACTATAAATACCTTCTCCAAATAAGTAACACACAGTTTTAAGCAATGAAACGTAGGTCTGTACTTATCGTTTAATATTTGCATATCTAATACAATAAATATTTTAAATATATAATGAATCACCTGTACCATCCAACAGCTGGGCAAAGAACTCTTTTTCTAACACATTGTGAGGTATAAGTCAGCTCTATCAAGATGGCAGCGGAAAATTGGAAATCTTTGATAAAAAGTGGATCGATAAAAAGTGTATTCATATTTGGAGCTAATTAGTTGCTAAACAACGATGTTGATGCTTGAACCCCTAGAGCTGTATCAATCGAACTGTATACGCAAGTTTCGCAAAATGGACGTAGTATTCAGTCGAGTATGCGCGTAAGCACACCGCGCACGCGCACTCGCTAACGAAAAGCTCGCTCCATTTCGAAACACAACGCGAAGTGAAATTAGTTAAATTTGAATCCGTGAACAAAGTTATTTTAATATAATTTAGTACTGCTTAGGATTAAGGTAAATATTTTTCATATTTTTAATTTTTTTTATAAAATGTATTTTTTAGTTTATAAACTTCTAATCAGAACAAAATATCGAATAAGTGAAAAATTTGATAATTTTTATGTATGACTGTAATTCAGTATTTTCTTAATTTAATTGTTTTATAAAATATTTCGGTTTTATTTGATTAGGTATATATCCAACTAATTATTACTGGCTTTATTCTCTTCTTTAAAGCTGCTTAATCTACTTTGCAACTGCTATTAGTCAAGCTTTTAAAACTTTAATATTAAAATACTAATATCATTTTGTATTATAATTATATAGGCCTAGTATAATTTTTTTTGTAATACATTTTGTACATAAATATCTAATTGAAAATGTTTGTAGAGCTAATGTAGAGCCATAATCAAATATTCACAATTACGTGCATATGGATTGGTTCAGCTTTTTTAAAATCTTAATTTAATTTAATTATCAAAAAAAAAATTATAACAATTTTATAAACAACTATAGCGTGAAAGTGTGTATTAAAAAAAAGTTGTATTTCTAAAAAAGTATATTTGTATGTGTGAGCTGAGTGTTTTAAAGTGACTTTCAAATTAAGGTTATTGGAGGTCTTAGCTTACAATTCTGCCTGTTACATCCCACTATCGGTCATAGACTTCTTTCCCCATGTAGTAGAAGTATCGGAGCTTAATACACCAGGCTGCTTCATTGCGGGTTGGCGGATATTTTCCCTACTATGAGTAACGATCGCTATCAGGTATATAAGATTTCAACCGAGACCGACAGCTTAACGTACTCTCCGAGGCACGGTTGAGAGACCCACAATGACAAACATCCAAACCGGAAAGAAATATTTGTACAAATACAAATATCCATAATCGAACGGTAATCGAACCCGCAAACAACACAACTAAACTAGAGTGGTTGTTCAACAAAAGATCCAATGATATTAGTGAAATTAAAGCTGAATAACTATTACTCTAGTGTTTGCACAAATAATTTTATTAGTTTGACTAATAAATAATTTATTCCACGCAACCACCGCGGTACTAATTTTAATGTATGTTTTGTATTAAATAAATGATAATAATTTGTTATCTTACTTATTATTATTTTGTAATTTTGGATGAATGAATGACCTAATCACGCCGGAACAGTTGAACGGAATAAAATTTGGCACATAGATTAAATAAGTTAGAAATATTTTCAAATGTTTATCCCGGAAAAACTTTACGGTTTGCGTTGGATACTTTTGTGTGGAGACTAGGGCGATATGATTTGCCTTGTTGTAAATTGACTTAGGGCCGGTATAACCAGTTGTGGATAAAGATTATCCTGCGAATAAGTTACAAATACTCTTTGATACTGGGAGGTGGAATAGCCTATTCCGCCCTAGGCGAGTGAAGGAACACCCCAGAGGTTTTAGTCGGTGCGAATCGGACATACCCACCAGCTGCCCCCGGGCTGGAGGCATCCGTTAGGGATTTCCTCTGGGTCAAAAAAAGGTAGAATAGGCTATTAGGACCTGTTTCTAAACAGGTAAGCTACAACTTTAAGATTACTATATGCGGAAAAAAATAGGTATCTCACAGATATAGTAGAATTTGAAGGTAAAAAAGAATAATGAAACAAAAACTTTTCAATTTTTGAAATTATTTTTCGCCTCACAATCACGTGATCTGATTCGATTAAAACAGTTATTTTTGTATAAATATGTTTATTAAACAAGGTTATCGTACATAAAGCGCGTAAATACAAAAAATAATAATGAATGCTAGGAATTAGCCTGTAACATCCCAGTGCTGGGCATAGGTGTCTTTCTGCATTTAAGAGCAGGATCGGAGCTTAATCTATCACGCCGATCCACTGCGAATTGGCGAATATGTACCCGTGAGTAACAATCGCTATCAGGTATTTATGATAACAACCGAGATGAATACATCAAAATAAATGAGTAAGTGACAAATTGCGGAAAGCTTGGTCTCCAAAATGTTTTAAAAATTCATGTTGTGTTTATCAAACACATAGTGTTTAGATTTATTTGTTACTATTATGTATTCGTATAATCTATATGATTTCACAGGAAATATGGCTTCGCAAGCCATATGGAAGAGAGTGCTAGTGCTTCTTGTTGCTGTTACATCCGCTTCATATTCGCTAACATTGGACGAAGGTTAGTAAGTATATACGTTTCTAGATTTGGATTTTATTACAAGATATTATTTTGGAATTATTTTTTGTAGTCATGGATAATGAAAATAAAAGTTAACTGTGGGCTGAATATTTCAAAGTAGCGGTGTCGTAATAACTTTAAAAAACACTAATGTCTACAATGATGTTTTGAATTTAGAACGTGTTTATTTAAAAATGGCAGCCAACAAAACCCTTAGATTGTGACTATTTGCGTACTCATTAGTGAAGCGGGAGACTCCGTGAAACAAAAAAGAACACGAAAGTAAGGATAGTTCGCGGAATACAAATATTACAACGGAATGTTAAACCATTTCAAGCAGCAAGAGTCTTTGAATTTATTTTGTGACTAGCAATACTTTTTTAATTTTTAATTTTTTCGCTTCTTAAAAAAATTACGTAATTATAAACTTGTTTTAGATATAGGTTTTATTCTATATTAAAAGTACAAAAATGATATTCTTGACTATTTTTCGGGTGTCGCTACAATGAAGTTAACCTTGCCCTCAACAGCCGTTTCTAATCTATTTGGTACACTTAGTTGGGACGCACTCTGTTAATAGGTCATTTGTATGAACTTTACACAACTTGTGCTGTATCTACATTCAAAGGGAAATAACGCGGAATAATAAATATAGTACTGAGCTTTATTTACTATCTTTGAAACACTTTATTGTCCAATAATTAATGTAAAACATTTGGAACACTAGGTGACTTGAAGCTTACTAGCGTTCTCTACCAGCTAGTCATATGACCAAACCGGTAACAACAAAAAAGGGGTTGCAGGCGTTAACTAACATCGAAGTGAAAAATAATAAAAACAACAAATAAAGAAAATTAGTTATGTAATTAAATGTATGTAACGGTTTGCAATCCAAATATGCAATTAACGTTAAAAATATCTTAAGATAGTTTCAAAAGAAAAAAACGAATGTGATTTAGACAACACGACTGAAGTAAAGCTTCTTTAGCTCCATCTATTATCTACCTCTCAACTTCCGTGCACACATTTCGTTACGCTCTCGTCATGCATTCACCAGCTTACTCCCCAAGTAAAGCGTACGTAAAGAAGTTTTACTTAAAAAAAAAACCGTACACACAAGACAAAACGGTTCTACCTCATTTTTTTTTAAATGTAACTAGGTTGGCAAACAAGCGTAGGTACGGCTTACCTGATGGTAAGACCGTAGCCTATACACGCCTGCAACACCAGAAGCATCGCAAGCGCGTTGCTGACCCTATCCCCAATTCCCCCCCCCCAGGAGCCCTCATATTATTTACCTACTTACTAAAGACTTACTATACAGCATAATTGTAAACTTTACGTTTTATGTACTACTACATGAATTCACTGTCCCATTTTCTCCCATTAAAATATAGTTTTTTGTTTATCTATTACAAAAAAAAAAAAAAATAACAAATCTTTCCTCTGTATTATATTAAGGTAGATTATATCATGTTACTATCACGAGGAGCCCAATGGTAAATTTTCAATGGTCGATTAGCCGGACAGGAGTCATAAGGTCATGGAGCAGATGGTCCGTATGGTAGCCATATCGGGTTATACTTGCGTAATTGTGTTTATATGAATTTGTAGCAATGAATCACAGATTTCGAAAAGTGTTGAGATTGCATACCTTAAGAGGATTCATTTGTTTGAGGAAAAGTTGTTACTATTTGTGTACTTTCGAAATTAATGATAAATCGTTTTATAACGGTTAAATGTTTAAGATATGCTTATTAGCAAAATTATAAATAGGTAAGTATATTGATTGATAATAATATGTAATACCTATATGAACAAATATATATATTTACCTATACATGTGCATTATATATTTTAAAATTTTTGTTGTATTTATCTTTTTAATCCATTTATAAATGAAAATATTTTTTTCTTAATGTTTTTGTTATTAGCTATTCATTTAAAACTCGCATCTGTTATTTATCTAGCTATACGGAATAGTAATTAATGTGAATATATTTTACATACATATGTGTCTATTCTCTGATACTGATTACGTTAACAAACACTTAATCGAAGAAACAGTAATTCTGCAGTACAAATTATTAGTTGTTTCAATTGCCTGCCTAAATGAAAATAATAATCAATAAATGGAAAAAGGGACAATAAATGTAAGACCTAGTTACGTTTAACACACGGTCGGTTGTTACCTAAAACACAATGATTGTGTTTTAATTAAGTAACAACCGACTGATTGTTACGCTTAGGCTTCAGCCTGTAGGTAATATCCCACTGCTGGGCATATAGGCCTCTTTCCCTATGTAGGAGAATGATCAGAGCTTAATCCACCACGCTGCTATAATGCGGGTTGGAGGATATATTCCCTACTATGAGTAACGATTGCTATCAGGTGTACATGATGACAACCGGGACCAACGGCTTAACGTGCTCTCCGAGGCACGGTGGGGAGAGTGGAGACCCACAAGGACTGCACAAACACCCAGACCACGGCAAACATCTGTATGGCCAATATAAATTTTTATGTACGGGGAATTAGTAAATATGTACCTATATGATAAATATTACTCAGAGAATCGAATTGTACCGCTCTGGAACGAAAGCAGGCACACTTTTATCCAAGTTAACAAGCCACGTATAAAACAGTATAATGAAAACAATCGAAACTGGGCTGTTATATAAAATTGCAAATATTTTGTGTAGTGAGAGCCGAGAATATTACATAAAAATTAAATATTTTAAGCTTTTAGACGTCCTACCAATTCATAACCAAGAAGCAAATTGTATTCGAACTAACATAAAATTTCTTTTTTAAAATATAATTCAATATATCTTTTTTAGCGTGGCCTATATAGGTACAGGATACCTAGAAATCTAAGTTCTAGACGTAACTCGTAGGTATAATGCAACTGGTGGCAGTGACATCAGCTCAATTTATTGCGGTCGACACCCACGGGTTCGTAACCGAGAATTGCCTGCGAAACTTAACTTAAATATAGTACGTAATAACATTTTATTATTAATTTAATCATGCTTGTTATTTACAAATGCTTTTTTTGTGTTATTATAATTATATAAGTTAACTTTTGTCACCGGTCTTTACAAGTATGTAAATAAACTTAATGATGTTTTTTTCATACAAATACATAGGTCAGCAAAGAAGCGTACGGCTATCACGTGATAGTTAACGGATACCGTTTGCAAAACTTCTTTCTCGTTTGCCACCCTTGAAGTATAAAAAAATACATGTATGTACCTACTTATATTTCATGCAATATGTAGCAATTGGATACGAGGTGTGCTAAAAAAAAATATTGGTTGTTTGTAAACTTGGTTTACGGACGATAGTTTAACGTGACAACGCCATAACAAAACATCTTCTCGGACGTATAGGCCAATCGAGTGGAAGCTAGATAGATGCGACTTGCGCTTCCATATGCTTCCATATATACTATTACTGAGCGACTATCACTGAGCATAACTGGACAATTAGCGAAACGCTACAATGAGTCATCCTTTTTCGTGCATACCGCCGGCGTTCATCGATTTTTAGACGTCACGTCAAACAATTTTCAAGATAAAATTCAGCGACTCTCAGTGGCGTAGCTACTAAGGGGCAAGGCGGGGCGGTGCCCCGGGGCCCTCAAGCTCAGGGGGCCCCTCGGACTCTGACTTACAAACTATAAATTTAACAAATGAAAATTTCTCCCACATTCGGAATATAAATAAACCAGATTCCATGAACGCGAAACAACGCACAAATGCGTCAAGTAAATACTTGACTATTTTTTTCGTCTACTTACGTTGTATTACTTGTTGATGTAATTGAAGGGGTTTTGTTATGTGGCTACGGCAGTCTAGAATTTAGCCACCCCCCTCTACCCGTGGGTGTCGTAAGAGGCAACTAAGGGATAACAAAGTTCCACTACCACCTTGGAACTATTGAAGCCGACCGATGTCGGGTTAGCCATCCTACTGCTGGCTTTTGACGTTGAAGTATAAGCTTTGTATGAAGATATTACAAGGGTCATACCTGGCACTACTTCGGCCTTCTACAACGTTGTTATGTGAGATTTCAACGTTAAAGTAGGAGTAAAAGACCGCGACGAATCGAGAATCGGACCACACAGCAGGGGAGGGGGAGCGCTCTTCTTGATGAATTTATTTTTGAGAAGAAGCCCCAAGGGCAGTTAATATGGCAAAGCCTCGATACTGTGACGAGGAATGAGATCGATTTCATCATAGCAGATAAAAGGCTTATATTCAGAGATGTCTCAGTAGTTAATAGGTTTAACACCGGCAGCGACCACCGACTATTGCTTGGCACTCTGACTCTGAATATGTCTCCGAAAATGAGTGGACCCGCTTGATGAAATCTACTCTCCGAGCTACGCTGCCCCAAATACTATGTGGCTCCGAGTAGTTCCAACTGGAACTCCAAAACCGATTTGATTCGCTGGAAACTACTAGCGACGTGGACGACATGACCGACAACGTGGTGAAGACGGTGTGTATACTGGATCGCAGACATTTTCTGACGACGAAGTCAACGTAGCAGTACAAATTTTCTCCCGAAGCCTTAGATCTGATGCGGCGGAGGTGGTGCGGATGGCAGGACCGTTTGCTCTCGCTCTCAGATCCGAGAAGAGGTCGAGAAATTTTATGGACAGCTGTACGCGTCGAGCACACGCAAGCCTGAGACTTGGGACACTGAAGATCCGTGTGCACCATTGTTGAGCTATTATTCGGAAAACATCCCGGACATTGAAGCAGATAAGATTAGTGCGGCGCTCGGGCAGCTTAAAAACGGAAGGGCTCCGGGAGATGACGGAGTGAGAGCTCAGTCCTGAGCTCCTTGAAGAAGCAGGGTGACCTGCCCTAAAAGCCTTGGCGAGACTCTATAACGCCGTCATCCACCGATAGGTACCACACCGGAGGCGTGGTCCAGGAGTGTGGTGGTACTGGTCTTTAAGAGAGGCGATAAGACTCTTTTAAAGAATTACAGACCAATCTCACTTCTGAGCCGCGTCTATAAGCTGTTTTCGAGGGTTGTTACGAATCGTCTCGCCAGAAGACTTGACGAATTCCAACCACCGGAGCAGGCTGGGTTTCGAAATGGCTACAGTACCGTAAACCACATCCATACTGTTCGGCAGATTATACAAAAGACAGAAGAATATAATCAGCCGCTGTGTATGGCGAAACCTGGGCTGTCCTGGACTCTGCAGATATTTCATATCGACTGGCGATATATCGAGGTACTGAGATGTATGTACGATGCGGTGACGATGACCGTTCATATCCAAGACCAGAGAACAAGACTATTTTCCTCCAGCGTGGGGTAAGAAGGGGAAATGTAATACCCCCTAAACTGTTTACCACTGCGCTGCGCGAGGATGTCTTTAAGACCTTTGATTAGGGGGAACGAGGCGTCAACGTCAACGGCGAATCCATGTCTCATCTTCGTTTCACTAACGATATCGTCATCTTTGCGGAGACCTTGGATGAGCTAGGCTAACTGCTGACCGGCCTAAACGAGTCCTTCCGACGAGTCGGTCTCGGTATGAACTTGGAAAAAACGAAAGTTATGCTTAACAACCAAGTCATATCGATCGATGGTACCCTTCTCGAAGTTGTTCGGGATTTACCTAGGCCATACCATCCAACTAGGCCGCAACAACTACGAGAAGGAGGCCGATCGGAGGATTCGGTTAGGCTGGGTGGTGTTTAGAAGGCTTCGTCGAGTCTTCACTTCGAAGATTCCGCATTACTTGAAGACAAAAATCTCCGAGCAATGCGTGCTACCTGTGTTAATATACGGAGCCGAGACGTGGACACTGACAAAGAGACTGGTCCACAAGTCGCTCAACGTGTAATGGAACGGGCTAATGCTTGAGGGTTTCTCTCAAGGATAGGATAAATGAGACTATCCGCAAGAGAACGAAAGTAAGCGACATAGCCCACGGATTTAGCAAGTTAAAGTGGCAGTGGGCTGGTCACCTGTGTCGCAGGACCAACGGCCGTTGGAGGCCGACGGACGTATCCTGAAGTGCAGACCGCGTCTTGACAAACGCAGTGTGGAACTTCCTCCAGCCCGTTGGATCGACGATCTACATAATTTGTAATTACCGGTATAGGCTAGATGAGGATTGCGGAAAATCGGGATGTCTGGCGTGAACTTGGGGAGGCCTATGTCCAGCAGTGGACTTCAATAGGCTTAACTGACTGACTGACTGACCCAAAGGGTGCTCAACGGGATCATATTAACGTACCTCCGTTGTCTTCATACTGTTACAGGACTGTACTGTACTGTTTTGAACGGTAACAGGTAGATATTTTCTTTTATTTTCGTAAAATAGTTTAAATTTGTTCACTAAAATAAGTTTTTGTATTTGGTTCTAAAATTTATTACGAAGTCGACTGTATTACGAAAAATTTGGAGTATGTCGAATTCGGAACAGGACGAATACCTACAGAACAAACGATTTTAAATAGTTTAGTTGGGGCCCTCGTTTATATTTTGCCCCAGGGCCTTTGGTTACCTAGCTACGCCACTGGCGACTCTAGCACGGTTTCGAACTCTACAACACAAACAAACAAACAAAAACAACTACAAACTGTAGGCTCAGGAGATTGTTTAAGCGCATTTGGCATTTTTAACCGACTTCCAAAAAAGGAGGAGGTTCTCAATTCGACTGTATTTTTATATTTTTTTTATGTATGTTAGCTCAGAACTTTTGACTGGGTGGACCGATTTCGATCAATTTTGTTTTAATTGAAAGGTTTTGCGTGTCATGTGGTCCCATATAAATTTAATTGAGATCTGACAAGTACTTCTAGAGTTATATCTAATAATGCGTATTTACTTGAGTACTTTTTCGTCCACCTACGTTGTATTATACCGCATAACTTTTTACTCGGTGTACCGATTTTGATGATTCTTAGATGATTCTTCTTTAGCTTTCGACTAAAGAGTCGAAAGCTAATACTTGTCATGTAGTCTTGTTTAAATTAGATCGAGATCTGATTACAACTTTTTGAGTAATCTTTAATAGCGCGTATTTATTTGACTATTTTTTTGTCTTATTACGTTGACATTACTTGTCGATGTAATTGAAGTCGGTTTTTTTTTCGTTTGCGAGCAAACACAATTATAGTTTTCTTTACACACTTAAATGAAGGGAACAAATATTTTTCTTCAGATAGAACATTTTCTTGTGCGTAAAACGTTATATCACTTTATTTGAAATTACCACAACTAAAAGCTAACATGTAGAGATATAATGTATGTAAACGCTCTAATATAGGTATACGGTATACGAGTATTAATGTACCATTATATGATGAAAAAATATACAAGAAAAACAATATTTCTAAGCCTAAGTTATATCTACCAAGTTATTCTGATCCAGATTATTATTCTTTATTGAATAAAAACAAAATGTACGCAATACACATGAAAATGTTTGATTTAATATTGTTTCTTTTCTGTATCTTTTTATGAACTAAAATAAAATTAATAATTTTCTTTATATGTGTAAGTATTTTAGTGGTTATGTGCATAATATATTTTTGTCTGTGATTTCAAAATCACACCTTTGAAGGTTAAATTTGAAGTGCTATTATTATTTCTGCGTAAATTGACTATGAACACTTCTTTGTTTCTATTGTTTGATTAATTCATCTAAGGGATATCAACAATAAAATTACATAGGTTGCTTTGTTAGTATCTAAAAAATAATTTGTTGGAAAACTTTATTAAATTCTCTACACCATTAAAATTAAACGTTTAGATCGTTCGGATGAAATTTTTAGAAATAAATGTAAGTGTGTTGTTTTATTACAAAACTTTGTACTTGTAACAAATGCACAAGATTTCTCTTAAAATTTAATTAGTAAAATATAAATCATCAAATCTCTGAGTTTTGATCTTTAACTGAGATTACAATCTAATATATATATATATATATATATATATATATATATATATATATATAATGCTTTGTTGTACGTAAATACACAGTTTTCTCTATCACCACAAAACCCAATCAACTTCCCGTTGGTGTGGTAAATACCCCTTGGTCTCCAGGTGGTAGTAAGGGAGTTTGGTCGCGGTTGTGAAAGTGGGTGGTGGTGGGTGGTGAAAATGTTAAAACATATATTTCTGTCCTTTTCTAACGCATTAGGACATCTGAAAAGATCTCAAAACTACTTTAATTGTCTAGAAAGTTTCTACGATGTATTTTAACCCGAGCAACGCCGGGTTTCGCTGCTAGTTATAAAATAAATAAATAAGTAGTCGTACGTCATGGTTGAATATATGTGATGCTAAAATATTGTTATATTTTAAAGAAAAAGACATTTCAATGGGCTTATTACTCTATAAACTTTAGTGATAAAACCATAAGAATAACTTGAATTTGTGTGTATATTTCGTGTTTTATATGATTCATTCATACAAAAAACACATCCCACTTCCAAAAAAGTTCAAACCAGTATTGTTCTCGCTCGCTGTTTCTTTTGCCTTATGTATGTACGACTGTTCTCGCTATATTGGGCGACAAGTCCCACGGTAGGTATTATAATTCCCGCCCACGTTGTACTTACCGTTGTTTTGCCTGCCTGCGTGATACCGCCCTTATTACATAACACTACCTTGAAATAATAATTACATAGTAATGTCTCTATGAGATATCTGTAATGATAAATGAAAACAAACATGAGTGAAAATGGTGTATTATTTATTTTAGTCAACGTCGACAAGTATCCACTACTGTCCGTACCTACTTACGTTTGACTTAATTACTTAGAAAGTAAAATAAAGTACTATAATGAATATAGACAACACATTTCGTTTAATTGCATACTTTTTATAGTTGTTTTAAAATACATATAAAAAATGAGAACTGAATAATAACACAAAAAAAAGAAATATTAATTTAACTTATAATTAGTCTGCTTCGAATCTCGAAATCTTCTACAAAGCTCGAACTTTCGAAGTCTTTTAAACTTGTATTTGATTTAAAATAAATAATGATTGAATAATAAATTGTCGACCGCTTTGGTGTAATGGTGCGTGTGCCGTGTCGGCGGCGGCTAAACACCGACGGTCGCGGGTTCGATTCCCGCTCGGAGTGGATATTTGTGTTTATACAAATATTTATTTCCGGTCTGGTTGTTAGTCCTTGTGTCTCCCCACCGTGCCTTGGAGAGCACGGTAAGTTGTCGGTCTCGGTTTTTATCATAAAATACCCGATAGCGCTAGTTATTCATAGTAGGGAACATATTCGCCAAGCCGCAGTGGAGCACCGTGGTGGATTAAGCTCTGATCCTTTGATTCCTTTTTTCTCCTACATGTGGAAAGAGGCCTATGTCCAACTGTGGGATATTACTGGCTGATTGTCTCAAATATTAAGTTCTGTATGCTGAATAATTATTTTTTTATTTCTACTGTGTGATATTAGTAATAAATTGTACTCGTAATATATTATATTAATAGGCCTTTTTAATCTTTTATTATTGTAAATACTTTTTTCATATACTTAAGCGCGTAAACATAAATTAAAAGTACACAGAAACTTGTTGATATATTTTCGAATTTTAATCAGGATATTAATTTTATTTTGAGTACTTTATTGAAAACTGTTTTCAGTGTTTCAATTAAGAAGAAAATGATTTTTTACACAGGAAATACTAATATGGCAGATATTCATATCTCTGCAATTTTATTAATATGTATTTTTATTTACGTATTTTTAAATAAATGATAAATTTTATTGTTTTCGAACCGTTTCCGTAAAGTCCGTCGATTGTACGTACTACAGTCTTTTGCTATCGTAACACTATCTATAACTAGCTGACACACTATAACTAGCAGTCTCTATTGATATAGGTGATGTATTCGTGGTGTAGGTACTAGTACCTGGGTTACCGAGCTTATCTCGGTATTTTTAGTATTTTGTTTTGTTTTTTTCTCGGTATTTTTATATTTTATTTTTATTTACATAAAAAATCATGAGTGAAATTAGAAAAAAAAGGAAAAAATAATAGATTGGAGACGGATTTGAACCATGGTCTTATCGGTTGAGCCCGAGCTAACGATTTCCCACCTGAGCTATTACAACGTTATTGTCAATTGCGAAATTTAGCTTGGTATTCTAATGATATTTTTTCATTGCCTAAAAACAAAGATAAAACGACATTTTTTTTAAATGAATCCTAGCTAAATCAATTTTTCGCCCCCGAAATCCCCTGCATACTAAATTGCACGAAAATCGTTGGAGCCGGTTCCGAGATTCAGAATATATATATATATATACACAAGAATTGCTCGTTTAATAGTATAAGATAAGATAAAGTATAAATAAATAAATTCGAATCTTTACCATCACATCAATAACAATTTTCTCCTGTCAGATTAAAAAAAACCTCTCGAACGAAACTGAGTTTATCCCAGACAGGCATCCGAAGCGTTTAGTCCTAGCTGTACTCGTCATTATAGAGCATGGGCAGGACGTCCATACATGGCATGCTTTTTTGCCCCCACACCGTTATGCTCGCATCAATGATGCTGCAATTATATTTATGCTGTATTTCTCAAAGAGTGCTAAGCGAGTTTAAAAAATAACAAGAGACAGTCCGCAGTTTAGTGTTGACAAATAAATTATTAAAAGACGATATTTTATATGATTTGCTTTTTAATGTTACGTTGATATTTCTTTCAATTTCATAGTAGGTAAGCTCGTCGGTTCTACAATAATAGTGTTTGCTAGCAAACGAAAAAACCGACTTCAATAATTGAACGTTGTATTACTTTTCGATGTAATTATTACATCGAAAAGTAATACAACGTAAGTAGACGAAAAAAATTAACAAACGCACTAGTGTCACTACGATTTTCGAAGGTTCCCCTCGATTTCTCTGGGATTCAATCATCAGATCCTGGTTTCCTTCTCATGGTACCAAACTAGGGATATTCTCCTTTCCAATAAAAAATGAATTATCAAAATCGGTTCATAAACGACGAAGTTATCCTCGAACATAGATTAAAAAAAAATATGGTCGAATTGAGTAACCTCCTCCTTTTTTGAAGTCGGTTAAAATCCTCAAAATTTTAATACAGATTTTAAGCAGCGTATGAAGCAAACTTACTTAACAACAAATTTATTAAAC
The DNA here is from genome assembly GCA_905220545.2 of Melitaea athalia. Classification (NCBI taxonomy): domain Eukaryota; kingdom Metazoa; phylum Arthropoda; class Insecta; order Lepidoptera; family Nymphalidae; genus Melitaea; species Melitaea athalia. Next base: position 14,617,156 of record HG992194.1, read on the forward strand.
CATCTTTAATACTAAACATACACGACTAAAGTCAATAAAATTTATAATATTGTGCTATGTGATGGTTCGTTTCGGAATGCTTAATATCATGTTTCCTTGCTCTATATCTGTGTGTGTATCTCTATATCAGCAGTGGGTTTAAGTTTGTTACATTACATTATAGTAAATACACAAAAAGTACAATTACATAGGTGATAAATGTACCAAATTTAAAAATACTAATAACCTTTTTATATTAATAATATTTACTTTAAGATAAACATAAACTAGCTAAGTCCTGTATTTAAATTAAAAATTATAACAAAGTCCTTCCTAATAAAGAAAAGACTAATGTGTAAAATGCAAAAAAATATTAAGTCGCAACTTAATCTTTACTTACTATCTTTTTCTTTTCAAATTCTTACACTTAGGTACATTAACATTCGATCTTTCATACAAGATGTTCTACCTGTGTCTTAAAATAAATATAAAGTAATTCCGCCAGTTGTTTCCTTGCGAGTTGAACCAATTCGAACCGAACAAGAGAACTACAAGTTTAGTTGACTCAAACACGGTGTTTGTGTCATTCCAGTTAAGAATAACTTCGGATACCGTTTGTTAGTGTGCGTGTTACGTCATTGTGTATGTGTTAGTACGATTGTACATTATACGGATGTTCTTAAACTTAGTTCAGGATTTTGATCATTAGAAACTTACGTCTAGGAGTTTCAACGAGACAATTGAGCTTAAAGCATTATTTTGATCATTTAAAATTTTCGTCTTGAATCGTCTAATCAAATAATTGGTTCACGAAAGTTCGTTATTAGTTAAATGTTTTAGTAGCTCAAAGCAATGATGTACTAAGGTACCTTCGGCAAATAAGGCCCGGGGTTTAATAAGGCCCACATTTGAAAACTCAAGCTAAAATACTTCTATTCCGATTCAAACTTAACTCACACATGCATAAGATCGATAAGTATACCGTGACGTTAGCTTGCAGCCGGTATGCGCCGCCATCTTGCCAGTAGCGAACGATTTGTGACAGGCTACGCTACACCACTTGGATTTATAAATATTGGCGACAAAGAAATGTTAGTATTTTGATTCGATTGCTATTAATCAATAACATAATGTAATTTTATTAAACATTAGACATAATAGTGCATAAATTCTATGGTTTTAATCAAAAGTAAGAGCAATTTTTGTCCTAAATTGATGGTTTTATAAAATAATGCTAAGCGGCTAAAAAGGCCCACTGGAGTAGGCCATGGGCCTTATTACCCTACCTTTATTATACAACTAAACATATTTTTTCTACCCACGAATTGAATAGATATGCCTCCACGACGGTCTCAGTGAACGCAAGAAAACGCGTTCTGCTGTGGCAGCTGTAGAACGAAGGCAGTTGACGCAGCGTGGTGCAGCAGACCGATATAACATACCCAGATGTACGCTTAGGAACCACTTGAAAAGTGGAAATATAATGAGACGTTTAGGACGCAGTTCAATAATAAATGAAGCTCAAGAACGCGAATGAATAGGGAATAATAGAATCATAAGATTTACAAATATTGGGATGCCACACGCCTAAGCTTATTCGCGATTATTTTGCGAAAAATATGAGCTAAAACATAACTTCAATAAAGATGTTGGCCTTGCTGGCAAAGACTGGCTAAAGATGTTTTTGAACCGGCATCCAGATATATTAAAAAAGGCACAGTTCATGAATCCAGCCAGTGCAGAAAAATTGAACAGACGAATCGTAAGCCAAAAATTTTAAGAAATTAAAAAATTATATGACAAACAATGTAGACGAAAAGGGATGCCGATTGACTGTTCATAATCAACAGACTGTTTTGGTACAAAAAGGAGTTCATAAGTTCGCGCCAAAAATGGCGTGAACTCATGCGTTTTGCCCATAGTCACCACGCTTGGCAGGCGGGTTGGAAACTGCAGGGCTGGCTTTGTCGCATCGAAGATGCTGCTACCCGTCTTCGGCCAGTGTATTTCAAAGCCAGCAGTTGGATGGTTATTCCGCCATCGGTCGGCTTCTTAAGTTCCAAGGTGGTAGTGGAACTGTGTTATCCCTTAGTCGCATCTTACGACACCCACGGGATGAGAGGGGACGGATATATTCTTTACTGCCGTTACCACACAGCATATTTCTAAATAAATCTAATTCCGAAGTTCCTAATTGAAGGTCTGATTTAGAATATGCTTCATTTTCATAAGAAAGGAAAATTTTATTTTTGGGCCTTAATATACAGTGGTAGTTTAATAAGGCCTCTGGCAAGAGTTGTTAGAAACTGTTATATTTCTTTCCATGATGATTTCTATACTACTCTTTATCTTTTATTATTATCTTAAATAACTAAAGTTTCTACTAAACTCATTTTTTTTAACTATTTTAAAATAATTTCTGAGTTTTTTAGTTTTAAAGTTAGGTGGGCCTTATTTGCCGCAGGTACCTTATTATTACTCTCTTGAACAGATCTAAGATAAGTTGAAACGTACCTACTAAGTTGATCATCATATGGACATGGTCACACACCAATAATATAACGTATCTTTGACAATGATTAGTAAAATTTCAAAAGTTTTTGTACATAGAAAAATCTATAGATACTACTGTGAAATACAGGGAAAACATGTAAAAAAATTACACATGGATAATTTTTCGTAAAACTAATATAATATCAGTATTTATTTAATAATATCATATCCTATAACCTGGTATACAAGTGCTTTCAATAAATAAACAAAATAAAATTTATAGTATTATAAATTGTCAACAAATGTATTTTTAAAGAAGAATATTTAAATTTTCGTCAGCATAATGTGTCGTAAATTTCTAAAAAAAATATTTTAAATAAATTTTTCATTTATTCTTAAACTTTATCGTCAAATAATCGCTAAATATTATTTTTTTTTGTTTTTTTTTTACTACAATTTTTACTCATTTGGTAACATTACAACCGATTTGTTTAACCATATCACAACTAAAAGTTCAGTGGGTCGGTGTACGCTTATCAGCACCAATTCACGAATTCTACATTCTATCTCGATGAACTATGACATGAGTTACAATTTCTTTGTTGATTAACTTGCTCCTGATCGCATATTTATCGTTGTTTTAAAACATTTTTGTGACAAACATATTCATCCATATCAAAACATATACATAAGTTTAAAATTTTATATAATAACCAAATCAATTGAAAGATTTCTTCCATTAATTGAAAGGTTCTTTCAGAAAGAATTGTCGTCAGTTTTTATAATTAACTAGCTGACCTGGCGAACTTCGTACCGCCTTATATATTTTTTGTAAATATTAATTATATATATCGAAATAAAATATAGCCTATCTCTCAAGTTGGATCGAACTGCACATGGTGTGCGAATTTTATTATAATCGGTTAAGTGGTTTAGGAGTCCATTGAGGACAAACATTGTGACACGAGATTTATATATATTAAGATAACAAATAATTACAAAATTTTTATTGAGTATATTTCTCAGTACCTAGACGACCGATTTGATCTCTCGAATAAAAATGGAGGAAATTATTTAACCCAGAATTGACCCCTAGCTAGAAACTTGATTGTTTTGATATTTAGTATCATTTTATTGAACCGATAATGCAAGAATATGTTAACCTCGACCTAACTCCTGATGATTATTTGTCTGACATCTTATATTTTTATTTAATTGAATAAAGTAATTTTTACTTATCAAAACTCGATGCCAAAACATTTGGTTTTGTAGATTATTAACAATATAAATAAAAATGAATGTTGCTAAGCGCATAACTCGAAAACAATTACATTTATTTAATTTTTACTATTAACTATTACCGGGCAGCTGCCCGGACAGACTTCGTTAACTTAGTTGACAATAAAACAAAAATATATATTGTTTATTTATTTATTTATTCAAGTAAAGTAAACTAAGGTACAGTAGAGTATTTGATAGTGGGACCCAAACTAAGCTACGCTTGTATCTTGGGCCGTCATAATAGCTACAGGTTACCACGGAAATAGACGCAGGATACATTTTGATATAAGTTAAATAAACATGTATAAAAGTACGACTAAGGTAGACTTAACTCTAATAGTTTAAATAAAGTAATACTAAGAGTGGATTTTAATTGAACCGATTTAATTTCAGAAGCCACAAATGATGTTATTGCAGCAGCATCAGCGTCAGAAGACGGTCAAATCGCAATTTTAGTCAGAGGTCCATCGAATATTGACACAGGACGGGAGGAACTATTACACGCAAAAGGAACTGACGACAATTCTATTTCACTCTTTTATAATAAAAAGAGCAATAAAGGTAAGAAATTACAACCATAATATTATTTTTAAATTCCCGGCAATATTACAGTTTGACGAATTAAGCTTTCGTTTTCTTGCAGTTTCTCTTGAGAGTCTAAACGGAGGCCATATTAAATCTGTCTCATGGACTCTAGATTCGAACCATCGAGGTACCGTTCTTCTTGTCATAACACACTCGAAAGTGAAGATTTTAACAAGCTGTAAGTCACTACATTGGCACACAATGTCCGGCAGACATGACGTTTTAAGATTATTGGCTAGCCAGAAGTTGAAGTTGGTAAGTGTACATATTTATAAGCAAATTATAGATATTTTTTTTATGTAACTAGGATGGCAAACAAGCGTACGACTCACCTGATGGTAAGACCGTAGCCTATAGACGCCTGCAACACCAGAAGCATCGCAAGCGCGTTGCCGACCCTATCCCCAATCCCCCCCAGGAGCTCTGGTCACCTTACTCACCAACAGGAACACAAAACTGCTTGAAAACAGTATTATTTAGCTGTGGTCTTCTGTCAGGTCGAGGTACTACTGCAGATATCTTATTACTCAGATTTTATTAACTAAAGCACTGAGTCGCTGAAAAATTTTTTTTTTTACAGTATCACGAAGAAAATGCACCAGTCGAAGTATACGGTAATGAAAAGTCAGCCTTGGACTCTTTAAGCTGTAATCATGAAGATGCCTTAAAATCACCGAGTTCTATGACAGTAGACTCAGATGTAGAAGAAGTTAAAGATTTCATAGAAAAAGAGGAAAGGTTTAAACAGGAAGAAGAAATGCAAGGAGATGACCCAAGAAATAATTACATCGATCCAAATATTTACGGACCGTTGCCGCAACCCACAACTCCTGGAAGAGGTGACATTCCTGCAACGGATATAGAATCATGTGATGGTAAGATAACTAGGATATATAGAGTAGGTAGATATAATCAGTACCTTATATCATGTACACCTGATAGCGATCGTTACTCATAGTAGGGAGTATATCCGCCAATCTGCATTGGAGAAGCGTGGTGGATTAAGCTCTGATCCTTCTCCTACATGAGGAAAAGAGGCCTATGCCCAGCAGTGGGATATTACAGGCTGAAGCGTATAATCAGTACCTACAAATGAAAAGCTTAAAAAAAACATAGGGTAGTTTCGAATAACTTTGTAACGTTTGGACGTCTGACACCTCAGTCCTCCCGTGACCATGGTTGCCGGTAGAGAGTAGTATATTCTTTGATGGTTGCTGTAAAGTATCAGAAACGTCGGGAATTTAAAAATCTTAATGAACTGCGATAAAATCCGAAAAAGTTGTTTTATTTCGAAGCTTAATAAAAGTTAATAATTTGGTACAGACATTTTAAGGCATGTGACATAAAAATGTAATTTGATTTCAGATGAGGTAATCCGTCAATTGAAATTTCTTCGCCAAACCATAGAACTGCTACGTCGTGAATTAGATAATCAGAAGGGAAATATAGACAATCTTCGAAATGAACTTCGTATGTGCTGTAATCGTGTTCCATCGCCGCCTCCAGTGGAAAGATGCTCTGGCTCTTCCTGCTATCCTGGTTACTGAAATTTCGTATTGATATAGAAATTTACTCATCGTTTCTATTTTCGTTTTAATTTGTTTTCTTATTTCATACTAATTTTTCATCTATTACATCTGACAGAAGTATTATTGTAATGTATTAATATAATATCATAATTCATTATTTTCTGATTTAATCTTATTTTAGGTCTTTTTTAATGTAGTACTTAAAATAATTGAATTTTTTATCTTTATAACTCGTGAAATGGGTATCTTTCGTTCTGTAACTTAACATTGAATAGTCTTAGATGCTAAAAGGAAAATCAAGCAACGTAATCAGTGTGGGTTTGATTAAATGCTGTGACAAATACAGGCGTTTTATTTTACAAGCCAAATCCCTTTTTGTATAACGAATCTATAATATTATTCATGACAGAGTTTCAAGTTTCGCCCACGTTCATTTGATTTCAAGTTGCTTGATTAGCCTTGGCAGAGCCTTTTAAGGTAACTACAGAAAATTAATTTACATTGCGTTTCAAGTTATCATATTCATATTATAGTACGCTAAGTGGGGTTACTGGAAACTCTGTTTTGATTATTTGATAATAACTTTTTTTTTAGTTTATGAATAATTTAGAATTTTGATCTTGAGTACCGTAAAAAAAGTTGTAGGTGCCGAAATTGTTTCCTTACTACCAATATATCGATATACAGTAAAATGTAATTTAAAAATTGAAAAGTTGTTTAAGCTCTTTAAATAAAAAGAAAGGCAACAAGTTTAAAAAAAAAACATATTTTAAAATAGTTTATTTGCAATTTATAAGTAGTCTTCGAATAATAATTTGGGATGTGTGTACACAATACGGGGTCACTTCACCTGTGTGAGCGCAACCACAATATGTTTATACACTAGCGATAAAGACAAAAGATGACAGGTCGGTGTACGAGTTTCTTTCTATTACGCGACCGCAGTATAGTTTGTTATTAAACAAATATCGAGATAAATTTCGATGTTTGACATATTTTTATTGAGATATTGAACAGGCGTACAATGTCGGAACACGGCGAGTGGGGTGGAGTGCGGGCCGTGTCCTCGAGGCATGGAGGGCGACGGGCGACGCTGCAGGCCTGTGTCCTGTGACCGGAGGCCTTGTTCGCAGGGTATGTAGCCATAGGATGGTAATATAAATAAGGAAAAACAACTTTTTATGGGAGAATATATATTTAAATATATTTATTTATTACACACTTTCGCATAACAATACAAATTTTTAACAATATGACAAATGACAATAATATAACATATTTTGAGATATCTATTTTTAATTTTAATAAACTGTTTTTAAGTTTTATTTCGTTTTAAAATAAATATTTCAAGCTTAATCAAGCTTGATAAAAGCATTAGGTACATATGCGTCTGATGAAAATATATCTAAATATTTTATATTAAAAATAATATATTCGAATTATACTTTTAAGATATATAGAAAGGTTCTTTACCTTTAGAGAAACGAATTATTTCAACATGATTTTCAAATCTTTAAAATACGTTTTCTTAAACAAAAAGTAAGAGAACCTTTTGTGTGGAAATTCCTTATGCAGAGAGTTTATTTTTTATGTCTTAACATTTAAAATAAAATGTTGAAAATTGTAAGTATTTCTTTTCTCGCATATCGTAATACTCTTATCAAAAATGTTAATTAATATTATCTATACGAATATAATAAAGCTGAAGAGTTTGTTTGTTTGATTGTTTGTTTGTTTGTTTGAATGCGCTAATCTCAGGATCTACTGGTCTGATTTGAAAAATTCTTTCAGTGTTAGATAGCCCGTTTATCGAGGAAGACTATAGGCTATATATCATCACACTAAGACCAATAGGAGCGTAGCACCGATGAAGAACGTTTCAAAATCCGTTTTTTTTGCTTTTGAGAGCTTCCGCTGCGTAAACGATTAGTTTCGCACAAATCATATATTACAGAATTGGTCCTATTCCACGGGACGAAGTCGCGCGCATAAGCTAATGTATAATATAATTATGTCGGAGAATCAATGCAGATAGTTATTAGTGTCGGTATTTGCGCTGTTATCGATATTAACCTAACCCTCATTCATTCTATTATTCGAGTCAATCTGTCGTGTGTGTGAAGCGACCGGTGCAGCCACGGCTAGGGCAGTCTTGGCTTTGGCTTGGCACGGGGCACTTGTTGTATCCTGCTAGTAGCTTAACCTCGACTCTTTTAATAATTAATTTGTACTAACGAATTAATTGTTGCATATTGTATTACGATCTATAATTTGACTAAGACAGGGCGGGCAACTCAAGCAGTGAAGGTGAGCGTTGATGTATATCAATGGGGGCGCCTCTTTAAACCTACTCCCGGGTCGCAAGTTCCGGGCACTGCTCTGAGTTTGTCCCTCTGCCACACGTTAGACCCGGTACCTGCTCGGTGAATCCATCGTATGCTGAGTAGTTCGGCCTCCACCCCGTTAACTAATCTGTGTAACTAATCTTGTGTTACCGTTACATTGTTATTAACCAGCCCGGCCCTCCTCCCTCCTCTTCTGATTCCGACATACATTTTTTTTATTTTTTATTTCTTAGTCGAATACTGCATCGATTCTGAACAAGGATTCCGGTGTGAGCGATGTCCGGGCAGACAGACTAGTGATGGTCAGACTTGCCGCTCTCCCTGCAGTGCGAATCCATGCTTTGGAGGACGTAAGTGGTCTAGATAATAGTTTTATTTAATGAAAATTAATGTCGGATCGATCATTTATGAACTACGTTAATTTTCCTTTCTTTTTTCTATTCTAATATGTATACTATACTGTATCTTGTTTGTTCGTTACAAAGAGTTAATTTTGATATTTGGCGTCATCTATTGAAATTTCAATTATAAATTTTACAAATTCATTATATTTATTTTTAATACATAATGTCATTTTATTTGTAAGTCTGTCTTATTACTGGAAATATAAATTTGCAAAATTTTGCAGGTGTTCAGTGTCTAGATCTACCAGATGGCAGATACCGCTGTGGTCCTTGCCCTTCTGGTTATACTGGTAACGGAGAAGAATGTATTAGAATTTCATGTCGACCGGACTCATGCTTCCAAGGTAATTTATTTATTTATTGACAACACAGAAAAAATTATAAAAAAATATAATATAAAAAATTAAGGCCAATTACGACCATTAATTCGTTTAAAATTACATTAAGTAAAACAAACGCGCAAATTAAAATAGGCAAACCACAAAACAAACATTACGATAAAACCGAAAACAAAAACAAAATTATTTTATTATATTAAACTAATTTAAACCCTAGGGAAGCTTAAATAACAAACAATTTACCCCATCTTTAGAAGATAGTAAATAATAAAGAATACATAATTATATATAGAATACATACATAATTATAACATGTACATAAAATATATCAGTTGTTGTTTTAATTATCTAATAACTTTAAACGAGCAAATGTAAAATAATGTAATCTCGGAAACGGGTCTAGGAACTCCAGGATAACGACACCAACGATCTAGCTAGGATTCATTTTTAGAAAATGTCGTTTTATCCGTATTTTCAGGCAATGAAAAAAAAACTGCTACAATATCATTAGAATATTCCTATATTAGAATATTCCTATTCTAATGATATTGTAGCAGTTTTTTTAAACGCCACCATCTACGACTACAATGTATTATCTATTAATAGCTCAGGTGGGAATCGTGCCGTCCCGAAACGCGAAGACCCCGGTTCAAATCCATATGTCTCCAGATCGATTACTTTTCTCCCTTTTTTTAAAATTGCACTCGTGATTTTGAATGTTATAAGATTTTAGATCTTTATTAATTTTTTATTAATGTTCCGATTACAGGTGTAGAATGTCAAGAAACGTCCTCTGGTCCTCATTGTGGTCCTTGTCCTGCTGGGTACTTGGGTGATGGACGGCGATGTCAGAACTTATGCGACGCTAGGCGACCTTGTGGTGAGAGGCGGTGTACGCCTACTTCAAACAGCCCATACTACCAATGTGAAGGGTGCCCTAAAGGATTCGAGTGGAACGGTAAGGTCTTATGTTATTTCATATTACTTATGTGTAATTCTTTACTAGCCCGCTGGCACAGCTTGTACTGGGCGTGTTATTTGATCCAAGGGTTGAGGGTTTGATTCCACGCTGAATCTGTGTGTAATATTAATATCTATACTAATATATGTATAAAGCTGAAGAGTTTGTTTGTTTGGTTGTCTGTTTGTTTGTTTGTTTGAACGCGGTAATCTCTGGAACTACTGGGCCGATTTGAAAAATTCTTTCAGTGTTAGATAGCCCATTTATCGAGGAAGGCTATAGGCTATGTGTCATCACGCTAAGACCAATAGGAGCGGAGTCCACGCCGACGAAGTCGCGCGCAGAAGCTAGTTTATTTATATACGTGTTATTTCTATGTAACACCTATATTTATCTAAAAAAATATTTAGCTATATCACTCAGGTGTTACCTATGAAACCAGCATTAAGTTGCTTACTTTAGGAACAGACGACTACAACAAGTAAATCTAAGGGTAAAATAGAATATAATAATTTATTTACTTCAGATTTCCATCCATATCCTATAAATGATGATAATATAAAACCCAAATCTAGACCCAAATGTTATGTTGATGAGTTAGTTACAATCCTGAATGTTTCAAATATAATAACTACGTAATCATCTCTACAACTTAACGCTACTAATAAAAACTTTGTCCACAATTTAAAGATTAAAATTTTACCATCAGGTTACGCATGTGTGGATACGGACGAGTGTGACCTGATCCGACCATGCGACGAGTTGGTCTCATGCAGGAATATCGAGGGCGGGTTTATCTGTGGTCCGTGTCCTCCCGGCTTTGTGGGCAGTTCGGGCTGGAGCGGAGCGGGGGATGAGCGCCGCAGGGAGAGCTGTACTGACATCGACGAGTGCTCTCAGAGGGACATCTGTCCACGTGGCCGGCTTTGTGTTAACACTCCTGTGAGTATTTGTTTAGTTTTTTAAAAGTTTCAAGGTAACTATGAACGCTTTTGATTCTACAGGAGTTGAGATGTTAATTTGAGAGTGACTGTCACCCGTGACCATGGCGCCTACGACGTTGTCTAAATATCGATATTGTTTTAAAATAACTATCGCGCTTATTCCTGTAGAATAAAAGTGTTGACAGTATTGGTTTATTTCCAGGGCCGTCTTTGGGTATGAAGGAGCCTTTGGGGACACACAAATTTGTGACCCCGTTGAAATATAATAAGTAGATCTAGTAAATTATAAACAATTACATCGTATTTAGCCCAGTTGCTAGATTTTATATATATTCTTAATATTTTAACCATGATAAAAAAAACTGTGGTCTGTTTTTGACCGAAATGTTTTTGGCTAGTTTTTATAGCTTTGCGAGAGACGGGACAAAATAGACCTAAGACTAATCCACAATCCCGTATAAATACACTATTATTAGAATCACCCTTAGATCTTTTCCTTTGCGCGTGTACCTACTTTTACTGTCCAGCCTTAAAATTTTGAACTATGTTTGATGTGTCAATGTAGTATTTAATAAAATAAAACTACAAAAAATAAGGCAAGTGTTTGTTATCAATTTAAAATAAAATGAGATTGTCCATCAATAGTTATTAATAGAGCTCTCGCTGTGTTATTGAATTAATGCTGATTATTACTTTAAATTCATTTAAACAATGCTTTTTTCGACATTTCTGTTCTGCAAAATATACTTACGGTACATATAGAAGTAAATTACGTCATACATTCAGGGCCCTTGTAATCTCGGTGGCCGGGGCAAGAGCCGCGTGTGCCGTTTTGGTAAAGACGGACCTGCTTACTTCGGTAACAAGCTGTATACTTTGTGTTTTTACGAGAGTCGTAGGGAAAGTTGATCAGAGGATAACAAAGGTTTCTGGCTATATATTCCACTTCATTACTGGCTTTCGTATTTTTAATTTAAAATGACATCCACAGATTCTTAATTACCTTTGCATTTTTCAATACAGACGATTTTGTTTGAAAATGGAATATATTTTAACACTACTAAAGCTAGAATGTTGTCTTACGCTGACAGTGACGGTACTTTCAGAGGTATTTTGAACATTGTACTTTTATACAGGGTTCCTACACATGTGTGCCTTGCGGTGGTCATTACTACGTGAACACGTCACGTCCCTGTATCGAAGTGGGAGAGCTGCGTCAGCGCTGCGACCCTGCGCGCTGTCGCCGGTACAACGCTGTGTGTGGATTTGGTCTTAACTGTGCTTGTGCGGTAAGTTTTGGTCAATTCTATTCTGTACATTTTTCGTTCGTCGTCAGTTTTCTGTACGTCTTTCTGTCGTGTATATACAGGGCTGCATTTAGGACAGGGCAACCGGGGCTACAGCCCTGGGGCAACTACAAAAGAAGTTGCTTTAATGTTACGTTGGCATACGTACAATGTTGTACTTCGTATTTTGGGCCGGCCGGCCGGCACCCCGGTTGCTTAAAACCGAATAAAATAAAAAATAAAACGAATTAAAAATAGCTTGGTGTTGTCTCTTGTCAAAGAATTAATTTGTAATAATGAAACTTTGAATAGTGAGTGTTGTAAAGGACTCGCTATAGACGGCATTCCAGTTGCTTAAAACCGAATAAAATCATATCTAAGATTTCGATTCGGCTGGACATAGATCCATAGCTTAATGGCTAGAGCACCGGACACGGTATGTCGGGTCCGAATCCCACTGGATCGAAAATTTTGATATGATAATAAAAAACATTAACGTAGTACTTATTACTTCCATGAACATTGCATACAAGTTAATCATCTTTCATAAAGTTCCTTAAATAACTCATTTAAATCCATACTGTCATTTACATGAGGAATAAACATTTACATGACACATTTAGTTACAATCCAGTTTGTAGGTGGCAGACCTGGTTAGTGATTTTGCGAATCATGTAACCAACGCAACAGAGAAGTTCAAAGGAGATAAAAAATATAGAAGAACTTCGTAGTCAAACTACTTTATTTTGTGTGATGTATCGCTTAAGTCTCCTTTTGAAAATAGTGATCGTGTCCGCGAACATTACTAACTGAAAATATCTGGCAAGTTATTGAATAGCTGTGCTCCTTCGTATATTAATACTCTTTCCCTCTGTTAGTTCTAGTTTTAGGTGTGATTAGCTTATTGTGTCGTCTTGGCATTTCGTGAATATTAATTTGAATGTAATCTTTTAAGATAGGATTTTGTAAATCAAGACAAGCGTATTAAAATAATATAACTGTATTCATTATTTTTGTTTAATTTCTTCGCTTCTGTTTGGTTAGATGATATTGTCAAACAGAAAATATGACGTTCTATTAAAAAAAGCTTTATTAACTGCAGTAATATAAACGGTAAAAACTTAATTTTTTAAACTTTTTAGGAATTATACCAACTATTATAAACTTGTGGTTACGATATTATATTAGTAGCTGGTACATTAAAAATTCTTGAAATAAAGTACTGAAAATTAAAAGAGCTTACTTAAGCTTATTTCATTTAGAATTATCAAATTTTTAATATACTTGTAAAAGCTATGGAACGATGTACCAGCTAGATCGAAATTTTTGATATGGTCTTATTCGGTTTTAATATAATACTTGTACTATGTTAATTTTGATAGACCGGCTGGGCAGGAAATGGTACAGTCTGCGGTCCAGATAGTGATTTAGATGGTTATCCGGACCATCAGCTGCCTTGCTCGGAACCCACCTGTAAAGCTGACAATTGCCCACAAATATCCAACTCCGGTCAAGAAGACGCTGATAAGGATGGACTTGGTGACTCTTGTGACCCTGATGCTGACGATGACGGCATTCCAAATATACCGGTTAGTGGTTTGTGTTAGAGCATAACATGATAGTTTCTTTTAATTTGTGTGAAAATTATAACATACATGATAAGAAGAAAATACAAGAAAAACAATCAATATTAATTTAGGGCATACTCATGTTACACACACACATTCAAATTATTCAATTTTCTTTTTCATATATTATTAATTTATATAGAAGTCAATATGAAAATTTTTGTTTTATATCCATATAGGATAGATTTAAGTAACATTCATTAGAATTAAATTAGGTAATTTTGTTTAGGACAATTGCCCACTGATATCGAACCCGGATCAATTAGACCGGGATGTAGACAGGAGTGATAAACGTGGAGATTTGTGCGATAACTGTCCCAGCCGGTTTAACCCGGGACAGGAAGACGTGGATAGGGATGGGATTGGAGACGTCTGCGATCCTGATATGGACGATGATGGTAAGGTTTTTGCTAAACATATTTTTGGGTTAATTATAAAATGTTTGAAGAACGGTAATTTAACTATCATATTTATGAGCTTAAAGGCTTCAGAACTTAACTGAAAAAAAAAAGAATTATCTAGTAAAGTTGGGACATGCATATATCATTATATTATTTATTCAATCTATACTTTTAATATATAAAGCTGAAGAGTTTGTTTGTTTGTTTGTTTGTTTGTTTGTTTGTTTGTTTGTTTGAACGCGGTAATCTCTGGAACTACTGGGCCGATTTGAAAAATTCTTTCACTGTTAGATAGCCCATTTATCGAGGAAGGCTATAGGCTATGTATCATCACGCTAAGACCAATAGGAGCGGAGTCAACGCCGACGAAGTCACGCGCAGAAGCTAGTATTTTATATTAATGTTAGGAGACACACGCGATAACACAAGTAAATTTGGATATACGTCAGGTGGTCGATATTTATGGCTTTGCATCGCTGCATTAAACCGCTGCTGTTAGTAATATTAGCATTACCTATGTATTATAATCTTCTTTTAAATAAACACAGTCGCTGATGCAAAAATATTATTTTAAAGTAAGTTACGGAACCTTGATCCCACGAATATGCTGACGGACGTACCAAATTGACGGAATCTTCCCAAGCGACGTGCACCGTACGAGTTTTCCACACTCGCGGATTTCCCCGTGTTAGCCTTTCAATGACCCACTGTTTTAATTTGTAACTTTATTAAATGTAATATTATTTTAATCACTCTTTAGTCTCACATCGACTGAAGTAGTCGTTAGTTATAAGATGTAGTTTTAGTATCATTATTGTATTAATATCGAATTAATACATAATTAATAATTATGTGGTTTTTTTCGACCTTCTGACCGCCGCGAACGTAATTAGTATATAAATACGAGAATAAATAAATAAATAAATAAACTTAAATTATCGTGTTGAAATTCGAACGAATTCTTCAAAACCATTTTAATACCTATTATAATATAATATTACAAAAATTAATGATTCAATATTTGTTGTAAACTACTGACCTGATTTTAAAAACAAGAAAATCGTAACTTACGTACGTAATTACGTACCTAGGTACGACGTAATTGCGTAAACAAAAAAATAGTATTAGTGTAAAGCTAAAGACCTTTTGAAAATGTTTATAGGTATTCCAAACGAGCGCGACAACTGTCCCCGAGTGTACAACCCTCAACAGGAAGACATGGACGGCGACTCCATCGGCGACCTCTGCGACAACTGCCCGCGAGTGCGGAACCCGGCGCAGGACGACGCGGACCGGGACAACGTCGGAGACGCGTGCGACAGCGACGTCGACCGGGATCAGTGCGTTTATTACCCTTTTTTTCCTTTTTTAAGTTTTAACCGACTTCCAAAAAAGGAGGAGGTTCTCAATTCGACTGTATTTTTTTTTAATGTATGTTAGCTCAGAACTTTTGACTGGGTAGACCGATTTCGATCAATTTTGTTTTAATTGAAAGGTGTTGCGTGTCATGTGGTCCCATTTAAATTTAATTGAGATCTGGCAAGTACTTTTAGAGTTATATCTAATAATGAGTATTTACTTGACTACTCTTTCGTCGACCTACGTTGTATTATACCGCATTACTTTTTACTGGGTGTACCGATTTTGATGATTTTTAATTTAATCGAAAGCTGATGCTTATCATGTGATCATATTTAAATTTCATCGAGATCTGATGACAACTTTTTGAGTAATCTTTGATAACGCGTATTTACTTGACTACTTTTTCGTCTACCTACGTTGTATTACTTATTGATGTAATTGAAGTCGGTTTTTTTTCGTTTGCGAGCAAACAATTACTCTTTCCTTTTTTGATAAAAATTTTACGATACATCAATGGAGAATTGCAAACTTTTTGAAGTAAAACTTCTTTACCCACGCTTGATTTGGCGAGTAAGCTGGTGAATGCGTGACGAGAGCATTACGAAAAGTGTGATCTGGTGAGGCGAACGGAAGTTGAGAGGGAGATATAAGTTAGATGGAGCTAAAGAAGTTTTACTTCAGTCGTGTGGTCCAAAGCACACTCAGATTACATCACCTAATCATACAAAGAGAATGCGTATACTTATTATTACGAATAACTTAAAAAGTACTCGGCAGATATCACTTAAATTTAAATGAAGAACATTACAAGAATTTACTTTCGAACATAAAAAAGAATCATAAAAACGGTATACCTAGTAAAAAGATATGAGGTGAAAAAATGTAGTCGAACCAAGAACCTCATCCTTCTTTGAAGTCGTTTATAAAATACTAAAAATGTGTATAACTTTTTATAGGGACGGAATTCAAGACGGCTTAGACAATTGTCCGAATTTAGCTAACAGTGACCAACAAGACGTTGACAATGATGGTAAAGGTGACGTTTGTGATGATGACATCGATGGTGATAACATTCCCAACTTGGAAGACAACTGTCCTTTGGTGTACAACCCGGACCAAGCAGATTCTAATGGTAAGGCTCCATAGAACGATTACTCTACGTCAGTTGCAGTGTTAAATTGCAAATTTTCAAATTGAAACTTCTTTAGGCGCATGAAGCTAACGCGGAAACGCGTCACGCGGTCAGTACTTGGATGGGTGACCGCCTGGGAATACCGCGTGACGTTGGCTTTTGTTATTTTTTTTTAAATTAGTTTCTTTGTTTTTGTATTTTAAATTCGTTTTTTTTAAATTAGTTTTTATTAGGTAAATAGTTTTTTTAAATTAGTTTGCCAAAGAAGTTTCACTTCTGACATGTGTACTTTGTACGCACCCAATTTTTTTATTTTGTAACGAGGCCTTAAATTTATTGAACTTATGTTGCACACATTAATATTTGCTCAGGCTACAATAACTTTAACGCTTTCAGGTGATAGTATAGGCAACGTCTGTGATAACGATTTCGATGGAGACAATGTGACAAATACGCTCGACAACTGCCCGAACAATTCAAGAATATTCCGCACTGATTTTAGGTAAATAGCCTTTGTTAATATAAGGGAGATAATGACCCAGTATTTAGAACGGGTAATCCCCAACTGTTGCCATAAATCCTGACTATTAAAGTTGAGTTTTCTATTGCTATACATATTTACTTTTCATCTCTGCGAGGTAAAAAAAATATCGAGAAAAAACTTTCTCGTTACGTAAGAAACAACAAGTAATATAATTAAAAGAAAACAAAAAACCCGCCTGCGTAAAAGCGGAAAGAGCAAAGTCAACATTTTTTAAACTTTCTTATTGTATTTCTTTATTATTATTACGGTAATAATAATCATAATATACATTTTTGAAATCCTTGTATTGAGCCCTTTAATTTGATACCCATACTATAGTATTCTAAAAAAAAATTTATTTCTTCATTAACTACAATGGCTTCGCACAGCCGCCATGTTTGTTTTTTTTTTAATGTCACCTATCTAAGAACACTTGGGCTGCTAAGACAAATCTAACAATATCTCAATTATGCAAATCCGTTCAGCGGTTCTAGAGAAATCAGGTAATTAAGAATATTACATACATACATACAAGATACGCGCGAAAAACATAACCCTTCCTTGGCAGTCGGGTAAAAATAAGAATAAAAATCCGGTAATATCGAAATATTTTTAGTTAGTTGCGGAAATTTTATAAAAACTGTTTCAGGTAGCCAGTTTTCGACATAAATTCTTAAAGACATATACATATTTTTAATTTTTAGGAATTATATGACAGTACGTCTAGACCCTGAAGGGACATCGCAGCAAGACCCCAACTGGGAGATAGCTAACGAAGGTGCTGAAATTTTGCAAACCCTTAACTCAGACCCTGGACTTGCGGTGGGGTTCGAGAATTTTGGAGGAGTTGACTTCGAAGGAACTTTATTCGTAAATACTCAAGTAGATGATGATTATGTTGGATTTATATTTGGGTGAGTAGTTTTGGTCGAAGTTTCCATATTGTAGAATATGGAGACTTCGTTATATTTGTTATTTTATTTTATCCAAGAAGTCCAGTAGCTAGACTTTTCCCAGATTGACATGCTGTTACAGAAATATTTATTAAACAAATATATGCATGTAACAGTAGCCAACATTTTATTCATTTCAGTGAAAATAAAATTGATTATCATTTACAGATACCAAAACAACAAACGGTTTTACGTGGTAATGTGGAAAAAGAACACACAGACGTACTGGCTGACGACGCCTTTTAGAGCAGTCGCCGAGCCCGGGATTCAGCTCAAGTTGGTCAACTCTAAGACCGGCCCGGGGAAGACATTGCGAAACGCTCTCTGGAATACTGAATCAACTCCAGACCAGGTAGTCAATTGGGATTGTTTTTTCTAAATCGTGAAACATTTGGTGTTATATTAGCACAAGTAACGCGGATATCAAATAAGAAATTTTTGGATTTTTTTTTTACCAAAATTATTCGAAAACGGGATATTTACCATGTTTATTATTTTCGCTTTGCGGAGCTCGATATTTCAACATTGACTGCGAATGTCTGTCTTGATCACGAGACTGAAAAGCGAGATAAAAGACTTTTCGAAACTTTTTAAAAGAGTTTTCGAATAATTTTCGTAATAGAAGTAACCATGTTAATCTAAAATTCCTTTTTTTTATTATTTACTCTTACTTTATTAAATATATTATCTTTAAAATGACGATTTGAAATTGCTTATGAAACATACCTGATCAAGTTGTGTGGATTAAGTGAAGACTACACACATTAAAAAAAAATAGTAACTGCGAAGTTTCTTGCCGATTCTTCTGTGTAGAATTTACATTCAGATTGGGTGGTAGCTTAAATAACAATAATAAATAAATAACATGATTTACTTATTAATTTAAAAACAATTTACACGTGCAAAAATCCGTCATTTGACTATATTTTCTTTATCTAAGGTGACACTTCTCTGGAAAGACCCCCGCAACGTTGGTTGGCGTGAAAGAACCGCGTATCGCTGGAGACTGCTCCACCGTCCCAAGATTGGTCTCATCCGCCTCAAGATCTACGAGAACAACCGACTGGTTGCTGATTCTGGAAACGTTTACGACTTCACCTTGAAGGGCGGTCGTCTTGGAGTCTTCTGCTTCTCACAAGAACTGATCATTTGGTCCAACCTTGTGTATAGATGTAACGGTGAGTGATTGCTATCTATTATAGAGATAAGAATCTGTACGATGTATCTTATCTAAATCTAACTGAGGTAGGGCACAGCAGGAAATTTCCTGCTCAAAATATGAAGCAGCCCGACTGGGGTAGTACCTCGACCTTACAGAAGACCACAGCTAAATAATTCTGTTTTCAAGCAGTATTGTGGTCCTGTTGGTGAGTAAGGTGACCAGAGCTCCTTGGGGGAATTGGGGGTAGGGTCGGCAACGCGCTTGCGATGCTTTTAATTTTGCAGACGTCTATAAGCTACGGTAATCGCTTATCATCAGATGAGTTGATACCGCTTGTTTGCCGACCTAGTTGTATAAAAAAAATGTTCTTATGTTTGGTTAGGAGGAACATTTTTAAAACTTGTATAACTTTTTTAAAGTTAATTTCACTTAATGCAAGCATTAGAAAAATTTTATGTTTGATTCAAGTGTAACTTAAATCTAAAACTTGCATTCTAAAGGAAAGTACTACTAAAATAAAATATACTTCATAAAAATACTTTCCATTTTTGTTCAGCAGCTCTGAATTGTAGTGTTTTACTTTTTTCAGATAAAATTCCAACGAACATCGTGTCGGAGCTACCGCCAAGGCTACTTAAGAAATTGGATGTAGATCACGATTTTGTTTATTTGTAGTCATAAAATATATTAAAAATATTGGCACAACATATAAATAAAAATGCAACATCTATACTAAATTTCAAATAATTTCATTTGAAGAACAGTTAGGTCGTAAGATAAATATCTTTTTATATAATGTCTATCACTTTTCTTGAAATATATCATGAAATGTATACAAAATTTACACTAATTTAAATTTATTATTAATTAATAGCTAATTTTATAAACAGAAATAAAATGTTACAAAAAAAAATTTGGAAAAAACTTCTTTTATTCAAAACTTTATTCCCTTAAATATTATGTATTATAGTATCTTTATTTGAATTTATTTATTTTTAACATGCTTTTATTATCTTGACTTGTATGTATGTAACGGAATCTTTAAACTTTATTTTCACCTACTTCTAGGAGTCTGATTAGACACAAAAAATTCAGAAAATAGGTGTTATAGTTTAAAAAAAACAAAAAAAACACGCTTTAATAGCAATCGAACTAAAAGTAGAAAATAATTAAGTGAAAAAGCGTGGGGTGCTTAGTAAAATGATCCTCAAATTCGATTTTTTAAAACTATAATTTATTTTTTATAGCCAGTTCAATGAAACTTTTTAACTGTAATAAAACCTAAAAATAAACTACTGGAAAAGAAGAAATATACAAAAACATCTGTCATTTTGAAACATCTACACATGTCTTTGTGATTTAAGAAGATTATAATTTTTATAAAATATTTTACAATTTTATTATTAAATGGAGTCTTTTAAAAGCATTTTTGAAAGAGATGAAAATATAAATGCAACAGTCAATGAAGACAATAACAGTAAAAACGATCAAAAAAATGATGCGAAATATGAAGAAAATACAATTGGAGATGGATTAACTCCTATGCAAGAAGTCAATTCGGTTATAGAAACACAGGCTAGTACGAGTCGTTCTAAAACTAAAGCTAAAATATCTAAAAATGGACAGACACGTGAAAAGCTTTCGAGATTGTCGAAAACCAGGGCAAAGTCTATGATTACCAATATATCTAAGGGAATCGTCCCGAAGTCTGCGTCACAGTACGGTAAAAAATCTGTTCGTTCTTCATTCAAAAGAAAGGCAGCTAGATCAGATGCTGCGTTACGCAGACGTCTTAATAAAACAAGATCCACTGATTCCTTCATATCAAGTGTTTGTCCACGTTGCGGTCATTCTTGTTGCAATTGGCATTCAAATTGATATATTCCTTGAACAACTACATATAAAATTTAAAAAGAGTTTGGCGCAGGTTTCACTAAGTAGCCATTGTTCTTTTGGATTTGTAATGTATTTAGTATCTAATATTTTATGTATTAAAGAAAAAAGTATTTATGCATTTTTTTAATTTAAATGAATATTGTATTGCTCCCAATAATAAACTAGCAGCTTTAATCTTACAATTAGAAGCTTTTGCCTGTTTATTAATGTCACTTGATCGATGGGCTAGTTTCACTCCATATTCAGTCAACGACATTAACGTCTAACCTGAGCATTCCGTACAAAGTAATAAATATTAAACCCTGGGAAAGGAATTTAGACGTACGTCGTTTGGAGAGAACAGGAGCTTGCAAATGCAGTGGCGGATTTAAAACTATGCCGCCAGTAGGCTATTCAATTTTTGCCGCCCCTACCAACTTCTGACACTCGATACCCTATATCCTAGTACAGTTAAGTACTATAGTCGAGAAATGTACGTGTACGTGTGGATAAATTAAAAAAAAAATAGAAACAAAAACATTTAACTAAGGTGGGCACAGCAGGAAATATCCTGCTCAAAATCTGGAATAACCCGACTGGTGAATTACCTCGACCTTACAAGATCTAAGCAAGATCACAGCTAAATAATACTGCTCTCAAGCAGTGTTGTGTTCCTGTATGAGTAATGTGATCAGAGCTCTTGGGGGGAGTAAGGGAAGGGTCGGCAACGCACTTGTGATGCTTCTGGTGTTGCAGACTTCTATAGGCTACGGTAATACATCAGATGGGCCGTATGCTTGTTAGCTGACCTAGTTATATATAAAACATGACGCTTCCCGGTCCACGCACATATCGTTAGCAACTGCGTATTTCCAGCACAAGGTTGTCCTATCGAACGCTCTCCAAAGGATAACATTATTTAATAATAACGCTTCAAGACTTCAACCTGTAATATCCCACTGTTGGGCATAGACCTCTTTCCACGTGTAGGAGAAGGATCAGAGCTTGATCCACCACGCTGCTCGAATGCGGGTTGGCGGATACATTCCCTACTATGAGTAACGATCGCTATCAGGTGTACATGATAAAAACCGGGAAGTCATCAAATACAAAGCGCAGATCAAATTCAAACTTTTATGACTTCACCCTCTTCATCGAAAGCTGCTACTTGCCGTGTGGTCTAATTTTAAATTTGTTCGAGATTAGTTCTTGAGTTATCCCTAATAATGCGTATTTATTTGATTATTTTATCGACTACCTGCGTTGGATTTTTTGTCGATGTAAATTAGTCGTTTTTTTCATTAGCGAGCTAACACAATTATAGAGAATATTGTCTTATAACAAACTTTAATTAAACTTCTTCATAGGGTGTTTATCTGTAAAAGGAAAATCAATAATATTATTCCAATAGATTTATTTTCTAACTTCTCAGTTCTAACTTCTATAATATTGTGATAGTGGAGCATTAAACGGAATGGTTGAACGCTGTCCGGCCAATTTGAAGTGAGTGCTTTTGGTGAAGCGTTTATTCCTTTTGATCATACTCTCATAACTTCTAGATTGTTATTGATGTCTAAAAATGAGTTCTTGTAAACTTCATACTTAAATATAAATGAATGATTCATTTTTGTTAGCTAACACGAAAACATTACATAAACGTAGGTCTTACGAAACTCCTATTAAATCAAGTATTTAGGTAAATCAGCTGGATTATAGACGAAAAAAAAAAATTAATGGATGGAAACCACAGACCACAGAAATACTATGGAAACAATTTAGTCATAATAACAAAAATGTGCTTTCAGTATTTCGTGTTTACGATGAAACATCAATAATTGTACATTAAGCAGATAATATCTCCGTAATACGAATAATAACGACTTGTAAATATTCACCTTTTATTAAAGTTGGATATTTTTATGTCTCACAAACATTATAAAATGTTTGTTACCTCACAACTTTTTACGAGGTATACTCTAAATGTGATCCCATTTAAATTTGATCGAGATCGGAAGAGCACTTTTTGAGTTATATCTCTATTAATGCGTAACTAATTGCGAATTTTCTCGACTACCTTTGTTGTATAACTTGTCGATGTAAATTAAGTCGGTTTTTCTTTCATTTGCGAGCTAACACAATTATTTTGTATCTATATATTTAATACTAGCTGACACGGCGAACTTCGTACCGCCTAACAGTCAATTCTTTATTAATATTTAACCTTCCCGGAACTCCTCCACTAACACTTAAACTTTATCGTATGGTATTAAAGTTCAAATTGACTTTAAGTACTATTACGAATCTTTTGTATGGGAGTATAGAAGTGTTGTTTTTAGACTTTTTTAGGCATTTTTTTAAATTTTCTCTCCGTAAGAACTATCCTCGTACTTCAAGGAATATTATAAAAAAAGAATTAGCCAAATCGGTTCAGCCGCTCTCGAGATTTGCGCTTAGCAACACATTCAGCGATTCATTTTTATATATATAGTGACGTAAAGCAAAAACTTTGTACCTTCCCCTTTTTACGAAAATCGCACTAAGGTTCTTCGATTTCATTATTTTTTTGGTTTTCTTTAATTTAAATTTTTAATTATGGTCGAATTTCGACCTCTGGGCGACTAGTTTATTGTTATTCTGAAATATAGTCCAGTAGTGTTCAGGTACATAGAAACGATTATCTAAGATCAAATATACCTACGTTTTTACTCTTAAGGTATACTTACTTGTCTATTAAATTAACAACAGCTGACGCTCAGCACCTCCTATGAGCCATGAGGGTGATATTGTGCGTCGTCGGCACCGGGAGCCCGTAGACACACAAAGCATAAACAAGTGATACCTAGATAAACATTTATATAGTGCACACAAATATTTACCATATATTCATATCATTGTCCTTGACCCTAATCCTACATGAAGAAAGATGCCTATGCTAGCAGTAGGATGTTACAGGCTGAATCAATCAATCAAAATATTCTCATTAATAATCAAGGCCTTTGCACTTTTTAACCGACTTCCAAAAAAGGAACTTAAGCCTATCGCAGTCCACTGCTGGACATAGGCCTCCCCAAGTTCGCGCCTAAAAATGTGTTTGTGTTTTGCCCATAGTCACCAGGCTAGGCATGCCGGTTGGTGACCGCAGGGCTGGCTTTGTCACACCAAAGACGGGACTTCGGCCAGTGTATTTCAGAGCCAGCAGTTAGATGGTTATCCCGCCATCGGTCGGTTTTTAAAGTTTCAAGATGGTAGTGGAATCGTGTTATCCCTAAGGGCGCGTTCCCACTATGTCATAACGATTAATTATCGCTTTACGACTGTCGTCTCTAGCTATTCCCATTATAACGATTGTTTGTCGTCAATTTTTTTTGTCGTTTAGCGACTATCGTATCTAGCTGCTCCCATTGGATCGCGACGACATTTTATCGTTTCACGGCAGTCGCTTTGTCGTTTACACATTATTAGCAAGCTACAAATTTACAATCGCCTCTACGTTCTACGTGGCTACGATAGATTTGCCGTCACGTTTTAGTCGTAACGATTTTTTATCGTTTTACGACTGTCGTGCTAGCCGTTCCCACTGTCATGACAATCTGTCATCACTGCAAAAAGTGTCGTAGACGACAGTTAGTCGTGTCGTTCTATTTGTGAACACCTCCATTTAAACATATGAGCCACGATACTTAAAACTACACGATTATCTGTCGTCACGATAAAGTGGGAACGCGCCTCTAGTCGCCTCCTACGACACCCACGGAGAGAGAGAGAGATTTTTTTTATTAAAATATAATATTGCTATTTTCCTTATGTAATTGCAAACGTGCAATAAAGTAATAGAATATTACATACATAAATTTTTGTCATGTATGATGACATGTCATTGTAAATTAGGTAAGTGGGTAAAATTAAACAACAAAACTATCACAAATATATTTACTGTATCATTGTACAATGTTACGTAACACAGACAAAGTACTATCACTCAGAAGATAGATCTAGTAAGGAATCCCAATAAGGACAGACATTAAAAATAGCTTATATATAAAACATCGTGCTAAAAGCAAATTGATTTAATAAAATGTATGATATAAACTTGTGCTCTCAGATAAGCGTTTTCTTCAATCTTCTAACTTTGACGAGGCGATATTTTATTTTATCGCTTATTGGCGCGAACTCTGCATAGCTTGCGATAAGTTGATAACCTATAAGTTGCAAAGATGGCGCTTCTTATTTTGCTTTGCTCGTTTATATAAGCTTTTGAACTTTTTCTCAATTTTTATCTCATTTACCGAATGTTTTATTAAAACCAGATTACAAGGAAACAATCGTCAAATGTAAAAGTGTTAAATAATAAGTGCGACTTGAGTCTTGATATCTATCGCCATGAAAATCGAAAGAATGATCATAGATGATGAAAGCAAAGGCCCTCTCATCCGAGTCAATCACTTCATTTGGTACAAAACAACGCTTCTACATTTACATTTTTATTTACATATAACTTGCTAAATACTAATTCTTAAACATAACTTCAGTTGGTTGTGTGTTCTAGCTAAAATATGTATTTTTTTTTTAAATTATAGGTATAACAAACAGTCGTTTTTAAACAAATGATATGACTTAAGTATGTACTATGTAAATGCAGAATGTTTTAATATACTTCTGTAATATTAAATTCTTTACATGAATAAAATTTATCTGGAATTTTTATAATCAGAATAAATCCGGTCAATAATTGAATTTCATATAAAAAAAATTAACATTTTTTAGTTAGAACACTTTAAAAACGATTAAGTAATCTTTTACTTATAATAGGGTAAAATTTATTATCAAATATTCTTGTAGAAAAACTGAAAAAAATTGCAACAAATATTTTTTCACTCCTTTCACATATTTATAGCAGGACTAGTCATAATATTATTGCATCGATAATTTAGTTATTAGGTATAATTATGTATATCTAAACAGTTTTCAATTTTAAAATGACAGATTTTTCAAGCTTAGACAATAAAATTGGTGTAACATTTTTTCGTTCCCATTAATAACATTATTTTTTTTAGTTAATTTTTTTTAATATATAGAATAGTCGAATAAAAGACAAACGAATAAGACGAGGAAGAAAGAAATATGCTTACAATTTGATTGCATGCAGAATTGTCTACTTAAAGTATAAGATTCACTAACGTTTTATTTGAAAGTAATAAAAATACTTTATTAACTATTATTAGTGATTGTGTACCTCAGAACGTAATTATATGTATAAAAACACAACGTTATGGTTTTAATAACATTAAAAAGTCATCTATTTAAAAAAAGCCATCTAAAATAGTTTCTATTTACTTAAAAAAAATAGGTAAAAATTCATTTACTATTGTATTGTTGTGCACAATTCGAAAAAAAAAATCAAACCCTAAATATATACAACAGAAGCCCAAGTTTTTAAAATTTGTATATATATACAAACAGTGACAATCATTCTGATCAACTACTTATATAACTTGCACGAAATATTTGGTATATATGAACACATTGTGATGAAAAATGTATTGAGGCAAAAATATAGGCTATATTAGTCTGTTTTTGATGTAGAGGCTATATTTGAAATACATATAAAGTACATTAAATAATACTGTCCAGTTTTATCGATGCCAATTTGCTCTTAAGGATTCGTTCGAAAATATATACATACTTAGTTGAATTTTTAATGGTAGTAACATTTTTGTAACATATTTTATACGTCACATTATGGAGTTAGCTTATAACATTGTTTCATGTTTTTTTTAAATTAATTTCTGTTAATATGGTAACATTAAGTGTCCTAAATAATTTCATATATCTTCACAACTTCGATAAATAATATCACTCTTCATATTTTTTGTTCAATTAAATAACTTTTTAAATATATTTTTAATAAGAGTGTACTGCTTTAGATAAATAGACTTAGGTAAGTATAAAATGATTATGTATAGAAAGAATTGCACTATTTTTATTATCTGTACAGATTTTTTATTCGATATGTAGAGTATCAAGATATTTTAAGTACATTACAGTATAAGATTTTCGAAAAAGTGCTAAGTTTTAAAAGCTTCAGATAAAGTTCTTACATGATAGATTGAAAATTTTTGTTTCATTTTTTTATTCGTCTACATAGCTTAAGTATCATTATATATACAGCCTAAATTTCATAACGTTTTTTTTCTAGATTAGTCGATCACAATCGCATGCAAATTGTTATTCATACCTCTACTTATATTAATTTCAACGATGATAACATTATTCCATAATCTATATTGATAATATTTACACCGTGAGCACTAAACGTTGTATTGTCATTGTCTAGATAATAAAATTTTATATTGTACAAGAACATTAAAAGCAATAACAGGTAATACGAAATCGATTCGTTTAAAACTTCAATTTTCTTTGTTTCATAATGGAAAGTCATTAATGTCAAGCGTTATTTAGCTGTTAATACATAAAAATATTTTCGATTCTGTAAACAATATGTAATAAATTTTTAATTTTTATTTTGGAATTTTTAATGTCATAAAGTATTATGGTATCTGTGTTCATTCATGGCATGAATATCATCATAAAACCTACTTTACGAGCTATTGATAGTGTCAAAGAAAACCGATCCTTGAACTATGAATTTTATTAAAATCTTAATTTACTTTTATGATTAAAACCACTTCTACTCTAACAACTTGCGCACAAAGTTGTTAAAAAAGATAATTAACATTTCAATACATAATATACTTTAAAATACTTTTTATATTTAAAAATAATTAAAATGTTTTTAAACGTGCCAGGTATAATGTTAAAATCATTTTATAATTATCAACTGCAAACTTCATCTAAATTATTAACAGGCAACACCAAATTAATGCGAAATTCAAATAGTTCCTGTGATGTGAGAATGTTTTGTGTTAATTATTCTGTTTTAAGCTTCCGCAGCTGTATAGAGATGCGAATACAAATTCAAAGCGAACGTCAAAGGCGAACAGAACTAACGAGTTGAAAAAAAAATATTCCTTTGTTTCTTTAGATGACTCTCGTGAGATTTCAAGTTACCCGAGTTTTAAACAATCGATATAATTGAATTGAACTTTATTACTGAATAAAAAGGACGAAGGAATTAAAATATTTCAAACATTTTCTTTTTTAAATACGAACAATATTATCTACTTGAATAGTGGTTTTTTGTACAGTTTTAAGTAATGTAAGGGAAAAGTAATTAAAATTTTAATGTACTTAGCAAAATTAGAGTAATTACATTAACAACTGTATTGATTTGTGTGTAGAGAACATCGCTAAACGTTCATTAAGAGAAACAAGTTCTTAAGATATTAGAAACTAATGCCATTGCTGCATGAAAATAAGTACATTTTTTATCTGTACATACATAAGTTTAATAGCTCAATAATAAAATACAATTTCATCAGACAACACATAACCCTTATTTACTTTATTCAATTTAAAGTATAAATATTGTCTCAAATGAAACGTCAATATAATTTAAAAATGGACGTCTACCGGAAATTGCCTCACTGGCAAATACCCGTTACAACGATCATAGACAATAATTTATATTTCGATTGACATCAATGCTTTCCTTTCATTTTTCCATTGTAAAAATATGTCATCGTTTAAATTAATACTTTATTGACAAAATTGTTAAAATGTCTACTAAATAAAATGTGATTTAATAAATAATATTTAACTAAAAGGTTTGAATGTGTTAGAGAAAAGTGTTGTTTTAATATTTTATTAACAACCCTTGGCTTGCATTTGAAAATGTCAGTCGTTTCGATAGTTTTTTTTTTCTTTTTCAAAGGTAAAGCGAGTTTTCCCGATAAAATAAATGTCACCTGTCGACTTGACAGTTCTCAAACGCCATTTTTAAATTTTCTGTGTATGTATATCGTATAATTGAATTTTATAATTAAATATTTAATATTGTAAAATTTTCAGTTAATTCATAAAATTTCGTAAATAAAATTTGATATAATAAAAGTTAACAATACGTTGTAATTATAATTTTTATGAAGGTTAACAATTTGTTAGGTACGCGTCCTACTTGGAAAGGGGTTTCGAAATGGCCTTCGTAATAGAAAAAGTTTTTACAGTCAATATATTTTTTCGTAAATTAATTACGCAATTACGCTTTCAATTTAAATTTCAATTATTAGAATTTTTTTAATCTTACGATTCTGGAAATTGAAACTTGAATTATGCTTATTATAATTTATCGACTAATAATAATGCTTATTGTAATAGTTTTTGGGTATTCCGCTATCGTGACTCTTTAATATTAATTAAACATTCTGGTCGTTTAAATAAGTACTAGTTTACTTTTTCTACTCTATACATTAGTTGCGTGTTGCGTACTTTACGGTCGATGTAGTGTTGTTACCTGAAAATAAAAATAATATATTATGCAACAATTTACATTTAACACATCTATTTTTAGTAACAGATTTGATACAAGCCGAGGTATGGTTGTAGATTTTGGTTAGTTCTCTTGCAAGATGTTTTCTATTTGCCTGTACATAGCGTAGAATTGAAATCAAAGAATATCGTACATATTATTTGATTTAATCGCTTGAATCCGTCCAGTATAATATACGTATATTATAAGACAGTATTTTTGAAGTGAAACTTCTTTAGGCGCACGAGGGGTAAAATTTGAGCGACCGCTAACGCGGCAACGTCAGGGACGGTCAGTACTTGGATGGGTGACCGCCTGGGAACACCGCGTGTCGTTGGCTTTTATTTTATTTTTTTCAATTAGTTATTTTTTGTATTTTAAATTCGTTTTTTAATTCGTTTTTTTAAATTACTTTTTTTTAAATTAGTTTGCCAAAGAAGTTTCACTTCTGACATGTGTACTTTGTAGGCACGCAATTTTTTTACACTACTAGGTGGCCAAACAAGCGTTCAGTCCAGCTAATAGTAAGCGGTTGCCGCAGCTTATAGATGCCTGCAACACCAGAATCGTAAGCACGTTGCCGACCCCGACCCTCACCGGAGCTCTGGCCACCTTACTCACCAACAGGAACACAACACTACTCAAGGCCATTGATATTTAGCTGCGATCTCCTGTAAGGTCGAGGTACTTCCCCAGTCGGGCTGCTCCAGATTTTGAGCAGGAGATTTCCTTCTGTGCCCTACATCAGTGAAACAGTAAACATACGTGCGTCTATAAGCCACGGTAATCGCTTACCATCATGAGCCGTACGCTTGTTTACCGATCTAGTTGTATAAAAAAATAAAAAATAAGTGTGCTTTAGACCACACGACTGAAGTAAAACTTACAAAACGTAACTCTCAATCTTTCTATCGTCATTAAAATATGTCCCTTTCAACTTCCATTCGCCTCGCCCGATCACACTTTTCGTAACGCTCTCGTCACGCATTCACCAGCTTACTCCCCAAGTCGAGCATGCGTAAAGTTTTACTTCAAAAAGTATGCATACAACTGCTAAGGCCTCATTTATGGAGACGCGGGGCGTCGTGCGTAGCGTGTGGCGTAGCGTCGCTCATGTGTCAAAATGTATGAAAATGAACGCGTATAAAATCGCTTCTCCGTAAACGCACTCATCCAACGCCCTACATTTGAATTTAGTGCGTTCCTCCACGCCACACGCTACGCACGACGCCCCGCGTCTCCGTAAATGAGGCCTAAGAAGTTCTTACCCTAGCACATGGTCTCAGGTCGCGAAGGGGGGGCGGGCGGCGCGGGGGCGGGCTGCTCGGCGGAGCGTTGCCGCGGCAACTGCGAGGAGTCCAGCACGATGGAGGGGCGCGGGGGGAGGTTCTCACTTACCATGTGCGATAGAGACAGCTCGCTTGATGCGTTCGTATCACCTGCGTGGGAAATTTAAATTAATTATTTATTTTTACTAGATGCCGTGTTGACGCAAAGGTCACAGCACTGGTTTGTGGCAATAATAATACTCATCGTCACCTGAGGATATACTGTAATGGGGTATATAGGACAGAAACATGAAACCATTGTTTAAAATGAGCTAACGTTGGAGTAGTTTGTAGTGATGTTTTCTGCTCCAGGGCTTGGCTTCGATTCGCACCCCGAATAATAAATTATAGGTGAAGTGTATATATTTATTTACTAGGTACCCCGCAAACATTGTTTTGCCATAGGTATATGGCATTAACCTCCTTAATCTTATTTTTTTCATTAATGTCTTATTTACCGGGGAAGTGTATGTATTTAACTATTATTATTAATATTTTAAATATATTCTTAATTGTTATTTTCCTTGAAAACCATAACTTCAGAACGACTACCGATTTCATTCATCTGTTCTCGAGTATTTTAGTATCTTGTAAAATGTTTCGCCGAAATTAAAAATTAAGAAAATTACGAGAAGAAGATAACTACTATGTGCATGGTTAAAACATTAAAGCAAGTATATAAATAATACACTCTGTTATACGCATTATATTAATAAATCACGCTGGTTTTCTAGCTTTAAATAAATAAGTACATTTATTTTTTATTTGTTGTACGTAGACGCTAGTAGCAGTATACGAGGTCGAAGTAAGTGCAATACGTGAATTGAAAACCAATCGGCAATCTTCTCAAGTTTAATAAGAGCAGCGACATTTCAATAAAGTTAATTTCAACTTGTGTTACGTCTTATGAGATTAGTTCAGTACGTTTTTCTCGTTACGTTACGTACGTTCAATCGTATTTCGTGTTTACTATTTCATTTCTTTGCAAATTAAAAATATTACTTAGAATTTGTGAGGTAATTAATGATACATATTATAATAAGTCACTTTTAAAGCCGTTAATTTTACGTTCTGATGATGTGAGAAGTTGAGACAATTTTGTTTTATTTTTACTCGTAAAATGAAGGCACTTATTTCACTTTTTCGAATCCACAACCGTCAGCAAATCACTGCACTAAAATCTTCAAATCGGTTTATCTATAATCTATAATCTATAAAAATAAATAAAATTGAGTGTCTGTTTGTAATATTAAAATAACAGCTTTTTTCTAAATGCATATGGATGTATTACACGGTACATATACCAAAATAAAAATTTTTAAAATTTTTGTCTGTCTGGCTGTCTGTCTGGCTGTCTATCTGTATGTCTATCTGTTTGTTCCGGCTAATCTCTGAAACGGCTGGACTTATTTTGACGGGACTTTCACTGGCAGATAGCTGATGTAATAAGGAGTAACTTAAGCTACTTTTATTTTATAAATTTATTTGTTTTGTAACTCTGCGAACTGAACAATAATTATGTTTTTTTAAATTCCACGCGGACGAAGTCGAGGGCACAGCTAGTATTCAAATAAAAGAAACAAAGGATTAGAGTGAATTACGCAAATTCGGCTGACAGTAAGCCCTTTGCTCTCAAGCGTTACGCCTAAAAGTTCTTTCCTATATACTATAATATATCGAATTCAGTTCACTGAAACGTCTTTGTTTCCACGATTCAATATACATATATTAATGAGTCACTTTGTTATCTTTTTCTTATTCGTGAAATATAAGCTTAAATATCGAGGTAAAAAAATAATAATAATATTTCTCAAAAATAATTTTTTGCGGAAATATGAGTTACTAGCCGACCCGTGCCCACTTCGTTACGCATTATTTATTTTTAATAATTACTTCTAACGACGATATCTCAAAAACTATTCATCTGATTGATATAGTGTAAAGGGCAATTTTAATCTGCATTAAATGCCTAAGCTAAATAACATATTCATTTGGATAAGGATTAATACTGAACTAAAGAAAATATCTTTAAAAATAACGTAATGTTTTTAATTAAAAATTTGAACATAAAAGTGGTTATTGTAAGTCAACCATAAGAGATAGAGATATGCTATCGCGGACTTTTTTGTAGCATTTTTATAGATTTTGAATTCGCTAGTACATTATACAACTATATCTTTGCTAGTTTACGCAGCGTTCGCGTGGAAAGCTCCCCGATGGCGAGATTTTTTGCGACCTCTTCAACATTTATCGCCGTATTTCTGTTAATTTACATTCAAACATAATAAATTATATACCTAAACCTTCCTCAAGAATCACTGTTTCTATTGTTGAAAACCGTATAAAAATCCGTTGCGTAGTTTTCGAGTTTATCGCGTTCAGACAGACAGACAGGAGGACAGAAAGACGCGGCCGGGGGACTTATTTTTACCCGACTGCCAAGGAAGGGTTATGTTTTTCGCGCGTATCTTGTATGTATGTATGTAATATTCTTAACTACCTTGTATCTCTAGGACCGCTGAACGGATTTACATAATTGAGATATCGTTAGATTCGTCTTAGCAGCCCAAGTGTTCTTAGATAGGTGACATTAAAAAAAAACAAACATGGCGGCTGTGCGATGCCATTGTAGTTAATGAAGAAATAATTTTTTTTTTAGAATACTATAATATGGGTATCATATTAAAGGGCTTAATACAAGGATTTCAAAAATGTATATCATGATTATGATTACCGTAATAATAAAGAAATACAATAAGAAAGATTAAAAAATGTTGACTTTGCTCTTTCCCATGCCTAAGGCAAGCAAGATGCGAGCCGAGCT
Source organism: Melitaea athalia (assembly GCA_905220545.2). NCBI lineage: Eukaryota > Metazoa > Arthropoda > Insecta > Lepidoptera > Nymphalidae > Melitaea > Melitaea athalia. The sequence goes on from HG992194.1 coordinate 14,650,914, forward strand.
TCTTCCTCGCCTCCTAGGCAACGTCCGACGGTCAATTTTGGGGTGTAGCCTTTCCCATAAAAAAAAAGAATTATCAACTTCGGACTACTCTGTAAAAAGTTATGCTCGGTCAAACTTAAAAATGATATACCTATATACGTGGCAATTTTAGAACGGCCTCATTTTTTTCGTCGTTAAAAAATTACTTAATCAACCACACGATGTAAACTATTTTAATGAATTGGACCGATTACGTAATTTGTCTAACTAAAAAGACATAAATAAAATAATAATTAAAAGAAAACAAAAAACCCGCCTGCATAAAAAACACATGATATAAAATGAACTGAAAAGTCTGGAACAAGATAAAAATTCAATAATTACACTAAGCTAGTTAGTAGTTAATTTGCAGTCGGAGACATGCAAAGAGAGAATGATTTGACTTATCCTTCAATTTCATGTCTTCGACTGCATATTAACTACTAACTAGCTTAGTGTAATTATTGAATTTTTATCTTGTTCCAGACTTTTCAGTTCATTTTATATCATGTGTTTTTTATGCAGGCGGGTTTTTTGTTTTCTTTTAATTATTATTTTTATAATAAGTATAGATGTGAATATTTTATTCTGAGATAAAATTATTTATATTGTTGTTATATTGTATCTGAACAAAATATATGATTTGATATTTTTTACTGGTGTTACAAAAGGAAATAGTGGGTACCTATCTAACGGTACGAGTACAAAAATATGAAATGTATGAAAACATAATTATGCGAAATTAAATATTATTTTTAGGGCCTAACTGGTTAAATTTTTTTTTTTTTATGTATTTCTGCACTATGGCAATCTGTTCGAAAACAATGAGGCACTTGTTTGGCTGAAACTACATGTCCTGATACTAACTGATTAATAAATAAAAAAAAATATATTGACATATGACGTATAAAATTTTATGATATTTTTAAAATATAATTTAGGTATTTGTTAGATATTTCTATTCGCAACCTGCAAAACCTAAAACTGTGGTTCATTAGCTGAGTTCCCGCTGATAACATTGATTAGTCAGTTACTGAACACGACTTTTCTTTAGCTTTGTGCCGCGGCTTTGTCCACGTGCGACTATACAATTTAGAGTATTCTGTTTTCTCTCGCTAAATTATAACTTAAGTTGCTTAGTGGTAGCATTCATAGAACTAAGGATATTATACTTTAGGATAGTCACGTTATTAGCAACAGAAAAAAACCCGCACGTTCTTCATTATTATTTGCAAGTACAAAAAATAAAAGTAAAAATCTTACCTGAAGGCTGTCTCGGAACTGGCAATAACACTTCTCCACAAGCGTCGTCCCCCAGTAATGGCTGCAATGGCGATGGCAGTTCGCGACTGTCGATAGCTGATGATCTTCGTAGCGAGTGCCTACATTATAAAACAGTATACATTACTAGCTGGCTTGGCGATGGCGGTACAAACGGTACTGACTGAACAGAACAAATGTTTTGTTTATATTTGAAATGGAAAACAGACATATATACTCTATTATCTTAAATTTAGGCATAATTTGGAAAGGCATCACGTGACATTAGAAAAGTCAAAAGTCTAAAGTCTAGACGGAAAAGTACGGTCAACTTAAAAATCACGTATAAAAAAATTCTTGATTAAAAATATTTAGATTATTTATTATTAAATTTTTACTTGTATAGTATGGTATTACTCTAAACGAAACTTAAAATAAAAAAATAAAATAAAATGTATGGTCCGCCTCTAGGTTAAGCGGTTACGGCCTATGGACACTTGCACGGGCGCGTTGCCAACTCTCCCCAGGAGTTCTGGCCACCTTACTCACCTGAGGGACACAGCACTACTTGAAAGTTCTCGAAGTATTATTTGACCGTGATCTTCTTTAAAGTTGAGGTACTTTCTCATTTGGGCTGCTCCAGATTTTGCGAAAGATATTTCCCGCCGTGCCCTATCTCAATAAAATGTTATTCAAGTAAGTTTTAAAGTCTACTCACTTGAATAAACTTTTTAAGTCTAGTTTGTATGAAATTCCATTTTATACATACATTACAGTCAATGTGAAGTTAGCATAAGAATCGGAGTATAAATTCTGATGAGGAGAACCGACAATACAAATTAAAAGACAAATATAAATTTAGGATCCGTTTTACTAGTTGTGGATAAAGCTATTTGACGGATGACGGTATCCAAAAAATAAAAAAAACAAGTGCGAGTCGGACTCGCGCACGAAGGGTTCCGTACCATACGGCTAGGTAAACAACAGTAGGTAGGTACATTGATTTTAATATCGGGCAAAAAGCGGCAAAAAAGTCACTTTTGTTGTACGAGCCCCCTAAATTTTTTTTTTTATTTTAATTTTATTATTTATTATTAAATTAAATATACAATTAAGTATTTTGTGAATATTTCAAGTGCCCACCTCTTACCATTTATTGATATCAAACAAAAATAGGCAATAAATCGCGTTTGTTGTATGGGAGCCCCCCTCAAATATTTATTTTGTTTTTTTAGTATTTGTTGTTATAGCGGCAACAGAAGTACATAATTTGTGAAAATTTCAACTGTCTAGCAGCTATCGCCGTTCTTGAGATACAGCCTGGTGACAGACGGACGGACGGACGGACGGACAGACGGACGGACGGACGGACGGACGGACGGACGGACAGCGAAGTCTTAGTAATAGGGTTCCGTTTTTACCCTTTGGGTACGGAACCCTAAAAACCGGCCAAGTGCGAGTCAGACTCGCGCACCGAGGGTTCCGTACAAACAAAATTATTAAAAATATTTTTATTATATTATGTAACTAAAAGTTTATGCTTTTCGCAATTTTTCCTTTATCAGTGCTATAAAACGTTGCTTCGTACCAAATTTCAAGATTCTGAGTTCCCGGGAAGCCGAAAATTTGCAGCATAAACGGTTGTATCTTTTGATTGCGTTGGCTTAGAAGTTTGATTTTTTTCACAGCTCTAAGGGACAGTAGACCTGAGTATCTGATATGAATTTCAGCTTGACACCTCCACGCGTTCCTGAGAAAAAGGGTCTTGACAGACAGACGGACAACAAAGTGATCCTATAAGGAATCGTTTTTTCCTTTTGAGGTACGGAACCCTAAAAACCACCGAAATCCTCTATATTTATGAGATACTTCTATCCGCAAATCTTAGTATAAAAGTTGTAGTTTATGAATTTAGGAGAAACAGGTCCTTCGTCTTATGTCCTTAGTTTCATTTCACCATATTTTGTTACTTATATAATATTCTACTCTGCGATACCCTGCTCCCTATGATGCCCATAGGCTTTTTGTAAAAAAAATATGGAGTTTCTAAAGACTATCTCCACTATTTTAACTGTACGAATCCTTACCTCTGATGTGGTAGTCTTCTGTCGGTGACGGTCAGCAGAGTGGAAGTCTGGGGTTCCTCAGCGCTGGTGTTGACACAGACGCTGATGCTGATCCCACTCACAGGCTGACCTTGACTTTGACCTTGACCTTCACCCTCCCCCTCCACAGCATCCTCGTCCTCGTATCTGCCCAGGACAGACTCCATTTCTAGGCTAAGGTTCAGATTGACCCCATGTATTGTCCCGTTTTGTATCATGTTAGTAAAGTAAATTGTGTTAGTGAAAGGTGCGGTATGGGGTAAGAAAATTTTAGGTTATTAGGTTAGTTTTTTTGTTATTGTCAAGTAAAAATGTCTGCTTGATTCTGAACTCTTGAACCCTTCAAATTGTGAGATTGTATCGATTTTGATATTTGGAAAACTCTTCAGAGGAAACAATTTCAAGACACAACGTCATCAATTTGAAGTTAAACATGAGATATCAATCAGATACAGCCGAGATTATATTTACGCTACCACATTAATCGCAACTACGACACTTAACAACACAAATATTATCAAAATGGTAATGACAAAGCTAAGAAAGCTCCAAACTATTTAGTATTACTTTTTATTAGATAAGCAATTTGAAGCTTTAAGTAATTTTGGTTAATTTCATTGGAAAAGTCCATGCCACAGATAACAACAACCAAACACAAGAACAGAACAGACGACCGGTCAATTTAGGATAATTATGATAAATTAAGGATTTTAATGGCAAATGAATATTCATTATATTACTTACCGACGTTGAATCAAGTTCTCCATTATGATATAGTCGTCTTCTTCAGCGCCTCTAAGGTGTTCTTTCTCCATGAAAAGTGCAAATTCAGGGTTGGACATTTCGCTCGCGTGTCTTCGCCTTACCGACGGTGATGTGGCTCTACCGGGGGACAGGAGACGTGCGGCGATGGGTGTTCTGATAGAATTAATATATATCATTTCATCACTCATCACCATCACTTCAGCATATGCAGTCCACTGCTGGAGATAGGCCTCCACAAGTTCACGCCAAAAATGGCGTATATTATTTGTTTACCAGTTATTAATATCATTATGCATCATTTTTTTCTGAATTCAAAGAAGAATTTCAAAAGAAAAATTTTTAATACTCGTTTTAAGAGCATCATACAACAATATTCACTATATTGGAATTAGTGGATTTATAAATAAAATCCATGAAAGAACCATGTTTATTTCATTACATACTATTATAATATTTAGATAGGATAATTCAACCTTAGAATCGTTTCGAAATAAAAACATAAATTGTTTGTTAAATTCATATTACGACCGTTGAGTTCAAAGTTACAACAATGAAAACTTCAGAACTGTGATCTCGTGTAATCTTATTTTGAAGTAAAACGTATAGATGCTTTGGAAAATAAATATTACAACAGTTGGTGACGTAGCGAGCTTAACTCGCGCCCGGGGCACAATACCTTTTTAGCACCCCATTCGAAAACCCTATAATACGTCTAGCAACTTTTTTTTTGCAGACCATTTGGCGCCCCTTTGTAAGGAGTGACCGGGGCATGATGCCCCCCCTTGTCCCCCCTCGCTACGCCACTGTACGACAGTTGGTTTTAAGGTCACAATAATGAGTTTACAGTCATAAAATTTAGTCGTAGAAATCCTATTTACTGTAGAATATCAAAGTTTAGTCAATAAAACTTCACTAACCTCGGTGTGTGAGGCGGTGAGAACAATCCATATGCAGTTTCCAGCTCATCCGTGATGCTCGTGTATTCGTGCATGGCGAGTAATAGCGACCGAGGCGCGCCTCCAACTCGCGTCCTACCAGTTGACACACCGGTTGCGCCACCGGTAGCCTCCCATCCAGATTGGCGACCTGATGGTACAATTAAATATTAAATATGCAGGTCTATGCGAGTATGTTGAAAGTGCTTTAAATATGTATTTTTAAGTTGTAATTAGGTGAAAACTAAAGGAAAAAAAAAACTAATGTGCTTTATACCATACGGCTGAAGTAAAACTTCTGGCTAGCTGCTGGCTGGAGAGAAAGAGAGAAAGAAAATGTGTGCTCGCATCTCTCTATCTCTTTCTCCGTTCGCCTCACCCTTTCACACTTTTGTAACGCCCTCGTCACGCATTCACCAGCTTACTCCCAAACTCAAGCGTGCGTAAAGAAGTTTTACTTTAAAAGTTAATGGTACATATATTTACGAGAAAAACTTCTAATCCAAATTGTTAGTATAAGTTGCAGGCTACGCTTCATGTGGTTTGGTTCAACTCCTACCCAATGGAAAAAATCTCAATAGATTGAATAAAAAAAAAAAATATTACACCTTACCATGTATTTGACACACACAAGTATATATATACTCTTTTGTTAATTATTATAAAGGTATAGTTTTTGACAACAGAACCTAAATAAATGTAACTTATAATTTAAATTAATTATGGTATTTCGACCACTGGGCGACCACTAGTTCCACCTAATCAGCCCCTTTGAGGTAATAAAGTTGTTTTTTTTTTCGGCTTAACGATGTAATTATGGATTACTTAGTATCAAGAGCAAAAACTTCCGCTTTACTTTTATTAAAATTTCCGTAACGGCAAAATTAAAAAGGTTTCTGGAAATTTTATAAAAGTACTAGCTATGCCCGCGACTTCGTCCGCGTGGAATTTAACAAGAAAAAGTGCAACATTTGATGTAATAAATACCTGACACGGAATTTTGTAGCGAACAAACATCAACACCGGAGTTATCTGGTTCCGAATGTGTCTGACTATGCTGTCTCCTTGGAGCCAGATGATGGACTGAATGATGACCACCCATACCACACTCATTACCACCCTCTGAACGCCTGCAGAATTTTATAGAAGATTTTAAAAACAAATTCAGTTTTTTGTCACAAAAACGTATGCCAAATACAAATTTGGACAAAATTTCTGAAAATTTGAAAACACCTTTAAGCAATTTTTTGTTACTTTTTATGAAGCGCTGTATTATTTTGTGCTAAAAAAATGTGTTGAAAGTATAATAATATGTACAAGTAATGTAAGTATATAAGGTAAGGTACTTACCGGGAAAAAATGTTATTGTAGAGTTATAAAAAATTATACAATGTGATAGTAATTTTGATGTTTTTGTTACTCTTACCTTTTATTATCAAAATCTACTTTATAAAAAACTTTTTGATACAATTGAAAATAAAAAATAGGTTATTATTAGACTAAAAGAATATTTAAATTTAGAAAAATTTCAATGAAGAATTCGATAGATAATTAAGATAGTACACAAGTAGAAAATTAATAACGAACTATTGTACAGCATTCAATAAAGTTCATTACATATTTAAAATTTGAGACAGATTTATATTTATTTATTTAAGTTTATAATTGCAGAATAAGATGTGTCAGTGAAATCAAGGATAAACGCTAGTTGAATATGTGAAAAATGGTAAATTTAATAGATAAATGCAAGTGTGGATGTAATATTACTTTAAAACAAAGATTACGCGTGTGTTTAAGCTACTTATACTAAATATTTTACTTTGTAACTATTAAATGCTCTACATCTATTTACACCGCTATCGAAAGCTAAGCCATTCGCGAAATGACTATTTGACTTACTGTTTCCACAATCGTCTCCTAACAGATGCAAGAAAGTAACAAAAAATAAAAATTAAAACAATCATGACGATGATAAAATTTAGTTATCGCGAAAAAACGCGGTGTCGCCAATTTCGCGAGTGATTAGTGGCAAACTATTTGATGTTGGGACAACTAAACGTGAAACAAACAAAAACTTCTAACATGCCATGAAATTTTACGGATGAATGGAACTAGTTCCTATAAGCGTCCGTTAGTGTCTATTCTGAAATTTACGTATTACTGTATTCTAGTGATGTTGGTTATTTCAAATTTCACCCTAACGGTAAATTATGATTTTTTCAATGCTAAATTGCTTTGTTAAATTATTACAAGAATTAATTTAAAGGCAATAATTTTTTGGGCGTACGTTATGATTGTCCATTACTTTTCTATATAATCGATGGATTGGTTTGAGATGATGTTTAGCATTGTCTACCGCTTACTTATCGTTATAGCTTTAACTTACCGTCTTGTGTTGGCTGTACGTCTTGTACCAGCGGAAGTAGTCCGAGGACGAAGGCTTTGGATATCCGATGGTACTTCACGCACTTCTGGCAAGAACGCGTCGTCAGTCGTTGATGGCACTTTTATCATTAAAAAAAAAGAATAATAATCTTAAATCCTAATCATACCTTTATTTCAATTTTGTCAAGAGGTACGCTGACATAAGATTTGGTCAGTGGTTACATAAGATTATCATAGTATTCACAATAATTAAGAATTTTTAAAATTGTATCTAAGTATAAGAAAAAAAAAATTAAAACAGAAAAGAAATTTTATCACAAAATCTAAAGAAAACAAATTAAACTTTCTAAGAGAGCAAAGTAACAGCGAACAGCTAGTACATATTTTACATCAGAATTAAACGCTCTCTTTGATTGACAATTTTAGGCAAAAGACCAATTTAAAGACATCTCTAACTCTAGACCACATACAATCAATATGGTTAATTGCGCGATAAAGGTTCGAAAATTAGATTTTAAGCAAAGCCAACCCAAAACCAGACAACTTATAAGATACATTCGACCAGTTCAATCTTCGCAATTTAATAGTAAATAATAAATTTTAAATATACATCTTCAACATAAATCCTACAATAGATACAAATGTAAGTATGTTCTTATGTTTACCTTTCTTTTCATCGCTTGGTTCAGTTCTATTGCTTTCAGAGGATCTTTGTCGTGCTGGAGTTGATGCTAGAGCAGGTGGCCTGATTACTGTAACATCTGGGCCAGCGACGCTTCCACCTGAAGATGTCGAAATAGAATCCGCTTCTGGATCCTTTTCAACAGCATCCGGTCCTGACGGCACTAGCTCTTCCTAAATTGTTGGAAACAGCATGAATATTTTTTTCTAAAGCGTTTTATTTTGTGGAGAAAGTTTTGATAAGTTAGAAAGCGACAATACGGTTGTGTAAGTGATAATTAAAAGATAAAGATAGATGCAGATTATGATCAACAAAGAGAGGTCACAACAATAGGACTGCAGTAAGCTGTGCTGACAAGACTGACACTAGACATACTGTATTATGATTTCACAAAAATTGACTAAAGAGTATGCCAGAAATCATACAGCATATACGCGCAAAGAATTTAGAAAAAAATGTAACAGATAATGCAAGTACTCGGCCAAGCTAATTTTTAAAATTTAGACAACGTTATTTGTATGGGTAAAACGTCTAAAATTATTTTTACATAACAGACAGCATGAGCAAATGTTTGTTGAAATATTCAGAATAAGTAATAAATAGCACTATGTGCATTATGATGCAAAAGTAATAGACATGAGGTTTAGAAAGAAGCAAAGAATGTCCATTACAAATAATGAACTATACTATTGTATGTATATAATATAAATAAAAACAACAAACTGGTGCCATCTCGCGACACTAAGCGCTCTGATCTTTTGGACCCGTGTTTCTTCTTGTAAAGTAAACGTCTGTTACGTAAGCTACATTTTACTGCCCAAAAATACATAGTATATTGTAGATACGCTTAATGTTGGAATGTTACCGGGGTAAAATATTTAGGAATACAAGTTCTTTTTTTAATTCGTAAATATTTACGTTCAAGACACATTATTCGTAAATTTAATACGAAACTATTTTTCTAATTTATACATCGTTCAATTCATTTCGGTGCAAAGTTGTGCGTTCGTCTTCTTTTACAGTTTTGATAAGTGTTACTATAACACAACAATTTTCGGTAGTGCAATAAACTAACCCCTTAGCATATTGAATATGAGCTTGATATTTTTTGTCTTCTTTTACAGTTTTGATAAGTGTTACTATAACACAACAATTTTCGGTAGTGCAATAAACTAACCCCTTAGCATATTGAATATGAGCTTGATATTTTTTGTGCCTCTCGGCACAAAAAATATCAAGCAACATAGTTCTTTTTTTACTTGGGAGATCACAAAAAAATTCTCATAAAAAGTGTCTCATATTATATATATTTTCAGGAATTCCTTAACCATTTTAATTAAAACTAATACACTTAAACCAGAATGATTTGAATAATCCACAATTGAAATTGGGTAGTAAAACGCAGAACTAGATCGTATGGAAGAGCTTACTCCGGAGGGCTGCGAGGTTTGCTCGTCCTCCTCCTGTACCGGGCGCACCGTGAACCGCGCCGCCCCCGTGTCGCTGTCCGACAGCACCTGCCCGTTTTACCCACGTTAACACATCCAGTATAATGTGATCCGTGTTCGGAGTTCAATTTGAGCTAAACTTGTGACGTTTGTGCTACGTTCACGGATTAAAGATCCCATATTTAACAATTCGACTTGAAAATTGACGTTTCTGATATGTTTATGGATTACAGCCAATAATGACCAAAAAACGACCATAACGTCCGATAAAACGACCGATATGTTTGACAGAGACAAAACATAGAGGGCGCAGTGCCAGACGCATATCTATAGACCCAAAGATGGCGTCAGAAAATTGATTTAAGAAACTATAAACTGTAGACAATCATTGACAATAGATACATATATAGAGCAAAATTAACTTCAGATTTTTAGTCTACAGTTCATTGACCTGATTTATAGTTATGTCCATTTCATCCAGTTTATAAAGGTGTTTGAATAATTACGATATATAGACGCTATGTTAAAACTTCATTTATTTTATGATCCTTTCTAGATGTTTTATTAGCGGGATGCTTTAGATGAAAAAATTTAAAGGATGTAGAGACAAAGCACTTTTATCTCCTGTCGGAAACAGGTTTAATCTGAATATAAAAGTTTTTAATCAAGACGCCATCGTTATGAAATATTAAAATTCTAGAGAACCCTTTATATAAAAGATATACCGTTCTGGGTACCAGGATGATGCTACGAATTTAGTACTTTCATATATTTTTCATAGACATTTACTTGCTTTTATAGAAAGTTTCAACTTTTTTTTCTACAAAAACAAACAACTTTAGTAAAAAAAAATTGGGCACATTTGTAGAATGAACTCTACGCGAAAATACTTTGATATATACTTCGAATTCATAAGCAAATGTAATTTAATTCAAATGAATGAAATCGAATTTTCTCCGAAAGACAGATCACAAGATACGCATTAAGCACACGGATTTACACAAAATAACAAACAAAAAATGCATAAATATATTATAAGGAATCTCTCATCCATTTGAACACGTAACGTGAGGAAATAAGGACGATTTTGCAACAAACATATAATACTGATAATGTTAAAAAATGATACATGCTTAAACAGCAAACAAAAAAAAAATGTCAACTGAGTTAATTATAGCATTCGTAGTCGTAACATTGAAATGTAACATAACTACTATTAACAATGTTTTTAAAACAATATGATTTTCAACAAATCATGGTAAAATTGATTATTACTCAAATTTAATAGAGAGATAAAAATTGACGTAAAAATAAAAATAAAGTATATACAGATAATAAAGACACATTTGAGCACAGATTAAAACTCACCTCGGATCTGTCACTCGCTGTTCTAAGTCTAGGTCCTCCAGTTTGGAAGCTTGGAGGAGGTGGCCCCAGTGTGTCAGTCGATCCTCTGTTCACTAGTGATGGGTGAGTCGCCATGAACCGATGTATCACAGCCAAGTGGTTCATGGTCTGTTCAGCCACGTCTTCTAGCTTACGTAACCTAAATTCTACGCTCTGAAATACGTAATATGGATAATGACTGATTGTGACTGCTGATATTTACTGATTTAGCTTAAATTTATCGAATTTAGTACAAGAAGCTCGAAAATAAAGGGTAGCCATAAACCCTATTACCAATAGACAAGTGACTCATATTTTTACCACTACTCCTTCTAGTTAACATAGTTATAAATGATATAATTAAATTGAAATAACTGATTCAGAAAGTGACAAATCGGGGAAAGACAATTATGAATAAATTGTCCTTGCAGTATTTGGTGTAGATTATAATGATCATGGAAATGAAAATAAACAATTTTTTTCAAGATTTTTTTATTGAGAAATAAAAACAGAAGCTATATTTAACACTTTTAACTAATTGAGTAATGTAGCAATTAATATCGATATTTTTTTTTTGTAGTAGCTCGTCTCTTCGTTGAAACGAGTTAATTCGTGTAAACAGAATTGATTCCAACCAAAAAGGTCAAAATGAATAAATAATAACAAAAAATTGCAAGCATCTGAGAAAAGGGTCGACACTCAGTAGAAATGTTGTGTGTTGATAGGGCCAGTATTGGAACTGTGAGAAAATTGACAATTGAACCGAATTATCGGAAGCTGACTTATGGCTTTCAGATTGACTATTGAACGGAATTTCAATGAGATTTTCTGGTGGAGTTATGACTTAAATACCAGATCTCATTCAGCTTAAATTGCGGATTAGCATTTGATTGCTTAAATTTAAAACTGCATTTTTTTTTAAAGTGAAACTTCTTTAGGCGCATGAGGGGTAAAATTTGAGCGACCGGTAACGCGACAGCGTCATGACGATCAGTACTTGGATGGGTACTTGGACCGCCTGGCAACACCGCGTGACGTTGGCTTTTTGTTTTTTTTTCAATTAGTTTTTTTTTGTATTTTAAATTCGTTTTTTTAATTAGTTTTTTTGAGTTATTTTTTTGAATTAGTTTGCCAAAGAAGTTTCACTTCTGACATGTGTTATAACTGTGATATTCTTAAATCTTTTTCCTAATTATAAGCGATTTTATATTGCTGTATATTACCTGTATAGACTGTATTTCTAGATTGGCCTTCTGGTTTATGTCTTCCATTTTAGTTGTGATATGTTCAACTCTATCCGTCGTATTTTTAACTCTTTCTTCCATTGAATTAGAGCATTTTACTTCCTAAAAATATTAAAAATGTTTAAGCGAAATATTAAATTTTCAAAATGTTTATAAGAAAAACCCAAATATATTTGAACTGAAAAATTATAATTTGTATGTGTAAATTGAAAATATATATGAAGAAAAGGATTTTACCTAGCTGTAGGAGGTATGCAGGTTTATTAAGATGTATTCAACAAAAGAAATGGCAGGCTCTAAGAGTAAGCAGGAATTTTGATTTTGAGTCTTGATAGATTTTCAGAAATAATAATAAACACATTACACACATCGGCACTCTGTAGGAATTTCTCCTGCGTCAGGACATTGAAAAAAACACACCATAGATAAGCAAAAACGCTAAGACCACAGCAAACATATTCAAGACCTATTCAAATGTTTGTTGTGAGTGGGGATCGAAGCCGCGACCGCCAGCGCAATAGCCAGTGGCACGTCTTACGACCGCTGCGCTAACGCATCGTCAAATAAATATATGTAAATACATAAATACTTACTTGTTCCCTAAAATATCCCTCCACACACTCCTCTTCAAAATCGTACAATCTTTCCATATCTTCTTTTTCCAAAAAGAGTTTTAAGCCATTATCATACTGTAATCTCTTGTGCGCTATTTGTCTACTTATCCATTTACAAATTGCATAAATGTGGCAAAATAGAATTAAAGGTGGTGGCAAAACTGGCTTTTGCTCGTATTCCATAACTACGGTGAATCTTTGGAACATCCATACCTAGTGGTTTTAAGATATATTAGTTCTTCCGTTTGTGGCTCAATCAGTTAATTTATTTAAATGTCAACCATTTATGGACTTAGCTAGACCATTACGCAAAAATACACGACATTGAAGTAATCAGCCCTAAAAATTGGGCTTCAGGGTAAAAAAGAAACTTGAATTAGCTTAGTTATCACAAAAAAAAAATTATTTTCTAATTATATTTATAATGAAGTAAATTTATTTCAGGCATCAAATATTCTGAAATATCGTATTTATTTCTTTATTTGTCCTTTGAGCGTACAAACTTTTAGAAAACCTAATTGAACAACATTTTTTCAAGGTAAAAAAAGATAAATTTTCTTAAAAGTTATTTAGATATCAAGTATGAAAATTTATGTAGAGATAAGAAGAAATTCTATACAACGAAAGCGAACAACGTATATCAAAAGCACTAACGGTCTAATACTATATGCGTTAATGGTCGAATCTGTCACGTATTACGGTTTCAGGAACAATGGCATCGAGCTTCAGCAAACGCAATATTATTTGCATATAAATTGGAATAACTTTAGTTGTATATTATAACTTTAGTCGTATACATGCATGTGTTTGTTTCAGAATTGTAGTTATAATTATATTATAATATCCAATGGGTACAACTAGCTTTTCATTTATTTTAATGAAAACTAAATAACACAGGAGATAATAGTAATACTAATTAGTAGATTTATAGACTTACAGTTGCAGATAAAAATAAAAACGATTCTGAAACAAACATCAAAACAACATAGAAACAAAACAAAAAATAGGAAAAAAGCAAAAGAAAAAAACCTGATGCGAGACTTCATTGACTTCATTAAAAATATTGTTAAAGACGGCGATAAGGAGATTGATAAGGAGTATGTTCGCAACGAGGAGGTAGACCGTCATCGCGATCGGTGTGATCCAACGGCCGGTGACGCACTTATGGTCGCCGATACCGAACCCGCACTCCGGGTCGATGTCCGACGCGAACACTTCCCCGTACAACATGAAGTACGGTTGAAAGAACACCTACAAATAATTACGGGTCAACTGAACCATACTAACACAAAAACAAATAAATAAAACTTGGTACCAAAAATAAATCAACTAGGTTATCTACTAAATACACGTAATGATCATAAATTAAAATGTAAAATAATGTAACATGGTCAAATTAAAAATAAATAAATAGATAATTTGAGAATTAAGACTAGTATTTTCTAAATTACAATAAAGAGTACAATACAGCCACCAAACTACGAAAGGTTTACTAATTACAAAAAATCATCCTAAACCAACCAACGTAATCAAATCTCGCAACAGGCAAACTAAAACATCGATAAATCATAAACTTTGCGGGTCATAGTGTGATTATCTAATTTATAACATTAGTTTTACAGTTAACTACAAATGTTAACTCGCTGTGACATATATTTTGACAGCGAGTAAATCTCAATGTATCTAATATTGAGAGTCATTAATGTAGTTTCCTACGTCTTAGCCAATTTATCGATAATAAGTGTCGATAATAGATGTCGATAATATGGTTATATAACCACAATACGAGCCGCACGAACAAAATAGTCAATTGCAAAAAAAATAAAAATACTACGAGACAACGACTACGATTCAAGATACGTGAACCTGATGTGATACTCCGTTGACTTCGATGAAGATATTATTAAATACGGCTATCAAAAGGTTAACTAGTAATATGTTAGCTATGAGCAAGTACACGCTCATTACGACCGGGGGCACCCAATGGCCGACTCGGCAATCTTCGTATCCCTTGACACCGCAAGGTGGCGCCATTTGCTCGGCGAATACTTCGCCGTACAGCATAAAGTACGGTTGGAAGAAAATCTGGAATTGTTAGTGTTGATGGAGACAGATGATGTGGTTACTTTAAAGTTATGTGATAATGTGAAGGTTGTAAATGATACTGATTTTCGAATATATGATAACATTACACTAATGTGACAACTTAATTATATAGTCGTAGCTGAAACGTCTTCTGTAAAGGAATTTGAAGACTTAGTTTTTGATTCTTACAGTTATAAGTATTTATGCACAATTTTAATGTGAATCCTATTACGATTTTTGTATGATTAAATAACAATTGGAAGCAAGTTGGTCATTTCCATAATAGTTCAAGAGGAAAATTTATAGGCAAAAAATAAAACCTTTGCAATATTTTGATTCACTTAAAGTCCATTTACAATCAAGTTTCCGTGGAGACGAAAATTTAATTTATTCGAATGATGTTAATGTTTCATTGCACTATCAAATGTTTCAAAGTTGAACGCGAAATATGAAATTGTCATGCATGCGTATGAATTTTTGAATCCATCATCATTTTTGTACGCTACGCTACTGTAACATCCCACTGCTGGGAGCTTAATTCACCACGCTGCTCCAATGCGCGTTGGAGTTGCATTTTTCTAATATGTGTATTATTAATAGTTTTTAATGTCTAGTTGCTGCGAGCAACTTTGTCCACATAGCATTTCGAAAAAAAAGAACAACAATATTTTGTTCACAATTATGTACTTATCTTTTAATTTAACAACGAAGTCCTATTACTGTTCTCAAATAAATGTAGATATAGTTACAGGCTTGAATAACACGTGCTTCTTAACCTTTTAGTTCATAGAGTGGGGTCGAATGGACCCCATCTGACTTCACTTACAAGTTTCACAAAGTAAACATCTAATGTACGAAAACTTTACACCATCTGATCACAATATACAACATTTTATGTCACGAAAACTGGATCAAACCAATCTACTAAATGTATAGAGTGTAAATAACATATTTTCAGTAATTCAGTAGAATAACGTGAAGTGAAAAAAAAAACCTAACGTGACAAAAACTATTTTTAACGAAGAAATAGTGACAGAATTCAGCCTGTAATAGCCCACTGATGGGCACAGGCCTCTTTCACCATGTAAGAGATGAATTGAAGCTTAATCCACCACACTGCTCTACTGCGGGCTGGCTGATATGTTCCCTACTATAAGTAAGGATCGCTATCAGGTATTTATGATAAAAAACGGAACCTACGGCTTAACGTGTTCTCCGAGGCATGGTGGGGAGACCCACAAGAACAGGCATGCAAACCGGGAGGAATATTTGTATAAATACATATATCCCCATCCCGAGCGGGAATCGAACCCGCAAACCGTCGGTGTTTTGGATAACTACACGCACCACACCACTAGAGCGGTTGTTATCTTATATGTTAAAGGTTAGTAATTAATTTATTATTATAACAATTATATTATTAATTACACAAATAATCTCATCAACTTACCCCTCTAATTAAGTACCAACTCGCTTCCTTATCTGGATATAAAATGGCCTGTCTAGCAACACCGAACGACATGAGCACAACCAGTAAGAGCACCACAAAGTATATCATATTTTTAACCATTTTACCCATCATTGTGACTAGAGGACCTGTAGAAGGAGAGACAAAAATATCATTCAATGACTTCAAATACTTCACGAACATAAATAAAGATTTTAATCTTTACGTGTGATTATTAAAGTAGTAACCATCTTCTATATGGAGAATTTTTTTTTAAAGTGAAACTTCTTTAGGCACATGAGGGGTAAAATTTGAACGACCGGTAACGCGGCAGCGTCATGACGTTCAGTACTTGAATGGATGACCGCCTGGGAAATTAGTTTATTAATTAGTTTTTTTTTTTTAAATTAGTTTGCCAAAGGAGTTTCACTTCTGATATGTGTACTTTGTAATCACGCAATTTATTTATAAACAGTGGTTCACAGTCTAATTTCAGTTCAATTGTATTTAATAAATTCCAAAATTACTGGTAAGTTGTTAATAATTCCTTTACCATTTGGAAGCTGTAAAATTAGGATGTGACATAGGCTATTTACACACTTCTAACACCAAACATAATAGTCTATAGTTCTACACACAGTAGTTTAGTATACTTAATGAAAAAATAGTATTTCACAATGTTTGACCACAAAAAGATCCATTTGTATACAAGAGATGAGGGTGAGTCTAGAAGTATGATTGATTTTATAATTGTGGATGAAAGACTGAGGAAGAAAGTGCTAGACACTCGGGCATACCGCGGTGTAGGCCTCGACACAGACCACTTCCTGGTCATAGCCCGAATGCGTGGCCTCTTTAAACTGTGGCGACACCGAGGGGCAGAGCCTACGAGTGTTTTAGACAGAGTGAAAGTGGAAAATCTGCAGGAGGAAGAAAAGAAAGACGAGTATGTAGATAAACTGAAAGCAAGTTTCAAAGGCATAGAAGAGATAGGTGTGATTGAAGATTTGTGGGAGACGTTTAAGAAAGGGGTCGTGAATGTTGCTATTGAGGTATGCGGGGTAGCTAAAAGAAGGAAAGTAAGAAAGAAATCTAATGTGTGGATGGATAAAGATGTTCAAAGGGCTGTGCAAGAAAAGAAGAAAGCGTGGTTGGATTGGTTAGCAACAAAAGCTAACCAAAAAGTTCAAAAGGCAACGGATGACGAGGTAAAGGAAACAAGAAAGAAGTATAAAAGACTGAAATCAGCAGCGAAAGAAGTTGTGTCTAGAAGGAAAGCATTATAAAAGGAGAAGAATGTGTGTTAAAGAGATGGAAGGAGTATTTTGAAAGTCTGTTTGAAAGAGAGGAAGTGCAGGTACAACATCCGGCACCTTCCATGGAAACTAGTGTAATTGTTGATGAAAGTGAGATAAGCATGGATGAAATAGTGAAAGCGTTGAATAGTATGAGATTAGGTAAGGCTGCAGGGTATGACAGGATTGCCGTCGAGATGCTGAGGGCCGGACAGGGCATAGTGGCTAGCCAGCTGTACCGCCTTTTCAATCTGTGCTGGCGAAATGGGCAAGTACCGGGAGACTGGTGCAAAGCCGTAATCGTACCACTATATAAGGGAAAAGGGTCACGGCAGGACTGCATAAATTACCGCGGTATAAGCCTTCTCAGCGTCGTCGGTAAATTGTATGCGAAAGTATTGATTGAAAGGGTTGTGAATGAAACAGACGAAAAAGTATGGGATGCACAAGCAAGATTTAGGAAGGGAATGGGTTGTACGGATCAGGTCTTTTCTTTGCGATGCATAGCCGAAAGTTCTTGGCTAAAAACAAGAAGGTCTATTGCGCGTTCGTAGATCTAGAAAAGGCCTATGATAGAGTGGTGAGGAATGAATTGTGGTCAGCATTGTCCGGGTACGGTGTGAGCAGTATCCTCATACGAGCACTGCAATCTCTTTATAGGAATTCTAGTGCTTGTGTAAGGATAAACGGGGCGTACACTGAATGGTTTAATATCGAAAAAGGTGTTAGACAGGGATGTGTAGCGTCACCGTGGCTGTTTAATCTGTTCATGGACAATTGCTTGGCAGAGCTGAAAGAGAATGAAAGTGGGTTGAGAATGAATGAGTTACTCGTCAAATGTCTTCTCTATGCTGATGACCAAGTATTACTTGCGTGCTCAGCCGAGGAGTTACAGGAGATGATAACTGTTATGAATGAAGCTTTTGTGAGAAAGGGAATGAAGATGAATGTAAAGAAGACGAAAGTGATGGTGTTTGAAAGAAATGAGGCAGTGACAGACTGCAATATCGTGATTGGAGATGAACAAATAGAACAGGTGAATGAGTTTGTGTATCTGGGTTCAAAGTTTACAAGAGATGGAAAGTGTGAGAGTGATATTGAAAGAAGAGTGAATGCAGGAAACATGGTGAATGGAGCTTTGCACTCCTTTATGAGCAGTCGGAATGTGTCTAATAAGGCTCGTTTGGCTGTGCATAGGGGGGTGTTGGTTCCGACACTCATGTATGGAAGTGAAAGTTGGGTATGGCAGAAGAAACAAGAAAGCAGAATAAATGCAGTTGAGATGAGAGCGTTAAGAAGTATGATAGGAGTTAAACTGAGTGACAGGATAAAAAATAGTGAGATAAGGAAACGTTGTGGTCTGAAAGAAGATGTAGTGACAAAAATTGAGAAAGGTATGCTGAGATGGTTTGGCCATGTCGAGAGAATGAATGAAGAACGATTGACGAAAAAAGTGTATAAGGCGAGTGTGAATGGAAGTGTTGGAAGGGGTAGACCTAGGCGGACTTTTCAAGACCAGATCAGAGACGTCTTGAAAAAAGGCCAGGTCAAGAGTACCCTAAACCGTAGAGCGTGTATGAAAGGAATAATGAAAGTGGATGAAGCGAAACAAGTATGTAAGGATCGTAGAAAGTGGAAAGAAGTGGTCTCTGCCTACCCCTACGGGAAAGAGGCGTGATTATATGTATGTATGTAATAATAGCTGTGCTGAGATCTAATAAACGGTTTATTACTATTAATAATCTTACCTAAATACTTATTAACGCCCAATATGTTAAGTATCCTAAGATACCAGTAAATGCTGTCGACGCAGTATATGACGCGGCCGACGTCCAGGGAGGCTTCTTGGAGGCGCAGAGTCAGACCCACTAGGAAGAATATAATGAACCCCGCGTCGTACGTGTTCCACATATTCCAGGCCCACACGCTGAACTTATGTCTGTTTGTGACAAGATTAAAAAAAATACGATTATTTCAAATATTTATATTTTACAAGTGCACATAATATATAAAGACCACAGCTAAATAAGACTGCTTTCAGGCAGTGGTTGTGTTCATGTGGCGAGTGAGGTGACCAGAGTTCTTGGGGGGATTGGGCGATGCTTCTGGTGTTGCAGACGTCTGATAAGCTACGGTAACCGCTTACCACCAGGTGAGCCGTACTCACGCCTATCTAATATCGCATATCTAAAGGGTATTTTGATAATATTTGTGAACAAGTTCTTAACAGTTATTTTTAGTTTAAAACCTGGGTTTTGCAATGTGTATTTTATATACATGAAATAATCGTTAGCTTACCTAATAGCAACAGGTTCGGACGTAATAATTTCTCTTATCTTCTCACACAAAAGCGTAATTATATAACATATGGAGTATATCTCCGCGTAAGATGGCATCAGAGTCATCTTTACTAATACTGTATGAGTGAACATCAGTAGGAACACGATGTAGGCGATCTGGAAGCAAATGGAATATATTAATATTATATCTTAAAATAAATACCTAACCTGCTCGCCGTATAATGTAAATATAACGTGGGGTGTTCAATATAAATACCATTCAAGAGGCCAAACTCCTACATTTAATAACGACCATAGGTCTACCCCAGATGAACAAAGACAATCATAAATGTTTTTTATTATCATATCAAAATTTCGATCCAGCGGGATTCGAATCCGCACCCCCAACATGCCGTGTCCGGTGCTCTAGCCATTAAGCTATGGATCTATTTAACCGAAACTTAATTAAAGCCGAAAAAAATGATATCAAAAATTTTAGTATAATATAAGTATTTAATTTTCCAATGACCATTCTGGGTCATGGCTTTGAAAATACACACTATAAAAAAGAGACTCTCAAACATCCAGAGTCCAGACCACTACAAACATCGATATGGCCTCTATTATTGTTTGTCATATTAAGTATCGAATGTGTGATCGGTAGTGTAGTAGCTACTTAACGGAGTTGTCACACCAACTGTTCATTACGTCAGAATTCTATAAAATCTAAAGTATATGTATATATTTTTATCTAATAAGAGAAACAAGACATTATTAAAGCCTGCCGTTAACCATTATTAAGAATCACAAAGATTTGTTATTCTTCAACAAAGAGAATTTAATAATAAATTCAAGCTTAAAGGAAAGTCCATAACTAAGCTCGATAAGTGCGTTGTTAAACTTAAGTGTAGGGTACTTTAAAAGGACGTGTTAAATCTAAGGAATGATTTGTTAAATAGGCTTCTATATGATGAGAGAAAATATAACGAACCTTCTTAGTAACTAGTTGTCTATGAAACTGTATTTGGAGCAGTTTTAGGGCGCCTTCAAATTTGTCGCGCGGCGGCAGCGCGGCTGCAGCGCTGCTGTCGCGCGACTTTGTAAATGTATGTAAATAACAACGCGCGGTTGTCGCGCTGCCACCGCGCTGCTGTCGCGCTGCAACCACGCGTTGTTATTTACATACATTTACAAAGTCGCGCGGCAGCAGCGCTGTGGCCGCGCTGCCGCCGCGCGACAAATTTGAAGGCGCCCTTAGTCAACACCTACTCTACAATTTTAGAACAAAATAAGAAATTCCATTAGGAAAAATACATTTAATTTTTTTTATATTTAGAATACTGATATCAGATAGCTATTTGAATTGCATTATTAGTAACCGAAAAAAACTGCCCTAAAGTACTACGAAAAAGCCTCGTGCTTAAACTACTGCGTCTATTTGATGGATTTTGTCTGTAGCTTAGAAATGCTATGTAGTATATACATATATGTGGTATAATTCAACGCCTCCTAATTGTATCAACTACGTATAATTGTATAATATATGAATATATATATATATATATATATATATATATATATGAATAACTTTATATACAAACATTCCAACATATTTAAATCACGACGAAGCTACAATAAAATACTTATATTTCCCCTAATTATACACGTTATATTGTATTAAATTAACCCATTTCAAACGTAAAAAACGCTTAGAACATGCGAAATTTTATCGTTTCATTATTCATGCTATGAAATATGAAAGTACGTTAACATTTTTCATATTTTATATTTACATAAGGTTATTTTTTAAACCGACCCAAAAATAAAATGTTCTGTGTAATTTTTTTTTTTTACTTTTGTTTCATAAGAATCTCTGAGAAATTGCTAGAAAACTTGAAAATCGATCTAAACGTTTTTGAGTTTTCCGTTTTACACCTTTAGCTAAACATTTTAATTTATACAGATAGTACTAACTTAGTGAAAATAAATTAAGACAGCATAAATACTCACTGAATCCGCCCAAAACTTAGTGACCGGCGCTGTGAAAAACTCGTATATTTTCTTCCTCAACCTCAACGGCCTCGGCCTCTTGTCCTCGGGCGCGAAGTACTCCGGTTCCCTGTAGGTTGTGTCCCAACCAACTTTACCGACTTTGCCGTTTTGATCGACCCGGGTTTCACATTCGGCCCCTGAGCCAATCAACGCCTGCTTGAGTATAGAGAAAACCGTATAAAAGTTACCACGGCATGTCCATAGGGATAGGTTTTCAGACAAAACGTGAAGTGTGGATTATTAAGAGTAAGTTAGAAATGAAATTTAAGAATAGTGACGTAGGAAGCGGACATATTGTAATAAAACGTTCAATTAGAAACAAAACAATGTGAATTACAAATAAAAAGGTATTTGTATTTTATTGTAACTTTATTATTGTTGTGATAACTAAATTTAATTTTGAATCTACGATTTATTAATATCACCATGTTAAATCGTATGTAGGTCATTAGTGACCTGACATAGAGATTTTAACATTAGTTTTATTTTAAAATCTAAAATCTGTTTCACCATTTGCCGATGACATTTATCTTACACATAAGTCACCGGTAAAGTTTCACAGAACTACCTTAAATAGTCTAAGAGCCCGTTTCATTTCAACTAATAGACTACAACTTTTGAATTCACAGGTACCTAATGTAAAGCGGAGTTTTTTTGTGAAAAAAAAAAGAATATCATAAACTTTCACAGGTTGGAGATATCGTTATGTGCCAGATAGATTTATCAGCAAGGTAAAACTGGTCCTTAGTATATTTTGTTTCTAATCAAACTAACAAGCTCCAATTAAAGTATTTTATTAGTATATACGCATATATATTATTTCAATGTTAAATTTATTAATTAGTAAAAGATATGTATGTTAGTTTATATAAATTGATACAAGAAATGAATAATTAAAAAGCTAAAGCAATATTATAAATTTTACTAATATTATTTTATAATTATTATTAGCAATATTCGAGTTCCAACATACAGAGTTCAGTAATAGTGAAAATAGTTGAAGTTTTAATGTTAGAGTGAGATTGAGAGAAAAGTTTGTACATAAAATAAATAAGTGTTCCTGTGTAACAATAATTTTATAACTAAAAATAAAACAGTATTATTAAAACTAAAAAGAATACTACTAGTGTAATTTGCACTTTCTCACACGAACAGCACATAACTATTTCAACAGACTAGCGACATCTATACTTTTTGCATAACTTATACAACAATTTGAGCTAATTTAAGTGAGTCACTACAAAGTATTCCTAACAGAAAATGTTTATGGTTTTATATATACCTAATCTGTAACGAGCTGTCATAATGTGCAATATTTCCTGTCTCTTATTTAAAAATTATAAAACAGAATTGGGAGTGTGATGAGATAATACTTACTGATGTAAGTTTTGTTATAAAGAACGTTTTTTACGAAATTGTACTATAACTAGCGACCCACTCCGGCTTCGCACGGGTGCAATGCTGATACTAAATATAAAATATTTGCAATCTAAGCGCATAAAATGTGTTTATTTACGATATCACATTAGAAAACTTTAAACTATCAGTGTTACTCTACTATATTATGCATGTATTATACATATTAACCTTCCTCTGGAATCACTCTATTTACTACAGAAAACCGCATCAAAATCCGTTGCGTAGTTTTAAAGATCTAAGCATATATACAGACAGACAGCGGGAAGAGACTTTGTTTTATAAAATATGTAGTGATAATATTATAACGCGAATGTTAAAAATACTTTTTACTGCTTTATTTAAATGTCACTGACTGAGTCAGTAAACTTTGTACCGGCATGTCTACTTATTGGTAAAAACATCAATTTTATTTTTTATTATTATACAAACTACTTTTATACAATTTTATACAAACCTGAAAAAAAGCACAAGCATCAAATTTGATGCAATCGTTCAAAAATTATGCGCATACTTTTCGGTGATTCAGATTTAATTATAAAGATTTCTTGTATAATGTTTATCTTTAGTAGGTATCTAATAATTTACAAGTAAATTGCGAATACCAGATCAAATATATTAAAAACCAGACTATCAAAGTTTATTAGTGATGTTTATGATTTCCAATAATTTACTTCAGAGGAAATTTAAAAATGAGTCCATGAAGTTTCTTCCCTACGATTAGCTAATTTGCAACTATCAGACCAAATATGTATTTTAGAACAAGGCTGCCGAAGCTTATATCAGTGTGAAAACGTTGAAGACAGCAATGGAAGTTTGCTTCGTTCTTTTTGATAAAAAGCGCATACATCGGTACGACGACGAAAGCAGCGTAGCTGTCTCTTACTGTCATGATATAAAAGACAGAGATAAGAGCACATTGCTTACAAATACAGCTAAAAAATTAATCTATCATATTCAATACTTTAAAAGGCGCGAAAATTGACACTTTAACAACATAAAAAATATACGCAAAATGCAATTTATTTTTAAGACTGCTAACGTGTAAAGCTGGAGATATTTTAGTTGGCAACGCACAACATTCATTTGTACCTGCTTGGTATTACATTGCTGTCCCGGCGGCACTATCTTCTTTATAGAAAGAGTTCGTCGTTTCACCACACCGACCTACCATGGAACATTATACTCAAAATTTTATTTCTATATTAATTTAATTAACTACGATTAAACAAATATTTAACGATACAGAAGGAAGGTATACCAAGAAGAGAATCATTAGTTAGTAGAAAAGAGATTTTATATATCAATTCGTTTTTTTTTAATTAGTACGTTACGACAACTACTAAAATATCAAAAACGTTAGTACTAAGTTTTGTATAGAACGTTATTTTCTCTTTCATTTCGTAACATAAATTTTTAAACATCTGACTATTGCAAAGTGCATCGCAAATATAAAATATGAAGTACATCGAAACTTTTCACAGCGTGTTCTTAAAAAAAAAAAAAATAGACCTTCAAAGACAAAGACGTTTCAAAGTTGAAAGAGACATTGATTCAATTGTAAGTGCAAAGATGTAAAGTGCGTTATTTCAGTTCGAAATATACCTGAATGTTTTTATTCTGCTGTCCTGGGGGGACAATCTTCTTAATAGAAAGAGTCCGCCGTTTCACAGGCCCGACCTAAATACGTAATAATTTTTTTCTTTGTATTTTAAAAAACTTCTTTCAACTAGGATTTTAAAAGATTCATATTTTGTTTATATTTGTTCCAAATTAATTTAACTTATATGAGTGACTCATGGTTGTCCCTCATCCTAGCCAAGCGCCCCTTAGACCAATTAGTGATAAAACTAATTTATCAATTAGAAAATAAACTCGTGGATTAGTGAAAGTATTTTATTTTATTAATAATGACAGTCAACAGAACCGTTGCTAGGACACAAGCTATAAAAAGAAAAGGTTTTCAAAAAATGTAAAGAGGATTAATAACAAAGAGTCTTAACTCCCTCCCTTTTTGACAACCCTTAACGGACCATACCAATATTCTTCAGTATTTATTTAATCCGTGGCTTGTGTCTTGTGTAACGCCTTGGTTCAGTAATCTCATTTACAATATCAGTTGACATCATGACATAATCTCCGAAACGATTAGGTGGTCGAATCTTTCTTCTATCTCTCAAATTTGTTCTTGTGACGATCTCAGCTGTGTCATCCATATTTATTGGCGCCTCAGTATCATCTCTAACAACACCATCTTCTTGTTCATCATCACCACTAAGAGCGTTTTCATAAAGAGGTGACCTTGGCAGTGATGCTTCAAGAGACGGTTGAAGTGGTTCATTTTCTACTTCCTGACTCTTAACACGATCCGGCGATGTGTTAGGCATAATCGAACTAGGCTCATCAGTACTAATTGCAGTCCCATCAGAGCTATTTCCGGTGCGATCATCCTCCCTTGCATCACACATCGATGGTTCTTGAAGTGGAAAATATATTTCAGCTGAGCTCTGTTCTTCAGAATCACCTGGTCCTATCGGCATCAGTACCGACTCATTAAATACAACGTCTCTTGACCTTATGAGTTTTCCACTCTTACTCAGTAAGCGGTAGCCTTCGTCGCCATCATAACCAATGAGAATGCATTTCTCAGCCTTTTTAGACAGCTTTAGCCTCTTTTGTTGAGGTATATGAGCGTAACATTCACATCCGATTACTTTTAGGTGATGGATTGCTGGCTTTTTCTTAAACCATAATTCAAATGGTGATTTACCAATTACTGGAGTTGGTCCAGTTCTGTTAAGAACGTATGCAGCAGTGTTTATAAGTTCTGCCCATGTCGCGAGTGGTAATTCTTCGTGAGCGTGCATCATTGTGCGAGCAGCTTCGACTAAGGTTCTGTTTTCACGTTCACTAAGTCCATTTTGCTGTGGCGTATACGGCATCGTAAGCCTTTGTCTTATACCAGCTTCTCGTAGAATGCACCTTACATTGTCATTATCAAATTCACCTCCATTATCACTCAGGAATTCTTTTACATATAGTCCAGCCACCTTGCATTCTTGTAACATCTGTCGCAGCTTTAGGTGAACTTCCGACTTCTGTCGCATGAAATAAACGTGACGGTATTTGCTGAAGTCGTCTTTGAACAGAACGAAATAACGAAATTTATTGAAGGAAGGAGGGAATGGGCCGCAAACATCAGCGTGTATGATTTCAGAAGGCTCTTTTGCTCGTTCTCTTGTTCCGAATTTCTGTCGGTGTGTCTTTCCGTAAATACATCCGGTACACAATTCAGAATCTAGACGAACTTTGATCCCAAGTTCTCGTTCAATAATTCCTTTGACATGTTTCTTATTCTGGTGAGCTAACCGTTCGTGATAAAGTTGTAGAGTATTATCCGCTGACAAGACGTTCAGATCAGGAGTCGAATTTATAATCGTCTCTACATTAAGCTTATATAAACCTCCGTTCTTAGCTCTTCTGCCAGTTAATACTAACATTCCATCAACTTTCAGCGAGCAGTATTCTCTTTCAGACATGAAAACACTATTGGTCAGTCTGTCTTGAGTGGCCAGTACAGAAAATAGGTTTCGCATAATATCGGGTACATACCAGACATCACAGAGTCTTAATCTGGATTCTTTGCCATTCACGACCGTTTTCCAATCAACTGTACCTTTTCCAACAGCTTTGACAGTAGCTCCATTTGCAGTCGTCACTGTACGAGTATCCTTAAAATGCTCAAATGTAGAGAAAAACTCTTTTCTGCAAGTCACGTGACTCGTTGCCCCATTATCGACAAACCAATTTTCTGTATCGCAGTTCGTGAGCATTGAGTTTACGTCCGTAGTGACAGTTAGAAGCATTAAGTTCAAATTGCTTGGAGTCTGTTTATTATCTGGCTTCGCTGGTTTCCCGTCAGCTTTCCATTTATTACATTGTCTGACCTTATGACCAACTTTGCCGCAGTATCCACATTTCTTCTTAGCTTTATTGCTATTCTGTAGCGCTAGAGCTTCTGCAAATCCTTCATTTTTAATTGACAAAGAACGCTCATAGGCACAAAGTTGTATTGTCAGGTTTTCTACAGTTTTATCTGTCATTGACATCATCATCCAACTTGATTTAAAAGAAAAGTAAGCTTCAGGTAGAGTATCAAGAATTTTGCAGATTAACAGGATATCTGGTAATTCGGATTTGTCTATCTTCATAAGCTCGGCTTTTAAATCTGTCCAAATAGTTTTTATTTTTGAGACATGAGTCGTAATGTCATGTGACGGATCTTTACTATAGCCGAAAAACTCCATACAAAGTGCGTAACTCTTATCTTCAGATGTTCCGTCGAATAATCGATGTAATTCGTCCCAAACTTCTTTAGACGAGTTAAAGCGCATGATTTTTTGTAGAGTTTCATCTGACATATTTGCAGTAAGCAGTAGTAATGCGGAACTATCAACTTTGTTGTAATAATCGAGAGCAGTATTGTACTTGGAGATTTCATCGTCTTTGGTAGGTTTCTCGGGTTTTTGGAGAGTACCGTTTACCGCATCTATTCCACCGGGCATACCTCGTAGCAGTAACGTTGCCTTAAACTTCCAAGTAGACCAGTTCTTTGCACCTTCCAGGTGACCGATGTCAATTTTGCAACTAGGTGATTGCATTATGAATCTTCGTCTTCCCGGATTGTATCAAAACTTGTTACATTACTCACTCGATTTTTTTTTTACTTTCACTCGATTTTGCGCTCTGCTACCATGATAAAACTAATTTATCAATTAGAAAATAAACTCGTGGATTAGTGAAAGTATTTTATTTTATTAATAATGACAGTCAACAGAACCGTTGCTAGGACACAAGCTATAAAAAGAAAAGGTTTTCAAAAAATGTAAAGAGGATTAATAACAAAGAGTCTTAACAATTAGATCTAAGTTTAAAGTTAAGATTTAACTGAGGTAGGGTACAGCAGGGTATATCCTGCTTAAAATCTGGAGCAGCCCGACTGGGGAATTACCTCGACCTTACAGAAGATCACAGCTAAATAATACTGCTTTCAAGCAGTGTTGTGTTCCTATTGGTGAGTAAGGTGACCAGAGCTCCTGGGGGGATTGGAGGTTTGATCAGCAACGCACTTGTAATGCTTCTGGTGTTGTAGACGTCTATAAGCTACGGTAATCGCTTACCATGCGGTGAGCCAGACGATTGTTTACCGACCTAGTTGAATAAAAAAAAAGTAAATTAAAATGCCGTGTTCATATAGTCGAAGCAAACAGTTTGGACGGATGTTCTGAAATGCTATTATACTATTTAATTGATCATGGGAAGTGGCTAATCTGAGTTACAGCGAAAGGTCATTATTTTTAATGCGAATAGATTATAAATATGTACTTATAACTTCAAGTAATAAAGTCGTAAATCAAAAAAAATCATTTATTGTTTCAATATTAAAGTTAAGGCATTATTGTCGTCCTATTTTGCTTTGTTGTAAACTTCTGTTAAAAATACGTCTGTATTCAAAAACTTTAGCGCTTTTCGCTTTAAATAATTGGACTTTAGTCTTGAAAAACAGGAAATATAAAAATGCTAAACGTCTTATATTTTGGTACGCTTAAGTCATACCTACGTAATAATTTTTTTCTTCATACCGTTTGCGTGTTGTGTAAGTATGTTTAAAATTCAAAAATAACTTGTATAAATGAGTTCTTTAGTATTTTCCTACGTTTTTGTTAAAGTGTTTACCAATAAGTTAGTGATATAATTATACTAATAATTTGTATACAATAAATTATTATTTATGCATGCTTTGGTTACGTTAGACACAGTTTTAACACCAGTTACTTATCCATTCGAATTATCAAGCGTTATGAAAACATGCATTTTAGGTGATCAAATTCCGTGTCAGTTATAAAAGCGATTTGGGCAATTTTTGAAGCAATCATTGTTGTTATATGTACTTTTGGTTTTTAAAAATTTTAACTAAATTTAACTAACTGTAGCTCCGAAGCGTTATAGTAAGCAATCTATACTAATATTATAAAGCTGAAGAGTTTGTTTGAAAGCGCTTATCTCAGGAGCTACTGGTGAGAATTGAAAAGTTATTTTTGTGTTAAATAGTCTATTTACCGATAAAGGCTATAAGGCTATTTACAATTTTAGTACGTTTTCCCCTCAAATCAACGCGAGTGCAACCTCAGGGCACAGCTAGTTAAACATAAAACGTTACCTCGGCGTCGTTTGGGTCTCTCGTACTTCTATCGTCTTCTAAAC
Organism: Melitaea athalia; assembly: GCA_905220545.2. Taxonomy (NCBI): domain Eukaryota; kingdom Metazoa; phylum Arthropoda; class Insecta; order Lepidoptera; family Nymphalidae; genus Melitaea; species Melitaea athalia. The sequence goes on from HG992194.1 coordinate 14,680,594, forward strand.
TTTCATTCTCAAGATGCTCTTCTTCAGTTTGCGGCATCAACTGTAGTTCCTCTTTAGATTTGAACTCCAGTTTTAGGATGAAAATTGGACACAGCAGGCACAGGATTACCTTTGAGAAGAAAAGGTGTGTTAAATGAAACTGCCCGATTGATGTTAGCACGTCGACTTTATTTTTATATCTTTAACATTCATACGATCGTCTGTGTCTAGACACACACCTAGGTAATGCCTGAGATATTATACCCGATTGGGTAGGTAAAGCTTTTTTTTCGATGAATATACATAAATATGCTGCTGGCTACGGCAATTTAGAATATAGCCAGCCCCTCTTTCCGTATACGGGATAACAAAGTTTCATTATTGTCTTGGAACTGGTGAAGCCGACCGATGGTGGGATAACCATCCAATTGCAGGCTTTCAAATGCACAGACCAAAGACGGGCAGTAGCGTCTTCGTTGCGATAAAGCCAGCCCTTCGGTCACCAACCCGCCTGCCTAGCGTGGTGACTATGGGCAAAACCTAAAAGTGCGTGCCAAAAATTAGACGCCTGCAACACCAGAAGCATCCCAAGCGCGTTGACGACCTTATCCCTAATTCCCCCCAGGAGCTCTGGTCATCTTACTCACCAACAGGAACACAACACTGCTTGATAGCAGTATTATTTAGCTGTGGTCTTCTGTAATGTCGAGGTCTATCTCAGTCGGACTACTCCATATTTTGAGCCGGAAATTTCCTGCTGCGCCCTCCTTAGGTAAAATTACAACAAACATATTCTACCCGATTTTTCGGTGTGCAAATATTAATTATATAAACAGTTATCATTCAATTCAAACCATATCAACGATGAAAAATAGCGATAGCTTTAAAACAACTCACGATTTTACGGCCTGCAATGAAGTGATTTGTAAAATAGCTATATATATATATTAGTTTAACGCACACATAGTACCACACGTCAAGTCATCTCGAATGATCAGCTTTAATAGAATTAAGTCAAGACTCAAGCGACTCATTTTTACACAGACGTCTATCTCGGTATAGTTAACAGTTGGGCTGAAGAGGCTAACATAGAAAAAAAAATTTTCGTGATCTCCGAGGCAGAGGCGGTGGTGAGACCCCACAAGGACAGACACCCAAATCGGAAAGAAATGTTTGCTAACACGAATATTAGTCTCGAGCGCAAATCGAAGCCGCGAACCCTCGGTGTGTAGACGCCGACAAGGCACACGTGCCACTACACCAGAGGCGTTTTAGTTAGAGTTCATTTAAAAGTAAGATACGTCATACAATATTCTTTACTTACCTTCAAATTGATGTTCTTTCTTGTCCGGAGACCACCCATCCATAGATCAGCGAGAATGATTTGTGAGCAAGGGTGAGCGAGTAGGGCGCGGTGGTTCGCGGCGACGGCGAGGCTCAGGCAAGTTTGTCCCGACCAATTCTGTAGCTCACAAGTCAGCAGCTGTTGCGCTTGATCGTCGTCTTGACGGTAACAATAGTCCAGCAGTTCAAGCGCTGGAAAAAACGTCTTTGATGATTTCGGTGATTTCGGAACATGCTTGAAGCTTCGTGGAAGATTAGATAACGTCACTTATACTTGTGTCTTAGAAATCGCAAAAGCTTATCTCAATTCATAACTAAAAAATTTCCCATAAAGAAAAACAAAATTTCATTTTAAATGTTGCCAAGACGAAACCATATAATTATACGACTCGCACTGTCAAAAAGTCAAGCCAAGTGTTCTACATGGCCAAACTTAACAAACTCTGCACCCTAGTCAAAATGCGTGGCTTAGCCGTTTTGCTACAGTTACAAGGTCAACAATTCATTCGGCTCTTGTAATAAATAAAGGGACTTGGATATTATAAATTTCAATAAAAACAAATATTCCAAAGTAATCCTAATACAAATAAATTTCTCAACTTTAAAAACTGAAAACACACCCAGCAATTAAAATAGTAGAAATATTTAGAATTCATTAATTCATGTTGAAACGAGAACGTATTTTGTTTTGTCATTTGTTTATCGGATAAATTCAAACGAGCATATTCGGTAGGTATTTATTTTTATAAAACTAACGTGGCTGGCTATCTTTGTTATCTTTGCCAGCGAAGGCTGAATTTAGTGCATATTTGAAAAATAAGTTAATTTTGTACCTGTATATGTATATTTTATCATTTTTGTTCACATTCCGTTTTAGTAAATATTAGTAATAAATCATTAGAATAAAACAAAATTTCTATTTATTTCCTTTGAGAATACAATTAATTAAAGTTATCAATTTAATAGCAAAAAATATCAAATCTATGAAGTCGATTCAGAAAAACCACAATATTACAGAAGATCACAGCCAAATATATAGGTATAAAAATACTGTTCTTAAGGAGTGTTGTGTTTCCGTAGTGAATAGCCAGCCTCTTGAGAGTGTGGGGATAGAGTCGACAACGGGCCTGCGATGTTCCTGATGTTCAAAGTGTCCGTAGGCTACGGTAACCGGAAACCATCAGAAGCAGTGGCGTAGCGAGGGGTGGGCAAGGAGGGGCATCATGCCCCGGGCGCTACTTACAAAGGGGCGCCAAATGGTCCGCAAAACTAAAAATTGCTGGACATATTATGTGGTTTTCGAATGAAGGGGGTGACTAAAAAGGTATTGTGCCCCGGGCGCGAGGAATGAGAGGGGAGCAAAAAAGTTATTGTGCCCCGGGCCCGAGTTAAACTCGCTACACCACTGATCAGAAGGAGCGTACGCCTGGTTCGACATTCTAAAATCTAAAGGTATACGTATAGAAAGACATACGTGGGAAAAACTCTGAATGTTACCTCTAGTCTCAAATTCCTTGCCATAGTGCCTCAGTTCCTCATACACCTCCGTTTCCATATCGTCTTCGGCTGCTTCGTGGGCCATGGCCTTGTATAACTTACAAGCTACCAAAGACTTGGCTAGGGCCTCTTCGCCGTGTGTCCACATGAGCACCGCCATCTGGTGTCGCTTTGTTAGAACTGCCCACATCTGTTGAACGATTTGCTAAGTAAGTGTCAATCAGAATCTATATGTAACAGTTGTATAAAGGCTTGCAATTATCAGTTCTAAGGGATTATCAGACTCTGGGCAGTCACAATATCAATCGTTCACAATATGAGCATTACATGCATGCTGTTTACTAAAAGGCTCGGGTTAATTAAGTGTATACGTATGTGTATTATTTAATAAAAAAGATACTATGGTTTAGGATTATGAATATACTTTTTTATAAGCAAAAGGTAAAAATATATAAGATTTACTTTAAAGTTATGTATGACAATTCCATTGCTATCATTAAGTAAAGTGAATAATTGAGAGATCAAAAGTTTAAAATAAAAATATTAGCAAAAGTAAAGAAATTAAATATGTTTAAATAGTAATAACAATAATATAAGTATACCGAAGACGGATTACAATTTAACAATAAATAAAGTAATTATTAGATATATAAATTATAATTTACGTTATTAACAATCTTACCAAGAGTTCATTGAAAGGGTAATCGAACAGCGCCATCTCTGTGGTGACTGGCATGAGGCCGGTGATGAGAGACAGGCCGCCCGCGTTGTGGCGGGTGAAAGACGCGCTATTGCGGTGAACATTGACGCTTTTGTTCATCACCTTCGCATATATCGGACGGAACTTGCGACGGGTGTAATAGCATCTGTAATAAATGTTTTTATTTTATTTCACAACTTAACGCTTTACAAAAGGAAAGTTTTCCAAGAGGAAAAAGAGAAACAGAGATGAAAATATTACCTTAATAACAAAAATTTCGTCGTCTATTTCTGGATGGGGTTAGACTGTCAAGTACAATACTACTTTTTAACCGGCTTTCAAAAAAGTAGGAGGTTCTCAATTCGATTGTATTTTTTATTTTAGGGGGAGGAGCCCTGGTCACCTTACTCACCAACAGGAACACAACACTGCTTTAAAACGGTGTTATATGGCTGTAGTCTTCTGTAAGGTCGAGGTACTACCCCAGTCGGGCTGCTCCATATTTTGAGCAGGAACATTCCAGCTGTGCCCTGCCTCAGTTATCTTAATTGCTAATATCTATCGAACCATTGCGACTACTCGAAAAACAACATTTGGCAGACGTAAAACCTTTTTGAAGATGATTTAAATAATTAGATCGGAATGTACACTCCCTATCTATCAAACTTTTCTTTAATCTCCGCGAATATTATTATTTATATATCCTTTATTGGCTAGGTGCGAAGTCATGGTGGAGGTAAGCCGAATCGACACAAGCGTACGCAGTGGTGAATTTTTGAACTAAACGGAGATGTTTTATGACTCTGTCGTATAAAATACACGTAAACATTTTAAATTTTACAACTCATAAAATGTACTCAGCTATGCTTTATGTAGAAATTAGAATTGACCACAGATTACACACAGATAGTACAAAATTATAAAGCTAGCTAGAATTGACTTAATCTAATCATGTAAATATTACCTAAATAATTTGTTTATCAATGATACTTACGTTTTTTTTTAGATATTTAAATCAATATAAAATAGCACGTAATTTCGTCAGTTCGTCACTACATTTTTTTCACATATTGATAGTTATTTTAACAATAAAAAAATAGTTATTGCCAAATATCATTAATATACTGCCAATCACAGATTATATCTGCCAATACTGTCCCCTTTTAGTTCATACCTCGAGTGGCGCTACCGTCACGCACCTAGCCAATAGCTGCCGCACTAAGAGAGAGCTATCTATCACTGGCACTCCGGGTTGGCTTATGAAAATACGATTTCAAAGGAATAAATAAATTCAAGTGTTATCAGTTTTAATAGCACGGACTCGAGTGTAATTTTCTTTCCATTTGCCATCAAAATATAAAAATGCTAATTATTTTATGAGTATCTTCATCACAAATTGAAATAAATTATTTGTTACTTTTTAATATTTATATAGGATATAATTTTAATAAGTCTAACTTTGAAATGTAAATAGGCCATTTACTCATTGTGGACTCTATTTATACATATATAAAAGACTAGCTGTGCCCCGCGGTTACCCCCGCGTTAATTTGAGGAAAATCATAGCTATAGCCTTTCCTAATTTTAAGTTTGTAGGTGTATTTTTCATTGGACTCTCATACAAACTATCATCCCCTGTTTTAACCCCAAAAGGGGGTTGATTTCTCAAAATAAATTATTAGTACACCTCAACACCATCTATAGAGCATACATTTTGAATTTCAAGTCTCTTACTTCAAAAACATAGGACTTTCATACAAACTTCCAACCCCCGTTTAACCCCCTTAGGGGTGGAATTTCGTAAAATCCGTTCTTAACTGACCTCTACTTATCGAAAGGAATATTCCTACCAAATTTCAAGTCTCTACGCCTTATGGTTCCAGAGATATCGTGATGAGTCAATGGGTGGGTAACTCTTTTATATATATAGATAAAAACGGCTGTAATTTTGACAAGTAACAACGACACACAATTTAGTTTCTATCAAATATTTGAACTAGGTACTATTATCAAACATATTGTGTGTTACATATATGTTAAGCAAATAATAATAAATTATTCTTTGATGAGATATTACAGGCTGAAGCGAGAGAACCCCGGTAACTAACCGTATACCCACTTCTAATTGGAGTCTTCAGTACTAAAGTCAAATTAATGTATGTGGGCTATTGTCAGACGTGCTAAATAGAATCAAAGTCTGGATAATTCAGATTTTACGAATGAATTCGAGCCGTAATATTTAAATAAAAAAAAATAATTAAATGTCCATGTATTAACTCCAGACATAATGTCGCCTTTGACGTTTTAGCTACAAAAAGAAAATTTTCAATATACTCGTATAAATATGATTCATACTAATTTTTTAATACATTAAAGGGCCTATGCACACCACGTTTTTTAAACGCACCGTTTACGCGCGTTTGTAGCGATACAGACGCGATACGCACGCAAGTCAGACGCAGCCTGTAGACCTTTGCACACCTGTATAAATTCAAATACGCGTTTGAATCGATACAGACGCGCGTGTGTAGCGATACAGACGCGATGCAAACGCGGTACTATTGTAAGGTTTGTCTTTTGTTTTTTGAAAGAAGATAAAATGTATTTTAATAAAAAAGGGCAACATCAATAACTTACCTATAAGCACCTCCCATCAATTTATTAATAACAAGTCCTATATCATGCAGCGTGTACACGTAGCCTCTGGGCAGGTGTGGTCTGACCTCCTGCAGGATGTTCGTCAAGGTGTGTCCGGGACCACTCTTAGTGTTGTAGAGCTCTTCAAGACGAGGTATTGTAAGAAATTTTTTCATTGAGACACCGTTCTCTAGAAGCAACTTCACGAAATCTATTCGGTCGTGTTCCAACGCCTGCATCATTGATTCGTCTAGAGCACCTGTTGAAAAATATATATTTTTTTTAAAAACACATTACATTACAGTACTGAGCTATGCTGTGACAACTAATACTTAACATCCTTGCTTGGAGAAAGCCTAGATTCTTTAAAGAAGACTTAAAAACATTTAAAAATAATTTCATTATATACCTAAAAATTATTTACATTTTAAACACGAAATTTGACAGATTTATTACGAATTAAGAAGAAGAAAAGATAGAATTTTATTTAGCTTATTCCTTAAAGTAGACGGTTTTATAAGAATAAATAAAATTACTACATCTCTCTGTTTATAAAGGTATTGTAACAAAAAATATTTAGAATGTAACTATGTAGCTGTAGCTGGTAGATTAATAATTGTGTTTGCTCGCAAACGAAAAAAAAGCGACTTCAATTACATCGACAAGTAATACAACGTAATAAGACGAAAAAATAGTCAAGTAAATACGCGCTATTAAAGATTACTCAAAAAGTTGTAATCAGTTTTCGATCTAATTTTAACAAGACTACAAGACAAGTATTAGCTTTCGATTAAAGTAAGAATCATCGAAATCGGTACACCGAGTAAAAAGTTATGCGGTATAATATAACGTAGGTCGACGAAAAAGTAGTCACGTAAATACGCATTATTAGATATAACTATAAAAGTACTTGTCAGATCTCAATTAAATTAAAATGGGACCACATGACACGCAACACCTTTCAATTAAAACAAAACTGATCGAAATCGGTCCACCCAGTCAAAAGTTCTGAGCTAACATACATAAAAAAAAAAGAAAAAAAAAAAAAACATACGTGTCGAATTGAGAACCTCCTCCTTTTTTGGAAGTCGCTTAAATAATTATGCGGAATGTATAACACATGTGAATCTATATTAAATTCTGTTTGTCCTTAGTATAGTTCGTACCAACGTACGTACCGTATACGTATATTTGTAGTAAAAATAAGCTTTTGTTACAATAGCTCTATAATAAGACTGTGATAAAGCAGGTGTGACATTCGTTTTCAAACACAATTCTTGAATAGAGAAAAAAAATGGGTACAGAGAAATCATATATTTCTAGACATAACAACGTTATTCAGTAAAAAACACTTAAACAACGTTGGTGGGGTTCACGAACTTGAACAAACCCTAGAATTTTGCAAAGCATTATTATTCAGTAGACGGGATCGATAAACGGTAAAAGTGACTTCAGTGGATTTATTCATAAATGTTGGGATTCGAACACCTGCGTTCTACGTTATGAGCCAGAGCTGACGTTTATTAAGTAATGGTGGTTCTACAACTACAGCGAATACTACATATTTAAATACTACGTATATTTCAGAAGCAAACTACTAGAACAATATATTTCAAGTGTAACATATAAAGACTAATACTATGTTGAATTGTTGAGCGGTGTCGGAAACATTTCCATGTCTCTGGAAATATTCCGAATCGTGTATGGCTAATCTATAGTTGGACACCGTTGGGAGTTCAATTTAATATGTCTCTTAATGGAAAAAGATGTTGCCCTGTAGTATTCCACAATTTTTATTCTGTTACAATACTTTATCATAAATATTTTACTCACTAGTGCTTGTATATTTTTACTTATTTCAGACAAAAAAAAAAACATAAAAAATATAGGATCTAATTTCAATGATTTTATGCAGCCACCTTTTTCTTAATTTTAACACATTTTACGTTAAATGGAAACAGATATAATTTGCTTCAAGAAAACGACTAATTTTCAAACTAGGTATAGATAATAATACAGCAAATTAAAATATCCATAGACCATAAAATATTATAGACCATTGTTCTAAAACTCGTAAGTTTCTGATATTGATTTTAAATTCAAACACTTAGCAACTTGTTGCGGTTTTATGAAGCACTCACAAAGATCTCGGTTTAACAGCGATATCACTTATTTTGCGGCTTGAGCTTTAATACGAAAAGTTTTAAATTTAAATCTTTTGTTTATGTTTTACCTCCGATAAATGACGTTCTCTCAATAATTATGACGTCAAAATTACTTTACGTGAAAGATATTTATAAAGCATGAGTTTTAGAGGTCCTATATGAGATCCAAAAAAATGATTTGCAGAATCTTTGTCTGTTCTGTTTTTATCTGAGTCTGTTTGTATGTTCATTTACGCGTCACGTATAATTTGCTACAAAAAATTAAAAGGGGTTTTCGTAGTTACGATCCTGAGGGTTTACTAAAAATTTTATAGTTAGTCTCATTTTCATATACCGTCTAGAGGCGGAATATGACTCTTTAAACTATTGTAGAGAAACTGTAAATCGTATTGAAATATTTAATAAATAAATTCCGCGCTTAAGAAGTGTCTAGATGTATTAAAATGTTTTTATCTATGAAATTTCTAGTAAAGATAGTTTTCGGTAACTTATTGTTATCTGTATATTCAACATTTAATAAAGAATTTTATAAAGCTTTTTCTTCATCCAGGATAAATCCCGCTCAAAATCCCTCGACCTTAGAGAAGATCAAAGCTAAACAGCTCTGCTCTCAAACAGTGTTGTGTTCCTGTGCAGAGTAAGGTGGCCAGGGCACATGAGGATGGTCAGGAGTAGGGTCGGCAACGCACTTGCGATGCTTCTGGTGATGCATCTATAGGCTACTGTAACCACTTAACATCAGGTGAGCCGTACGCTTGTTTGCCGACCTAGTCGCATAAAAAAGTAATGAAAAAGAGCTAGAGTTCGTTAATATCAGAAGGTATAGAATTATTTTACATTTTATAATTTTTTATTGGAGAGAAAAAGTAATACCTAAGTCGATTAATTGAACATTTGATTAAAATACCAATTTACCTATATAGTATTAAATTAATTTTTATTTCAGTCAAGTAGGATATCGGAATACCAGTGCAAATAGTACATTAGGAACGAGAGCATACTGCGCTATATATCACGTACGATACGTAATAGTACGATAAGTACATGCAGATACCGTAAACGAGTTAGTTGGAACGTACGTTGAGATCTGGCATAAAACATTATTAAGAAATTGATAAAAGTCGTACAGTCTAGAATCTTCTTTAATAGGAGACGTCCTTAAATACCTATATTGTTTTTTTTTAACAAGTTTTTTTATCTTGATGAATAAAATCATATAATATCAAATTATATTTTATTCGACCTACGATCAGAATTTACGAAAGAGATCGTAGTCAAAGGACGGTCAAGCTGCACAGAGTATCGCAAAACCCGGGTTGACATGCAATAAGGTGACGTTGAGTGTATGGTGGGATTGGAAGGGCATCATTCATTACTTTTAACGCCGGGCAAATCCATCAATTCGAATTTCTACTGTCAACAGCTGATAAGACTTAACTAAGAATTAGAGAATGGAGGCCAGAATTGATCAACAGATTAGACTTTCATCTCGATAACGTCCGACCTCTTCTTACTTCTTCTTACGCCACCCAACAAAAATTGAGAGATTTTCAGAAGAAAGTTTTACTGCATCCATCATACAACCCCGATCTTGCACCCTCCGATTTTCATCTGTTTCGGTCTCTTCAGAATTCTTTAGGTGGTGTTAAGTTAGTTTTTTAATGAAAAGTACAAAAATTTCTACAGCAACGGAATTCTGTCAATGCCTACGAGATAGCGACAAGTTATCGAACAAAATAGTAGGTACATAATTACGAGTATACATTATAACTAGTGTAATTTTCATTAAATCTTACATTGAACTTCTACATATATAAAATATGAAGAAACTTTTTCTGCGACCTAATATGATCTTAATAATGTTATTGACGAGTTTCAAATAATAAATAGGTACAACGAATTTTGCTGCTTGTTGTAGAGAAAATCGTTGCCTGCATTTCAGCACACGTTTGTCCTAACCGTAGCAGCGCGGTAACCGATATTGCAAGATAATCTAAAATACTAGATCCTCTTTAGAGACTTGATCTATATTTGAGATACGTTTAATATTATTGCTATTTCTCGTTTAGATTACTGTGATCAGGTAGGCGAAGTAAATATTATAGATTTAATTAAAATTGAGATTTTGTTTTTGTCATTTTAATTTAAGTATAATTTTAGTGAGTAGGTATATCAATGACTTTTTTTTATCTGCCAACCCGCAGTGCAGCAACGTGGTGAATTATGTATATGCCTTGATAAACTAAATTTTACTGGCTTGATAAATTTTAATAAAGTATATAACTTTTGATTCAGTCAGTCAGTTCAGCCTATTGCAGTCCACTGCTGGACATAGGCCTCCCTAAGTTCGCACCAGACATCCCGGTTTTCCGCAATCCTCATACAGCCACACAGATGACCAGCCTACTGCCACTTCAACTTGCTAATTCTGTGGACTATGTCGGTTACTTACCATCTCACGCGGATAGTCTCATTTTTATTCCTATCTTTGAGAGAAACCCCAAGCATAGCCCGTTCCATTGATATTTGATTTAGTATGATTAATTTTAGATAATTCATGAATTTGTTACAATAGGAATTTATTTCATATGCTTTCAAAACTCAAAAATAGGTACAGTATTTCTATATAAACATAAACCTATTAACTTATAGTAGTTTTCTTAGAAGCTTAATAGCTTGTGAAATTGATCTCAAAGCAAAAAAGATTCTAGGAAAATGAAATACAAATTACAATAAATATACGATCTCTTGATGCGTATTTAGTAATCGTAATTAAATTAACATTTCGTATCATACAAATTTTTCCAACACAGTGTTTTGGGTTATCACAAAAAAAAAGTTATTTACATTTTTAGTTGCTACTATAAAATAAGTAACGGAACTCTCCATATTTATATATTCCTTGCAATACCTATATGTATTTTTTGCGGATCAAATTTTACAGACTATAAGAAAATACTACTTATGCATCTTAACTTTGCTGTATCGTACATTAATAGTCTGAACAGTATACATTTATGGGCATTTGGTCTGTTTAGAAGAACGGTTGGAACTTAATCCATTACGCTGCGCTACTACTTGGCGGATAAAAATGTTTAAAAATTTTCTTCTAAGCAGATAAAACCTTAACCCTTAAATAACCTTACATAATATCACAGCTAAATAATACTGCTCTCAAGCAGTGTTGTTTTCCTGTTGGTGATTAAGGTGACCAGAGCTTCTGGGGAGATTGGGGGTAGAGTCGGCAAAGCGCTTGCCGCGCTTCTAGTATTGCAGGCGTCTATAAGCTACGGTAATCCTTACCATTAGGTGATTCGTACGCTTGTTTGTCGACGAAGTTGTATAAAAAAAAATATTATTGTCGGATTTGAAACTGACTGATATGAATTACATGTTCTAAGCCATATTAGTATGTTATTTAAAGTTAGTTAATAAAACAAATTTAGATAACTGAAGTTACCAAAGTGACGGGTAGAAGTTCTAAAATCTTGTTATAACTGACAACGGTTACAGCAACTGTTTGAACATCAAACAAACAATATCAAACACCACAAATTCACAACTTCCGGTTTCATGTCACTGTGACTTAATTTCATCACATAACATACGAAATTGTTTATTATCTTCAAAAGTTATTTCTGTTGTTGGTTAAACGAGGTTTAAATTAAATGACTTGAGGTTTAACAAAAACTAACAAAACTAGAAATTTACGAATGAGTTAGTAGATTTTATACGTTAATTTAATTTTTTTTAAAGTTTAAATTCATGATGTCATTGTAGTATTATAATTTTTCTAAATCAAATTATATTTTCTTAGAACTTATTTTCGATTAACTTACGGTTTTAAACCTTGTAAGGATGCTATACTTTGCACAGACACTTAATTCTAAAGAAGGTTATATTATAATTTATAAACTTTACTCTTCGAAATTAATATTCTTAGCCAGATTTCAAACCTATTGATATTAAAAGATTACACACCGTGCATTATCACAGGATTGCATTAATTCAAATAGAATAGAATATTTTTCAACAAAAACCATTTTATTTTACCCCATTCAGTACAATTTGTATAAAACTATTTCTCCAAAGGCTACATTACGGGCTTCCTTACAATATACTCGGGGACGCTTTGAGTATTTCTCGCAATCCCCTCTTAGATTTGACCATCCAAGTCCTCTGAAAATTCAACTGCGTATAGAAAACAACTTGTACGGGAATATTTCAACCGCGGTAGCTTGGCAGTACATATTAGTGATAGATAGCATTGCTTAAAACCTCAAACAGACACCTAATAAATAATCAAAGTCCTTCCTCATAATTTTAATTCCAATTGTAACACCGCAAAATATTAACTAATTGAGGTAGGGCACAGCAGGAAATTTCCTGCTCAAATATGGAGCAGCCCGACTGGGGTAGTACCTCGACCTTACAGAAGACCACAGCTAAATAATACTGTTTTCAATCAGTATTGTGTTCCTGTTGGTGAGTAAGGTCACCAGAGCTCCTGGGGGGGATTGGGGATAGGGTCGGCAACGCGCTTGCGATGCTTCTGGTGTTGCAGGCGTCTATAGGCTACGGTCTTACCATCAGGTGAGCCGTACGCTTGTTTGCCGACCTAGTTACATTAAAAAAAAAAAATATTTTTCACGTTCATGACAAAAATAGCATAAATAAAATTTTTGCCTAATAGCTTAACAGATCAATTTAATTTTTAACTAGTAGACTTCGATATTAGTTTGTAAGCTGCCTTCTTAGTCGCTACATACGTTAGATATAATAATTTATTTTAAAGGTACCTATAATATAGCGTATTTTCAATAAGATGTGGATTGACATGATAACAACTTCCGCTTAGCTTATTTGCGCAGCTGTGTACAAATATAACTTTAACTACCGTATCAACAGCTCAAGACTTTTAACTTGTTTAGTCTTTACTTTGAAACGTTTATAAGTTCCATTACGCTAAGATTAAACGATCCTAGCCCCGAGCCTCAAAGGTGGCAATTTATTTCTATATCGTATTCAAAGCGGTAGATTTTAATAACATTAGTCAGCTTAAAATTTACATACAAGCGACTTATTATCTACATTTATATACATCTACATAAGTTTTAAATTTATTTATTTTAAGATTGTTTAGTTAAAAGTTAAGTATGTATTTTTGATCACGAACAAGCATTCCTTTAAAATTAAATTTAGTAGTTTAATGTAAGTTTGTCGTCGATGCAATACTATGTATAATCGGAGTTGTGTGAATTTCTTAATGAACTTGTTGATTGAAGTTGTTCGTGAAACGATAGAATCGCTATCTTAATTAAGATTTAAACCTTAACAGAATACACAACGTGATAGTTTTAACAGAAACTACAGTTAAACCTCAGTTTAAATTTTATTCATTTCACAATTAAAGAAATTTGTACCTTTATATTGTTTTTTAAAGATGTCACTATTAATTAAGCATTTATAAAACTAGGATTAATTTAGTTTTGCTTCAGTCATGTGTTCTAAACCACACTCATTTTTTTTACATTTTGTAGTAATTAAATATAGTTCACGGTAACATTACATTTTACAAAATGATTATTAAATCGTATAACAATGTAATGACGGGATCCCGATTGAAAGCTCTCAAACAAAAGCCTAAAAGTTAAGTGGATATACAAAAATGTTTGAATTTAAACATATAAATAATGTAAACGATATTTCTGTGTAATTTTTATATTTAAGTACTTTATATTTCATTTACGCTTTCAATTTGTTTAAAAAATATTTTTCAACTGTAATATAAAGCTTATACATATACTAGCTGACCCCGCAAACGTTGTTTTGCCATATATGTTATTAACCCCCGCAACCCCCTCTTGTGGGTGGAATTTCGTAAAATCCGTTCTTAGCTGACCTCTACTCGGCGAAAGGAATATTCCTACCAAATTTCAAGTCTCTACGCCTTATGGTTCTAGAGATATCGTGATGAGTCAATGGGTGGATATCTCTTTTATATATATAGATTATTAAATGATATATACTAAACACACGTAATTTTAGCAGTAAAAAAGGCAGAGATTTGTATTTAAATTAATAACTCAATCAGACTGTTACGGCTGCATTCGTTCAGTGAGCAAATAATATTTGGATTAACACCAAACTATTGCAATATGAATTTGAAAATATTGCTGTAGACTGAAAACAAAATCAACTCATTTGACGGAAAAATTAATTATTCTTTTCACAATCGAAAACAATATTTAAAAACATGTTCTAATACAAACAAAGTCTAATGAAATTTAATAAATTTTTTATTTAAAACAATTTAATGCTCTGGTATAAAATATACGCCTAACTATGTTAATTGCATATGAACGAATAATATAAAAATAATACTGTATATAAATTAATTATTCTTTTCACAGTCGAAAACAATATTAAAAACATGTTCTAACACAAACAAAGTCTAATGAAATTTAATAAAAATATTATTTAAAACAATTTAATGCTCCGGTATAAAATATACGCCTAACTATGTTAATTGCATATGAACGAATAAGATAAAAATAATACTAGTATATAAAATATAATATACATTTTTACTACAGCATTGGAAATTGGCAGATCGGAACTCTTTCTCTCTTAGTAGCAGATACGTCACATACCTAATAATGAGAAATAGTCTGAAAACCATACCTGGTGGCCATTCTTGTCCGTAGACGAAAATCTCCGATCTGGCAACGTCCACTCTGTTCCACGTCAGCGCCAGGGACAGCTGTTCGCTTGGAGACAAGTGCTCTGCACGGAATAGTGCGGTCAAGATCACCTGATCCAACTCCTGGACCTCCCCACCTTCCGCGCGCTCCTGGATTCTGAACACGGTGATCTAAAAAAATGTTATATAAAAAAGAAAATTAAAAATAGTATCAATGTAAAATAAAAAATTTTATACAAAGAACAATATGATGACGTTCAAAATTATTTAAATATTATTATTTATATTATTTAAATTATTATTATTTAAATTGTTTTGCAAATTATTTTTAGTATATAATTATAAATTCGAATTAACGGTTTTTACTAGAACTTAAGTTAGCTTAAATAATCTCGCCAACATCACGTAGAATATAAATGTATTGGGTTTGCCGTACCTGCGGTTACATAATTATATAACTACATATAAATACCGCCCTATGCACACCTAATACGCGCGCACGAACACATGCACGCACACATGCATGCACGCACGCACGCACGCACCCACGCACGCACGCGCTCATATACATATCACGTTACCACTTGTGAGATCGAATCGAAAGAGATAAACGCGGGTAAAATCGAGCGAATCATCTAGTTTTGAAATAAAAATTTTAAAGGCTGTTTTTAAACTTTAATATCACGTTTTCAGCATCAATCGCTGCTTTTATATCTCTTTAAGTGAAATATTCAAAGCACTGAATTGGCAGTGCACGAGAGCAATGAGATTAACTCTAAATTTTTCACCTTTTCATTCATACTCTTGCTCGAGTCAGTGAATAGAGAATGCAGATTCATAACTAATTGTAAAAGTCAGAAAAGTTTTTGATTTGCCATTTGCACTTTATCCCTTTTTTGAACTTTTTCTTTAAAAACGTATACTTGTTTTATCTTTATGAAATACTAGCTTTTTAAAATATAGATAATATAGAAAGAATTTTTCAAATCGGCCCAGTAGTTCCAGAGATTACCGCGTTTAAACAAACAAACAAACAACCAAACAAACAAACTCTTTAGCTTTATATATTAGTATCTATAGATATGTGTTACTTTATTTTTTGCTATATCAAATTACTTTGTTCAATTATTTAATTTGTTATCATTTACATTATTTTATTGCGAACATTATTCTACGGTATAAAACTTCATTGCAAAGAAAATCTTTTATATAACATCGTAAAAAAATAATTAAATGTAGAGAAAATTTAGACTTATCAGAAAAATTTAAGTTAGGCGTTAGTTTCAGAAGTTAAGTTAAATAAATGTTATTGAAATCGCCACATTAATGTAATTACAATACAATAATTATTTTATATCCCATTATTTCGAGCTGATTGTGTTTCATAAAATACACATATGCAAGGTATGAAGGTATGTATAACTATAAATATTATAAAACTGAAGAGTTTGTTTGCTTGTTTGAACACACTAATTTTAGAAACTATTGGTTCGAATTAAAAAAAATTGTGTTGGATAGTTCGTTTACCGAGAAAATCTATATCGAAATGAGAGTGTAAGGCGAGCAAAGTCAGAGGATCTGTTAGTCATTCTTAATTTGAATACACGCGAAATATTAACGTACATCAGTTCATGAAATAAAATGATTAATATGTTGAGTACGGACGAATGAGATAAAACGATTGTGAATTGAAATTAATACATTTTATACATATTTATTTACCGTACATTTCAAATTAATATTTCTGCGGTAACAAATCTTATTGCCAACATAATTGGTATTATTTTGATATACTTAATTTGTTTTTCAATTACATTTTTAAGATTAAAAAAACGTAAGCATAAAAAAAAGTTTTAAATATTTTTGTTTCAATGCTGCTGCTGTTATAAACATTTGACAAGTCACATTATATCTTGTAGGTAGGTACTACTGTATGTATACAGAATTATAGATTATATTTACTACATAGGCAAATATAATGTAATAAAAACCATAAGGTATACCATATACCACAAGGAAAAGTTCCTTTGTCAGTGAGAAGGGTATGTATGATTAGTTTCTCTCTATTTATATATTTTCCATTAAGATTGAAGCGATTTTTATAATTTCCATCGATCGTGGCAGACTTCATGACAGTGCTTTCTTTCTTCGAGCGCGATTCGAATAGTTAACGTTTCCAAAACAAAAGCGTGGTTTTTATAAATCTATAATTGTGGTATTCGCTGAATGGAAATTACCACTTCATGTATTTTTCTAACATCTTAAAAAACATAAAATCTTATATTTTTTATAAAGTGAAGACATATTAAACATTGTCTTATAGGTAAAATTAATTTAAATAAAATAGGCACCTACATGTGTATGTAAGCTTTAAAAAAAAGTGTACCATAATTATGTTATTACTTCCTAAAACGTGTATGAATTGGCCACTTTGCGATTAAGCACCCAAAGTTAGAGGTAGTTTCATCAAAAGTAACACTAAGAAACAAAATATACTTCTTAATTCTCAGTACTTGATAATAATTTAAGCACTCCGTTTTATATTTGACTAGCTTCTGCGCGCGACTTCGTCGGCGTGGACTCCGCTCCTATTGGTCTTAGCGTGATGAAACATAGCCTATAGCCTTCCTCGATAAATGAGCTATCTAACACTGAAAGAATTTTTCAAATCGGCCCAGTAGTTCCAGAGATTACCGCGTTCAAACAAACAAACAAACAAACAAACAAACTCTTCAGCTTTATATATTAGTATAGATAGATAAGAAAACTGAAATCTTAAACATTTTGATTGGAGCAATTGAATGTTACGTTTACGGTCCTCTAACTTTGAATTGCCGACGCTGTTGAGCAAACACTCATAATTTAAGTCAATTTAGCCGAGGATTGCCCCTATACAAAACTTTTTGCTTTGAAACTGTTTACGAAATTAAAATATTTTACAGGAGTAATCTTAGAATTAAGAACTGATTGTGATCAAAGGTTGTATCCAATATGGATTAAATGTGTTTACGTTCTTTAATTAGTTTATACTAACTTTCGATTTAGGGGGTTATAAGTTTATATTGATTTTTTTTTATATTCGTCAACTCTGAACCATAATTGAATAATATTGTTTTGTTACAAAATATATGTATAAAAAAGTAAAGTATAAGAAACCGTAAATTAATAAAATATAAAATATGTTATCAGTCTAAGCTTATTTCACTAAAAATCAATTTAGGAGCTCTCTTCTTAACGTTCCCAATTTCTCTTGAGCGAAATACAAATATTGTCGGATGCTTTATTAAAAACCGTCCGACTAATACACAGGCATATTATACAAAACAATATAATTATTAAAACAGAAATTATACAATTAATTTGCATAAATAAAAAGTAGCGTTATGTGTGTAGCACGGAAAATTAGGTACCTACTAAAAAACCTCGACAAATATTATGTTGATCCATACCTCAGGATATTCACTACTAGAAATATCAGTATTTGCAGTACTATCATGATCCTAAGGTTGAAAACTATTGTTGAAGTAAAACCACCAGCTTACTAACTGGTGAATACGGGACGAGTGCGTTACAAAAAGTGTGAGGGGGATATGCGAACGGAGCAAGAGTGAGAAGTGCGAGCACACATTTTCTTTCACTCTTTCTCTCATAGCCAGTTACGTTTAGTATATCTAAGAAACAGTGCAGGCCTATTGCTAAAGACGTTTTACTTCAGTCATGTCTAAAGCACACTCGTTTTTTATTTTTTCATTTTTGAAGTGAAACTTTTTTAGGCGCATGAGGGGTAAAATTTTGTGCGACAGCTAACGCGGCAACGTCAGGGACGGTCAGTACTTGATGGGTGACAGCCTGGGAACACCGCGTGACGTTGGCTTTTTTTCAGTTTTTTTTTTGTATTTTAAATTAGTTTTTTTTTAAATTAGTTTGCCAAAGAAGTTTCACTTGTGACATGTGTACTCTGTACGCACGCAATTTTTTTTTTCATTTTTTTTTTGCTATCTCATTGTAAAACCAAATTTTTCGGTCGAAGGATACAATTAATAATTGCTAAACAATAAACAATGGTCAAAACAAATTGAAACTGAAACAGGGTCCAAAACAACTACATTTTAGAACGTGAAAGTACTTACTATTCTAGAAACCTGAAACATTTTGTTTGATGTCGTTCCAATTTACTTTTTAAATGAAATTTATATGCAATGACGAACTTAATTGAAACAGCTGACCCGTTAAATTGATCGTTTTATTATATTTGTACGTAACCAACAAGTATTGGGCTTGATGGAATTAGGTAAAATGGTCGAAAATACTAACGACAGTTTTAGAAAATTAGTTTCTTGACGCGTTTTTACTTACTTTAATATTTTAAAAGATTATATGAATCTACATTGATGTTTTTCTGCATTTAAACACAAAAAGATTTACGTACTGAAAATTAAGTAGTTATTGCTTATAAAATAGGTGAATATATTTTTATCCAACTTCCAAACAAGGAAGAATTTCAATTCGACTGTATTTTTTTTATTCTACCTAGAGTAGCCTGACCACGTCAGCGCTAAGTTGACCTTAATTATTGTATACGACAAACCACTTGGATTTTTCCCCGGAACTACGGAACAAAGAGTATGTCAAATGAAAATCATCAATCATATTCAGGCTTCTTAGTTAATAGTTTCGTGACATTTTATGAATGAATTGAAATCAGTTTTTTATCATTTCCGAGCCAACTCGACTGTTCTTGTTTCAGGTGGCCACTTATAGGTCACTATAATCAGGGTATACTTATACGTCAGAAAATACGTGACGTCTGGTGGCCCTGGGATCTTGGACCATTACAAGCCAGTGCACGTACCAGGGCACGTAGATGTCGGATTTTGTTAACGTTTTTGTATTTAAAATTTAAGGGTTAGGTTTATTTAATTTTAACGAAATCAAGAAAATGTCTTTAAGTATGAAAATTTTTATTATAATTTCCGATAACCGAGACTCATTTTTGGGTAGATTGTTATATAATTTATTAAAAGCTTTAAAGGTCAGCCTTTAATTAAAAACTTTTCCGTATATTTTACATTTAAAAATACCGTATTAAAATTTGAAAGAAATAACTTTATTTTCTTCACAAAATATAAAATGACACTTTCGACGTTCCACGTTGGTTTAATTATTACTGCTTTTTTACTATCTAAGGTATAAGAATACTTTACGATGGCTTCAAATTGATTAAAATCACAGGATTAAACAAGTATTTTCTCAAAATTAGTCAAAGTTTTTTTTATGTTACTGATCTTCTGTAAGGTCGAGGTACCGCCCCAGTCGGCCTGCTCCATATTTTAAGCAGGAAATTTCTGGGAGAATACTGTGTTAAATAAACAAGATTCAGTTTTTGTATACTCTATTGTTGATTATTTTAGAAGTCTTTCAAAACAGAACCTTAATAATGTTCAAGCTTTAAATTAATTATGGTCGAAATTCGACCACTAGACGACCACTAGTAGATATCTATAAATATAATATAATGATAGGAAAGTCAATGTATGTCCGGGATAAACTCAAAAAGTACTGCATGGATTTACTTCAAATTTGGCACGAATATTATTAAGATGTCGGGTCAAAACATAGGCTACATATTATCACGCTATCATCTACGGGGAACGAGCAGTGAACGCACGCAGACGACGTCGACGACGACGCAGCTAGTTAGTAAATATGCATCAAGAATGTATACTTACAAGGTTTTTTTTCCTGGTGCACTGTAAAAGTTCGCCGTACAGGCACTCCGCTTGTTGCGTCCCTACTTCGAAAGTCTTCTGGATGGTGTTCACTAAGTAATCCCGCATGGACTCCAACACCGTCTGTTCGCCGGTTTCTGACGCGTATCTGATGGGTAAGAGGTTAGTATTTTAATACAAATATTAATTATTACTAGTTAATTTATCAAAGCGCGTTCGCCGCGTTGGCGTAGCGGTCACAGCAAAGCACTGGTCAGCACTGGGTTGCGATTGGCTGTTGCGCGGGCGGTTGCGGGTTCGATCCCCGCACACGACAACATTTGTAAATTGGCCATACAGATGTTTGCCGTGGTCTGGGTGTTTGTGCAGTCCTTGTGGGTCTCCACACCGTGCCTCGGAGAGCACGTTAAGCCGTCTCGGTCCCGTTTGTTATCATGTACACCTGATAGCGATCGTTACTCATAGTAGGGAATATATCCGCCACCCCGCATTGGAGCAGCGTGGTGGATTAAGCTCCGATCTTTCTCCTACATGGGGAAGAGGCCTATGCCCAACAGTGGGATATTACAGGCTGAATCGTGAATTTATCAAAGACAATTAGTAAAATATATATACGAATTACTCGTAATAATTAAAATAAAAAATTACTACATTCAAGTAGGATTTAAAAATCATTTTAGAATCGTCATTTTACAATTAAAATTTATAAATAAATAGACCCTTCACACTCAACGGCCCCCAGTAGGATTTTCTCCTGTGTCGGGAATTGAAACAAACATGATACACAAGCACAAACGCCCAGACCATGACAAACATCTGTACGACCTATACAAATGTTTGTCATGTTTGTCATTGATTAAAATAAAGCTACCACCGTTATTACTAAAGTTGTTATCAGTTTACTAGTTCAAATTCAAAATTCAAATTCAAAATATTTTATTCAGCATAAAATTACTTATTACAATTTCTTACTGAACGTCATGAGTCTACTGACAGTTCGGAAAGAAAAAGCCTCTGACCTGAGAAGAACTGGCTAAAGAAACTCAGCGGGACTAACATAATTTTTTTTTTATCGTAAGGTTTTTTTTTCAAAGCAGATTGAAATTTACAATAATTTTATAGGTTGAAATAGCCTGGCGGCGATCACATCATTCCCAAGGCGTACTGTCTTCTATAAAATCATCAATCGAATCCTTTAGTACACAAACGTTCTGTCACAATTTTTTTAAATTTGGCAATAGAAGCTTTTTGAACGTTAGTAGTGAACGCTAGTAGTGATAATATTTGTGATACAAATACACGTAACTTATAAGTTGGCGTGGCGTCCTCAAATACAACGTTTAATTATAAGTTCATCAACTTTGCTAAGTTCTTAAAAACTACTACAACTTTAATATATTACCAATCTAATCAAAGTTAGCGTCGTTCTTAAATGTTATGTAAGTTTCACCACACGAACAAAGTTTTACGATGTAGAGTCTCAAAGAGTATTTAGCGTGTAATTTCAAAGAATATCTTCACAAAGCATTTTTACGCTCGAGTAGATTACCAGAATGAAGATTTCAACAAATTGTTTTAGTAGCCCTCGGCTAGGAATTAGATTAAAGGTTTAGTATGTTTCTTTATGTTTCGAATAAGATTAACGGAATTTGCGTATTTTAATACAGAATATCTGATATTAAATCTGTAAATATATGTAATGTGTAAGAAAGAGTATAGTCGGATAAAATTCAAAAGAAATAAAATTTTTTTGCATCGGTATCATTTATCTACACGATGAAAAATCGCTAGAAGCTTATAGTCTAAACTTATTCATGACCTAGAGTATATTCCTTAGACTAAAAACCAGATAGTAGGTGCTAGCGTAGTCCGGCAATGCGAATGTGAATAAGATTTTTGTTATTCACATTATTTCATTCGAATATTATAAAACAAAATTAAGTAATGTAAAGAAATAAAGAAAGAAAGAAAATTCCTATTATTCCTATTTACCTGTTTACAAATGACACATACATTATATAACAATTAACAATACTATATAATAATAAAAAAACAACAAAATAATAATAATAATATAAAATAAAAAGGACGAGGAATACATAGATAGATCTAAAACTAAAAGAGAACAGGCCAACTGGTTACTGCCTCAGCATTGTTTTTGACAGCAAACATTAATTTGCTGCCAAAAACGCTGATATTCTGGCAGAACCTGTATACAATGTGAACATCATACACTTCTACTTCTTGACTGATTGATTCAATCTGTGGACATCCCACAGGCATAGGCCTCTTTCTCCATGTAAGAGAAGGGAGAGGAATTTCTCGGATTTTTACGAGTAATAGTATTAAAATTGTTATAACGATACTCCACCACTTCAGCCTATCACAGTCCACTGTTGGACATAGGCCTCCACAAGTTCGCGCCCGACATTATGACGCGAACTCATGTGTTTTGCCCATAGTCACCACGCTGGGCAGGCGGGTTGGTGACCGCAGGGCTGGCTTTGTCGCACCGAAGACGCTGCTGCCCGTCTTCGGCCTGTGTATGTCAAAGCCAGCATCGATTGTTATCCCGCCATCCGTCGGCTTTTTAAGTTCCAAGTTGGTAGTGGAACTGTGTTATCCCTTAGTCGCCTCTTACGACACCCACGGGAAGAGAGGGGGTGGCTACATTCTTTAGTGCCGTAACCACACAGCACGATATAACGATACTCACTTGTGAACAAAGGCAATAAGGTCGGCCGCTCGGCCACTGCCGTCGCAAACAACAACAGGCACGGGCGGGGTGTCGGTCACGTATTCCAGCACGGCGCGCACAGTGTTCGTCCCGCCTTCGATCACCAGGCACACCACCGGCGTTGACGAGTGCGTGTCTGCAATGAAGTCCAATTTATAAAGACGAATTCCAATCAAAATGAAAATCGAATTTTTGTCGAACTCTTGTCAAGCCTATTGGAAATATGACGATTGCTAAATATGTGATGAATTTTACAGTGACGGAACTTCGGCGTTTTTGTGGCGTCAACACATATACATCTTATGTCTCTCATCTCAGCGAGAGTCACCTCTAAAGCAGCTGAAATGGTTTATGGCTTTCTTGCCATCTATTCCAAGGAGACATAATTTAAAAGTATAAATAGTACTGTAAAGTAGAATCATAAGAGCAGATTTGATACTTCTAAATAGATTCCGCTGAGGAAATACATAAAAAAACAAAATGGTTACTTTTTCAAATATTTTTTCCAGTATGTGTGTTTTATAAACTAGATTAAATAATGAGTAAACAAAACATTCCTTCTATTCGTACATTAATTATACGATTAGTATAGTATAAATAGCGGAATATTAACATTTACATTCATGTTTATGTTCACGCTTGAATATTGAAGATAAGCGTATGCTGAAAGGCAATATCGCAGAGCAGACGATGTGAATGTAGATGTCTTTGAATTTATTAACATTATTTATAATATAAACGTATAAGCATGGAAGAGCGGGAAATATCTGGATCAAAATTTCAAGTAACCCGACTGGGGAAAATTTAACATTCAAATAGTATTGCTCTAAAGTCTATTACGACGATATTACAGTGCAAAGTTAGAATGGCGACTAGCTAGTATAAGTGTATAATCTATGATGGCGACTGGCGACAGAATATATAATAATTTAGTACCTGGGTGACCGAGCCTAGCTCGGTATTTTTAGTATTTTTTTGTTTGTTTTTTTTTTCGGTATTTTTATATTTTATTTTTATTTACATAAAAAATCAATAGTGAAATTAGAAAAAAAAGGAAAAAAATAATAGATTAAAGACGGATTTGAACCATGGTCTTATCGGATGAGACCGAGCTACCGATTTCCCACCTCAGAGCTATTATTACAACGTTATTGTCAATTTCGAAATTGAGAGAGAATTCGAAATCGTTGGAGCCGATTCCGAGATTCAGAAAATATATATACATATATATACAAGAATTGCTCGTTTAATACTATAAGATTAATCGACTATGTAACATATCGAATATCGATTTGTTTCTAGGTGCCAATATGGACAGTGATTTTAAACGATTATACGTAGGCACAAAACATTTGTTTAAACGTATGTATCTCAATAACTACTGTTTCGATTTGATTTTTTTTTTGTGTTTGATAACCTTTTTACCGAGGAAAGCTATAGGCTATTTTTTTTTCAAATTAACGCGGATGAAAACACGGATGTAAAAATTTGATTGTACAACTATTATATATAAAAAACAATCAGCCGCATGAAAAAACGAGAAGAACATTTTCTTCTATATTGAAGAAGATTAATTACCTGGGTGACCGAGCCTAGCTCGGTATTTTTATTTTTATTTTACTTTTTATTTTGTTTTTTTTTCTCGGTATTTTTATATTTTATTTTTATTTAAATAAAAAATCACGAGTGAAATTTAAAAAAAAAAGAAAAGAGAATTAATCTGGAAACTAAGATTTGAACCATGGTTTTTTCAGTCAATCTCGACCGTCCGAATTCCCACCTGAGCCATTAAGACTATAGTGACAATTGCCAAATTTACCTTCCTATTCTAACGATATTTTAGCCATTTTTTTATTCCCTAAAAACAGGGATTAAACGACATTTTCTAAAAATGAATCCTAGCTAGATCAATTTTTCGCTCCCGAAATCCCCTGTATACTAAATTTCACGAAAATCGTTGGAGCCGATTCCGAGATTCAGATTATATATATATATATATATATATATATATATATATATATATATATATATATATATATACAAGAATTGCTCGTTTAATAGTATAAGATTAATCTTCTTCAATATAGAAGAAAAAATGTTTTCCGATAATTATTGGAACATAAAGTTTAGCTTTATTATAATTCATAATATTTATATTCATGCAAATTTCAAGAAGAACAAATCGCTTTATCCACGCCTAGCATCAAAGGGAGATGGAAGTGATTGAAAAATAGTGCTTAATGAGGCTTCGGTCCTATATCAACTATAGCTGAACCATTTCCTTCCTTCCTTCCTTCCATTTCCAGTCATGTTTTCACATTTGTATTTTTTCAACGTGTTACGAGTATATTGTTTTGTATGTATGTGGCAATAACTTAGTTTTCTTATGATTATTATTAAGAATCAACATACGCTCAGCATAAATTTGTTCCAACGTACATGTTAAATTAACAGGTATTCACAATTAATTATTTAAAGCTTTGAGCGCTTTGAATGTAAAATGTAATTTATTTTATTTTTAATAAATAAGGCTTTCACTTAGACGTCTGTCTAAGTGAAAGCCTTATTATATTATACATCTGTATAATAAATATTTTTTATCTTAATTAAGAGTGATTTTTATAATATAATGTTTTAGGATAATCTCTATATTACATCAGAAATTTCAATATATTGTATGAAATGATAAACGCCTTTTTAATCGATAATTGATAAACTCAACGGATTCAGACCAGCTGGAAACGGACCATAGCCATCATAAATTAGGCAAGGAGTCCAACATTTTGTGACATCACATTTCAAAATATAATGTACGTAGTTGTTAGTATTTGAATAATATTATTTTTCATACCTATGTTGCATTGATGATGATTTATTGAAAAATAGTTTAAAAGAAAATATAAATGTTGTCGAAACTGGTGTTTTCATTTAATAAATAATAATTTATAGCTGTAAAATTGCAAAATATGTGACGTCACACTAGGTAGGGGAGTCTCATAAATTTAAACAACACATACAATGATATACAAAATACTCTTAAGTACAAACACCCACACCATGACAAACATAACATGTAAACAAGTGCTTGTCATGTGCGGGAATGGAACCGGCGACCGCAACAGCCTGTGATGTGACCGTTGCATAAACGCGACGAAAACACAATCATATCATATATCCGCTAACACCAAGTCCAAGTGGGGCAGCGTTGTGGATTAAGCTCCAATGCTTCTCCTAAATGGAGAAAGAGGTCTATGCCCAGCTGTGGGAAGCTACAGGCTGAATCGATCGAATCGAGCAGTGCCATCACAGGTAACGATTCACTTTGAAATTCATAAGAATTCGATTTTATTGGATATCGTAAAACTGAATGTAAAAACATGTAGTTTTATTTTATGGCAATAAGGAAATGTGCAAACGAACCCTTTCCTTTAATACTAAACAATATACCGCATTCTATAATATTAACAAATAATTGTTTGGTTGCTTACAATTCGCTAAATTAACAGTATTCTATTTATCTATTGGAATTTTGTAATTGTTTATTAGACCTCACCGTGATTTTGTTTTGTATTGATTCATACCTCAACTCACTAACTGTTGTATAATAATAATTGCTGTATACATCTTAAAAGACAAATCATACTGTATTGTACCTATGTTTAACTGTGTATTTCTACTTGTAATGTTCTTATGGTGTGTCTATTTAATAAATAAATAAACACTGCCCTGGTGTGAGACTGCTGGTGTAGTGGTGCGTATGTCGCGTGGGCGCCTAAACCGACGGTTTTCGGGCTCCCACTCGGAATGGATATTCGTATTTGTAGAATATTTCCTTCCGGTTTGGCTGTTTGTTCTTATGAGTCACCTCACAGTGTCTTGAAGAGCACGAAATGCTGTTGGTGCTGGCCATAGGCACCTGATAGCGATCGTTATTCATAGTAGAGAATACATCCGGCAACCCGCGTTGGAGCAGCGTGGTGGATTAAGCTCAAATCTTTCTCCTACATAGTTTATACACCTATAAGTAGGATCTTACAGGGTAAATAAATTAATTGCATGAAAAAAAAATTGTCTCACTTCTGTTATTTTGATTTTTTTACTACAAATAATTCATATTATGAAAAGTAATTTGTTGTTAAAAATTGTTGTTTTATTTAATGCAGCGAGTGAGATAGACTTTTAAAATACTTAAAAACTTAAGCTTCATCAGTAAGATAATAAATAATATACAAGTGAGAGGCCTTACATTAAACCACATTTACTACATAACATTTCTAAGATGCCTTTAAACAAATAATAATCAGTCCAGTACCTACCATAGAAGCAGTTTAAGTTTACATTTAAATTAATCTTATTACTAAAACACTGCTTCTATTTATCTGACATAGTATGTTCATGGTTTTATATAATAACTATTGTTAAATTTAAAATCATGTAAAAGTGTAATATATATATTTATTTATAAATGTTTTATTTATAATATGTATGCTTATCGAAAAAAAAAATGTAGTTAAGTATACTAGTTTGCTGTTATCTATAACACAAGCACTAAGTTGCTTAAGGAACAGACGACCGTGTGTGTATTATATAAGAAAAAAAAATATTTCGGGACAAAGATAACAAAAATGATGTCACGAATTAAGCACTTCTTAACGCATAGCACGTTGAGACTAGGTTGTTTTATATAAAAGGCAGTCATTACAAAAAAAGGTTGTCTTCCGCGTGAACGTGCCCTAAGCGCGTTACAGCGTTAAAACATGAGGCAGGTGCTAAAACACGTTTGAAAGTTTTATTCGTACTGAAAACTGTTTATCGTCCGTCTTGCTAGATAACTTAAGGTATTTCTTATACGACACTTCCTTAAGCAAAGACAATTATGATATAGCTTCGGCTTTTGTTAGACCAATTTCTTTTTAAAAGACTTAAGCAATTATACGTAGGTGAAATAGCTATTCAGGTTTTAGGTATTGGGATATTTATGTATTCGTTGTATGCTTAATTTAAGTTACTTTCAAGATTAATTTATTTTTCAAGTATCAGCATTGCGCCATTTACAAGTGGTGAATAGGATGAAACATTTTCACGCATGCGAAAACAAAAAAAATGGTCTTCTTAAATTCGATTGTTGGTTAAAAATGTACAGAGATAGAGAATGTGTAGAGGTTTATTTAAGTTATGAATACTCTGTATACATATAATGAAATAGTTTGTTTAACACAAACGTCATCATTCCAGACAGTCAACTTAATGCCTGCGTTTTAGTCAAAACCCGATTGATACAAATATTTTAACAGATGTTCTTATAAATAATACATCCATACATAAATAAATATATACTACGACCAGACTCGGGGTGGGAATTGTACTCAAACCCTAAAGGAATTAACAGGGTAACTATCTGAGTCAACAAGCCAGTCCAAAGGAACTGGCTTGTTGACTCAGATAGTCAGATTTTAAGGGGGATTGCTGCTTAGCCAAATACCCCTTTTTCTGATCTCATAATCTTAATCACGATCACGATTCAGCCTGTAATATCCCACTGTTGGGCATAGGCCTCTTCCCCATGTAGGAGAAGGATCGGAGCTTAATCCACCACACTGCTCCAATGCGGGTTGGCGGATATATCACCTACTAGGAGTAATGATCGCTATCAGGTGTACATGATAACAACCGGGACCGACGGCTTAACGTGCTCTCCGAGGCACGGTGGGGAGACCCACAAGGACTGCACAAACACCCAGACCACGACAAACATCTGTTTGGCCAATACAAATGTTGTCGTGTGCGGGGATCGAACCCGCAACCGCCCGCGCAACAGCCAATCGCAATCCAGTGCTGTGACCACTGCGCCAACGCGGCGTCCATATAATCTTAATCAAAGTGGTACAAAATTTCCAAAAAAAAGCATTGATTTTATCTGAGGCAATAAATCAAATGCAATCAATACAAATAATAATATTATAAATAAATAAACATCAAATTTTGGTAACAAAATTGACGGAAGAATTTCAAAGTTATCGGCGATAAAATACTGCACGGAAATATCCCCTTAAGAGGGTCAATACGCCATTAAAGGGGAATAAATTTTGATTTACTCCGACGTTTCCTTAAAGCAATTTTCTTTAAAAAATAATGTTCATTTTCAAGATACAAATCTATTGTATCTCTTGACGCACAATAGAATCGTGTAGGGATATTTTATGGCCATTAAAGGAAGAATATGACCGACTATCAAATCCTCAGTTACTTTACTTCCTTTGGTCGCTATTCTTAAATCGCTATAAAACTTTTTCCATTCACGAAAGTTGTAAATAGCTTTATGGACCTCTATTTTAATTGGTTCACGTATCAAAGTTTTATATTATCGAAGTGCCAAAGAGTTATTTTCGTGTATGACATTTTTCATTTCAATTTTTTGGTCTGATTTTATGGCATCATCACGAGCAAAATTGCCACTATTTTCAGAGCCACGTTTAACAATCACATAAAAAATTTAATTTTACGCTCAATAAATTCTGATGCAGCATTTTATTTCATACCTGTTTATAGAAGCAGTGATTGTTGCTAATGAATTGATTTATTCATTTAATATGATTACAAAAATGAACTAACAATCTAAGATGACGCGATGTTTCAATGTAATAATATTTCACAGAAGATCTGAATATCTTCGTTCAAACACTAACGAGATACGTTATAGAATGTACAAAGAAAATGAGCTACTCGACTCGAGATCAAAGGATGTAAAAATTACGAGCATTGAATCGAGCGAGACCGGTATAGCGTTGGCAAAACGGCACGGAGATATCGAGCATGGGAGGGACGGGGACTCCAACACGTTTAGTGACCTGCGCGACGCGCCGCTCGTCGAACGCGAACAAGATGGCGCAGAGCAATGTCGTGTTCCCGCGTAAATTACTCAAGAAATTCATCCTTATGTACAAGGAATTAAACTGTTTATGGGACAGAAAATGTCTCGCATATAAACATAAAAAGAAACGTCACGATGCTGTAACCAAATTGACTGAATTGGTACAGAAATACGATTCGACGGCGACAAGGGTTCACGTGTTAAGAAAGATCGAGAGCCTACGGGCGTGCGTGAGGCGGGAGTATAGAAAGGTTCAAGATAGTCGATTGCAGGCGACGAACCCCGATGAGATTTATACGCCGCATCTGTGGTACTACGATATGCTTTCGTTCGTGTTCGGCGAAGAAGAGAGTAATTCTAAAGAAAAACAAGATTCTCCAATACCAGTAAGATCGGTTTGAATAAAGTGTGGGTAGTAGATATTTAAATTTTAAAGTAACGTTAATAATTATGAAACAGCAATCACTATTCAGTTGCTATAATTTTCTTTAAATGTATTTGTAGCGTAGAGTACGCGACATTTATTGAATTTTTTTACTTAAATATTCTCTTTCCTATATAGTTACAATATAAAAAAATAATAATAAGGAATCTTATACTATTAAACGAGCAATTCTTGTATATATATATATATATATATATATATATATATATATATATATATATATATATTTTCTGACTCTCGGAATCGGCTCCAACGATTTTCGTGAAATTTAGTATGCAGGGGATTTCGGGGGCGAAAAATTGATCTAGCTAGGATTCATTTAAAAAAAATTTCATTTTATCCCTGTTTTTAGGCAATGAAAAAATATCATTAGAATACGAAGCTTAATTTCACAATTGTCATCATAGCTATAATGGCGTAATTAGGAAATCGGCGGGTGTCAAATCGTGTTGACCCGGGTTCGAATCTCAGTCTCCAGATAAATTTTTCTTTTTTTTTTTTAATTTCACTCGCGATTTATTATTTAAATAAAATTAAAATTAAAATATAAAAATACCGAGAAAAAAAATAAAAAATAAAAAATAAAATGAAAATACCGAGCTAGGCTCGGTTACCCAGGTACTTACTAGTTTAAACAACATAAAGAGTGTAAAAATTATAATATCAACATCACTATTGTTAGAGGTAATTCATATGAAAAATATTCTAAACAATAATTCTGAAGGTAATTGTAACAACTTACACGGATGTAGCTTCTGTGCCGCAATGTACTTCTCCAACTTCCGCCGCAATACAATTTCAGCGCCGTACCGACCGACGGAACCGTTGTCCACGAGTAGGAAATATGCGTGTCGGTTGTTTAGGACGGCAAGCTTCGATCTGAAACAAATAATGTTATTATTTTCTAAATTGAAAATTGAAAATTGTCTTCTTAATTGAAAAGAAATATTATAAAGAGATAAAGTATTTAACTTTGTTTGTTTGTAGGGGGTAATCTTCGCAAATACTGATCCGATCATGAAAATTCTTTCACTAACAGAAAGCTACACTATTCAGGAGTGACATAGGCTATATTTTATTGTTATTGAACAAAAACTTCAGTGAAAAATATCAGTATATGTAAATCAAGTCAGATAAATGCGAGCGAGATGAAACCTTTAGGTACTATATATTTGCATCACAAAAATAATTAACGCCCAACGAAGTGGGCACGGGTCGGCTAGTTGAAAATAAAACATTTTTGCATTTAAGTAAATGCTCTCATTGTACGTTGGTAGTTGGTACGTCATAATTATTACATTGGTATTAGTTTTGTAGTATAAAATTTACGTCTCATACGTAATTTTTACGTCTCAATGCCAGTTTTCTTAAGAAAAATATATTCCGAAATGGCAAGCTTATATATTATATATATATTCTGGAGTAAAAGAGTAAAAGAAAATCCTCCTGAAATCGCTCCGGACAGCTGTATTTTTTTACTGTAAGTTCTCGAGGAGCTTCGGAAAAGTTATCTACGCTCTACAGTCTACATTACAGCAATGTTACGAATAAGTAAAAAGGTAAACGCAAATACGCTGAAACTATACGGGTTACCTTGCATGCATGTAATCTTAAAAAATGTAACAAAAGGTATTCTTAGAAATATTTCGTTTACAACGGTTTAATGAAAAATTTAATAATGTTTTACTTTGGGCGTCGTCTATTTCAATCTGATTAACAAATTAAAGTTATTCACTATTCAGCGTGTAATATCCCACTGCTGGGTATAGGCCCATTTTCCCATGTAGGCGAAGGAACTAAAGTTATTGGCACTAAGAAATTTTATTGAAGGGGGTCTTAAGGTGGAGATTGACTTGTACCGTTTGTTTGTAATGTATCATTCGAGGCGATCGTGTTATAATACGGCGACACAGACTGACTTGTAACGTGTGTTTGTAATGTATCATTTGAACTCTTGGCTCAAGTGTGCTCCATCCATTGAAAAAATATCAGTAACAGAAAGACATGCACTGACTTCTAATGTAACACTCAAAGGGATTCGCGAAAAAACCGACAGCCGAGTGGAGCACGCGGCGCTCGCCACGAATGATACATTACAAGCTAACGTTACAAGTCAGTCTTTGGTTTCTGTTACACGAACGCGATACATTACACCAAAATGTTACAAGTCAATCTCCACCTTTAAATGTTAATTTAAATTATTCCATGTACGTTAGAAATATTATTATTTCACAATATCGGCTTTTAATAAAGTGTACGTCGACGGCGGCAATTAACAATCAGCGAGCTCGTTTCCTCTCGGTTGTAATAACGACTGATAACCCGATTAGGAAGACGTTTACGAGAATGAGCTTCGGAAATAATCGCACTGTTTTTAGCGATGGAAAGATGACGGTGGAATTACGTTCGGAAATTGATGATAATATGGCACTGACTGAATCGATTTATGACTGACTGGCTGACTTAGGACTGATTGGGCTATACGTTTTAATTTTCGAAGTTGTATGGCCTTATCTATACTAATATATAAAGCTGAAGAGTTTGTTTGTTTGGTTGTTTGTTTGTTTGTTTGAACGCGATAATCTCTGGAACTACTGGGCCGATTTGAAAAATTCTTTCACTGTTAGATAGCCCATTTATCGAGGAAGGCTATAAGCTATGTATCGTTACGCTAAGACCAATAGGAGCGGAGTTAACGCCGACGAAGTCGCGCGCAGAAGTTAGTTTTAAAATAAAATGTGATTCATTCAACACATTTATTTTGAAGATTGCTTGTTTTTATTGCAAAATGTAGACTTTTGTTATAACATATTTGACAACTATGGTGTAACGACACAATTATATAGAAAATATTTTTATATTCATGCTTAAAAAAAGAGAAAAAGCTTTTTACGGTATTCGTAGATTTGCAATAAACTTCTGGGATGCTTACGAGAAATAGCAAATATGATTTTGTGTAACATATAATGGATTTCTTAAAATTAAAGAACTTTAAGAAATCCGCTATATTAGGCTTTCTATTCTTGAAGTAATGCACGAGATTCTTATCTATCTGTATTTGGTCCCATCTCTCATATCTGGTCCAGTCTTGAATCTTGCTCTTCAGTAGAACTGTGTTTTAAATTAGCGAGAGCAGTAGAACAAACTACTATATAAACAAAGTAAACAAACTCTTCAGCTTTATTACCGTAAAATTTATTTTCGTCTCGACGGCGCAGTTAAGTGTGCTTAAGCATATTCATATTTTATTTGCAAAAACCCAGGCGTGCTGTCTAATTTTTTAGATAAATAATGAAAATCCGCATGATATTGTGTAAATCCAGTACAGCAAATGGTTTTTAGAATCGTGACATAAAAGCAATCTATATGCTGATGGGTTTTACATATAGAAAATGTAATAGCATAGTAATGCGGAGCAAAGGCGGCACAAGCATTTCGTTATGTTTGACGAATAATTGTGGTTTAGATTTTTTGAATATGCGTGATTTTTTGAATATGCGTGATTTTTTGAATAGCTCTATATAGGTAAGATTTGGACTGCGCTTGTCGCTTTAGGCCAGGGTTTCTTAACCTGTGGTCCATGGACCCCTAAGGGGGGGGGGGGGGGTATGTAGTGAGTAAATATTATTTACTTTGCGCGTAATCAAAAACAACTCCTCAATTTGATATTCTAATCCAGCATAGGCAGCAGCAACCGTCACACTAGTTATTTATATGTAAAGTTTGATCGCAAACAATAAAAGGTGATTGAAGTAAAGCATCGTTGTTTTTTTTTTTGGAAAGGGTCCGTGGACTCTTTGGAATTTTTAAAGGGGTCCATCACTAGAAAAAGGTTAAGAAACCCTGCTTTAGGCTGAGGCCAAATGAGCGTAATTTTGTGAGTTGTGAGTCGCGTAATTTCGGTCATTTTGCGTCACCAGTACACAAGTCATTTTGTATCGCCTTCCAGTCCAGTTCATCCCACACGGCAACGCAAAATGAGTTGTGTGCCGACTCACACTTTTGTATGAAACCGAATGCAGCAGTTCCTCACCCTTACTGTTGAATCAGTAGTGAAGATATTTAGATCAGTGAGATGTTTATAGAGTAAACATTATTAAGAGGTTTATTAATACACGACATTAAATTAGACATCATAAACCCTCATTTTCATCTTTACCAGTTGAATAAATAGTTGAAATATTAAAGACGGTATTTCATATAGTATTAAATGAATTTTTTAATTTGCTTATTTTGTACGCCTAATTTTATTCAATAAATGTAGGTAATACTGAGGTAATACTCAACAGGGTTTGTTTATAATGATTAATTGTCAACCAAGCGATTAAGAGTCCAATAAGGTTACAATTTGATAACCTTGCGGAAGCTATTGAATTGTCAACCTCGTTTAGTGTTATCATCTCAGCACACGCTCCTTATGGAATAATCCATGTTTTTTTTATTATTTCTGTTCGTGACAGTACCTATATGGATGCAGAACATAAAATTCAATTTATTTAAATCTAGACGAGACGAAAATTTTGTTGATACTTAATTTACAAAAATTAAGAAGTTTTTTTCGTGATTTTTATTTATGAACTTCGTACCGC
Organism: Melitaea athalia; assembly: GCA_905220545.2. Classification (NCBI taxonomy): domain Eukaryota; kingdom Metazoa; phylum Arthropoda; class Insecta; order Lepidoptera; family Nymphalidae; genus Melitaea; species Melitaea athalia. The sequence continues at coordinate 14,715,990 of HG992194.1, forward strand.
CATATTATTTTTCCTGGCTGACTTCGATTTATTATTATTTTATATATATATATATATATATATATATATATATCTAATGTATAGTACGGGCCGAGACATTTCGTTCGTGGAAAATTGTAGCCCAATGCTCGTGTAACACTAAACGTCTTAGGAAATTACTTTTCACACAAAATTAATCTTGGGAAAAGGGTTCTTCGATGGAGCGAATAGTGTTAGGTCATTTTTATATATGGGACACGGACCGTATTATTCCTTATATTTAAAAAGGGATATATAGGGATTTTGAGGAATTTTTTTGTAAATATTGTAGAGTTAAGGGACATTGATTTCGTATATATTGGGCTAAATAGTTCGTACCGTTTCTCCGAGATGGCGCCACTGCCTCAGCGACGCCATCTCGGGGAAAGGATACGAACTTTTTAGCCAACATATACGAAATTAATGTCCCTTCCAAACGTCAAAAGAAACATGTCATCGGTTAAATAAAAAAGTGACATTAATAAAATTAATTTTTCCATATAATTTTTATACTCTTGGTGGGAAGGTAACTTAGAACCAGGAGACGGACATGGGAAACTTTTTTATCTTAATTGGACCCGGTAGGTGGCGCTGTTATCGTTATGTAACTCCGAAACTACTTAACTAATTTGTACTAAATTTTCTAAGCTTCTGTAATTAGGTTCAACTTGGGATATAGGGTAGTTTTTATCTCAATTGGACCCGGTAGGTGGCGCTGCTATCGGTATGTAACTCTGAAACTAATGAACTTATTTGTATCAAATTTTGTAAGCTTCTGTAATTAGGTCCAACTAGGTAAATAGGGTAGTTTTTATCTCAATTGGACCTGGTAGGTGGCGCTGCTATCGGTATGTAACTCTGAAACTACTGAACTTATTTGTATCAAATTTTGTAAGCTTCTGTAATTAGGTCCAACTTGGTAAATAGGGTAGTTTTTAACTCAATTGGACCCAGTAGGTGGCGCTGCTATCGGTATGTAACTCCCGAAACTAACTGAACCAATTTGTATCAAATTTTGTAAGCCTCTGTAATTTGGTCCAACTTGGTAGATAGCGTAGTTTTTATCTCAATTAGACCCAGTAGGTGGCGCTGCTATCGGTACGTGACGCTGAAACTACTGAACCAATTTTTAGCTAACTTTTATAAGCATCTGTAATTTAGTCCAACTTTTCAATCGAAAGGTATTGAGTGTCATTTGGAATCAATTAAATTTAATTGAGATCTGACAAGTACTTTTCGAGTTATAACCAATAATGCGTCATTTACTATTATTACTATTACATTTATTACTATTATTTTTTCGTCGACCTACGTGATAATAAGCGTCATAACTTTTTACTGTGTTTACCGATTTTGATGATTCTTTTATAAATCAAAAGCTTATACTTGTCATGTGGGTTGTATTTTAATATAATGGAGATATAATTAGTACATTTTGAGTAATCTTTGATGACTCGTATTTATGATTATGTAGGTACTTTGTGACAACGCCAGATCCAAGGATTTTAAGTGGCCACAATGACATCTACTATAACGAAACTAAAAAGTAAGGTATTTGAAAGAAAAAACAGTATTTTTCAAAAAATTTTTTATTTAAATAAACAAAACACATTACAAGATTTTAGATTAACATGGTTACTTCTATTACTAAAACTATTCGAAAACGGAATATTTACCATGTTTATTATTTTCGTTTTGCGGACTTTAAATCATTGGTGAGAATAATAAAATTATATTCATGTTTATTTTTTCATCTTCATTTATTACTTTTAGTTTAAAAAATAATGATGTTATCGTTTTGTCTAAATTATCTCTTAAAATATACGTAATTTTTTCATTACATGATAAAGAATCACTTTTAAAATTGAATAAACGACAAGTGAACGATGTTGGATCTCATGAAATCTTAATTAATTCAAATATTAATAAACATACTAGCTGCTGCCCGCGACGTCGTCTGCGTGCGTTCACTGCTCGTTCCCCGTAGGTGATAGCGTGATAATATGTAGCCTATGTTCTGACCCGACTTCTTAATAATATTCGTGCCAAATTTGAAGTAAATCCATGCAGTACTTTTTGAGTTTATCCCGGACATACATTTTAAGAAATAAAGGTTCACTGCTCGTTCCCCGTAGGTGATAGCGTGATAATATATAGCTCTGTTCTGACCCGACTTCTTAACAATATTCGTGCCAAATTTGAAGTAAATCCATGCAGTACTTTTTGAGTTTATCCCGGACATACATACAGACAAACAGACAAACAGACAAACAGACAAACAGACAAACAGACAAAAATTCTAAAAACTATATTTTTGGCTTCGGTATCGATTGTAGATCACACCCCAAGTATTCTTTTAAAAAAATATTCAATGTACAGTTTTGACTTTTCTACCATTTTATTATATGTATAGATTATAAAATGAATTATTATTTAAGTGTTGATATTTTACAGTGCAAAGCTTTATTAATCTATGTTTTTCAAAATTATTTGTAGATCAATGTAGTAAAGGAACTAACAAATACAGGATGGCCAATCAATTGACGACATAAAAAAAATTTAGGTCCGGTATGTTGTGGGGTTGGCGCGTTGGCGCAGCGGTCACAGCACTGGATTGCGATTGGCTGTTGTGCGGGTGGTTGCGGGTTCGATTCCCGCACATGACAACATTTGTATTGGCCATACAGATGTTTGCCGTGGTCTGGGTGTTTGTGCAGTCCTTGTGGGTCTCTCCACTGTGCCTCAGAGAGCACGTTAAGCCGTCGGTCCCTGTTGTCAGAGGCGGCCTTACCCATTGCGAGGCCCCGGGCGGAAAGTCTTTGCGAGGCCCTTTGTCCTTCGTGAAATGCTAAAGTTATAAAAATAACTAGAATTTGAGTTTTACAAATATTTTACATTGAAAAATTTACAAAATTAACAAATATAGAGATGATAAATTTTAAAATTGATGTTTGCGGCTTTTGCTACGACTAAAATCTTTAATTAAAGCACAATAATCTAACGAATGACCAATACTAGACAAGTGCTTTTAGCCTTTGAAATGGTAAAAAGTGAAAAGAATTATAGTAGAATGAAACCCATTGAAAAAGGAAGAGAGTACAACGAAAATGAAAGGAAAAATAAATTACGGGCGATCTGAGGTCGCAATCCAGTGCTGTGACACCGCGTTGGCGCAGTGGTCACAGCACTGGATTGCGATTGGCTGTTGCGGGCGGTTGCGGGTTCGATCCCAGCACACGACAACATTTGTATTGGCCATACAGATGTTTGCCGTGGTCTGGGTGTTTGTGCAGTCCTTGTGGGTCTCCCCACCGTGCCTCGGAGAGCACGTTAAGCCGTCGGTCCCGGTTGTTATCATGTACACCTGATAACGATCGTTACCTACTCATAGTAGGGAATATATCCGCCAACCCGCATTGGAGCAACGTGGTGGATTAAGCTCCGATCCTTCTCCTACATGGGGAAGAGGCCTATGCCCAACAGTGGGATATTACAGGCTGAATCGATCTGAGGTCGGGAAGTGGGAGGGAAGGGGGTTTAAGGGTAAAAAACGGTTTATCCCGATTGCGGGTAAACTACAAGTCCTGTGGAAAAAAGTCAAATGGCAAAGTTGTAGGTAATAAAAAAATCTACAACTTTTGTATCTACACTTTTTTCGCTTAACCTCAAAATTCATGTGAAAAATTCAAAAACTAAGTACCTATTTGGTTTTGTATTGTTCGTTTGCAAGAAAAAAAATTCTTTACGTAATTTAATATAAACTTACCTTTTTATTTCCCAAGCGCACTGTAATTTTTTTGATTTAAAATATATTTTTTTCACCTTATTTTGACCTCTATATCGAAAAAGCACCCTTATTTTCTATCAAAATTTCTTACGTCAAAATATCAGCTTATCAGCAGCTAAAAATAAATGTTTAGAAAATGAAAAGAATATTTAGTAAGACATCCTCAATATTTTGAGAATTTCATAGAGAAGAGGGGAAGGGGCTAGGAGAGTCTGGGTCTTCCTACCTGTTATTTTTTTGCATTTTCTGAGAACATTTACCATAATAATGTATATTTTTTTACACCATCAGAAAATAGAGATTTTAACGAACAAAAATCCCACCGACTTTTTTAAAAAGCTGATATTTTGACGTGAGAAATTTCGATTGAAAATGAGGGTACTTTTTCAATATTGAGGTCAAAATGAGGTGACAAATTAATATTTTAAATCAAAAAAATTACAATGTGTTTGTAAAATAAAAAGGTGAGTTTTCACCAAATTTTGTAAAAAAAAAGAATTTTGTAAAAAAAAAGAATTTTGTAAAAGATAAATATAAAAAACCAAAAACTTGTTTTTTGAATTTTTCAAAAATTGTTATGTGAAAAAAGTGCGAATACAAAAGTTGTAGATCTTCTTACTACCTACTAACTAACCTACAAAGTTGTAACTTTGCCATTGAGGTTTTTTCCATAGGATTTGTAGTTTAGCCGGTAATCGAGATAAACCGTTTTTCCCCTTAAACCCCCTCCTTACCACTTCCCGACCTCAGATCGCCCGTAATTTATTTGTCCTTTCATTTTCGTTGTATTCTCTTTTACAATGGGTTTCATCCTACTATAAAAAAAAATTACTTTCAAAAGCTAAGAGCACTGATGGTCTATAATAGGTCATTTTTGATTGAAAGAATAGCAAGGACTGAAAGCCGATCTTGTGTCATCGAATTCCTCAAATATGTTTTAACAATTTTAATAAAAAAATACAGTTAAAAATCTATAGTATTTTAAATTTGTATTGGGTTGTTGCGCGAGGCCCCTGCAAGCGCGAGGCCCCGGGCGATTGCCCCGTTCGCCACCCCCTAAAGCCGCCACTGCCTGTTGTTATCATGTACACCTGATAGCGATCGTCACTCATAGTAGGAAATATATCTGCCAACCCGCATTGGAGCAGCGTGGTGGATTAAGCTCCGATCCTTCCCCCACATGGGGAAGAGACCTATGCCCAACAGTGGAATATTACTGGCTGAATCGTGATCGATGTTGTAGGGTGAAACTTATATAACTTACTTACTTTACTTACTTTATAACTAACTTACTTATAAAACTTACTTCTAAACTTAATATAAAGTTTTAAAATATTAAATGATTTTTACATTATGATCTCGTTCTTACTTAAAACTTTTCTTATCCAACCAACATGATATAGAACGGGAGCCAGGTTAAAATTCGGTCAATCATTTCCTCCCGATCGAAACTTCGTAACATGAATAAGGGATTTTTTTATGAATTTTCGTCTTTGTCAGCTGCCACTCCGTGGGTGGGTTGGGCAGTGGCAGCCTCCCAAACATCAAGAAAAAAAAATTTTTTAGTCATTTCCTCTCACTTCAAAATTTGTCGGATTATAGTTTACCTAATATCTTGAAGGAAACATAACGTCAGCTGGCCATAACTTGGTGGAATATACGTCAGCTGGCTGCTTGAACATATAAAAAAAATTTTTTTTTTTCAGTGATTTCCCCTCAACTAAAAATTTGCATGGTGATAGTTTACATGCTACTATGAAGGAAAATTAACGTCAGCTGGCTGTATCTCGGTGGAAAGTTTGTCAGCTGGTACCTTGAAAATGTAAAAAAAAAAAAAATTTTTTAGTCATTTCCTCTCACTTCAAAATTTGTCGGATTATAGTTTACCTAATATCTTAAAGGAAACATAACGTCAGCTGGCCATAACATGGTGGATTATACGTCAGCTGGCTGCTTGAACATGTAAAAAAAAAATTGTTTTCGGTGATTTCCTCTCAACTAAAAATTTGCATGGTGATAGTTTACATGCTACTATAAATGTAAATTAACGTCAGCTGGCTGTATCTCGGTGGAAAGTTTGTCAGCTGGTACCTTGAAAGATGTAAAAAAAAAAATTAGTCATTTCCTCTCACTTCAAAATTTGTCGGATTATAGTTTACCTAATATCTTGAAGGAAACATAACGTCAGCTGGCCATAACATGGTGGATTATACGTCAGCTGGCTGTTTGAACATGTAAAAATATTTTTTTTCAGTGATTTCCTCTCAACTAAAAATTTGCATGGTGATAGTTTACATGCTACTATGAATGAAAATTAACGTCAGCTGGCTGTATCGCGGTGGAAAGTTTGTCAGCTGGTACCTTAAAAGATGTAAAAAAAAATTAGTCATTTCCTCTCACTTCAAAATTTGTCAGATTATAGTTTACATTTTTTAGCTTTGATCCTTATCATTATACAGGGTGTCCCGCGATAAAGTGCAACCCCAAAAGGGGGTGAAACTAGACCATAAATTATCGACAAAAAACATTGATAAAACTTTTTTTAAAAAATGTTTTATTTCTTATTGACGAATTAAGGTTTTTATATCTTACGTAGACTCTATGTATAAAAAATGGTTATTTCTTCCAAAGTATTGGGTCGATTACTTTAAAATAAAATAAAATATTATGCCACGTACTTGGCGGTAAGGATAAAATAACAATTAGCTCGCAAAAAAGTGGCATTATGACTTTAACTATGCTTCTTGTGAAAAAAAATCCATTTTTTGACTGTTTTTTTCAATGATCTCTAATTTTCTCAGAATTATGCCCCCAATACCAGGAAATTTTATGATTTATTATTATTTCTTACCATATTGCCATTCAAAAAAAAAATTACGCCTGTATCCCAAAAAACACGTGCAAAAATCATCATTTTTTGTACAAAGAGGTTACGTAAGCTATATAAAAATCTTAATTCGTCAATAAAAAAAATATTTTTTTTTTTTAATTTTTTTCTGTTTTTTGTCGATAATTTATGGTCTAGTTTCGCCCTCTTTCGGGGTTGCACTTTATCGCGGGACATCCTGTATAAGGGAAATAGGAGCATATTAAATATCTAGTATAATTTATATACTTTTACAGGTCTGTACAGGGATATTTGTGAGATATTAATTCCTTAGTTGTGGAATTACAATTTTTGTTTGATTTTAGCGCAAAAAAAAATCAATTTAGTGGTAATACATGATACAAATACTTCACTTTACTGCTTTTCAACTATCTGATTCAGGATTATTTTCTTATGTGTAATCACTAATCATAATCGTAATTGGTTATCTTTATTTAAAAACTGTCACCATCTTTTTATACACCGGGACCTATACGACACCTGAACCACAAGGAGCACTGAGCATTGGTTACGCCATAACACCTTCCTTTTACATATTTTCATTTCCTTTTACATTTTCCTTTTTCAGTAATTTCCTCTTAACTAAAAATTTACCTGGTGATAGTTTACATGCTACTATGAATGAAAAAAAGAGACGCCGCGTTGGCGCAGCGGTTACAGCACTGGATTGCGATTGGCTGCATGTTGCGCGGGCGGTTGCGGGTTCGATTCCCGCACACGACACATTTGTATTGGCCATACAGATGTTTGCCGTGGTCTGGGTCCTTGTGGGTTACCCCACCGTGCCTCGGAGAGCACGTTAAGCCGTCGGTCCCGGTTGTTATCATGTACACCTGATAGCGATCGTTACTCCTAGTAGGGAATATATCCGCCAACCCGCATTGGAGCAGCGTGGTGGATTAAGCTCTGACCCTTCTCCTACATGGAGAAGAGGCCTATGCCCAACAGTGGGATATTACAGGCTGTATCGTAATCGTAATCGTATGAATGAAAATTAGCGTCAGCTGGCTGTATCGCGGTGGAAAGTTTGTCAGCTGGTACCTTGAAAGATGTAAAAAAAAATTAGTCATTTAAGGTACCAGCTGACAAACTTTCCACCGAGATACAGCCAGTTGACGTTAATTTTCATTCATAGTAGCATGTAAACTATCACCAGGTAAATTTTTAGTTGACAGGAAATCACTGAAAAAAAAATTTTTTATATGTTCAAGCAGCCAGCTGACGTATAATCCACCGTGTTATAGTCAGCTGACGTTATTTTTCCTTCAAGATATTAGGTAAACTATAATCTGACAAATTTTGAAGTGAGAGGAAATGACTGAAAAAAGTTTTTTTTTTTACATTTTCAAGTTACCAGCTGACAAACTTTCCACCGAGATACAGCCAGCTGACGTTAATTTTCATTCATAGTAGCATGTAAACTATCACCATGCAAATTTTTAGTTGAGAGGAAATCACTGAAAAAAAATTTTTTTTTTACATATTCAAGCAGCCAGCTGACGTATAATCCACCATGTTATGGCCAGCTGACGTTGTTTCCTTCAAGATATTAGGTAAACTATAATCCGACAAATTTTGAAGTGAGAGGAAATTACTGAAAATTTTTTTTCTCGATGTTTGGGAGGCTGCCTCTGCCAAACCCACCCATGGAGTGGCAGCTGACAAAGACGAAAATTCGTAAAAAAATCCCTTATTCATGTAACGAAGTTTCGTTTGAGAGGGTATTGGTCATGTCAACCTGTCACGAGCTCCCTGTCTAATAGTTTTCCAGCATTTTTTAATCATTAATTAGCCTTAGGAATGATAGAATTTTTTTTAATCAATTGGCTAATTTGAAGAATTCTCCACCTTGCTGTCTTTGAAGACCGATTTTAGCCAAATTTTCCATATTAAGTACAACTTTTCTTTTATTATTATGTATTATATATTATAAAATGAATTATTATTTAAGTGTTGATATTTTACAGTGCAAAGCTTTATTAATCTATGTTTTTCAAATTTACTTGTAGATCAATCCAGATGATGTTGAGTCACTTCCTGTACTATTTTTTGATGATCATTTTGTTGCTCGGATAAGTTAACACATTCGTTCGCTGAAAACAAAAACCTTTAGTAAATCAATTGTACATTATAATGTAAATAATATTAATAATACTTAAATTAAAATAAAAAATAATAATAAATTAAAAATTAAAAGCCTAAGTCACTCCTTATTACATCAGCTACCTGCCAGTAAATGTCCCGTCGAAAATTATTGGAGTTATCAGGGAAGTGGACATAAGGTGCCAATCAAAATAGATACCAATTGTAAATTCATGCGATGTTTCAATCTTATATTAGATCTTTTTCAGGCATCTACTCGTAAAATAAAAAATTAAAAGTAAAAAACCTTTTTAAAAAACAAGCCTTTATTAGAATGTGCTAAAACGAAAAAAATAAATTTTTACTTTAAAACTTTTACTATCTACTTATAAAGTCATTACTCATTACACATAATCTATATGATACAAAAGCTTGTCGCGAGATATGAGTACTCGTATTTCCTTAGTTTTTTTTTTTTTTATGTTTTTTTATGTCCGGCAAACAAGCATACGGCTCACCTGATGGTAAGACCGTAGCCTATAGACGCCTGCAACACCAGAAGCATCGCAAGCGCGTTGCCGACCCTATCCCCAATCCCCCCCAGGAGCTCTGGTCATCTTACTCACCAACAAGAACACAATACTGCTTGAAAACAGTATTACTTAGCTGTGGTCTTCTGTAAGGTCGAGGTACTACCCCAGTCGGGCTGCTCCATATTTTGAGCAGGAAATTTCCTGCTGTGCCCTACCTCAGATAAACTAAAATAGTTTGAAAATTTTAATAGTTAAAATCAATCACATCAATTTAATTAATTTACTTGTTTACAAGCAAACTCGCGACAAGCTTTTATATCATATAGATTATGTGTAATCTATATCTATACTAATATATAAAGCTGAAGAGTTTGTTTGTTTGTTTGTTTGTTTGTTTGTTTGTTTGTTTGAACGCGGTAATCTCTGGAACTACTGGGCCGATTTGAAAAATTCTTTCAGTGTTAGATAGCTCATTTATCGAGGAAGGCTATAGGCTATGTTTCATCACGCTAAGACCAATAGGAGCGGAGTCCACGCCGACGAAGTTGCGCGCAGAAGCTAGTGACTTTATAAGTAGATAGTAAAAGTTTTTAAGTAAAAATTTATTTTTTTCGTTTTAGCACATTCTAATAAAAGCTTGTTTTTTAAAAAGGTTTTTTACTTTTAATTTATTTTTGACTTTTTAGTCGGTTATCACATCACTTTATTCGAATTATTCCTAGCAAGCCCTTTCATTTGATACCCATATTGTAGAAGTGCACTAAAAATAACTAGTCCGCACTATTGGATATGCCACCATATTGGATTTAGAATGACGTCATAAAGTTAACCATGCATTGGCATCCAAATTGAACCTATATACAAAATTTCAGCTCAATTGGTTGCTTCAAAATTGAGTTGCAAGATTTCACCCGAACAAACATTCATTAAAGTTACATACATACATACATACATACATACATACATACATACATACATACATTGCAAGTTAAATAAAAGCTTGTAATAATACAATCGAATTAAGAACCTCCACCTTACTTGGAAGTCGGTTAAAAGCCCAAGAAAAACTAGATTCATTAAAATGGTTATTATATCCTCATCCTGTGTAGGTTTAAAAATTTATTTCAGTATAATCATTAATCAAAATTTATTGTCTCTATCCTGTCACTTCAGCTGGCTCCTACCTATACATTAAAGTTTAACAATGTGGAGTTATAGGTATATTACTAAGGATGAGAACATGAGTTGTGTAATTAGTTTCCGTTGTAACACGCTCAATACTATGAAGAGTGGATTTAAGTTGTAAAAACGAGTCATAATAATAAATATTTACACAATAAACACACGGTCATCTGTTCCTGAAGTAAGCAACTTAATGCTTGTGTTATAATATGTAACAGCTGACTGGTATAGCTACATTTTTTTCGATATACATACAATATAATAAATAGTACATATAAGTAGTATAATAAATAAATAGTACACAAATAAATATATATATTACACCCAGACTCGGGGTGGGAATCGAACCCACAACCCCCGGAGCAGAAATAAGGGTCACTACAAACTGCGCCAACGGGCTAGTCTATAATAAGAAGGACAGCCGCATACTCTAAAAGTACTTGTGTTGTACTTGTAGTTGAAAAAAAATACAGTCGAATTGAGAACCTCCTCTTTTTTCGGAAGTCGGTTAAACAGCTGCGTATGATTAACAATATATTATGTATATAGAAAAATAAATCAAGTTAAATAACGTAATAGTATATATTTTCCTAAAATTAGTAAGAAATTAAAAATTATTAATCGAAATAAATTGTAAGTAGCAACATATAATATTTTAAGAAGTACTTGTATGGTAACATTTTCATTTTAATATATTTAAATACAATATTTTATACAATTTATTCACAGACAAAGCAGAAAATTAAAATCATTTCAAAGAATTAAATAAATACACAAATATATATATTACACCCAGACTCGGGCGGGTATCGAACCCACAACCCCCGGAGCAGAAATCAGGGTCACTACAAACTGCGCCAACGGGCTAGTCGATAATAAGAAGGACAGCCGCATACTCTAAAAGTACTTGTGTTGTATTTGTAGTTGAAAAAAATACCGTCGAATTGAGAACCTCCTCTTTTTTGGAAGTCGGTTAAAAAGCTGCGTATGATTAACAATATATGTATATAGAAAAATTAATCAAAAGTTAAATAACGTAATAGTATATATTTTCCTAAAATTAGTAAGAAATTAAAAATTATTAATCTAAATAAATTGTAAGTAGCAACATATAATATTTTAAGAAGTAGGTACATTTTCATTTTAATATATTTAAATCTATACCAATTTTTTTTTGTATGTTCCTTAAAAATCCCACGGAAGGTTTTTATACAAAAAATAAAATAAATATAAAAAATATACATAACAGACTGAACGAAGTCTGTCCGGGCAGCTAGTATATAAATAAATATATATTACATCCAGACTCAGGGTGGGAATCGAACCCACAACCCAGAAGAATTTGTAGTGACCCTGCAGAAAGCAGGGTCACTACGAACTACGCCAACGGGCTAGCCAATATATAAATACAATACAATACAATACAAATGTACTTTATTGTATAACCAAAAACAATACATGTAACATAAAACATGCAAGAGAAAAAGAAATATAAAAGAAATGTACAAAAGGCGGTAAATATTTGAGATTAATGACTTGACAGTTTTGCATTGATTTGGAATGGAGCACATGTACCTACTTTTAATTGTTGAGAAAATTTAAAATGGCTTTGATGATGTGATTTATCATATCTAAAAGATAATAGGTGTGACATACTGGTTGCACTGCATGTGGAGGTAATACTTTGGTTGTTAACATTTTGTGGTGTTGTACCTATAGCATAGCATGATATATAATTATCATACATGTAATTAATGTTTTAGATGCTGGAATAGAGTTAAATTGTAAGAATCAAATGTCCTAAAGATGTATAGGTAACAAAATAAAATGATATAAAAATGTACTTATTGTTGCCTTGATAAATTTAAATAGTATTGTAATTGTCAATGTTTCAAAATTCTTTAAAATAAAAAACAAAAAAAATGTATAAAGCATTATATGATTATGCATATTAACATTGCACCCTAAGTATGAAGATGTCATACACTACATGTAAAGGTAAATGGAAAAAATCTTTTGTTATTTTTCTATATTCAATATTGTTAATCATAAGCAGCTTTTTCATAATTATGTTGAAATGTTGATCAAATTTATAGATGCCTGAAGAAGATCTAATATAAGATTGAAACGTCGCATTAATTTAGAATTGGTATTTTGATTGGCACCGTATGTCCACTTCCCTGATAACTCCAATAATAAATTAATTTAATCAGAGGGCGCAGGTGAAAATCTTTATAATAAATTAATTATAACGAATGGACGCAAGTACGCAACGACAAAGAATTGTAAAAAATGTTATTTTGTTGTACCGTGTATTTATTATAAATCCATAAACATGTAGTAAAAACGGTTATTTTAATATTACAAACATATACTTCAATTTTATTTATTGTATAGATGTAATAATTTAGACAAACGATTACATCGTTATTTTTTAAACAAAGTAATAAATGAAGACGAAAAAAAATCGGCCAAGTGCGAGTAGGACTCGCGCACGAAGGGTTCCGTACCATTGGCTAGGTAAACACCAGTGATTTTAATAGCGGGCAAAAATCGGCAAAAGTCATTTTCGTTGTATGAGCCCGCAAATTTTTTTAATTTTAATTTTATTATTTATTATTAAAGTAACACACAATTAAGTATTTTGTGAATATTTCAAGTGCCTACCTCTTACCATTTATTTATATCGAGTAAAAATAGGCAATAAATCGGGTTTGTTGTATGGGAGCCCCCCCTTAAATATTTATTTTATTTTGTTTTTAGTATTTGTTGTTATAGCGGCAACAGAAATACATAATTTGTGAAAATTTCAACTCTCTAGCTATCGCCGTTCTTGAGATACAGCCTGGTGACAGACGGACAGACGGACGGACGGAAAGCGAAGTCTTAGTAATAGGGTTCCGTTTTTACCCTTTGGGTACGGAACCCTAAAAACTACAGGAATATTAATATAATAATTGTCATAAATGATTTAAACTAATTGGATAAGGTTTGTATAATTACTGGAAAATTGTAAACGAGAGAACGATAAATAATAATTCTTACTTGAAGAAGATATTTGAGATCAAACGTCGTCGTTCATTTGTCGTTTCTTCAATAAAATTTTAAAAGCGATTTTTTATCATCTGTAATAAAAAAATTACGTACATATATTTTAAGACCAGCTGTGCCCGTGACATCGTCCGCGTGGAATTTAACAAAAAAGTTATTGTTCAGTTCGCAGAGTTATAAAATAAACAAATTTCTAAAATAAAAGTAGCCTTAGTTACTCCTAATTACATCACCTATGTAATAAGGAGTAACTAAGGCTACTTTTGCTTATTATATAGATAATTTATTTATGATAGTATAGATAATTTAGACAAAACGATTACATCATTATTTTTAATTACGTAAGCTATGTAATAAGGAGTAACTAAGGCTACTTTTGTTTATTAAATAGGTATAGATCATTTAGACAAAACGATTACATCATTATTTATTAAACTAAAAGTAATATAATTATATGAAGACGAAAAAAATACAGGTATATTATAATTCTTATCAATGATTTACACTGGTTGGATGAGGTTTGTTTAATTACTGGACAATTTTAAACGAGAGACAACTATAAATATTAAATAATAATTCTTACTTGAAAAAGATATTTGAACAACATCAACATCAGTCACTTCACACTTGTCGTTTCTTTTTCCGAAGTTTATCAGAGAAGTATTGTATGTTAATACTGTTAAGGCAAAAAAAATAATTCCGGGTCGTATGCTTCGCAACATAGCGAGGCCGTTCACTTCACTGGCTAGCGCCCAATTGATCAAATGTATTATGTACAGTAGAACTTTTCTTTTAAAAATAACGGTTTTAACGAACTATTTCGCTAAGTATAATACACACAATTAGAATAGTTATGAAAAACGAAGCAAACACTGTATCTTGATTGCATCTTAAATTTGGTCAGGTTATAGCTACAGGTATTCCCCGAAACTAACGACGGGTGTGGCCATCTTTTTCTCTAAATTTTCTCACACTACGTTTAAATGCTCATTTGTGTTGTGATTAGTTCATTTCTTCAAAATTTTTTCAGTAGCCTAAAAGGCGACCAGAGTTCATTTTTTACCTTAAAAGTATGTGTTATTCTAAGAATTAGTTATTGGTGAAGTTAATTTCTTTCATGTTGTTTAAAAGCGATAAATAATTTTCGTAAATGTTAGTAGAAGTTTAATAAAAGAAAAAAGGATCTTGATTATTCTTCATATTATTAGAAATTACATTAGTAATATATGGTACCTATTAGGTTAAAAATATGATAAAAAATGAAAATGAAAACATTTATTTCTCCATAAGGTGATACATACATTTAACGAAAGTAAACAAAATGTCATTTACAAAAAAAAAACCAAACTATAATAAAAAAGAAAAAAAAAAACAAAAATTAGAAATGTGCATTAAAACTTATGAACAAATATTGTTAAAAAAATATAACATGATGAAGGAAATTAATACAAATTAATATTGTTTACTTTAATGTTAAAAAAAGGAATACATGAAAATTGTAATAATTTATATGTAAAAAATAGGAAATAATAAAAGGCTTATTTATTTATTTTATTGCGACCAGTCGCTATTTAGATATTTTTGTCACCGATTTCCATTTAGAGTAGCCTAAATGGTGAAAAATCACCTATGTTGTCAACACTGGCTAGCGGCGGAGGAGGCCGCGCAGGAGCGCTGCCATTGGTTGCGGAGAGCCGAGAGCGGGGCACAGTGGGCTGAAATTTGCGTTTCATAGACATTCAAATTTATTTTTTCAAGTGACGCTTTTTTTGCTTGAATGCGATTGAGAAGAACTGCTATATGCCTTATATAATGATCTTTCAGGTTTATAATCGTAAACAGCGCACTTAGATTTTTTTTCAAGACAATTTGTATGGAGTCGACATCATAAATGATGTTATCTCCATAATCGCACAATTGCACTTAATATCCTCTTAGGTTATTAAAATACAAATTATTTTTGATTTTTTGACATACTTCATGTTAAGGTCAAACGTGCTTTTTTTTTAAACCTTTAAAAAAATTACCAATTTTTTTTATTTATTTTTTGTTTTTAACTAATATCAAGCTTTACATAAGTGTATAATTATATACTTTATTTATTACTTATACTATTTATTCATTTATTTACATTGGAAAAGAAAGTGAGTACAACGAAAATGATAGGAAAAATAAATTACGGTCGATCTGAGGTCGGGCAGTGGTAGGGAGGGGGGGGGGGGGGGTGTAAGAGTAAAAGAACAGTTTATCTCAATTTCTGGCTAAACTACAAGTCCTATGAAAAAAAGTTCAAGGGCAAAGCTGTAGGTAATATAAAGATCTACAACTTTAGTATTTACACTTTTTTCACATAACCTCAAAATTTATGTGAAAAATTCAATAATCCAAGTTTTTGTGTTTTTAACCGACTTCCGAAAAAGGAGGAGGTTCTCAATTCGACACGTATGTTTTTTTTATGTATGTTAGCTCAGAACTTTTGACTGGGTGGACCGATTTCGATCAATTTTGTTTTAATTGAAAGGTGTTGCGTGTCATGTGGTACCATTTTAATTTAATTGAGATCTGACAAGTACTTTTAGAGTTATATCTAATAATGCGTATTTACTTGACTACTTTTTCGTCGACCTACGTTATATTATTTTCTTTTCTCTTTTACAACTGTTTAGTGTGTTTGGGACATAAAATGGTAAGTTTTCACCAAATTTCGTAATAAAATTATAACCTGACCGAATATAAACATGAAAGATCATTATATAAGGCATAATATAGCAGTTATTCTCAATCGCATTCAAGCAAAAAAAGCGTCAGTTGAAAAAATAAATTTGAATGTCTACGAAACGCGAATTTCAGCCCACTGTGCGGGGTGGCTGTTGCTATATAGATATTTATTAAAATAGTTATAAATATCGACGTCGATATATCGATAAAATTTTCAAAAGATTTTGTATTTATAAAATAATAGTGTATTTAGCTCAATATTATCAATAGTAATTTTCATATAAAATGAAATTATTTTAATGTACAAAAATCTCAATAAAAATATTAATGTACTTTTATAAGGATTTCATTTTTGGGTAATATTTACAAAATATCAAAAATTAAATAGGTATTAATATCTTCTAATTAATATTTTAAACCTATTTGTTGTCACTACAATTATTATAAAACAAAGTCTCTTCCCGCTGTCTGTCTGTATATATGCTTAGATCTTTAAAACTACGCAACGGGTTTTGATGCGGTTTTCTTTTGTAAATAGAGTGATTCCAGAGGAAGGTTTATATGTATAATACATGAATAATATAGTAGAGGAACACTGATAGTTTTAAAGTTTTCTAATTTGAAGTCGTATATAAACAAATTTTTTGCGCTTAGATTGCAAATATTTATTTTATATTTTATATTAATTTAGTATCAGCATTGCACCCGTGCGAAGCCGGAGCGGGTCGCTAGTATTACATAATCTAGTATTTGTCCGGTTGCGAAAGTCGAAAAACTGCTCTTTACAAAGCTCCGCTGTCAGTGTTTAGTTAGTTACATTTAAATAAAAATAACACTTGGCAAAACTAATTGACAAAAAAAATAACAAATTAAAAAAAAGCCAACGTCACGTGGAGTTCCCCAGTCGGTCACACGTTCTCTAAAATTTTACCCTCATGCGCCTAACAAAGTTTCACTTAAAAAAAATATCGTCTGTAATACAATTTTCGATATTGGATATTTTGTATCGATAATAATTATATCGGATCAAACAAAATATTATATCGGCTAATAATAATTATTGTATTGTATTTTTGGTATGTATGTGTTTTTGATTTTGACTTTGATTTTAATTGTAATTTTGGTTGAGTTTTGATATTGATTGGATTTTTATTTTTTTTGAATTTTAGTATGATTCGATTTTTTATGTCAATAGGTATCCATAATTGTAATAAAGGAACATGAAATCAGTTTACCTACTTATACCAGACTATCGTCACTCCATGTACTTGCGCGCTAATCGCTATAATTACCTACTGCCAGTGCCCGGCCAAGCGGTCTCGGGCCAGATAAGGTTGTCGCAAACGAATCGCACGCACGTAGTTCAATTTTTAACTGACTTCCAAAAAAGGAGGACGTTCTAAATTAATTATTTTTTATTCTATTGTATTTTTTATGTATGTTAGATCAGAACTTTTGTCTGGGTTGACCGATTTCGATAAATTTTGTTTTAATTAAAGGGTATGCGTGAATGCGTGTCATGTGTGCTCCCAAGTACTTTTAGAGTTATATCTAAAATGCGTATTTACTTGATATTTTTTCGTTGACCTTCGTTATATTAAACCGGATAACTTTTTACTGGGTTTATCGATTTTGATAATTCTTGTTTTAATCGAAA
Source organism: Melitaea athalia (assembly GCA_905220545.2). NCBI lineage: Eukaryota > Metazoa > Arthropoda > Insecta > Lepidoptera > Nymphalidae > Melitaea > Melitaea athalia. The sequence continues at coordinate 14,733,905 of HG992194.1, forward strand.
ATTATTAAATTACGAGTATTAAATTTATAAAAAAATTATATAATCATAAAACACATGTAACTTTTGAATATTTTTTATTTATCTTACCTACACACTGTCCTCTATAAGAATGTTTTATCTAGGTGTATTAATGAATTTAGCAGTCAGTTTATTTAACAGTCAGCACCTATTTATAAAGAAAAATATATTTTATAAACTATACAATTTAAAACTACCACATATAGTCAGAATATATTCACAGTTCTCAATAACATAGATACAAAGAGTTATGTTAATTTAATTTTATCGAAGAGTCAGCCCTGCCGTTGCTGTGGGATCGCGTGGTGCGAAGCAATCACAACTGTACACTGGAGCATTTAGGCACATTTTAGCATGCAGCGGTTGCTGACGCGAAGGAGTAGGCTATTAAAGCAGTATTAAGTATATGTACGTAGTACTATTTACTAATCTGTGCTTATACGCACAATTATATTAAATCAAAGTGTACTACTAACATTAGTTTTTAAGTTATAAAATGTTACTAACACTTCACTTGTATGGATGTGAATCTGAATTAAATAAATTATTATTTTTATTTTATTGTTTGATTTTTTGCTGCCTAACTTTCTGTTATTATTGTTTAGTTTTTTTTTTTGTAAATCATTTTTTTTTTGACTTTCGTTAAGTGTAATATGTAAGTATTACATATACACCTTATGGCGAAATAAATGATTTGAATTTGAATTTGAATTATAGGTAAATAAAGTTTATAGAACGAGTAGCTTACCCAAAGCAATTTGAAAATTTCATTTTTTAACTAATTTATTAACTTTTCGTAGAGTGTTGAATATCAAACTATTCGTCTCATTACCCTCTAACTAGTGAAGTACTTTTTGTGAAAATCTACTGAAAAACCAGTGCGTTATACCTGTTTTCGTTCGCGGAGACGGGCGAAATTGCGACTTAAAACCTTGAGTGCGTGCGGCGATAGATCTGTCGTGCGTGACAATCCCTAACTTTTTTACATACTTACCTAATATTATAGTGCTCAGTCAGTACTACACATACAGTATTATATTATAAGGGCATTTTTACTTTTAAGTGTACCTTGATAAAAAATACGAATATTTTATTAAACTGTGTTCTTAAGATGTTTAAAGGTCCTATTTTGTACATCATAGGCTGGCGGACAGGGAAGAGTATTTTATTTCGAATAATTAATATATTTTCCTTATTAAAAATGCAAAATAAATGGACATTGTAGAAAATAGTGGTCAGTTTGGTGACAATATAAAAATCATCCTGTTTTAATATTTTACGTAATACGACTTAATTTTTCGTTTCTATTAATAGAGAATATTGCAATCCATCGAAAATAAATTACAATAACCATCAATTGAAATCTAATTCTTCTAAAATTAGATTTTAACTACGATTTTGTGACAAGTGACGCTACCAAGATCGCTTTTCTTTATATATTCATATGATAATGTGGTTAGTCTTCGTTAATATTTTTAGTGTTTAATGTAGTTACTAGTTAAAACAATATCCAAACAGTTACTTAGTAAAAAAACTAAAAATAAATATGTAAAAAAATATTTTGTCCACCTGCAAATTGGGACAGTCACTGAACTGACACATCGAAAATCCTTAGGCTGAGGTTACATGGTACAAAGAAAACAGCATTGGTAATTATTATTTTTAATGTTTATAAAACATATGGTTTTATTAAAGTTATCTAGCGACTATGATATAATGTAATTTGAATATTAATCAATATACTAAAGGAACATCCTCCATTAAGAAATAGCTGCGCAATTAAAATTAAAAGTAATTCAGTCTTCTATAGTTCTTTTATAAACGTTGCTAAGCTTTTCGCTCTTTTAGTTTAGATTAATAGATTTTCAGATTGCCTTTTGACTAGTGGCGTTTTAAAAAAAAAATGATATTCCTCATTGCCGATGTGATCCCAGCTTTACGTGTCAGTTTAGTGACATTTGTAGTCAGTCTTATAAGTGACGGAATAAAAATGTCACTGAACTGACGTCACATTTACGGGCAAGTTTATTGGAAAAATGTTTTTTAATTACAGTTAAACATTTTGCACTAGAAAAGTATGTGAAACTATTTCTAAATATATCAGATTCGTTTGAAACAGCTGGAAGATTTAAAAAGTCCTATATGGAAAGAGAAATAACATCACATACCTGACAAATAAAGTGGGGACAGCTACTGGCACCAACAAAAACCCCCTTTTACTCGAGACGCTATGGCAATTCTGATAATTTAAAATGCCGGAAGTGATCTTCTTTACAAAATGTCACCATTTTCGGTGCCATGACATTCTTTATTAATATTTTTGAACAATAGGGACCGTCACTAAACTGACATGTCCGACCGGCATCAAATAGGAACATTTTTTGAAAATGTATTTTGAGCTTGTCTCATTAGAGTTAAATTGCACAAATTTAATCTATGTGACGATAATGATGTATTTATAGTCGTACCAAAATTACTTGTACAATATGTATTCGTGGTACTATTTAAATTTCGGTTAATTCCATGTACGTAAGGGGTGGGACATGCTCAAAAACAGTGACTCGTGATTTTAAAATATTCGTCATTTAATAAGTTGAACATATTTTACCAGGATCGCAGATGAATTCGTAAAATTAATGTAATGATTTACCTTTATATTCCAAAAATTAGAAAATATGGCACTTATTAAACTTGAAATAAAATTTTGAATATTTGGGACAGCCTCAAATCGGCGGGTACACTTAAAAAAAAAATGCCCCATAAACAACGTGGGGATGACAATAGAACGATAATTGAAAACACCGTTAGTACTAGTATAAAGAAGTATTTCAAAACCATCAGATAAGTCCTAACATCAAAATCAAAAAAAAAAAAAGATTTTTTCATATAACTAATTCAGTTTAATTTAATAAAATTTTATAACATCATTTTTGTAACTACAGGATCACTGACCTACGCTAACTATGACGCGTGTAACAGGCGCGTGACCTTCTTTCTACGCGGCAAAGTCACGTAGAAGTGGTATGAGCTTGTACCTACAAAACTTCATTATTTTGATTGAATAAAAAATTGTAAGTTAGAAAAGTAAATTAAAATAAATTGTTACGCATTTAAAATTAAATTGAATAAAAAACTATTTCATTTAAATTTTCTCAAACCATCAATTTTTTTTTTTAAATATGCAGAACTGATCAGTAGCCGATACTGAATAATTTTTTTTTTTAAACATGAGTTATTATAATATTATTTGGTCTGCGAACTGTCACTAAATGGCAATGATTAAAAATTTTGCCTTTTTTTTGTGGCAGTCGATCCCATATCCATTATTTTTATGCTCAATCTTTTTAAAAATAATAATAGCTGTCCTTGAGTCGTTAACCGCCGGTTTTAGGGTAGGTCAGGTCTTTAGTATAATACATGCGTAGAAATTTAAAAAAATGAAAAATCATAATTTGTGACTAAACTACTGGATGTATTTTATTGATTTTTTGTATGTGGGCTTGGAATGTCATTACATATACGCTGTCCAATTTATCCCCAAGGGAATTAAAACCTACAGGGTACTTACCGTGAACTCAGAATCTTGAAGTTTGGTACGAAGCAATGTCTTATAGCACAAATAAAGGAAAAATTGCGAAAAGTATCAATTTTTAGTTACATCATGTAAAAAAAATTTAATTTTGTTGGTACAGAAATAATTTTGTTAGTACGAAACCCTCGGTGCGCGTGTCTGACTCGCACTAGACCAGGGTTTTTTTTTGCAAATAATCACAATATTTGAATAACTTAGGAAGTAATTGTGTTTGCTCGCAAACGAAACAAAAAAAAACGACTTCAAGTAAAGTATTAGCTTTCGATTAAAGTAAAAATCATCAAAATCGATAAACCCAGTGAAAAGTTATGCAGTTTAATACAACGTAGGTCGACGAAAAAGTAGTCTAGTAAATACGTATTATTATATATACCTAACTCTAAAAGTATAAATTTAAATGGGACAATATGACACGCAACACTTTTCAGGTAAAACAAAATTAATAGAAATCGGTCCACCCAGTCAAAAGTTCTGAGGTAACATAAATTAAAAAAAAAAAAATACATGTTTCAGGTAAAACAAAATTAATAGAAATCGGTCCGCCCAGTCAAAAGTTCTGAGGTAACATAAATTTTAAAAAAATACAATCGAATTGAGAACCTCCTCTTTTTTTGGAAGTCGGTTAAAAATAATAAAAATTGTAAGTGTTATAAGATAAACATTTATTTTCAAGAATTTTTTCAATAGACTTATGCATTAAACATTGTTTGACGTATCTGTCTATATATTTTTTTAAAAACTTCTAAGTAATAAACACAAACCAGTGTTGTGACCGCTGCGCCAACGCGGCACAAGCCATTATTACGAATTATTCGCGAGATCTCGTTTTTGCGAGATCTCGCCCTTTTTTTCGTCCGAGATTCAATCTCGCTAAAAAAGGCCGAGATCTCGCAAAAACGAAATCTCGCGAGAACGAGATTGCATTCCCTACGTGCGGCTCGCCTGATACTAACCCTGGTGGATATACATATAAGTTTGAAAAAAGTATTAAAATATCTTAAAAAATCGTCATATGTCTTAATAAGACTTTTAACATCAAATATTATTATATTTTCATGAAGATTATTTTTTTCCTTTACACAAAGCAAATTAAATGAATACCATAGGAGATAAATAGCAAAATCAAAATAATACGCAATTAAATTAATTTCTTGTCGCCGTGATTCGACCGGGCTGAGTGGGCGCCCCGTGACCCCGCGCCTCGCGTCCGAAAGTTTAGGTACCTAGTGTATGGTGGAACTAGCTGGTGCCCGCAACTTCGCCTGCGCAGGATTAGATTTTGTACAATTCACACAATCTTCTATATCTATATAATAAAAATGAATGTTGCTAAGCGCATAACTCGAGAAAGGCTCGACCAAATCAGCTAATTTTTTTTTGTATGTTCCTTAAAAATCCCATGGAAGGTTTTTAATGTTTTTATACTACAAAAAAAAAACAACAGACAGAACGCAATCTGTCCGGGCAGCTAGTCTATATAATAAAAATGGATGTTGCTAAGCGCATAACTCGAGAAAGGCTCGATCGATTCGGCTAATTACCCACGGAAGGTTTTTATAATAAATAAATAAAACATAACAGACAGAACGAAGTCTGTCCGGGCAGCTAGTTACAAATAAATAAAATTGGAGTGTCTGGTTGTAACATTAAAGTAACTGCTTTTTACTAAATGCATATTATGATGTACCTACCTATACACGGTACATATACCAAAATAACTTTTTTTACAATTTTTGTCTGTCTGTCTGTCTGTTTGTTCCGGTTAATTTCTGAAACGGCTGGGCCGCTTTTAACTGGACTTTCACAGGCAGATAAATCTATACTAATATAATAAAGCTGAAGAGTTTGTTTGTTTGATTGTTTGTTTGTTTGTTTGTTTATTTGAACGCGCTAATCTCAGGATCTACTGGTCCGATTTGAAAAATTCTTTCAGTGTTAGATAGCCCATTTATCGAGGAAGGCTATAGGCTATATATCATCGTGCTAAGACCAATAGGAGCGGAGTCCACGTCGACGAAGTCGCGCGCAGAAGCTAGTGATGTAATAAGGAGTAACTTAGGCTACTTATATTTTACAAATGTATTTATTTTGTAACTGTGAACTGAAAAATATTTTTTTTATTTCCACACGGACGAAGTCGCGGTCACAGCTAGTATCTTTATATGTTAAATCGTGTATGTTATTCTGATTTATAAGATATTTTCTTTAAAAACCCCGCGCGAAGCCGGGGCGAGTTGCTAGTTGTTTAATAAAAAACCAATTAGATAGTAGGTACACATTTCAAAAATTCGAATTAAACTATTTTAAATACACATTTTTTAAATATAATATATGTAATATATCTAGAGGATCTACCTAGACTACACCATTAAACTACAATAACTATACTAACTAATAAATAAAAAATCAGTAAACACGTTAAAGTAATTTAATAATTTACTTGACGCTCGCACTTTTCACCAAGGTCAAAGTTGCATGATTATCCAAACGAAAAAATAGGACGAGGGAGTGATCTATAATAAAAAATTTATAAAAAAGAGATTTTAAATCTGTATCTACCGAAATTACACCTAATCACGGTTTCATCTGAGTTTTAGAATACACCAATGTAACTTTTCTAATATCTAAAAATATAAAAATTCTTAATGTTAAATGTTGATTCATGTTCCTTAAATCTATACCTATAATTATAGTACGCGCGCGAATTCATGTCCATCCTGAGGAATGCGGTAGTTCTTGTGACCTATGGTATTGTCGATATCGATAATCTCATTTGGTCAACCTTAATATCTATCCCATCTTTAAGTAAGTAAATAATTATAATTTAAATAGACTAGCCCGTTAGCGCAGTTTATAGTGGCCCTGCTATCTGCTCCGCGGGCTGCGGGTTCAATTCCCGCTTGAGTCGGGGTGTAATATTTGTATTTATATATTGACTAGCTGTGCCCCGCGGTTTCACCTGCGTTGATTTGAGGGAAAAAATGCTTTCCTTTTTTTTAATAGTATAAGATTTAATTAGCTTGATATATTTTCCTTAGTTTACACTAAATAAATTTCTGAACGCATGCATAAATATTTGACCAAAGAGTATATAACCACTACGTTTTATATTTGACATCTAATATATATTATGTCAATCCGTTTTCATTACTGACATTATTATACATTTTTAAAATGTAAAATACGCCACTATCCGTATATTGTGGATATATGTTGTCGATTCGAAACCTTTATTTATACGTTCTTTAATTTTATCGGAGAGTTTACCATATCGACGGGATGAACATTAAATGTTTGACAGTTACGAAACACGAACATAGTTCCATACAAATTTTCATTCCCACCTTTCAACTCCTTACACCCTTTTATTCGCATTAAAACGTAGCCTATGTCCTTTCTCAGACTCTAGACTATCTGTATACCAAATTTTATTTAAATCTGTTCAGTAGTTTTGGCGTGATTGCGCGACAGACAGACAGACAGACAGACAGAGATACTTTCGCATTTATAATATTAGTATGGATATATCATATATGTATGTAAATATATAAAAAATATTTGCCTATATCAGACGGAAGCGGAACAGACGATTGTGTGTAAATGTTGTAAGATATTTATTTTAAAAAAAATGAAAAAAATAATGCAACATGAAGTAAATGCACCCAATACTTGTTAATTATTTATTACAAAAATAGGAAAACAATTTATAAAATGCAAAACCCTAAACACGAATTAGTCACTATCAGATGCTAAGATAACTGACAGAGCTGAATCGGAGTCACTATTTTCGCCGTCGCCGAGTTCAATTATAAATTTGTCGATCGCATTTTCAATTAATCCATCTTTTTGCCAGTAGTGCAATATAATAGCGGTCAATAGTTCTTAGTATCTACCATGTATCGACAATATCGACAAGCGTGCGTCAAGGACAACATTTGAACATTCGAGTGCGGACGAATGCGGCGAGGTGGGTGAAGGTGGGGCGCGCTGCCCCCGCCCGCCTCCTCAGGCCCCAATGGACATGAACTCGCGCGCGTACTATACTAATATTATAAAGCTGAAGAGTTTGTTAGTTTGAACGCGCTAATCTCAGGATCTACTGGTTCGATTTGAAAAATTCTTTTAGTGTTAGATAACCCATTTATCGAGGAAGGCTATAGTTTATAATTATTTCATCACGATAAGACTAATGTTTCAAAATGCTTATTCTATTTTATTCATAATTTTTATTGTAATATTAATTTCATTGACGTCATGTAATAACTCAATATTATTGTATCAATTTTAATTTTAATTTTTATGTCTTTTGATTTTAATGTCACTGAATTTGTTCATAATTTATAATTGATTGTTTTATTATTAATCTTTCATATTAATTTTCATTTTAATTTTGTAATGTCAATTTTAATTTTATCGTTTCATTTTTATTTTTTTTATTTAATTTAAATTTGTTTTTAAATTTATTGTACTAATTTAATTTTCATTGATTTAATTCTAAATGTATCAATTTTACGTGTTTTTGTAATGAAACACTCTTAAGTAAGCTGTATGTGCCTATAATTGAGGTAACACTTAATTGTTTGTACCCTGTGCTGTTGATTGTTGTGAATTTGTTGGTGTCTACCTTGTTGGCGTATAATTAAAATAAAATAAAATAAAAATTGGGTTTTTTCTTTTCTTGTGAGAGCTTCCGCTAAGTAAGCGGTTAAAGTTTCACATAAACTATGTATGACAAATTGATCATAATCCACGCGGCGAAGTTGCGCGCGAGGCTATAGTGATAAATATTGATTTAAATTTAGGTTAGTCTTTAGATTACGGGCTGTCAGTTTATGTGGTTCTAGGGTGGGGGGGCGAGGAGGGGAGGTGCCTAGCCCCTGGTTCTCCCACAAGGTAGTGTAATAGCTTAATAGCGTTATTCTAACCTCAAAACTTTAACCATGTATATCTCCATAACCATGGAGTTCCGCGGGGTGGGAATGGTAACAAGGGGTAGCCCGCTCCCTCTCTCCCCTTTCCACCCCACAAAACCCCATAAATCGACAGCCCGTAATCTAAAGACGAGCCTTAAATTATAATGATATTCCGTTTTAAAAATATTTACGTTATTTTATTGAAATTTCATTACGTACGATTTTTTTCCTTGAAATGTAGGCATAATATGATCTTTTCTAGTATATGGTATGATCTTCTGAAAAATAAAGTTGACAACACTGTCTTGACGACGATTTATTAAATAGTAGTGATCTTGAGATCGTGATTACATCCTGAGAGCCTATCAGCTAAGATCGCTCTTGAGATCGTATCTGAGAGCGATTTATAAATACGGGCCTTAATGTCAATTACTTAAGTATCCATAAGGACTAATTTGAACGTCTCTGAGTGCGGCCGCTAGTGTATCAATGTATGGTGGAACTAGCTGGTGCCCGCAACTTCGCCTGCGTAGGATTAGATTTTAGACAATTCGAATTCACATAATCTTCTATATCTATATAATAAAAAAATAAACTATTTTTTTATCTTAAACGGTTTTATTACAATAAAAATGATGTAGTTAGTGTATGCACTAAAAGCTAAATAATAATTCGGTAATCCCTAGCTACCAGATCGCACCAATCTTCTTATCAATCTGGGGTATTGATCAGACAAAATATAAAATCGTTGGGCGTAGCGTATCCAGAGTAAACATTATGACAGAAATTTCAAGTCACAACCCGATTGCCGCAGCAAAAATTATCGCTATCCTTTTTACGATAAATCTTCAATTTACTACGACTTACGAGAGACCATACTACTATTGATGCTCTTTTCTCGAGATATTTGACAAAAATCGAATCAAAAGCATATAATTAGGTACCTATATCATATTTTATTTGCCATTAAGCTATAGTTTCTATGATAGAACATAATTAACTAAAAGGCTTAATTTTGTTATTCATGTAAATAGCTGTTTCTTTGTACCTATATTATTAATTTATTAGTCCCTGGTTACCATCTAGCACCAAAGTACTTGTCAAGACGAATCAAACGAGCCTATACTCGATTGGGTTATGTCGTTTAATTACTGAGTTCCAATGACCTTCTTCCAGCTCCATCGTCAGACCCTGGTTACCATCTAGCACCAAAGTACTCGTCAAGACGAATCAAACGAGCCCATATACTCGATTGGGTTATGACGTTTAATTACTGAGTTCCGATGACCATCTTCCAGCTCCATCATCAGACCCTGGTTACCATCTAGCACCAAAGTACTTGTAAAGACGAATCAAACGAGCCCATACTCGATTGGGTTATGACGTTTAATTACTGAGTTCCGATGACCATCTTCCAGCTCCATCGTCAGACCCTGGTTACCATCTAGCACCAAATTACTCGTCAAGACGAATCAAACGAGCCAATACTCGATTGGGTTATGACGTTTAATTACTGAGTTCCGATGACCATCTTCCAGCT